>CM059425.1:201259710-201859710 GCA_030390025.1 Squalus acanthias | reverse complement strand
GTGGTGGATAGTATGCCAATCAAGTGGGCTGCTTTGTCCTGGATGGTGTCGAGCTTCTTGAGTGTTGTTGGAGCTGCACTCGTCCAGGCAAGTGGAGAGTATTCCATCACACTCCTTACTTGTGCCTTGTAGATGGTGGAAAGGCTTTGGGGAGTCAGGAGGTGAGACACTCGCCGCAGAATAACTAGCCTCTGACCTGCTCTTGTTGCCACAGTATTTATGTGGCAGGTCCAGTTAAGTTTCTGGTCAATGGTGACCCCCCAGGATGTTGATGGTGGGGGATTCAGCGATAGTAATGCCGTTGAATGTCAAGGGGTGGTGGTTAGACTCTCGCTTGTTGGAGATAGTCATTGCCTGGCAATTCGGTGGCGCAAATGTTACCTGCCACTTATCAGCCCAAGCCTGAATGTCATCCAGGTCTTGTTGCATGCGAGCATGGACTGCTTCATTATCTGAGGAGTTGTGAATGGCGCTGAACACTGTGCAGTCATCAGCGAACATCCCCATTTCTGACCTAATGTTGGAGGGAAGGTCATTGATGAAGCAGCTGAAGATGGTTGAGCCTAGGACACTGCCCTGAGGAACTCCTGCAGCGATGTCCTGGGGCTGTGATGATTGACCTTCAACCACCACAACCATCTTCCTTTGTGCTAGGTATGACTCCAGCCAGTGGAGAGTTTTCCCCCCCGATTCCCATTGACTTCAGTTTTACTAGGGCTCCTTGATGCCACACTCGGTCAAATGCTGCCTTGATGTCAAACGCAGTCACTCTCACCTCACCTCTGGAATTTAGCTCCTTTGTCCATGTTTGGACCAAGGCTGTAATGAGATCGGGAACCGAGTGGTCTTGGCGAAATCCAAACTGGGCATCGGAAAGCAGGTTATTGGTGAGTAAGTGCTGCTTGATAGCACTGTTGATGATACCTTCCATCACTTTGCTGATGATTGAGAGTAGACTGATGGGGCGGTAATTGGCCGGATTGGATTTGGCCTGCTTTTTGTGGACAGGACATACCTGGGCAGTTTTCCACATTGTCGGATAGATGCCAGTGTTGTAGCTGTACTGGAATAGCTTGGCTAGAGGCGTGGCTAGTTCTGGGGCACAAGTCTTCAGCACGATAGCCGGGATGTTGTCGGGGCCCATAGCCTTTGCTGTATCCAGAGCGTTCAGCCATTTCTTGATATCATGTGGGGTGAATCGAATTGGCTGAAGACTGGCTTCTGTGATGGTGGGGACCTCAGGAGTAGGCCGATATGGATCATCCACTCGGCACTTCTGGCTGAAGATGGTTGCAAACGCTTCAGCCTTGTCTCTTGCACTCACGTGCTGGGCTCCACCATCGTTGAGGATGGGGATATTCATGGAGCCTCCTCCTCCCGTTAGTTGTTTAATGGTCCACCACCATTCACGACTGGATGTGGCAGGACTGCAGAACAAATAGAGAGAATCACTACCCCGGATCAGCCAAAAGCACAGACAGAGGATTCAGCGTGGGACTTCCTGGACTCTGGCTCAGTATCATACCAATTGTCTGATACATTTACAGTATTTTTGAATGATGCGATGTAAACGTTAATCAGAGTTCTTACATTTTATAATTAAATTAATTCAATGCAATTTTACATACAAAAATGCAATTATGGAAAATGTTTGGGTTCTTTCTAGGAAGTAGCTAGATAGTGGTGCTCACTGTGATAAATCATAATTACAGTACAGGACTCATGGTTTTACATTTAATATTCTACCTTTAATCAGCTTTTAATGTTTATTAAATTAAAGATACACCAGTACATTTATTAAATGACAGTAAAATCAGTTTTCGTTTCATGTAATTTTAGAATGTCCTTCTCGACCTGCCAGCAGCCCTTGACCACACCATCCTCCTCCAACGCCTCTCCACTGTCATCCAGCTGGGTGGAACCACACTCACCTGGTTCCATTCTTATCTATCTAATCATAGCCAGAAAATCACCCGCAATGGCTTCTCTTCTCACTCCCACACCGGTACCTCTAGTGTCCCCCAAGGATCTATCCTTGGCCCCCTCCTATTTCTCATCTACATGCTGCCCCTTGGCGACATCATCCGAAAACACAGCATCAGTTTCAACATGTACGCTGACATCCAGCTCTACCTCCCCATCACATCTCGCGACCCCTCCACGGTCTCTAAATTGTCAGACTGCTTGTCCAACATCCAGCACTGGATGAGCAGAAATTTCCTCCAACTAAATATTGGGAAGACCAATGCCATTGTCTTCGGAACCCGCCACAAACTCCATTCCCTAGCTACCGACTCCATCCCTCTCCCTGGCAACTGTCTGAGGTCGAACCAGACTGTTCGTAACCTTGGTGTCATATCTGACATCCTTGTAAATCTCCTCTGCACCCCCATTAGTGCAATCACATCCTTCCTGTAATGTGGAGACCAGAACTGCACACAGTATTCTAGCTGCGGCCTAACTAGTGTTTTATACAGTTCAAGCATAACCTCCCTGCACTTATATTCTATGCCTCGGCTAATAAAGGAAAGTATCCCGTATGCCTTCTTAACCACCTTATCTACCTGTCCTGCTACCTTTAGGGATCTGTGGACATGCACTCCTCTGATCTTCTGCACTTCTCAGTGTCCTACCATTTATAGTGTATTCCCTTGCCTTGTTAGCCCTCCTCAAATGCATTACCTCACACTTCTCCAGATTGAATTCCATTTGCCACTGTTCTGCCCAACTGATCAGTCCATTGATATCTTCCTGCAGTCTGCAGCTTTCTTCATTATCAACCACACGGCCAATTTTTGTATCATCTGCAAACTTCTTAATCATACTTCCTACATTCAAGTCCAAATCGTTGATATATACCACAAAAAGCAAAGGACTGAGCCTTGTGGAATCCTGCTGGAAACAGCCTTCCAGTCACAAAAACACCCATCAACCATTACCCTTTGTTTCCTGCCTCTGAGCCAATTTTGGATCCAACTTACCAATTTGTCTCTCCCCCGTTGTCCAGCTGGGAGGGACTGCCATTGGCTAGTTCCATTCCTATCTATCTAGTCATAGCTAGAGAATCACCTGCAATGGCTTCTCTTCCTGGTCCTGTACCATTACTTCTGGAGTCCCCCAAGAATCTATCCTTGGCCCCAACATTCCCTCTAAGCTGCGCGGCCACGCAGCTCTCCGTGGCCTAGGACCAGGTTTTCCAATATTAAATTTCGCGCATCTTCGAAACTGTAAATGAACCGCGCAGCCCCTCAAAGGGGCTACATACCCCCCAAAAAATTAGGGGCAACATTGCTTGGTCCCTCTTATTTCTCATCTACATGCTGGCCCTTGGCGACAATATTTGAAAACACGTCAGGTTCCACATGTACACTGATTACACCCACCTCTTTGTTATCTCTAGACTCAACTTTTCCAAAGATTTCCTGGCCAGCCTTCCACCTTGCACCCTCCATAGACTTGAGGTAACCCAAAACTCTGCTGGCTGCATCCTAACTCACATTAAGTCCCGTTCACCCATCACCCTGTGCTCGCTGACCTACATTGGCTCTCAGTCTGGCAATGCCCCAATTTAAAAATTCTCCTTGTTTTCAAATCCCTCCATTGCAGGTCTACAGGAATTTGCATTGCAGTGCTGGATATTTGTTTAAGTGATGTTTGTTGAGGGATAAATATTGGCCAGGACCCTGGGAAAATGCCACGCTCATCTTCAAATTGTACCATGGAATCTTTTACATGCACCTGAGGGGTCAGATGGAACCTTGGTTTAACGTCTCATTCAGTGGTGGAGAGCCAAATGTCGGTGACCTGCCTGCTCTTTTGGCTGTAGCTGATGGAGGGATGGGAGTGGGTCACCTGACGTCCACCCTCACGGCTATAGCTGGTGGCAGGAAAGTGGAGAAAGAAGCCAGGGATTATCCTTTCCCTTCAGGATTACCTTGGAGTAGCGAGCGGTTTTGGCAGAGGAGAATGAGGCCTGATAGTGCTTGATGTATCCCAGCCAGATCTGGCAATGCATGGCTAAACATGCTTAAGTCTGTGCCCCTTGGACTTTAACGAGCAAAAGCGGCATAACCGAGTGACAGGATGGAGAGGAGAAAAGGCCTGAGAGAAAAAAACGGGAGATAAAAGTAATGGGCTCGGGTCCAGCGATAGCAAATGGACACAAAAGGAATTCAGGTTAAATATGCATGGCAGAAATTAGGTTGAGATATGTTGTGGATCATAAACAGGATGGGAGATGAAATTTAAAGCAGAAAAGTATAAAGTATTGCACATAGTAGTGAGAAGCACACATCCTCAATTAATGGTGTTGAAATAGCTAAGGATGAGGTTGAAAGAATCCTAATAGTCCTGGTAGGACATCATGTCCATCCAATGTAGAGCAGCAATCAACAAAGTCTGCACAGTGGTCTGCACAGAGTGATCCTAAATGGTGTGCTTCTAAACAGAGTGCTAAAGTTGTGAATTTGGAGAGAGTGGGAAATCGGAGCAGAGTGGGGAGGAGTAGAGTGTGAGAGGTGCGGCCGGAGATAAAGGTAGACCTGGTGCCTGGAAGGGAACGTGGTAAAAAAAACCTTAAAGTGATGTCAGCACAAGAGAAGGAGCTGAAAAAAACAATGGAGTAGCTGGTGATTTTTATTTTTAAGTCTTGAGTTTATGTCTGTTAAGTTAGTTAATAGTCTATTAAATAGAGGCATGGGAGGGCACCCTCAATCCCGTGGAATACATATCTTGTGCCATGTGGGAACTCCAGGAAGCTTCCCGTGTCTTGGACAATCACATGTGCAGGAACTGTCGTCAGCTGGAGGAGCTCGAGCTCCGGGTTTTGGAGCTTGAGCAGCAGCTGGCGTCACTGCGGTGCATCCGTGAGGCTGAAAGCTACGTGGATAGCACGTTTCAGGAGGTGGTCACCCCGCGGCTTAAAAGTGTGCAGGTAGAGAGGGAATGGGTGACCGCCAGACAGACAAGGAGGACCAGGCAGGTAGTGCAGGCGTCCCCCGAGTGCATCTCACTCTTTTAACCGGTGAGGGTGATGGTTCCTCTGCGGAGTACAGCCAGAACCAAGTCCATAGCACCACGGGTGGCTCAGTTATACAAGGGGGGAGGAGGAAGATCGGGAAAGCAATAGTGATCGGGGATTCCATAGTTAGGGGAAGAGACGGGCATTTCTGCGGCCGCCGAGATGATTCCAGGATGGTATGTTGCCTCCCTGGTGCCAGGGTCAAGGATGTCACTGAGCGGCTGCAGAGCATTCTGAGGGGGGAGGGTGAACATCCGGAGGTCGTGGTCCCTATCGGTATCAACAACATAGGTAGAAAGTGGGATGAGGTCCTGCAGGCAGATTTTAGGGAGCTAGGAAAGAGATTAAAAAGCAAGACCTCAAAGGTAGTAATCTCCAGATTACTCCTGGTGCCACGAGCTAGTGAGTATAGAAATAGGAGGATGAATGCGTGGCTGGAGAGATGGTGCAGGAGGAAGGGCTTTCGATTCCTGGGACGTTGGGATCGGTTCTGGGGGAGGTGGGACCTGTACAGGCCGGACAGGTTGCACCTCTACGGAGCGGAACCAAGTGGCAGGGGGGCGGGGGTTGCTAGTGCTGTTGGGGAGGGTTTAAACTAATTTGGCTGGGGGATGGGCACCAGGATGTAGCATTAGAAAGGAGAAACAAATTGCACAAAGGATTGGGAGAGGCTGATAGCATTAGAGTAAGAAATAGTAAGGTCTTAGGTGGGGTCAGACTAAGAGAGAATACAAGAAGGTCTAGGATAGGTTTACAGTGCATGTGTGTAAATGCACGAAGCGTGGTAAATAAGGTTGGTGAGGCGCAAATAGCCACTTGGGGATATAATGTCGTGGCAATAACGGAGACCTGGCTCAAAAAAGGGCAGGATTGGGTACTAAATATTCCTGGATATAAGGTCTTCAGGAAAGATAGGGAGGGAAGGAAAGAAAGAAGGTGGGGTGGCAGTATTGATTAAGGAGAATATTACAGTGCTGGAGAGAGAGGATGTCCTGGAGGGGTCAAAGACAGAATCTATTTGGTAAGAGTTAAGAAACAATAGAGGTGCCATTACACTACTAGGTGTATTCTTTAGGCCACCAACTAGTGGGAAGGAGCAAATTTACAGGGAAAGAGAGAGAGATACAAGAACTATAGGGTAGTGATAATCAGAGAGTTCAGCTATCCTAATATAGACTGGGATAGTAATAGTGTAAAGGACAGAGAGGGGGAAGAATTTCTGAAGTGTGTTCAGGAGAACTTTCTTGATCACTATGTTTCTGGTCCAACGAGGAAGGAGGCATTGCTGGATCTGGTTCTGGGGAATGAGGTGGGTCAAGTGAAGCAAGTGGCAGTAGGGGAACATTTAGGGAACAGTGGTCATAGTATCATAAGGTTTAGATTAGCTATGGAAAAGGACAGGGAGCAATCTAGAGTAAAAATACTTAATTGGAGGAGGGCCAATTTCAGTGGGTTGAGAACGGATCTGGCCCGGGTAAATTGGAATCAAAGATTGGCAGGTAAAACTGTAATCGAACAATGGGCTACCTTTAAAGAGGAGATGGTTTGGGTATAGTCGAGGTACATTTCCCACGAGGGGGAAAGGTAGGGCAACCAAAGCCAGAGCTCCCTGGATGATGAAAGAGATAGAGAGTAAGATGAAGCAGAAAAAGGGGGCGTATGACAGATGTCAGGTTGAGAATACAAGTGAGAACCAGGCTGAATATAGAAAGATCAGAGGTGAATTGAAAAAGGAAATAAGAGTAAAGAGAGAGGGTATGAGAATAGACTGGCAGCTAACATAAAAGTGAATCCAAAAGTCTTCTATAGGCATATAAATAATAAACTGGTAGTAGGAGTCAGGGTGGGGCTGATTAGGGACCAAAAAGGAGACTGACTCATGGAGGCAGAGGGCATGGCTGAGGTACTAAATGAATACTTTGCATCTGTCTTCACCAAGGAAGAAGATGCTGCCAAAGTCATAGTGAAAGAGGAGGTGTTGAGATACTGGATGGGATAAAAATTGATAGAGGAGGTACTAGAAAAGCTGGCTGTACTTAAAGTAGATAATAAGTCACCAGGACCGGATGGGATGCATCCTAGGATGCTGAGCGAGGTAAGGGTGGAAATTGCGGCCATAATCTTCTAATCCTCCTTAGATACGGGGGTGGTGCCAGAGGACTGGAGAATTGCAAATGTTACACCATTGTTCAAAAAAGGGTATGAGGATAAACCCAGCAACTACAGACCAGTCAGTTTAACCTTGGTGGTGGGGAAGCTTTTAGAAATGATAATCCGGGACAAAATTAACAGTCACTTGGACAAGTATGGATTAATTAAGGAAAGCCAGCATGGATTTCTTTTAAAGGCAAATCGTGTTTAACTAACTTGATCGAGTTTTTTGATGAGGTAACAGAGCGGGTTGATGAGGTCAGTGTGGTTGATGTGGTGTACATGGACTTCCAAAAGGCGTTTGACAAAGTGCCACATAATAAGACTTGCCAGCAAAGTTGAAGCCCATGGAATAAAAGGGACAGTGGCAGCATGGATACGAAATTGGATAAGTGACAGGAAACAGAGAGTAGTGGTGAACAGTTGTTTTTCGGGCTGGAGGAAGGTATACAGTGGTGTTCCCCAGGGGTCGGTACTAGGACCACTGCTTTTCTTGATATATAGACTTGGACTTGGGAGTGCATGGCACAATTTCAAAATTTGCAGATGACACAAAACTTGGAAGTATAGTGAACAGTGAGGAGGATAGTGATAGACTTCAAGAGGACATAAACGGGCTGGAGGAATGGGTGAACAAGTGACAGATGAAATTTAACACAGAAAAGTGCGAAGTGATACATTTTGGTAGGAAGAATGGGGAGAGGCAATATAAACTAAAGGGTACAATTCTAAAGGGGGTGCAGGAACAGAGAGACCTGTGGGTATATGTACACAAATCGTTGAAGGTGGCAGGGCAGGATGAGAAAGCGGTTAAAAAAGCATATGGGATTCTGGGCTTTATAAAAAGAGGCATCGAGTACAAAAGCAAGGAAGTTATGAACCACCTTTATAAAACGTTGGTTCGGCCTCAACTGGAGTATTGTGTCCAATTATGGGCACCGCACTTTAGGAAGGATGCAAAGGCCTTAGAGAGGGTGCAGAAAAGATTTACAAGAATGGTTCCAGGGATGAATGACTTCAGTTACGTGGATAGACTGGAGAAGCTGGGGTTGTTCTTCTTAGAGCAGAGAAGGTTGAGAAGGGATTTGATAGAGGTGTTCAAAATCATGAGGAGGTCTAGACAGTGTAGATAGAGAGAAACTGTTCCCATTGGCGGAAGGGTCGAGAATCAAAGGACACAGATTTAAGGTGATTGGCAAAAGAATCAAAGGCCACATGAGGAAAAACTTTTTTTACGTAGCGAGTGGTTACGATCTGGAATGCACTGCCTGAAAGGGTGGTGGAGGCAGACTCAATCGTAGCTTTCAAAAGGAATTGGGTAAGTACCTGAAGGAAAAAATTTTGCAGGGCTACGGGAAAAGGGCGGGGGAGTGGGACTAGCTCAAGTGCTCTTGCAGAGAGCTGGCATGGGCTCGACGGGCCGAATGGCCTCCTTCTGTGCTGTAACCATTCTATGAATCTATGATTCTAAAGCCAATCGAATGTGAACTATGTAGCCAAACGAATAGATGCAAGTCAAAGGAGGTAATGACTAAACATTATGGTGCTGCACTCCCACTCTGATCTCTCCGTCCTCGGCCTCTTACACTGTTACAACGAAGCTTAACGTAAGCTCGAGGAACAGCACCTCATCTTTCGATTAGGCACTTCACAGCCTTTTGGACTCAACATCGAGTTCAACAATTTCAGACTATAACCTCGGCCCCTATGTTTTTTTTCTCTCACATGGCAGCTGTTGATGATTCTGCCATTGCCATGTAACACCTCATCTAGAGTCATCTTTTGTTTCTTAACTTGTCCCATTACCATCTCCTTTTGCCTTGCACCATCATCCCTTTTGTCTTTTAATCTCTCCTGTCTTCCATCCTATCACAGACCTTCCCTTTGTTCTTTCCTCCCCTCCTCCCTTTCCCTGCCCTACACTTGCTTAAAAACCTGTTACTTCTCCAACTTTTTCCAGTTCTGACGAAGGGTCATCGACCTGAAACGTCAACTCTATTTCTCTCTCTATGATGCTGCCTGACCTGCTGAGTGTTTCCAGCATCTTCTGTTGTTATTATAGTGCTTTGGTCAGATAACAGCTTGAATACGGTATCTAGTTCTGTTCACTAATAAACAAGAAAGATGTTCACGTGCTGGAGGCAGTGTAGAGAACATACGAATTAGGAGTAGGCCCCTCGGCCCTTCAAGCCTGCTCCGCCATTCAATAAGATCATGACTGATCCGATTACTCCACATTCCCGCCTACCCCTGATAACTTTTCACCCCCTTGCTTACCAAGAATCTATCTACCTCTGCCTTAAAAATATTCAAAGACTCTGCTTCCACTGCCCTCTGCGGAAGAGAGTTCCAAAGACTCACGACCCTCTGTGAAAAAAAAATTCTCCTCATCTCTGTCTTAAATGGGCAACCCCTTATTTTTAAACAGTGACCCCTAGTTCTAGATTCTCCCACAAGAGGAAACATCCTCTCCACATCCCCCCTGTCCAGGCCCCTCAGGATCTTATATGTTTCAATCAAGTCACCTCTTATTCTTCTAAACTCCAGCGGATACAAGCCTAGCCTGTCCAACCTTTCCTCATAAGACAACCCGCCCATTCTAGGTATTAGTCTAGTAAACCTTCTCTGAACTGCTTCCAACACATTTACATCCTTTCTTAAATAAGGAGACCAATACTGTACACAGTACTCCAGATGTGGTCTCACCAATGCCCTGTATAACTGAAGCATAACCTCCCTACTTTTGTATTCAATTCCCCTCGCAATAAACGATAACATTCTATTAGCTTTCCTAATTACTTGCTGTACCTGAAGGGATAATTACAAGTCCTAGCCCTTCTCGGGCTACCCCAGATCGGGCGTATTCCCCAGACGTTCCCCTTCAACTAAAGTTAGAGATAGCCGAATCCTATAAGACGCTTAATTGGGTCTAAAGGTCCAGACTATCTCTCCCTAAAGGAAAGCAATGACTTGAAGATGCTACCGTCCTCCAGATAGCACTTTTAATAAGTTTAACTAGACTGTAACCTTCTGGATATTATGAGGGTCCGGAAAACCCCCCAGAATTCTGCAACTCCTCACAAAAGAGTGTACAGATATTTGAGTTCGCGAGGTTGATACAGAAATACTCTGAGACAATTCTAAAAATATATAGATTTATTAAGGAACCGACATTTAGTTAATAGCTGATGAGTCAATCGCAACTTTAACAGTTCAAAATACAAATAGCTTACATTTCTTATTCTCAGAGATCCTTATTCTCAAATCTTAACTTCGTTACATTTTTACATTTCCAAGTCTTATTCTTAATCCAGAATATCCACCAAAATCAATTAAAGTACCGTTTGATCCCTGAGACTCAAAGAGTTAAAAACTTACAGAACCTGCCTCTGAAGCTGAGAATCGCCTGCCCTTTCCAGCGACTTCTGTTTTCCCATTTGAAAATCCCATATCTTATACTCTTTTTGCAGTGGTATCTCCTTTGAAGTTTTCTGCTGATGTAAGCTAATTATCTCTAGTCAGTCTTTCTGTTGACTTCTTTTTATTCTTACTGTTAGTTCAGCTGCTAACTCTCAGAATCCTGTCTGCTGTATAGGTGTTTCATAACTTATCAAATATGGTTTAACAGATTTATCTATTTGATGCCATTCTTACGAGGTCTTCTATTGAATTCTTAATATCCCCTTAACTGGTTATAAGCAGACATCATGTCTCCCAACTGTTCCAAGTTCAATACAAACACAATGTGATTGCTTGGTACATCTATTGATATTATATCTTCAAAGTGTTCTGTAGGTATCATATTTACAATATGTAAATCAAAATCACTTCAACCAGGGTGTTCCATGCATTCTGACGAAAGGTCATCGACCTGAAACGTTAACTCTCTTTCTCTCTCCACGGATGCTGCCTGGCCTGCTGAGTTTTTCCAGCGTTTTCTGTTGTTATTTCAGATTTCCAGCATCCGCAGTATTTTGCTATCGTGTTCCATGCATTTCTTAGCTACTTCAATTGGTTCTATATATAATTGTGTTTCCTGTTTCATTTGATGTTACTTTTACAAAGGCACATGGTTTTTTAATGTTCTGTGTTCCTGTTCGAAGTGTTTGCTTTTAACACTTTAAACTAGGTATAGTTATTGTGTTGGTTCCAAACTGCAGACTCCTTGGAAGCAAGCCTTTGCTTCTTCAATAGGGCCATTGTCTCAGTGTCAATAACCATTTCCCATTTCAAAAGCTTGTATGGTGTTTACAGCTTTGTGTTAACACTTCATCTTATCTCAGAAGCCTGTATTTCTGTTTACAGCTTGTGTCGTTGAGGCTTTTAGATTTTTAACCCCAGTTTGTCATATTTTAATAATGTCAGAATTCTGTTCATAGGATGGTGTATTTTTCTGAAATATGGCTCATTCCTTTACATACCTGCATAGTGACCTTTTGCGATTCATGCACTAGGACACCCAGATCCCTCTGCATCTCAGAGCTCTGCAATCTCTCACCATTTAGATAATGTGCTTCTTTTTTATTCTTCCTGCCAAAATGGACAACTTCACATTTTCCCACATTATACTCCATTTGCCAGATCTTTGCTCACTCACTTAACCTATCTATATCCCTTTGTAGCCTCCTTATGTCCTCTTCACAATTTACTTTCCTACCTATCTTTGTGTCATCAGCAAATTTAGCAACCATACCTTCGGTCCCTTCATCCAAGTCATTCATTTAAATTGTAAAAAGTTGAGGCCCCAGCACTGATCCCTGTGGCACACCACTCGTTACATCTTGCCAATCAGAAAATGACCCATATATGCCTACTCTCTGTTTCCTGTTAGCTAGCCAATCTTCTATCCATGCCAATATGTTACCCCCTACACCATGAGCTTTTATTTTCTGCAATAACCTTTGATGTGGCACCTTATCAAATGCCTTCTGGAAATCCAAGTACAGTACATCCACCGGTTCCCCTTTATCCATAGCACATGTTACTTCCTCAAAGAACTCCAATAAATTGACCTTTATAGGTCAAACAGTTCGGATGGGATAGTTTTTGCACAGTGTGTGCAGGAGGGTTTCCTGACACAATATGTGGATAGGCCGACAAGAGGTGGGGCCACGTTGGATTTGGTACTGGGTAATGAACCGGGCCAAGTGTTTGATTTGTATGTGGGAGAGCACTTTGGAGATAGTGACCACAATTCGGTAACTTTCACTATTGCAATGGAGAGGGATAGGGCCATACGGCAGGGCAGGGTTTATAATTGGGGGAGGGGTAATTATGATGCGATTAGGCAAGAATTAGGGAGTATAAGATGGGAACAGAAACTATCAGGGAAAGGCACAAACGAAAAGTGGAGCTTTTTCATGGAGCAATTACTGCGTGTCTTTGATAGGTATGTCCCTGTCAGGCAGGGAGGAAATGGCCGAGTGAGAGAACCATGGTTCACAAAAGAGGTCGAATGTCTAGTCAAGAGGAAAAAGGAAGCGTATGTAAGGATGAGAAAACAAGGTTCAGTTGGGTCGATTGAGGGGTACAAGGTAGCAAGGAATGAGCTTAAAAAAAGAGCTTAGGAGAGCTAGAAGGGGGCATGAGAAGTCCTTGGCGGGTCGGATCAAGAAAAACCCCAAGGCTTTTTACTCTTATGTGAGAAATAAAAGAATGACCAGGGTGAGGGTAGGGCCGGTCAAGGACAGTAGTGGGAACTTGTGCATGGAGTCAGAAGAGATAGGAGAGGTGATGAATGAATACTTTTCGTCAGTGTTCACCGAGGAGAGGGGCCATGTTCTTGAGGATGAGAGTGTGATAAAGGTGGATAGGCTGGAGGTGGTAGATGTTCTGAGGGAAGATGTTTTAGCAATTTTGAAGAACCTGAGGGTCGATAAGTCCCCTGGGCCAGATGGGATATATCCTAGGATTCTTTGGGAGGCAAGGGAGGAGATTGCAGAGCCTCTGGCTTTGATCTTTGGGTCCTCACTGTCCACGGGGATGGTGCCAGAGGACTGGAGAGTGGCGAATGTTGTTCCTCTCTTCAAGAAAGGAAATAGGAATGACCCTGGTAATTATAGGCCGGTTAGTCTTACTTCGGTGGTTGGTAAGATAATGGAAAAGGTCCTGAGGGATAGGATTTATGACCATTTGGAAAGGGGCAACTTAATCAGGGATAGTCAACACGGATTCGTGAAGGGACGTCTTGCCTAACAAATTTGATTGAATTCTTTGAGGAGGTAACTAAGTGTGTAGATGAAGGTAGAGCAGTTGATGTCGTATACATGGATTTTAGTAAGGCGTTTGATAAGGTTCCCCATGGTCGTCTCATGAAGAAAGTAAGGAGTTGTGGGATAGAGGGAAATTTGGCCGATTGGATAAGTAACTGGCTATCTCATAGAAGGCAGAGGGTGGTGGTGGATGGAACATTTTCGGACTGGAGACCAGTTACCAGCGGTGTGCCACAGGGGTCGGTGCTGGGTCCTCTGCTGTTTGTGATTTTTATCAATGACTTGGAGGAGGGGACTGAAGGGTGGATCAGTAAATTTGCTGATGACACCAAGATTGGTGGAGTAGTGGATGAGGTGGAGGGCAGTTGTAGGCTGCAAAGAGACATTGATAGGATGCAGAGCTGGGCCGAAAAATGGCAGATGGAATTTAACCCTGATAAGTGCGAGGTGATTCATTTTGGTAGGGCAAATTTGAATAAGGATTACAGGGTCAACGGCAGGGTTCTGAGGAACGTGGAGGAGCAGAGGGATCTGGGGGTTCATATCCACAGATCTCTGAAGGTTGCCACTCAAGTGGATAGAGCAGTAAAGAAGGCCTATGGTGTGTTGGCGTTTATTAACAGAGGGTTTGAGTTTAAGAACCGTGAGGTTATGCTGCAACTGTACAGGACCTTGGTGAGACCACATTTGGAATATTGTGTGCAGTTCTGGTCACCTCACTATAGGAAGGACGTGGAAGCATTGGAAAGAGTGCAAAGGAGATTTACCAGGATGCTGCCTGGTTTGGGGGGGAGGTCTTATGAGGAAAGATTGAGGGAGTTGGGGCTTTTCTCTTTAGAGCGGAGGAGGATGAGAGGCGACTTAATAGAGGTTTATAAGATGATGAGGGGGATAGATAGAGTGGATGTTCAGAGACTATTTCCTCGGGTAGAGGCAGCTGTTACAAGGGGGCATAACTATAAGGTGCATGGGGGGAGATATAGAAGGGATGTCCGAGGTAGATTCTTTACTCAGAGAGTGGTTGGGGTGTGGAATGGACTGCCTGCTGTGATAGTGGAGTCGGACACTTTAGGAACTTTCAAGCGGTTATTGGATAAGCACATGGAGCACACCAGAGTGATAGGGAGTGTGATAGCTTGATCTTGGTCTCGGACAATGCTCGGCACAACATCGAGGGCTGAAGGGCCTGTACTGTGCTGTACTGTTCTATGTTCTATGTTCTATGATTTCCCTTGCACAAAACCATGTTGACTCTGCCTGATTACTTTGAACTTTTCTAAGTGCCCTGCTATAACGTCTTTAATAATAGCTTCTAACATCTTCCCTCTGACAGATGTTAAGCTAACTGGCCTGTAGTTTCCTGTTTTCTGTCTCCCTCCCTTTTTGAATAAAGGAGTTACATTCGCTATTTTCCAATCTAATGAAACCTTCCCCGAATCCAGGGAATTTTGGAAAATTAAAACCAACGCATCAACTATCTCACTAGCCACTTCTTTTAAGACCCTAGGATGAAGTCCATCAGGACCCGGGGACTTGTCAGCCCGCAGCTCAAACAATTTGCTCAGTACAACTTCCCTTGTATCCTCTATAGTGAAGACCGATGCAAAATACCTGTTCAATTCAACTGCCATCTCCTTATTTTCCATTATTAATTCCCCAGACTCACTTTTTATAGGACCAACGCTGACTTTGTTAACTCTTTTCTTTTTTAAAATATCTATAGAAACTCTTACTATCTGTTTTTATATTTCTAGCTAGCTTTCTCTCGTACTCTAATTTTTCTCTCCTTATTAATCTTTAGTCATTCTTTGCTGTTTTTTATATTCTGTCCATTCTTCTGACCTGCCACCCATCTTTGCGCAATTATATGCTTTTTCTTTAAGTTTAATACTATCTTTAACTTTTTTTATTTAACCACGGATGGTGGGTCCTCCCCTTGGAATTTTTCTTTCTTGTTGGAATGTATATATTTTTATTTTGAAATATCCCCTTACATGTCTGCCACTGCAACTCTATTGACCTATCCCTTAACCTAATTTGCCAGTTCACTTTAGCTAGCTCTGCTTTCATGCCCTCATAATTGCCCTTATTTAAGTTTAAAATACTAGTCTTGGACCCACTCTTCTCTCTCTCAAACTGAATGTAAAATTCAATCATATTATGATCGCTGCTACCTAAGGGTGCCTTCACTATGAGGTCATTAATGAATCCTATCTCGTTGCACAATACCAGGTCTAGTATAGCCTGCTCTCTGGTTGGCTCCAGAATGTGTTGTTGTAAGAAACTATCCCGAAAACATTCCATGAACTTCTCATCTATGCTACCTTTGCCCATCTGATTTTTCCAGTCTATATGCAGGTTAAAATCCCCCATGATTATTGCCGTACCCTTCTGACAAGCTCCCATTATTTCTTCCTTTATACTCCATCCTACCATGTGGTTACTGTTAGGGGGCGTGTACACCACTCCCACAAGTGACTTCTTGCCTTTATTATTTCTCATCTCTACCCAAACCGCTTCTACATCCTGGTTTCCTGAACTTAGGTCATCCCTCTCTATTGTGCTAATACCATCATTAATTAACAGAGCCACCCCTCCACCTTTTCCCACCTTCCTGTCCTTCCTAAATGTCATGTACCCTTCAATATTCAGGTCCCAATCTATGTCATCCTGCAGCCATGTTTCTGTAATGGCTATCAGATCATATTTATTTATTTCTATTTGCGCTATCAGTTCATCTGTTTGTTTTGAATGCTATGTGCATTCAGATGCAGCGCCTTTAGTTTTGTCCTTTTATTATTTTTGTAACCTCTGGCCTTATCTGTTGATTTACTCTTAGATTTGTACTCTCTATCCCTTCCTGTCACGGTCTTTTTATCATTTCCCATATTAATACCTTTCTCAATTGCCTTGTCTCTAATCTTTGAATTACCACATCTTCTCAAATTTGATCCCATGGCCTCAATATTTAGTTTAAAGCCCTCTCTACCGCCCTAATTATACGTCTCACCAGAACACTGGTCCCAGCACGGTTCAGGTGAAGACCATCCCAACGATACAGATCCCACTTTCCCCAGTACTGGTGCCAGTGCCCCAGGAATTGAAACCCATTTCTCCCACACCAGTCTTTGAGCCACGCATTCATCTCTCTAATTTTATTTACCCTATGCCAATTTGCTTGTGGCTCAGGTAATAATCAGACATTATTACCCTTGAGGTTCTGCTTTTTAATTTAGCCCCTAGCTGCTCATACTCTCTCAGCAGAACCTCTTTCCTAGTTCTACCTATGTCGTTGGTACCTACATGGACCTCGATCACTGGCTCCTCCCCCTCCCACTGCAAGTTCCTCTCCAGCCCAGAGCAGATGTCCCAAACCCTGGCACCGGGCAGGCAACACAGCCGTCTGGACTCTCGCTCTTGGCCGCAGAGAACTGTATCTATCCCCCTGACTATGCTGTCCCCAATTACCACTACATTCCTATTAACTCCTCCCGCTTGAATGGCTTCCTGTACCTCGGTGCCATGGTCAGTTTGCTCATCCACCCTGCAGCCACCGCTTTCATCCATACAGGCCGCAAGAACCTCAAAACTGTTGGACAATTGCAAAGGCTGAGGCTCCTCCACCTCCTGGGTCCCCATACCTGCCTCACTCGCAGTCACATCCTCCTGTCCCTGACCACAGAAGACCCTATCCTAAGGGGTGTGACTGCCTCCTGGAATAAAGTGTCCAGGTAACTTTCCCCCTCCCTGATGCATCGCAGTGCGTGCAGCTCGGCCTCCAGCTCATCAACTCTGAGCCGAAGCTCTTCAAGCCGCAGACACTTACCGCAGACGTGTTCGTCCTGGATCACACTGGCATCCAGGAGCTCCCACATACCGCAGTCGCAACACATCACCTGCCCTGCCATCTTTATTGAGTCTTAATTAATTTATTTTTATTAATTAAACCCTACTACACCTAATTAGATTTATTACTGCTAGTAAACTAGTACTAATGAAACCTTACAATTACTAATAAATTTCCTGGACTTTAAAAGATAAGGGAAGTGAGCAAAATACTCGCCAACCAATCACTTACCCTTTTCCCTGTGATGTCACCTTTTATTTTTCTCCAAATGTGGTTGGGGGTTGTCACAGAGCCGAACTCCCGCTGGTTCTCTGTCCCCTCTTGTGCAGCTTTTTAACTCCTGCTCTCCTGGAAGCTGACAAAGATAGAAAAAGAAAGGAACACCTCCCACCCCGAACTCCCTCACTCACCAAACTCGCAGCTTTACACTCTGTTCCGAGCTGCACTCCGTGACAAACTGCACTCTAGCCTCCCTTATTTATACTGCTGAGATTTAAATAAGTGAGCTCTCTGGCAGTTACAGATCCCTTTTGTCGGGGTTCTGAGTGATGAACAATTGGAGAAACCAGGGCTTTTCAGCCTGGAAAGAAGGCATCTGAGAGATCATCTTATAAATGTATATAAATAAGATAGCAAATCATATGGAAAAGATAAATCCAGAATAATACTTAAATTAAAGTGTGGGAGTAGGACAAGGAGACACAGATTCAAAGGTATCTAGGTTTGATATTAGGAAGTCGCCTTCATGCACAATGGACTTCTAAGCAGAGTGAAAACCCTGGAATTTTAAAAAAATTCGTTTATGGGATGTGGGCGTCGCAGGCAAGGCCAGCATTTATTGGCCATCACTAATTGCCCTCGAGAAGGTGCTGGTGAGCCACCTTCTTGAACCGCTGCAGTCCTTGTGGTGAAGGTACTCCCACAGTGCTGTTAGGGAGGGAGTTCCAGGATTTTGACCCAGCGACGATGAAGGATCGGCGATATACTTCTAAGTCAGGATGGTGTGTGACTTGGAGGGGAACTTGGAGGTGGTGGTGTTCCCATGCGTCTGCTGCCCTTGTCCTTCTAGGTGGAAGAGGTCACGGGTTTGGGAGGTGCTGCCGAAGAAGCCTTGGAGATTTGCTGTAGTGCATCTTGTAGATGGTACACACTACAGCCATGGTACGCCGGTGGTGGAGGGAGTGAATGTTTAAGGTGGTGGATGGGGTGCCAATCAAGCGGGCTGCTTTGTTCTGGATGGTGTCAAGCTTCTTGAGTGTTGTTGGAGTTGCACTCATTCAGGCAAGTGGGGAAAATTTAATCACACTCCTTACTTGTGCCTTGTAGATGGTGGAAAGGCTTTGAGGAGTTGGGAGGTGAGTCACTCACCGCAGAATACCTAGCCTCTGATCTGCTCTTGTTGCCACAGTATTTATGTGGCTGGTCCAGTTAAGTTTCTGGTCAATGGTGACCCCCCAGGATGTTGATGGTGAGGGATTCGGCGATGGTAATGCCGTTGAATGTCAAGGAGCGGTGGTTAGACTCTCGCTTGTTGGAGATAGTCATTGCCTGGCACTTCTGTGGCGCGAATGTTACCTACCACTTATCAGCCCAAGCCTGAACGTCGTCCAGGTCTTGTTGCATGCGGGCATGGACTGCTTCATTGAGGAGTTGTGAATGGCACTGAACACTGCAGTCATCAGCAAACATCCCAATTTCTGACCTTATGTTGGAGGGAAGGTCATTGATGAAGCAGCTGAAGATGGTTGGGTCTAGGGCACTACCCTGAGGAACTCCTGCTGTGATCTCCTGGGGCTGTGATGATTGACCTTCAACCACCACAACCATCTTCCTTTGTGCTAGGTATGACTCCAGCCAGTGGAGAATTTTCCGCCGATTCCCTTTGACTTCAGCTTTACTAGGGCTCCTTGATGCCACACTTGATTAAATGCTGCCTTGACCTCGCGTCACCTCTGGAATTCAGCTCCTTTGTCCATGTTTGGAACAAGGCTGAAATGAGGTCGCGAGCAGAGTGGTCTTGGCAGAACCCAAACTGGGCATCAGTGAGCAGGTTATTGGTGAGTAAGTGCCGCTTGATAGCACTGTTGATGACACCTTCCATCACTTTGCTGATGATTGAGAGTAGACTAATGGGGCGGTAATTGGCCGGATTAGATTTGTCCTGCTTTTTGTGGACAGGACATACCTGGGCAGTTTTCCACTGTCGGATAGATGCCAGTGTTGTAGCTGTACTGGAATAGCTTGGCTAGAGGTGCAGCTAGTTCTGGAGCACAAGTCTTCAGCACGATAGCCGGGATGTTGTCGCAGCCCATAGCCTTTGCTGTATCCAGTGCGCTCAACGGTTTCTTGATATCACGTGGAGTGAATCCAATTGGCTGAAGACTGGCTTCTGTGATAGTGTGGACCTCAGGAGGAGGCCGATATGGATCATCCTCTTGACACTTCTGGCTGAAGATGGTCGCAAACACTTCAGCCTTGTCTTTTGCACTCACGTGCTGGGCTCCACCATCATTGAGGATGGGGATATTCATGGAGCCTCCTCCTCCCGTTAGTTGTTTAATGGTCCATCACCATTCATGACTGGATGTGGCAGGACTGCAGAGCTTTGATCTGATCCATTGATTGTGGGATCTCTTAGCCCTGGCTATAGCATACTGCTTCCGCTTTTTAGCATGCATGTAGTTCTGTGTTGCAGCTTCCCCAGGTTGGCACCTTATTTTTAGGTACGTCTGGTGCTGCTCCTGGCATGCTCTTCTACACTCCTTATTGAACCAGGGTTGGTCCCCTGGCTTGATGGTAATGGTAGAGTGAGGGATATGCTAGGCCATGAGGTTACAGATTGTGGTGGAATACAATTCTGCTGATGGCCCACAGCGCCTCATGATGCCCAGTTTTGAGCTGCAAGATCTGTTCCGAATCTATCCCATTTAGCACGGTGTTAGTGCCACACAACACGATGGAGGGTATCCTCAGTGTGAAGACGGGTCTTCGTCTCCACAATGACTGTGCGGTGGTCACTGCTACCAATACTGTCATGGACAGATGCATCTGTGACACGTAGATTGGTGAGGACGTGGTCAGGTAGGTTTTTCCCTCATGTTGGTTCTCTCACCACCTGTCGCAGGCCCAGACTGGCAGCTATGTCCTTCAGGACTCGGCCAGCTTGGTCAGTAGTGGTGCTACCGAGCCACTCTTGGTGATGGACATTGAAGTCCCCCACCCAGAGTACATTCTGTGCCCTTGCTACTCTCAGTGCTTCTGAAACAATTAGATGCAGCAATGGGGGAAGTGTAGGGTTGTTCTGAATGGATGAATTAAGATGGGCCAAATGGCCTTCCTTATCTGTAAATATGTGATCTTGTGAGGCGGTGATGTGAAACAGTTCAATATTAAAATCTGAGGCTGTCTGGCAAGATGAAGGCGGTGTGGAGTAACTAACAACTTGTGTATGTTGATCAAGTAATAATCTGTAACTGATTACCACAAAATAACAGTGTATTAAAAGATTGAGTAATATTAAGACATGTTTTGTAGATGTTAAGTTAGCTTTTATTATGTTTATAATTTCATTTATAGTTTAGCTTAGATAAAACAAAAGTCAGTTGTGCTTGTTTTCATCTGTGTGTTGATATGAACGATTGCCATTTCGGGGGTGAATTTCCCCGGAGGTTCTCCCATTCTTCCTCCATAAGCTCAATAGAAACCCTCATACACTGTTTTTCCAGGGCTTCTGTGGTTCTTCCACCAAAGTTATGGTGAGTGTCTGCTGTTTGTGAAAAAACAGCATTGCGATGTTGAAATACTAGGTTAAAAAAATGCATGAAAATGATGTAAGATTGCATTACTTAAATTGTGTCTGATGTAGCTAAAACAGGGAAATTGAAACTTAAACAAGGATAAAGAAAGGCTTTTCCTTACTCAGCCATGGTGTAATCTAAGATCTCCATGTGAGTTGGCAGTGCAGCTGATATGGCACATGCTTCTTTATAATTCAGCCAGCAGTAAATTGCTGCAAATGCTGCCAAGAAAGACTGTTCATGTGCTTCTCAATTTATGCAAACGGTGACTTCTGGACAGGCAGCAACTTGCTCACATTAATAATTTTTTTTTAAACTGGCAGATAGAAATTGATTTAATCTGTGATCCCAGTGAAGAAAGAATTTATCTATGAATTTGATAGCTATTTGCTTCCAAAATATTTTTATGATACAGAAGTAGATAATTTATTTTCCGTAGCAAAAAAGGTAATGTAATGTTACCTGTGAACTACAAGTCCATTGTTACAAATGTTATCTGATGGTACTTAAAATATGATTTATTTAAACTTCCAATGTTTCAATCTCACTTGTTTCAGTTATATTTTATTTACTTCCTTCACCCACACCCAGTTTTCTCGGTTCCTGTCCTGACGGTACTGAATCTTGCTGGGGTTCCACACTTCCACTGGTTCCAGCAGCACCACAGTACCTCACCTGGTTAGCTTTCATGGGTATACCCAGGCAGCTCACAAACTATTCAACTGTGGAGAGCATCACTGATCCTATTCTCACCTGATGTCTGATTGTGTATTTTCCTGCAGGGCTCACCAGATAGCGTCAGCTGTGGGAACTCTGGATGATTTTCCCCCCCCCTCTTTCCAGCCCAAAATCACAGAGACCAATTCTATTGCTCCTCATGGCACTTCAGCTGAGTCTAACTAATTCAGTACAGACCATAGATTGAACCTGGGATCTACCTGGTCTGTATGACTCACTTATTGAGACATTGGAGATCTTATGTTAATTATATATAAGAAAAAGAAAGACTTGTATTTATATAGCACCTTTCACAACCACCGGACGTCTCAAAGCGTTTTACAGCCAATGAAGTACTTTTTGAAGTGGAGTCACTGTTGTAATGTGGGAAATGCGGCAGCCAATTTGCGCACAGCAAGCTCCCACAAACAGCAATGTGATAATGACTAGATAATCTGTTTTGAGGGATAAATATTGGCCAGGACACCAGGGATAACGCCCCCTGCTCTTCTTCGAAATAGCACCATGGGATCTTTACGTCCACCTGAAACACCAGACAGGGCCTCGGTTTAAAGTCTCATCTGAAAGACGGCCCCTCTGACAGTGCAGCGCTCCCTCAGCACTGCACTGGAGTGTCAGCCTAGCTCTATGTGCTCAAGGCCCTGGAGTGGGACTTGAACCCACAACCTTCTGACTCAGAGGCGAGTGTGCTACCCACTGAGCCACAGCTGACACTGACATATTCATGTAGAAATCAGCTATCCCCTTTCTCCTGAACAAATGGGAGCTTCAGAAAGAACAAAGCTTTTTGCTGGTTTCTCAGTGCATTAATGCACTGTGTATCGGATATGGGGAGATAAATTTGAATCCCAGGTTATACTGATTTACATGCCTAAAATTCGTCTCATGGGCAAGTTCTTTATCTCAGTCAGAGAATCTGTCACAGCACGGAACTATTCAGAGGCCAATTGTAACTACCCCAGTACCACCCTGACTTAGGTGAACTAACTCAGTGGACATGATGCGGAGATGCCGGTCTGTACTCTGATGTGTCTTTAATGTAATGCCTCCCTAAAAGATTGTATCTCTGCAGACAAATTGCTTTCTGTGTTTATATACTGTGTAATAGATTCCCTCATTGTACCTTTACCTGACGAAGGGGCAACAGCTCCGAAAGCTCGTAATTTTAAATAAAACTGTTGGACTATATAACCTGGTGTTGTGCGACTTCTCATTTTTAACTCGGTGGAGACTAGGGATTGAACATGGCTTTGACAGTTTTCCTTCACAGATCAGGGTTACCTTTCCATCAAGTATGTTAGGAACTTATACTGGCTCCCATCCCCCACTGAGAAGATTTTTTTAAAGTCCGTTTAGCTTAACTAGAACTTTTATTTCATTTACAGTATATCAAAGTCGTGAATTTTGCAGTGGTGCTTTTTTTTGTGAGGGCATGTTGTTTGTGTCTTCCCTTGTGAATACTTGGTGGAAGTAATCACCCAGAATATTTACTATTTCATGCTATTCCTCAGTTTCAAGCCTGTTTGCGTCTTTTAATGTCTGGCCTCTTCGATAGCCCTTTTGTTACTGGAATACTGAAGTAATTTTTTACTGTTATGTTTTGCATTTGCCCCTGTGGGTTTTTTTCTAGGCCTCTCTTTGCACCTCTGATCTCCCATTTGGTGTGTTACTGCATGTTTCTATATTCAAACCAGTAAACCTTCCCCCTTTTTGGTGCAAGATTTATACAAGTCATTTTCCCTTTTTATTTCACTTTTAATTTAATAGAATATTACAGCACAGGAGGCCGCCATGCGGCCTATTGCGTCTGCACCAGTGTTCCTGCTAACGTGTGTGTTCAGGCGGCCGCGCAATAATCTGAAAGGTCCCGTGCAGGCCTCACATCGGCTTTTACATTGTGAAATACCGCGCATTAAAAGAAACAGGCCACGCGGAACAAAGCACAGCTTACAGGGAAATATTGGTCTGCACCGGCTCCTTCGAAGAGCAATCCAGTTAGTCCCAGTCACTGCTCTTTCCCCATATCCCTGCAATTTTTTCTCCTTCAAGTATTTATTCAATTCCCTTTTAAAGGCTACTCTTGAATCTGTATTCGCCACCTATCAGGCAGTGCCTTCCAAATCCTCACCACTCATGACGTAAAAAAGTTTTCCCTCATGTCGCCTCTGGTTCTTTTGCCAATCACCTTAAATCTGTGTCCTCTGGTTATCAACCCGTCAGCCATTGGAAAAAGTTTCTCTTTATTTACTCTCTGAACCCTTCATGATTTTAAACACCTCTATCAAATCTCCTCTTAGCCTTTTCTGCTCTCAAGAGTCCAAAAATGTGCGGGTTAGGTTGATTTGGCTATGATAAATTGACCCTTAGTGTTAGAGGGGGATTGAATATGTGGGGTTATGGGGATAGGATGGGATATGTTAGGGGGAATTAAATACGTGGGGTTACGGGGGTCGGGTGGGATATGTGTACTGTGGGGATTAAAGCAGGGACAGGGTACTGGATTTGGATGATCAGCCATGATCGTATTGAATGGTGGAGCAGGCTCGACGGGCCGAATGGCCTACTCCTGCTCCTAGATTCTATGTTTCTATGTTTAACCCCAGCTTCTCCAGTCTATCCACGTAACTGTAATCCCTCATCCCTGGAACCATTCTAGTAAATCTCTTCTGTACCCTCTCCAGATCCTTCATGTCCTTCCTAAAGTGTGGTGCCCAGAATTGGACACAATACCCCAGCTGGGGCGGACCTAGTGTTTATATAGGGTTAGCATAACTTCCTGGTTTTTGTACTTTATGCCTCTACTTATAAAGCCCAGGATCCCATATTCTTTAGTAACTACTTTTTTTAAACCTGTCCTGCCACCTCCAAAGATTTGTGCACAAGCATTCCCAGGTCTCTCCTTGCACCCCCTTTAAAATTGTACCATATAGCATGTATTGTCTCATTCTTCCTACCAAAACATATCACCTCACTTTTCTGCGTTGAATTTTGTTTGCCATGTGTCCACTGATTCTACCAGCCTGTCTATGTCCTCTTGAAGTCTATTACTATCTTCCTCACTGTTTACTACACTTCCAAGTTTCATGTCATCTGCAAATTTTGAAATTGTGCCCTGTACCCCCAAGTCCAAGTCAATGCATATCAAAAACAGCAGTGGTCCTAGTCCTGGGGAACTCCACTGTATACCTCCCTCCAGTCCGAAAAACAGCCAGTCACCACAACTCTCTTTTCTATCCCTTAGCCAATATTGTATCTGCTACTGCCCCTTTTATCCCATGGGCTTCAATTTTGTTAATGAGTCTAATATGTGGTACTTTATCAAACACCTTTTGAAAGTCCATATACACATCAATCCATAAACACAACATCACAGGAGTGTTAATCTATTTAGGGTCATGCTTCTTTATTCTGAGCCTGCTGATTTTATGTACATATCTATCCTACATGCTCACCATTGCTTTAAAGGCGATCCATTAAAGGTGTGTCATTTGTCTTTTTTAAAATTCTCATCCTCGTTTTCAAATCCCTCCATGGCCTCACCCCTCCCTATCTCTAATCTCCACCAGTCCTACATCCCTCCGAGATCTCTGCGCTCCTCCAATTCTGGCCTCTTGCGCATCCCTGATTTTAATCGCTCCACCATTGGCCCAGCTGCCTGGGCCCTAAGCTCTGGAATTCCCTCTCTAAGCCTCTCTACCTCTCTCCTCCTTTAAGATGCTCCTTAAAACTTGCCTCATTGACCAAGCTTTTGGTCACCTGTCCTAATACCTCATTTTGTGGCTCGGTGTCTGTTATTTGATAACACTCTTGTGAAGCGCCTTGGGACCTTTTACCACGTTAAAGAGGCTATATAAATGCAAGTTGTTGTTTACTGAAGTATTGTTGAACATCATCCTCCACTTCATTTGCTTTAGTGTTTTTTTTTATTTTAACCCTTTTAAGGTTCAGCCTCCTCAAAACCAACCTGTTCAACAAGGTCACCTCCCCTACCTCATCTTCCAATCTTCTGGTCAAAGTCCAATCCATCTTCTGCATCAGCTTGAGAGAGTTTGCTATGTAAAGGGCACTATATAAGTGTAACATCTTATTGTAGGTAGAGTGAGAAGTAACAACAACGACGTACATTTCTATATTGCCTTTAATGTAACAAAAAGTCTTAATTTGCTTCACAGTTCAGAGTTGGAATCGATCAGGAGTTGGAGGGGAATTAGTGTAGGTAGCTGAAATATTGTTGAAGAGGAAGGTTGAAATGCAAGTTGCTTTTTTAAATAAAAGAAACAGGGCAGAGATAGAGAATTTGAGATTGTGAGGCGATTTGAGTGAAGGCTTTGATACTATATAGAAATCAGCTTCTGCCTTTCTGCTGAAGTGAAATAAGGTTTACCACACTCCCATTTTTACAGCAACTTGGCCTCAGTCCAAGGTTTCATATCCAGGAAATGGGTGGTTTCTCATGTACTCTGGTAGTTTTCAGTTCAAAGAAGCGGAGTTAAACGCTGATTGCAGCATAATTAGCACATGAAAAGATTAGGATTCAAGAATTTCTTCACCCTCCCCACCCCCCATCTACCTTGTTTCAGAAATCAAGTAGTTAGCCATACACACTAACAAAATACTGACCCTGGCAACAGCACAACACTGTTGCCAGGATCTGAATGGAAGGCTCAAGAGCTACTGTTTGTTCATTAGACTTTGTTTCTGTGATTACTTTTCTGTTTTATCTGTTTTCCCTCTGTGCTATTTTTAATATTTATAAAGTAAATGGTGCAATTTTAAAGGGAGTGCAAGAACAGAGAGACCTGGGGGTATATGCATACAAATCTTTGAAGGTGGCAGGACAAGTTGAGAAGGCTGTTAAAAAAGCATACGGGATTCTTGGCTTTATTAATAGAGAAGTCGCACAACACCAGGTTATAGTCCAACAGTTTTATTTGAAATCACGAGCTTTCGGAGCTGCTCCTTCGTCAGGTAAAGTCATTAATAGAGGCATAGACTGCAAAAGCAAAAGCAAGGACGTTATAAAACACTGATTAGACCTCAACTGGAGTATTGTGTTCAATTCTAGACACCACATTTTAGGAAGGATGTCAAGGTCTTAGAGAGGGCACAGAAGAGATTTACTAGAATGGTTCCAGGGATGAAGGACTTCAGTTACGTGGAGAGACTGGAGAAGCTGGGATTGTTCTCCTTAGAGCAGAGAAGGTTGAGAGGAGAGTTGAAAGAGGTGTTCAAAATCATGGAGGGTCGGTAACCAGAGGACACAGATTTAAGGTGATTGGCAAAAGAACCAAAGGCGATGAGGGGGGAAAAAAAAGCGAATTGTTATGATCTGGAATGCATTGCCTGAAAGGGTGGTGGAAGCAGATTCCATAGTAACTTTCAAAAGGCGAATTGGATAAATACTTGAAGGGAAAAAAATTACAGGGCTATGGGGAAAGAGCAGGGGAGTCGGACGAATTGGATAGCTCTAACAAAGACCTGGCAAAGGCACGATGGGCCGAATGGCTTCCTAAATTACAACAGTGACTACACTTCAAAAAGTACTTAATTGGCTGTAAAGGAATTTGGGACGTCCGGTGGTCGTGAAAGGTGCGGTATAAATGAAATTCTCTTTCTTTCTGCGCTGTATCATTCTATATGTAAACATCCCTGTATTCTTAAGGCATTCATATTACTGTCATAACTGCTGACACGCAGGTCTTATACAATCATCTAATATTCACTGTAAAAAAAAATTTTGGTGCGCGGGCCCATTAACTGGCTGCGTTGCATATTCACTTTTTCACATATGCGCTGTTATTTACATTGTAAAGCCATTGTAAGTGCGGCCGCGCGGCTTAACAGGAACATTACAACCCCCAAAGTAAATTGTCTGATTTACCTGCTTCTGTCAGCAGCAGAGACTTTCCTGTGTCTGCAGATCAGCCATTGAACCTCCCCACATAACAGTACAGTAACTGCATTTCAAAAGTAATTCATTGTTTGTGAAGTGTTTTGAGATATTTCGAGGATGTGATAAGGCACTATTATAAACACAAGTTCTTTCTTTCCTTACTTCTTCCATGGATCCAATTGGCTTGCAGGAAACCGAGGAACAATGCAGGGTGTTCATTCAGCCAGCACACACCCAAGACCCACCTGCACCGAGCTATCCCTTTATCGTCCACATTCTTTCAGACCTGCCGTGTTAATCATTGAAATTGACAGTCACTTACATGGTTTTAAAATGTAACTAACAGTAATGCCAACCCCACCATCTCATAAATCATTAGACAAACTCTTAAAAATCATGCGATTTGGTAAGAAATTATGAGTTGCTATTTTTTTCCAAACATAAACCAATATAGATTGACAGTTCGTTTATAAACCTCATTAGTGGCTTTATTTAATCTCTAATGGGTCACACAGCTCTTTACAAAAACTATATTACTGCATCTGAAAATGCTTTACAAAAAACTTTTTAAAAATCCTACCCGTTACCACCATGCTACCATGCATCTCAGTTTAAGGTTATGATGACTAATATAAATTAGTTATACAATTAAGCATTTATATTTATGGCTTGGGCCACCTGCCAGCAGGAAGAGGCGAGCATTCTGCCCACTGCCCGCCTGTTTGATGCCTGATGTTAAAATCAAGCCTCAATTCTCCTGTGAACCAAAACCAAAACCTATACATGCTGTGTCTGAGATAACAATACATTTTATCGTTGGTTTTGGCCACCACCATAAACTCTGCTCCTTGTCACTGCCACTCATTCAGGCTGAACCAGACAGTGTGAGACCTGACCTCTGTTCGATCCAGAGCTGAGCTCCAAACACCACATCCTACCCCATCACCACGAATTCTTGTTTCCATCTCTGCAACACTGCCTGTTTCTGCTCCTACCTCAACTCCTGCACTGCTGAAACCCTTTATCCATGCTTTTATCACCGACAGAATATTTTTCTCCAATGCCCTCTTTCTGGCTCTGACTCTCCAACCTCCATAATTTCTGACTTGTCCAAAACTTAGCCATTCTTAGTCTTTTCTGTCCTGTTCACCCATTATCCCCATTTTCAGAACCTAACTGTGGCTGCGTGTCCCCCAACACTTTTTAAATTTAGAATCTTTGTCAGGATCTTGAAATCCCTTCACAACCTCAACCCAACTTTTTGCAACCTCTTCCAGTTTTATACCCCCTCCTGCATCTTTTAGCCTTTTGACTCTGGGCTTTTGTGCGTTCCCAGTGCCGTCGCCTCACTATTGGTGGCAGAACCTTTAGCTGCCTCGTCTCTTTCTCTGGAACTCCCTCTCTAAACCCCTTCACCTCTCGCTTCTCTCCCCAACCTTGAAAAACCAACTCAATATACTATGTGCAATTTTAGTCAAAATAAAGTGAAGGCAATTTAAGAAAATTAATGTCTGATGCCTTTGAACTGAGAAATTCCACATTAGAATTTTTCAGTACAATATTTCTTATATACTGTGGCCTTTGTGCAGGATTTAGTGTTCATATTTCCTACACCTACCTTCATAAACTGTTTCCCCTTTTTGCTACAACTCCCTTCATGGCTTAGTTGCTGGATTTCACACATGGATCAAAGGAAGCCTTCTGTTGCACACCTCGAAGTTTTGAACCATAAAGAACTATTTTGACACCCATCTTATATGCCACATACATAACCCGCATTGAAAATTTGCTATCAAGTAAGAAAGATCAAAACTTCTCTTGCCCCCTTTTCAGTGCAGCCCCGAATATCTCTATCTAAGCTAAAATTGGTACCCACCAGGTCCCATAAGTGCTGACCTTAATAAACAATTTGTAGAGACGCCCCTTCTAACTTTTGTTCCAAACTTTCAAGATCCCTTGTTGCACCATGAAAATCCATAAAACTTGCACTTGGGGTCATTCGCCATCCTATCCCACTGGTTAGCCCATTGTTCAAGTTGAGCGAGTAGAGCACAATAGATTTGCAGGAAAATCAAAATAGCTGTGAAAAGGAGTGCAGAGTCTTTCAGAAATGCAACACATTCCAAAACCATCCCTTACAATGTCATCTAACATATCATTGATGAAGACTGTAGGCAGGCAGTTCATTGAGTTTTCCAGTTACTCTTGGAACAGCAGTGTACAGGAAACTCTTTGGTATCCGGCACCGATGGGACCGGGGTGGTGCCGGTTGAATAAAAATTCCGGATGATGGAGAGGGTTATCTACCGAAGCTATTTTTAACAAACAAAAATAAAAAAATCAAGAAATGTGCAGTATACAGTAATTGGGTACTCACCTACAGAATGTTGTGTTAAATGGATGGTGGAAGATGCTTGATTAAGTACAGTACTGCTAGTTGAGGGTAATCCATAACTCTTTAATTACTTAACAGTAAAACAAAACTTATAAATGACTGTATACAGTACTGTAGTTGACTGTACATTTATTCCAAGTCAACTGGTTCATCAGGAATATCCATGCCAGCTGGGTCATCAGGATCATGCACTTCCACAGATTCCACAGGCACTTCCGCTGCTTCGACTCTTTTGGAAGCTTTCTTAAACATGTTGCGGATGTCGGTTTGCTTAGTGGACTCTTGCCTTTTCTGTAGAAACGTGGAATGCAGAATATGGAGTTGCATAACTTCTTGGGCAGAGTAGCAAGGCTGTCTTTCAGCAAATTGGAGGATTGAAGAAAATCCTTCTGCAGCTTTAGCCCAAGAAATCTTGTTCTCTTCAGAAATCTCATCCTCTTCACTTTCCATCTCACTTTCCTTTTCTTTCTTGGATTCAAAACATTCTCAATTATTTCATCATCACTTAGACTATGCACAACACCAACTTCTCTATCTGCATCAACCCACTGCTCGATATCACTTTCACTGAGGTGACGTAGAGGGTTTGCTGGGCCTACATTTTTCACCATGCCAGCCATTTCCATTATTGTACTCTTCTTGGGACGAACATTGAACCCATGAAATTCCTCCTCTGAAGAAGAACCTTCAGCAAACATTACAGAAGGCCACAATTTGCGCCAGGCTTGCCTCAGAGTGTGACCTTTCACCAAGTTCCAGGAACATGCAACATTATAGATGGCATCTTTAATACTGTATTCCTTCTGAAATGCGTGAATATTGTCATCTTGGTTTATCAGTTTACGTAGGAAGTCTTTCTTGTAATGACACTTCAGATTTTGGATAACGCCCTGGTCCATGGGTTGTATGAGAGAAGTTACATTTGGTGGCAAATAAATGGTGAAAATATTTCCAGAAACCAACTCGGATTCATGCAGATGGGCTCTACAATTATCAAGCAATAAAATGCATTTGCTATCTTCAGGTTTCCCTATTTTACGGAAATGTTCCCTCACAGATGGAACAAAAATATGATGGAACCAATAGAAGATTTCCTTATCCATCCAAGCATTTTTTTGATCTTTGTACTCAATAAGTAAGTGCCTCACATTTTTAAATGCACAGGGATTTTTATACTTCCCAATAACAAGAAGTTTAACCCGGTGTGACCCAGCAGCATTCGCACATGTTAGCACGGTTACACGATCTTTATTTTTCTTGTAACCTGAAGCATTAGCCTCACTAACCCCAGCAAGCGTTGATTCTGGCAAAAACCTCCAAAACAAGCCAGTTTCATCGGCATTATATATCTGTGCTGGCGACAAATCATGTTGCTGCACAATCCGATTGAAATAATCGCAGTATTCTTCTGCGGCGTTGTGATCAGCTGATTTCTTCTCCCCGGAAATATCGAGTCGTCATATCCCGTACCGTAACTTGAAGCACGTTAGCCATCCCTCGGAGAAAGCACACTTGTCAGTGAGCTCCATCCTTACGTAGAAATCCTTCGCTTTCTCGATTAGCATGGGTCCGGAAAGTGGAACACCCTCTGAACGCTTAAGAGAAAACCACCCATAAAGCACGGTATCCAGCTCTTCAAGCTTAGGCTTACGAAGCGTACGCCGTTTCTCTACACTCTTAGATGGCTCCGAGCTTGAATAAAACTTGAGCAGCTTATCCTTCTGCAATTTGATGTCGGTAGATTGTTGATTAACCGATTTTGAATTCATTCATAATGTTGCTACGCTTCTCTCCCCTTTCTAGTCGTTGGCATATCTCGATTTTCTGTTTTAAAGTTACCACTCTCTTCCTTTTGCTTGGACCAACTTTTGGGAATTCCATAATGCAAGATGGGGGAGATAATTCCCGATAAAGATGGAGACACACACAGAAAAATGGTGGCTAGGAAGAGACTACCAGCAGCGCGGGAGACACACAGCAAAATGGCGGATCAGAAGAGACTACCGGCAGCGCGGGAGAATCAGACTCCTGTTATTGCGGTGTTCGGACTTCCGACAGGGCCAGGAAGACAAGTAGTGGCACTTTGGAGAACTACCCGCACTAACTCTGCGTTCGCGGGAGACTCGGACTCGGAAACATTGCCGGTTATTGGAGAGGAGTTTTCGGAGTATGAATTTTGCCGGTTAATAGAGAATTCCGGATATTTAGGTGCCGTTTAAACGAGAGTTTCCTGTACCTCATGATAAATGTCAAGATTTAATCATATAGTCCAATAGCTTAGTTTCATCAGAGCTGGGCTAGATCAAACGCTGAACAAAAAAAAAAATTGATGGAAGCAATGTAAGTGAGTTTTCCTGAATCCTTGTAACATTTCACAATTTTGGATAAAGCCACTACTAGCCCTATATATTCATCACAAAGCAAAATCCTGCCTGTCTTTTTTGATTATTTCACATGTGCTGCAAAGTCCTGAAGATCCATAAGATTTCTGCTTTCAATCTCTAATTGATTTTAGGAACTAGGCTGTTAATTGCTAACCCATTGTTTAAAAAAAAGCTGGAATAATTTCTATCAAAGCTACGTATATGACTTTCTGCGTTTGGAATTTAAAAAAAAAGGCTGCAGTAAACAGTGGAATACAGTCGATTTCACTGGGGAGAGATAACATTCATAACTCGCTCCTGGGATAAATATCGATGAAAGTAATGTAAGTGAGTTCCGTGCATCTCTCCAGAGATACGTGTGTGTCAGTGTCCAGGTAACTATCCCGTTCGGAATTGGAACAGCTGGGGAATTTAAATTCAGTTAATTAAATAAATCTGGACTAAAAAGCTAGTATCAGTAATGGTAACCATGAAATTATTGGATTGTCGTAAAAATGCATCTAGTTCACTAATGTCCTTTAGGGAAGGAAATCTGCTGTTCTTACCCGGTCTGGCCTATGTGACTTCAGTCCCACAGCAATGTGGTTGACTCTTAACTGCCCTCTGAAATGACCTAGCAAGCCACTCAGTTGTATCAAATCACTACAAAGAAGTATACTAAGAATAAAACCAGATGGACCACCCATCATCGACCTAGGCACCGGACATGACAAAGGTACACCCAGCGCAGTCGACCCTGCAAAGTTCTCCTCACTAAATTCTGGGGACTTGTGCCAAAATTGGGAGAGCTGTCCCACAGACTAGTCAAGCAACAGTCTGCCAGTCATACTTGCAGAATCATACCTTTCAGCCAATGGCCCAGACTCCTCCATCACCATCCCTGGGTGTGTCCTGTCCCACAGGCAGGACGGACCCACCAGAGGTGGCGGCACAGTGGTATACAGTCGGGAGGGAGAGGCCTTGGGAGTCCTCAACATTGACTCCAGAACCCATGAAGTCTCATGGCATCAGGTCAAGCGTGGGCAAGGAAACCTCCTGCTGATTACCACCTACCGCCCTCGCTCAGGTGATGAATCAGTACTCCTCTATGCTGAACACCACTTGGAAGAAGCATTGAGAGTAGCAAGGGCACAGAATGTACTCTGGGTGGGGGACTTCAATGTTGAATCCTCGTGCCTCTCCATATCCCTCTCCTCCTTCAAGACCTTCCTTAAAACTCACCGCTTCGACTAAGCTGTTGGTCATCTCTCCTAATGCATCCTTCAATGACTTGTTGTTCATTTTTATCTGATTACAACTTTGAAGTGCCTAGAGATGTTTTTCTATGTTATAAGTGCTATATAAACGCAAGTTGTTGTGTGCTAGCAGCTCGCAACATAAAGCAGAATGGCTAACCCAGCAAAGGCAGTTGTTTATAATGGCGGTGCTGTGGTTAGGATTACCAACTCTGGTTGGAGGTATTCCTTGAGGCTTGATCATGTGACATCTGCAAATGTTATTGCATTTGCCTTATAAAGGTAGGGTCCTCTGTAGTTGAGTATCTTTGCTTGTGGTTTTTCACCAGCAGCTGTTATGCGAGAAGTTCTGGGACCCAGGAGGCCACACGAGCACACGAAGAGGGGAAACGATTCACAGAGGGGAAACCAGAGGTGTAAGAAACTTTGATTTCACCAGTAACTAATAGTAATACACTGAAATTGCACAGATAATTAATAGTAACTGGTAATACTCAGATTTCCCTCATAACCAACGGTAATACAATAACTCACTGATAGTCTATATATAACTGGAAGTAATGCATGTAATGCCACAATATCCTACCTGTAACTAGTAGTAATCCTACAACCTGCTGATATTCACCTATAACTACAGCCAGAAATCCCTCTGCACTGCACAAGGTGCTGTCAGGCTCCCCAGTCGATGCCACTTTTAATTGGCTTGATCTCTCTCCCTCTCCTTGGACTCTGGTTCTGTGTAAGGGTGAAAACTCTGAACTGGGAACCTTAGACAGAGCTGATCTGTACTTGGATTTCACGCATCAAAACTGGCCTGCACAGACCAACCTGAACCAAACCAGGAAATTGCACAAAGGGTAGCGGGCTCAGTATTTGGGACACTTCTCTCAGGACACATTGTCCTAAACTCCACTCAGCACCAACATTTCTAAATCACTCCGAGACCAAACTCAATAAAAGAGGGTTTTCATAGAATGATAGAAATTACAGCACAGGAGGAGGCTATTAAGCCCCTGGTGCCCTCTCCAGTAACCCCATTCCCCCAGACCATTTATATTTCTCTTTTTCATAGACTTATCCCATTCCCTTTTAAATGATATTGTAGTCTATATCTCAATAGCCACTTGTGATGAAGCACCCCATGGTCTAATAGCTCCTATAGAAGAATAAAACCTTCCTTCTTCTTTGGTTCTTCCAGTAAGAATTCTCAGTCTTTGTCCCCACCAATGGAAACAATCTTTCACTATTTACCGACAGTAAAGATCCCAGGTTTCACTCACCCCTTTACTGGCTGCTCCCTGTCAGCATGTTGCTGCTGCTGCCACTACCAGCTCTGTAGGAAATGCTGGGCCCGTTTCCTTCTCTTTCCCCCTCCTGAGCTTCTATCTTCTGACCCATCTGCCACTTCCCGATCCCCGGTCCACTGTCACTCTGTCCCCCCGACCCGAACCAGTCTCCCACTCTCTCCCCCCCAGATTCTCCACCATCCGACCCCTGTTTCCAGTCCCCCAGGGGGCCGTCTGTCTGTAGCAGCAGTGTCATCACCGAGGCGGAAGCCCCTCTGCGACGACAGCTGGTGATGTTATGGAGCGCAGGGATGTCTGATGCGGTGAGAAATTTAAAGAGTAAAGTTCTCTCGGGCTGTGAGCAGCAGTGCCCTGGAGATTCATGAGTCATTCTGGGAACCCTAGCTGTGGTTCTGGTAATGTCTGGGAAAAAACGTCATGGTGATAAATGGTAAAAGGGTGAGGAACAAAAAACAAAGGGCCAAACTAATTCATAAAAAATGTGAGCATAAAAAAAGCCTGAGGGTTTTATACCTTAATGCGAGAAGCATCAGGAACAAGGTAGATGAATTAGCTGTGGAAATAGAGGTTAATAATTATGATCTAATTGGGATTACGGAAGCAGGGTGAGCAGGGCTGGGAGCTTAACATACAGGGGTATTCAGTATTTAGGAAGGATCGACAAAAAAGAAAGGGAGGAGGGGTAGCATTGCTGGTAAAAGAAGGGATAAATGCAATTGAAAGGAAGGATATTAACTCAGTTAATACAGAATCTATATGGGTGGAGCTAAGAAATAGCGAGGGGCGAAAAACATTAATAGGAGTGGTATATAGGCCTCCAAACAGTAAAATAGAGGTTGGGGAGGGCATCACGAGGGAAATTAGAGAAGCGTGCAATAAGAGCACAGCTGTCATCATAGGTGACTTTAACTTACATATAGATTGGACTAGCCTAATCAGTAAAAATAATGAGGAGGAGGAATTCCTTGAGTGTTTAAGGGATGGTTATCTGGATCAATATGTCGAGGAACCAACTCGGGAACAGGCTATATTGGACTGGGTACTGTGCAATGAGAAGGGACTAATTAGTAATCTTGTTGTACGGGGACCCTTGGGTCAGAGCGATCATAACATGATCGATTTCTCACTCGAAATGGAGAGCGAAGAAATTGACTCAGATACTAAGGTCCGGAATTTAAACAAGGGGAATTATGATGCCATTAGACGGGAACTGAGTAGGTCTGATTGGACAACGTTCCTGGGAGGACTGGAGGTAGATAAACAATGGCAAGCATTTAAAGATAGAATGACAAAATTGCAAAAATTGTTTATACCAATCTGGCATAAAAGGAAATCTAAAAAGGTGACTCAACCGTGGATAACAGGGGAAATTAGAGACAGCATAAAATCCAAAGATAGGGCGTATAAAATAGCCAAAAAAAGCACCAGAGCGGAAGATTGGGAACAGTTTAAGATAGAGCAAAGGAGGACAAAGGGCTTAATCAAGAGGGGCAAAATAGCTTACGAAAGCAAGCTGGCGGAAAATATAAAAACTAACTCCAAAAGCTTTTATAAGTATATCAAGAGGAAAAGACTGGTGAAAACCAAAGTTGGCCCATTGCAGTCAGATACGGGGGAATATATAACGGGAAATAAGGAAATGGCAGACCAACTAAATGCATACTTTGGGTCAGTCTTTACGAAGGAAGACAGAAAAAACCTCCCTGGGATATCGGGAAAAATAGGGACATTTGCAAAGGAGGAACTGACGCAAGTCAATATCTCTAAGGATATGGTGTTAAGGAAGCTAAAGGGATTGAAGGCGGACAAATCCCCAGGGCCTGATAACATGCATCCTAGGGTGCTGAAGGAGGTGGCCCTAGAGATAGCGGATGCACTAAGTATGATTTTTCAGAATTCATTAGACTCGGGAACAGTGCCCATGGATTGGAGGGTAGCTAACGTTACCCCACTATTCAAAAAGGGGGGTAGGGAAAAAGCAGGTAATTACAGACCTGTAAGCCTTACATCAGTTGTGGGCAAAATGCTGGAGTCCATCATTAAGGATGAAATAGCGGAGCACTTAGCAAATGGGGACAGGATAGGACAGAGTCAACATGGATTTACAAAGGGTAAATCGTGCTTGACTAATCTATTGGAATTTTTTGAGGGAGTAACTGGTAAAATAGATGGGGGAGAGCCAGTAGATGTGGTGTACCTGGACTTCCAAAAGGCCTTCGATAAGGTCCCACATAAAAGATTAGCAGGGAAAATTGAAGCTCATGGGATAAAGGGGAAAGTATTGACGTGGATAGAGAACTGGCTGTCAGATAGAAAACAGAGAGTTGGAATAAACGGCTCATTTTCTGAATGGCAGGCAGTAACAAGTGGGGTACCACAGGGATCTGTCCTGGGTCCCCAGCTGTTCACAATTTACATTAATGACCTGGATCAGGGAGTCGGATGCAGCATTTTCAAATTTGCAGACGACACTAAACTAGGAGGGGGGGTGGGCTCAGAGGAGGAGACCAGGAAGCTCCAGAGCGATTTGGACAGACTGGGTGATTGGGCGGATAAATGGCAGATGCACTATAATGTGGACAAGTGCGAAGTTATCCACCTTGGGTGCAGGAACGGGAGGGCAAATTATTATTTAAATGGCAATAAATTGGGAGAGGGGGAAGTACAGAGAGACCTGGGTGTTCTTGTACACCAGTCACTGAAGGCGAGCATGCAGGTGCAACAGGCGGTCAAGAAGGCAAACGGTATGCTGGCCTTCATAGCAAAAGGGTTGGAATACAGGAACAGGGATACCTTGCTGCAGCTGTACAGGGCACTGGTGAGACCACACCTCGAGTACTGTGTACAGTTTTGGTCGCCTCATCTGAGGAAAGATGTTCTTGCCATGGAGGGGGTGCAGCGGCGATTCACCAGGCTGATACCAGGAATGGCGGGATTGACCTATGAGGAGAGACTATGTAGTTTAGGGATGTACACACTGGAGTTTAGAAGATTGAGAGGGGACCTCATAGAAGTGTATAAAATTCTGACAGGTCTAGACAGACTAGATGCAGAAGGAATGTTTCCCTTGGCGGGTGAGAACAGAACTAGAGGACATAATTTAAGGATAAGGGCTAAACCATTTAGGACAGAAATGAGGGGGAATTTCTTCACTCAGAGGGTGGTGAACCTGTGGAACTCATTGCCACAGAGGGCAGTGTACGCCAGCTCATTAAATATATTTAAGAGGGAATTAGATATATTTCTACAGGCAAAAGGGGTTAAGGGTTACGGAGAGAAGGCGGGGACGGGATACTGAATTGGAGGATCAGCCATGATCTCATTAAATGGCGGAGCAGGCTCGAAGGGCCGGATGGCCTACTCCTGCTCCTATCTTCTATGTATCTATGTATCTATGTGATATTTAGTGCCGCCTGATTTACAATACCACACCACTACTGCAGTTGTGGTTGCCGCTGGTGGCAGTGCAGTAATCTGCATGGTGATATTGCCACCAATGCACATGCAGTTCAAAGATGCTAATAAAAAGCAAAAAACTGCAAATGCTGGAACTCAAAAACAGAAATGCTGGAAGCACTCAGCAGATCAGTTAGCATTAGCATCTGTGGAAAGAACAGACAGGTTAACATTCTGGTTGTAACCCTTTTTTGTTTCAGAGATGCCTAATTTCTTTTGAATACTGATTGCGTTATTGGCCTGAATAAAATACATCAGGTAACTCAGTGTCTGTGTCCATTGTCTGCCCACTCTATTGGAAATTGTTTGGTCATCAATTAACACAGGAGATTGGAATCACTGACATGGGAGAAATTAGTTGGCCTTAGGGTGTCCACATTGTCCCTTTAAGTAAAAACACCTGGTTCCAATTAAAGGGCATTTGTGAAAAGTTGTTTGACAGCGCCTTTTTCATTTGTTTACCAAGTCGCACGCAACCTGATGATGCAAATTAGATTAAACCACATTAGTAGCTCCTTTTATATTGTTAAAAAGATCATGATGACCATTTAAGTCATTCATCCAGTAAGAGTCCCCCGCCCCCACCCCCACTGCTGTACTTAATTGGTTGTTAAAATGATTCCAGGGTTTTCACCTTGTTCTTTTCATTCAGGTCCTGGGAGTCCAGCATCTTTGAGCTAGTTCCTGGTATTTTATGTTGTTAAACTCTGTAGATTGGCAACAGATTTCTAGACCCACACTGGGATCGGAATTAAAAAACACTATAAAAGTGGTTACTGTGTTGTTTGCATGCAATGCATCAGTGGTAAAATTGTTGTTTGGGTTTTCTGGGTAATGTTTCCAATGCAGACATAAAAATTGCGAACTTCTTGTTCATAAAGACAGTTCATTCCAATGAGAAGAATTAATGTTAAGGTGCGATTACAAGGCAGCGATTTTTTTCCCCATTTTTTCTCCCCAATTCTCCTGAAAGCAATGACTGGGTTACAGATCCACTAATCTCCCACTTGAGAGTGATCACCACTTGGACAAAGTACATGTGAGCTTTGACTGTGAGGGCTAACAGGCTATATTCCATGGGGAGCATTGCAGCAAAGCCCAATCCTGTCCAGAGGTATGATCCCTGGATACATTTCTCCTCCTTAACCCAGTTATTTATTCATTATAACCTTTCTATATGATTAAAAAAAAACTTCAAATACTGTATATCTGCATAAGCTAAGGACTGTAAATCAGAAAATAAGAATGAATATTTAACAACCTGATGTGGACAGAAATTCACAATTAATTTGACTTGTACATTTTGCTGAGACACATATAGCTGATGAGCAAAAACTGAGAATTAGGATAACAGCTGCTGTTATTATTTGGTGGGTGGATATGAGAACACATACTCATATCTAGGGTCTAACATGTTTAGGTTACACACAGGCAAGCAGCTGCTGCTATACCTCTACACCTCCAATCGGTCGAATCACTAGTGGGTATGGAGCGTGTCCATCTGTGATCAGGACAATGATGGCAATGCACTCACATTTAATGACCATCCCGCTCCTGAGGACTTCCTGGTACCCGCCGCCTGCCTATTGAAGGCTCATGTCTGCACTTGTCAGTTGTCTTAAACCAACAACAGCTCATATTTATATAGCTTCTTTAATGCAAGAAAACATCCCAGGACACTTTAGAGATGTACGGAAAAATGGACACTGAACAAAAAAAAGGACTTGCATAAAGCGCCTTTCACCACATGAGGACATCCCAAAGTGCTTTACAAAGTACTTTTTAAGTGCAGTCACTGTTGTAATGTAGGAAACACGTCAGCCAATTTATGCACAGCAAGTCCCACAAACAGGAATGAGAGAATGACCAGACCATTTGTTTGTGATATTAGCTGAACCCTGAGCGGAGCTTCTAACCCTATATTCTCTCCATCACAAAGCCTACCTACTTCCACTTCCATAACATTGCCCGCTCCGCCACTACCTCAGCCCATCTGCTACTGCAACCCTCATACATGCCTCGATAACCTCCAGACTTGATTACTCCAATGCTTTCCTGATCAACCTCTCATCCTCCACCTCTAAATGTCAGCTTATCAAAAAACTCTGCTTCCTGTATCCTGTCCTGCATAAGGTTCCACACTCGCTCAGCATCCCTATCCTCACTGGTCCCCCAAACCTCAATTTTAAATTTTCTCCTTTTGTTTAAATTCCTGCATGTCCTCACCCATCCCCATCTCTTTAATGTCCTCCAGTCCTACAAACCCCCTCCCTTCACTTGCTGTAACTGTACCTGCAGTCTCTTGTGCATCCTTCCTACCTTTGTCCCATTAGTGAGTATTCAATCAGTTGCCTAAATCTCAGTCTGGAATTTCCTCTTAAACCTTAAAACCCACCTCTTTCACCAATCTTTTGTTCACCCACTCCTCGTTTGTTCTTTGTTACTGTCAGCCTTGGCTCAGTGGTGACACTCTGGTCTTTGGGTCAGAAGGTTGTGGATTCAAGACCCATTCCAGACACTTGACCACAGAGATGCTTCCCAGAGTAGATTAAACTGCATACACTCGCTGTTTGAACTCACAGGTGAAGACTGGCCACCTGGATAATGTACTGGAACATTGCTGCCTGTGGAGCCATCTGAGAAAGTGTGTTATTGTCTTCAGGATAAGATGGGAGAAAATTTAACTCACTTTTAAGGTGGTACATCTTCAAATGACTGATATTTTCAACCTTCATGATCACTCTAGGGTTATATATAGACATCTGTTCAGGAATGAACCTATTGCATTGATACACATACTCACACACATACATATACACACAAAACTAGAGGAGGAATCCTCCGGCCGGGGGGGGGGGGAGAGAAACAGAGAGGCGAGAGGAAACATGAATCTCAAATTTCCAACACAGGCTCAATTGTAAGATGATAGGCTCAAGAGCTGCCGTGGGCTGCTTGTGTGCCAGGCCATCGGGTTAAGGTTTTCATTCATGCTGGTGTGTCAACTAGGATCTGTAGGGCAAAGTGGAGAGGGAGACCACATCCAGAGTAAGAAGGGAGCAGAACCCAGTATTACTTGGGCCAAGACTACAAGGTACGGCACCTTTGTTTTCCATTCACAGGATATAGGCGTCGCTGGCAAGGCCAGCATTTATTGCCCATCTGTAATTGCCCTCGAGAAGGTGGTGGTGAGTCACCTTCTTGCACCGCTGCAGTCCGTGCAGTGAGGTACTCCCAAGTGTTGTTAGGTAGGGAGTTCCAGGATTTTGAGCCAGCGGCAATGAAGGATCAGTGATATATTTCCAAGTCAGCATGGTGTGTGACTTGGAGGGGAACTTGCAGGTAGTGGTGTTCCCATGCGCCAACAACCCTTGTCTTTCTGGGTGGTAGAGGTTGAGGGTTTGGGAAGTGGTGTGTAAGGGAGGGACCGAGTAGAGGTGTGAAGTGTTATGTCTGCTATATATTGCTGATATTTATTTGCTGCAATGTGATTGGGCAGAAATTTCCACTATGTGCAGTTTCTCAGTAGTTATTTTTTTTTTACGGCCTCTTGTTCTTTTACTGTCTTTTTATTGCCTCCCTAAATCACCCTTGTACATCTTCCACCAGTTTCACCTCTTCCAGCTTTTTAATAGAACCAGGATTTGGGGATTCAATCCATTATCTCTCTCTTCTCCCACCACCACCCCCCCTTTTTTGTTTATTTTCATTAAATAGCTCACATATCCTCCAGTTCCGATGATAAATCCACATGAATTAATTGACTTTAACCTGTTGCTTTCTCAGTAATGAACCTACTGCATATTTCCAGCATTATCTGGTTTTGAATTTTAAAATTTATAGGTAATTATGTGTAGATATACAAGCCTAGAAGTTGGCCGGCATGAACTGGGCGTAGGGAACGATCCCTGCACCGGAACGGGTAGGCCCGATGCCCATCTGATATTGGACCTCGGGCCTCATTTACCCGAGACCTGCAGACATCTGCTGGGCGTCCTCAGGCTGTTCTCTGGCGAAGAGGATTTAAATTTTGAGCCGCAGCGGCCATCTGGCAAGTCCTATGAGTGATCAGGAGGGAGGGGAGGAGGGCAGCCCAATTTTGCATAGGTGGCCTCAAACAGGTGTTAGGGCCCTATGTGCAGTTGCAAAAGATCCAACGGCTGTTTTAGGAGCGAGCCTTGGACATCTCGTTTTCTACCTTCAACGATAGGCCGGGCAGTGCACGTCGTCAGTGCACTTCCGGTGTGATAGTAGATTGGCGGTTAGGATCAGATCAGCCATGATCTTATTGAATGGCGGAGCAGGCTCAAGGGGCCAATTGGCCTACTCCTGCTCCTATTTCTTATGTTCTTATAATGAGCAAAAGAGCCCTGCCCACCATATTGGAGGGTTCCACGCCCATTTTTGTGCCTGAAAAATGGGTGCGACGCATTGAATTTCCAGGCCATAGACTTCCTGTAGCATTAAAACCGACAGATAACTTTCAAAACGCAAAATTATTTTGGTTTTTAAAAGCTCCATATTTCATAAGTAAATTGTTTATTAAAAATACTTCAGGTTATAATACTACACTAAAAAGCTATTAAGAATGCAACTGTATAATGTCTTGTGACATTAAGATTACATGCTCCCCCATAACAGCAAATATAAATAGATCAAAAAAGGGAAAGATTTCCTACCATTAAATTTCACTGTACATCACTATTTTATTGTCAATGCACGTGAAACTACCACATAACCTTGTTCCCTTTTAAACTGTGGATAAACCACATCAATATGAATAGAAGTTAACCAAAATTGAAAAATCTATACAAAAAGAAAGTACAAGTGCCATACATGGTAAATGATATGCATGCTCCTCAGAGAAGAGTAATGGGGAGGTAGAAGATTCCTATGTAAAAGTTTTAACAAATATTGGTCTACTTACATCAGGAAACCTTTTCCTGAAAAAGGCACTCGCATTTGGTTGTTGACATTACATAACAAATTTAATATTGTCAATAGCAAACAAACATTCGCCTTTTTCCCACGTTTATAGAAAATAAAAAAAGAGTATATGGGTGAGATGATGAAAAACTTGTTATAAAAATTCACATTCCTGCAGATAGCTTCTTCTGAACTGACTTCCACAAACACCACCACATAGAGATGAAGATATTCCTTACAAATCGGACAACTTGCACATGGCAATTTTGTAAAGTGTATCTGACAAATCTGTTTCAATTCTAGGATCACGGCTATCTGCTTTTTTGTTAAGAACTGTACTGCCCTTTACAGAATGCAGTTAGGTAGATAACCCATTTAAATGTAAGTATCAAGGAATTGTGGTTCATCATGTGGAAGTAAAAAAGTTCAGTGTATAACAGTAAATTTCACTATTGCCTCCTTGTCAAAGGAAGCAGGTTACACAATAATTTTGAATACAATCTGTACACAATGAATACATTTTATAAAGTGAGGATTCAGTTAAAATTGCACCTCTCACCAGCTTTGCAGTACTTTTTTTTTTATCTTGAAACTACTGAGCTGATTGAATTATAAGACGTTCCTCCATTGCAATTGGATATGTAGGTTTCATGTCCATTGGTATCTAAGTTAACTTTGAAAATGGCTGAGGCCTTTAAAAGAAAGTCTGCAGCATCCCGACGACCCAATCCTCTTAGCTTTGACATTAAAAGCCCTACAGAATTCTCTGGTGAAGCTGCCCACTCAGTCAATACAGCATCAGTTGGACTTGTAGGAAGTTTCCCATCTTTTGAAGTTCCATTCTGAGTGTTGAGTTTTGCAACAAGATCAACAAGTCCTAAGTTTGTAGCCAAAAGGCACCAGTCTTTACCCATGGGATCTGGGGGGTCCAAGAGGCGGCTAAGTTTTCGTTTTGCAAGAAGATTCAGTTCCGATACAGGGATGTCCATTCCTAGGTTTCCTTGGGAATAGACATCAAGGCAACCAAAGCAGAGAATGCTGCTAAAACTCTCCTTATAGCCACCCATGGTATTGGTGAGTGAAGTCTCTTTCTGAGCTTGAGCTCTAAAGAAGTCTCTAGGCTGGTAAACCATAACAGGTTCACTGTGCTCCCTAAGCTGCTGGGGGCTCAAGTAATGCTTGACGGTCAGGAGTCCAGGCAAAGTAGTCGCCATTAGATTATCAATGACGCTACAAATGGAGTCCAGAAACATACAACACCTTATTTTTTCAGTTTCTGGTCCTCTCACTTGTACCTCCACACCCTGTCCGTGGTTGACCAGCAACACCAAGACTTCAGTCCCTTTGTTGGATATTTTTGATCCATTGGTCCATAACCTTACATCTAGTTCTCCTTCAGAGTTCTGCTGATGTATCCATCTACAGAGGTTCACCTGCACTTTGTGGAAAATACCACAAGGATATGGCGTATGATGTTCAACAGGCACAAAGCGGACCCCTCCATAAACCAACATTTCATCCTCTTCATCAGTCCAGGATCTGTGTAGACTGTCTACTTTAATTAAAGCGGGAATATCTACCATTGATCCACTGGTTAAGTCCCGAACACAGATGTCCATGGCGTCTAGAATTTGCAACAGCTCCTCTACATCCTTCTCCGATACCAGGCGCAGGATGTCATCTATTGTGTACCGGCCTCTGTAGTGGTGCAAAGCCTTTTGATTTTCATTGGACAAAAGTCTTCCCAGTACATTGGTGCACAGCCACCGAGGATCCAGAAGCACCACATCTTGGATAGTTTCACTTTGTAAAATATTAATCTGTGAGGCAAAGAAAATAGAGGGGAGGACATTAGTGGATTTGAAATAATTAAACTTATTTTGAATAAGGAAATCATCTTAATTATTTGGGCCTCACACTTGTTTCCAGTTCAAATCTGTTTCCAAAGAGCAAACGTATATCTCAACCAAATCAATTCACTGGAGATGTGCACAATATAAAGTGTGTTGGACAAAATGGTTTTATGTAAGTCACTATGAACATTGTACATAACTATTAACTTTGCTTACATAATACTGATTACACTTCAAAAGTAATTAATTCGCTACAAAGTACTTTGGGATGTCCCAATGATGTGAAAAAGAAAGACTTACATTTATATAGCATCTTTCACAATCTTAGGACGTCCCAAAGCGCTTTACAACCAATGAAACATTTTGAAGTGTGGTCACTGTTGTAGAGAACGCGGCAGCCAATTGGGCACAGCAAACTCCCACAAACAGCAATGTGATAATGATCAAATAATCTGTTTTTGTTATGTTGATTGAGGGATAAATATTGGCCAGGACACCGTGGATAACGCCCCTACTCTTCTTCAAAATAGTGCCATAGGATTTTTTACGTCCACCTGAGAGCGCAGACGTTTAACGTCTCATCCGAAAGACGGCACCTCCGACAGTGCAGCACTCCCTCAGTACTCCACTGGAGTGTCAGTCTAGATTTTCGTGCTCAAGTGTCTGGAGTGGGACTTGAACCCACAACCTTTTGACTCAGAGGCAAGAACGCTACCAACTGAGCACTAAGGCTGACACACTAAGAATGTAATTTTTTTTTAACATTTTCTAAACGTTCTCACAAGTATACTACTTGCAATTAAGAAATGATTTAATTCAGCTCCCCCAGTGACTCAGTTGGTAAACACAGCATACAACAGCCATATAGACCAGAAGATCCCAGATTTTATTACTGATCCATGTTGATTGAGCTAGGATACTATAATTGTCCTCAGCACCCCTGGGCTAGATAGGAAGCGGAAAGTTAGTTAGAATTCCTGCTGGAAAAATGACAGTGAGGAAATAATCAGGCTTGGATGGGATAACCACAACCACCGCACCCCCCACCCTTGCTCAATAGGTTACCAACTTTTCCTGTCTAGGCTCACACATGAAGATTATCCCATTTAAGATAGTAAAGGGTGCCTGTGGAACATACCCCAGCATGAGTCAACATGCTTAGGACGGAGCGAGAAAAGGAGAGAAATAGTGAAGCAAAAGTTGAACTAATTTAGTCTTTAAACAAATGAGTTGTACCTACTTACACATGGAGAAAGCCTGCCATTTCTTTGATGCATGGCCTTGTTCAGAATGGAGTGCAGGAGAAATATCCAATGATTAAAAACTTAGAATCACATTTAAACTGCAAAACTCATTTCACAAAATCTGAGAACTTATAATGCGCGGATTAATGTCTGGTGCATTGGCGGTAGGCAGCCAACATTATCTGAGCATGACAAGGCCTGCTGTATGCCCACTGCATACATGTAATAATGCGGTGGGCAAGCATTGGGGTACCGAGGGGCTGCACACTGTGTGCGCAAGCCCCATAAAGGCCACAAAAAAATATTGAGTTCATGGCCTCAATGTGTTCTATGCACATGATCCACACTACAGTCGCCAAATGCCTATTTAACATGGGTAAGCCCCTTCAGCTATGTTAAGCAGACCCAGTTTGGTAATTGTAGGAACGAGCTGTAGTTTGACTCAATGGGCAAGATCTTGACTTTGCAATAGTGTAAAACAGGTGATAGCGAGTCGGCAGCCCATTTTATATATCTCCAATTTTTATTGAAGTCAATAGCCTGGATGGAGGTGACAAAGAATGAATGGTATCTCACCTGTGCACCAAAGCTGGGAGCAGCTGAGAAATAAATTTGCTGGTCCCTGGAAGGTTGCCGAGTTAAGTGCCCTCACATTTTGTTTCTATTTACAATGTTGCCTACAAATGTAATTTTTTTCCCACCAAAACGTCTGTGTATGTGTCATACTGGATTGATCGACCCTTACATGTGCAAATATTTTTAATCCAGTGCTTGAAAATCTGGTTTTTTGTTGCCGTTTTCAATTGTTACATGTGGCAGGCGGCAATCCTCAAAATTGATGCATCTGATCCAAACATTATTGGGTCGCTGCCCTACTTGGAACCGAACACCATAATAATCTTCAAAGCCTCAGTCAGTGGCAAGCTGTTGTCTGAGTACCTTGTGAAGCACCTGACAACCCAGAACAGCTGCAATTCATCGAAGTGAAACCTATAGTTCTCGGTACTTGTGGTTTATGTTTTGGATCGAGCTTGCAAACTACACCATTCAATTTAATTTTGTTCCATTTAACAGCACACAACAGGAAGAGAGATATATAACCAAGGACTTTTGTGACAAAACTATCAGCATTGCAAAAAAGGGAGTTGTTTTTGCAGTACATTAGATTATACATGCAAATCACAAAATGCATAGATGAATTTGATTAAAAGGCAGTCATCTCATTGAGAGATTCAGATGATAAACTGCAAAAATGAAATTCAGGTGGTTTGTAACAAATCATTTGAATTCCCAAAATTAGATTTACTTTTGTGTCGGTTTTCTTTGGGCTCACAGGTGTTGAGTTAAGCCAAGCCACATTTATCAGTATGAATCTATAAACTTCCTTTTTTTTTTAGAATTTTAGAAAAAGAGGATTAATTTAAATTCCATAATTAGTCAAACTTCTGACTCCAGAAGCGAGAGTGCTACCACTGAGCCAAGGTGTAGGGGTAGAACTCTTGCCTCAGAATCAGAAGGTCCTGGGTTCAAACCCCACTCCAGAGACTTAAGCCTATAATCTAGGCTTTCATTTCAGTGCAGTACTGAGATGGTGCTGCGCTGTCGAACTTTCAGATGAGACGTTAAACTGAGGGTCCCATCTGCCCTCTCAACTGGACGTAAATTTTCCAAAGAAAAACGGGGAATTTCTCCCGGTGCTCTGGTCAACATTTATCCCTCAACCAACACCAACAAAAACATATTATCTGTGTGTGGGACCGTGCTGTGTGCAAATTGGCTGCTGCGCTTCCCTACATTACAAAAGTACTTGATTGGCTGTAAAGCATATTGGGATGTGCTGAGGTAGTGAAAGGTGCTATATAAATGCAAGTTCTTCCCTTTCTTAAAATGCAACGGTCTCTGTCTCTATGTATGTGTTTAGTTATGAAGTTGCTACATTCAATTCTATTTGCTGAGCTAGCTGCAGGTTGCCACCTAAACTTGAAGTGAAGTACATTAGTCAACACTTTTTTCACTCTCGTGTCGAATGTATATAACGCTGATGAAGACATTCATAGAATCATAGAATAGTTACAGCACGGAAGAAGGCCATTCGGCCCATCGAGCCCGTACCGGCTCTCTGCAAGAGCACTTCAGCTAGTCCCACATTGAATAGGAATAGGTTGTTAGCAGACAAGCTTGCTCCACTTCTCTCAGAAAAACAGCTTGGACGATTCTCCAATCTCCCTTTCATGGATCTTGGGCTGGCGTATGCATCTCAGATCGAAGCTAAGATTTGGCCATCACTCCCATAGCATACAATTACTTTTCATTCTGATACTGCTACTATTTTGAAAGCCTTATGATAACTGGGAAGAGGAAGTGCCTAATAACAATGTTCCATGGTCTTGTATAAAGACATTTCTCACGAGAAAATCCATCCAGTTTCTCCTTAATTACACCACACAAGCATATTTATTAAACAATGACCTAGAAAAGCAACTTTCGGATGTCAGTCCCTTCACTAGTTGTAATAAACTGCTCCACCGTACATGAGTTCACATGATTTCCATTCACTGTTGGTTTGTTTATTCCACACTAACCTCATTCTGTGTGATAAGTGTCACAGCCTAACAGAGCACATGAAATCGTAACAAGATATAAAGTTAGACGGTGATTAAATAATGAGATTAAGAAAATACTCAAAAGCACACCAGGTTAATCAGCAACATAGAAAGAAAAAGATAGCAATGTTTCAGGTGTGACTCTTCATTGGAAATCATGATTAAATTATTCTCACTTCAATACAAGTGTGATTTCTTCATTGTTACAGGACAAAAGAACAGTGATGTCAATAATGTTACAAACCTTTTCAGAAAGGACATTTGACATTAGATAGCAATCAATATTATCCAAATGTTTTTCCTTCCCTAGCCCAGAGATGTTGAAGCCAACTGCAGCACCCTGACGGAGATCAATGAGCATCAAGCCAGCCGGTGATCTCTTGGTCATTCGTTCACTGTCCAGTGATTCCTGCTTCAAACGTGTGTGTGGTTAGGATCGGGCTCAGTCGTGATACTTCCCAGTCACATACGGCAATACTCAAATGTTTAACTCACACATGAAGAATGGGCAAGATATTGAAGGGCTGCTGGTGTCTGTGTTTCACAGCATGAGTCAGTGTCTTCAGAAAATGAGGAAGGAAATTCCTTCCATCTACTGCACTGCAAAGAAATCTAGGCGTTTCCTAAAATTAATGTTTAAACCACTTTTTGCAGAGTCAGAATTTCCATTTGGAAATATTATTTACCAAGCTTATACAACTGCCACAGCACTGAAACTGCCCAACTCAGTCACAAAATACATCCTTTATGACTGTAGTGCACTGTCCCTCCTCGACCTTCTCCAGCCTTTGACACTGTCAACCACACCATCCTCCTCCAAAACCTTGCCTCCATTGTCCAGCTCAGCAGAACTGCCCTCACTAGGTTCCACTCTTACCCATCCGATCGCAGTCAGAGCAATGGCTTCTCTTCCTGCCCCCTCAGTGTTACCTTTGGAGTCCTCCAAGAATCTATCCTTGGCCCCCCTCCTCTTAACTACTTGCTGCCCCATGGCAACATCATCTGAAGACATGTGGTCAGGTTCGGTATGTAGGTTGACGACACCCAGCTCTACCACCTGAACTACCTCTGTGCAGTCAGACTGCTCGTCCAACATCCAGTCCTGGATGAGCTGCAATTTATTTCAGTTAAACATTGGGAAGACCGAAGCCATTGTCTTTGGCCCCCACCACAAACTATATACCTTTTCACCATACATACTAATGACCTCGATGACAAATAGAGAGTTGTATATCCAAGTTTGCAGATGATGCTAAGTTAAGAGGCACAGTAAATTGTGCGGATGGGGGCAGGAAGTTACAAAGGGATACAGACAGACTAAGTGAGTGGGCAAAGCTATGGCAGATGGCGTTCAATGTGGGGAAGTGAGGGGTCATCCACTTTGTATCCAAGAAAGACAAATCAAAATATTTTCTTAATGGTGAGAGACTAGGAGCAGCAAAGGGATCTTGGTGTTCATGTACAGAAATCACTAAAGCTAGTGTACAGGTACAAAAAGCAATCAAAAAGGCTAATGGAATGTTGGCCTTTAATCACAAGAAGGTTGGAATTCAAAAGTGAGGAAGTGATGCTTCAGTTGTACAGAGTCTTGGTCAGACCCCATCTGGACACCACACCTCAGGAAAGATACATCGACCTTGGAAGCAGTACAGTGTAGATTCACCAGAATGATACCACGGCTTAAAGGGTTTAATTATGAAGACAGGTTGCATAAGCTTGGTTGTATTCTCTTGAGTTTCAAAGGCCGAGGGGAAATATAATCGAGGTGTTTAAAATGGTTAAGGGATTCGATAGGGTAGATACAGAGATACTATTTCCACTGGTGGGGGAATCCAGAATAAAGGGGTACAACATTAAAATTAGAGCTCGGTCATTTATGAGTGAAATGAGGAATTACTTTTTCCATACAAAGGGTAGTGGAAATCTGCAACTCGTTCCCCTGGCTGTGGATGCTTGGTCAATTGAAATTAGATAGATTTTTGTTAAGACAAGGGTATCAAGGCATATGGAACAAAGCTGGGTAAATCGAGTTGAGGTACAGATCAGCCATGATTTAATTGAAAGGCGGAGGGGCTGAATGGCATACTCCTGTTCCTATGTTCATACCCTTGCCACTAATTCCATATACCTCCGCAGGTACCGTCTCAAGTTGAAGCTGACTGTTCACAACCTCGGCATTCTATTTGACTTTGAGCTGAGTTTATGACCCCATATACTCTCCAAAGAGTGCCTATTTCCACTTCTGTAACATCTCCCATCTCCACCCCTGCCTCAGCCCATCTGCTGCTGAAACACGCATCCATGCCTTTGCCACCTCCAGACTCAACTATTCCCATGCTCTGCAGGTCGACCTCCTATCCTTCACCCTCCATAAACTTCAGCTCATCCAAAACTCTGCTGCCAGTATCCTATCCTGCACCAAATCCTCTTCACCCTTCACTTGTGCTCAATGACCTACATTGACTCAGTCTCCCAGGGGGCTACTTTTAGCACCCCGAAAAAGTTAGCGCCCCTGCGCCCGAAATTCACTGGTAGCACCCCAAGAGGGAGGCAGGGCGCTACTGAAAGCAGCCCACCTCCCTCTTGGGGGCGCTATGAGTGAATATCGTGGCGCTACGTGCAGCAGCGCCGTATCAGCGGTATTGCAGGCCTTCATCCCCTAGGGAAGGGGCCTAGCGCAGCGTGACCCGGGGCTCAGCTGGGGGGGCTTCACAAGAGGCCGGGGACGGCAACGGGCGCAGGTGCTAGCAGGCGGCCAGCAACAAAAATGGCCGCCCGGCACCTCCCCTTAAATTTGCGCCGCCCCAGCCGCAGGTAGGCCCCTCTGACCCTGTCGGACATAGTGTCCGGCGGTAAGTCGGGGGTGCTATGAAGATCGTGGCCAGGGCGCTGCGCATGACGATGACATCAGCGCCGCAGGGCGCTAAGTTACCGCCGCTGCTAACCTCCCGATGAATTTCGTGGGAGGCTTTAGCGGCGCCGCGCCCGGGGCTTTATGCCCTGGTAGCGCCCTCTTAAGCGCAAATCAACCGAATCCACCCCCCCCTCCAATCTCTCAAATTTAAAATGATCATCCTATTGTTTAAATCCCGTTATGGTCTCGCCCTTGCCAATCTGTTACCTTCTCCAGCCCTACAACCCTCCAAGAACTCTGCATTCCTTCAACTCTGGTCTGTTGTACATCCCTCAGTCCCTTTGCCCCACCACTGACGGCTGTGGCTTCAGCCGTTTAGGACTTATGCTCTGAAATTACCTCCCTAGCCTCTCTGTCTTGCTACTTCTCTCTCCTCCCTTAACACCCTCCTTAAAAGCCATCTTTTTGACCACGCTTTTAGTCGCCCATACTAATATCTCCTTCTAGGGCTCGGTGTTAATTTTTGTCTGATCACTCTTCTGTCAAGTGCCTTGTGAAGTTTTTCTACATAGACACAAGTTGTTGTTGTATTATAAATAAGAGTGACTGATCAATACCTCCCAGTGTTTCAACTTAACTAAAAGAGGTTTTAGAGCAGCACTTGAGATCTGCAACTTATGTGTGTACTTCCCCATTTATCTTAGTTGGTGCAATCACTCCTGACCAACATCTGTTGATGATCTGTTTATGTCCCATCACGCCACTGTTTTTGTGGTTCTGCAATAGGGGTCATAGTCATAGAGTCAGAGTTATACAGCACAGAAAGAGGCCCTTCGGCCCATCGTGTCCGCACCGGCCATCAAGCCCTGTCTATTCTAATCCTATTTTCCAGCACTTGGTCCGTAGCCTTGTATGCTATGGTGTTTCAAGTGCTCATCTAAATGCTTCTTGAATGTTGAGGGTTCCTGCCTCTACCACCCTTTCAGGCAGTGAGTTCCAGATTCCAACCACCCTCTGGGTGAAAAAGTTTTTCCTCAAATCCCCTCTAAACCTCCTGCCCCTTACCTTGAAACTATGCCCCCTGGTTATTGACCCCTCTACTAAGGGGAAAAGTTCCTAGCAAAGTCATGATGCATTTACAAAACATTAAAAAATGTATTGCTGTAACATTCCTTGGCACAATCCAAGACTCATCTCTTCATCCTGAAGTACATGGAATTCTCATTTAAGTTATAATGAGGGAGCTCCAGTTGTCTGCTTGTCGTGCATTCATCAAGCAACATGCCTCTGCTTGCGTTATAACGCATGCACAAGTGCAACGCATGCAGAGGCACGTGGTTTAGAAATAAGCAGATGGCAGTTTATAGGATCTATAAGTATCTGGGTCTCCAGAGGTCTCCAGCTTTACACTAACCAGTGCCATCAGCAATGGGATCACTACTGCTGATGACGCTCTTTAAAAAGCGACTCAAAACACTACCATTTAACCTGTGAAACCTATGTTGAAATTTTCTCTCAACATGCCACAATTATATTTTTCTTGTAAAACTAATAGTTTGTTGGAAGAGACTAGATAATGGAATTGGATTTCGTTATACATTAAAATATATAGAAGTTACAACACAAAAAGTAGCCACTGGCCCAAGCGGCCCGAGTTGGCATTTGTGCTTCACACAAGTAAATAGTCCTAATCGTGTTTTCCCACCCTGCTTCCATATCCCATCAAAGTTCTTTATCACACTGCTTTTATGATTTACAGCAGTCACAAGTGCAAGATTGATGGATTGCCAGATGTAGTACTACCACAAAATGTTTAGTTGTTTAGTTGAGATTGAATAAAGATAAAATTAATAATTAACTGCAGAATTATTGCAACAACACACTTCCTTTGAACTGAACAACATGCAACACTTGCATTGTTCTGACCCCAGACTGATCAGTGTTAAGGCAATGATGTGTTCAGCACTCATGACACTGCTATAATTGGACTAAGTTTCATGGAATGAAAGTGGCACAATGGCCCAGATTTTCCTGCAACAGCAAGATCGGCGACCTAGACTGTAAATGTAGCTGTCTAGCGTGCTGATCCCACTGTTGATAAGTTCCCCCGTATTTTCTTGTATTTGTAATCAGAATATGTCGCAGCGACGATGGCAGTGAATCAGAAGTGGTGTGGCCATTTTTGTCCCAGCGATTCCACAAATACATCAACTGGATGCCAATTTTAAGTTTTAAAATTGTTTTAATGCGAATCTGAAGTATGGCACTCATCTAAAGTCTTCTCGGTGGAATCGGTCGGCCTGCTTCTGTTTAGAGCACACCATGATGAAAAAATTGGGTGGCTTTGCTCCTCCAGTTAGCAGCCCAGGGGCACGGCACTGCTAACGCCTCCCGCAAAATTCAGTGGGAGGTTAGCGGCGGCGGTAGTGCCCCGCAGCGCTGCGCCTCTGGCGATGAAGTCATCGTTGTGCGCAGCACCGTGCTCGCAATCTTCAGTTGTGTCCTGACCTACCACCGGACAATATGTCTGACAGGGTCAGGGAGGCGTTTGTGGCCACGATGGCGCAAATTAAAGGGCAGGTGCTGGGCGGCCATTTTTTTTTAGGCCACCTGCCAGCACCTGCCCCCTTCCGCTTTGGGGTGCCGGCCACAATTGGTCAGCCTGGCACTCCTTGAGTGCCGGGCTGTTTTCCCGGCTCCCTGCTGGTCCTTTAATCAGGGGAGGGAGGCCTGTAATACTGCGTTGCGCGTAGCGCTGCGATATTGAATGGTAGCGCTCCGCCTCCTGCTTGGGGCGCTACCACTCAATTTATGGCACGGGGCGCTAACTTTTTCGGGGCACTAAATGTAGCGCCCCGGCAAAGTTAGCGCCCCAAAGGGGATGCGACCGAATCCCCCCCCCCCCACCACCCCCCAATAATGTGAATACTGAGATTCCACGGGTGTACGGAGCCCATTCTCTAGCCTCAGACCGGCTCATGTTTAATCGTTTGAATGATTTAAAAATTCACTATTTGCTATAACACGCGCAGCTACCAGGCCACCAGCACCATTATTTTTACCTCCAAGTGGCAGTGGTGTGAAAAATGGCAGGAATGCAGCAAAATCACAATCGCTATTGTTTTCAGGGCGGGGCGAAGCTATGAAAATTAACTTCCAACTGTTATCAACATGGGGTAATGGTGGAGTGGCGCAAGCGCTAGGAAAATTGTGGAGTGCCATGAGTGAAGGCGTAAATCACTTCCTCCATAATTTCCTTTTTCATTTGTGCCATTCAAGGTTCCTAACAACATAAGTGTGCAAGTCCAGGCCATTAGCCAGTTTGAAGGCCCAATTCACACATCACAAAAAATTTTAGTAATGCATTTGAACAACGTCTGCCAGATCATGTAGCTAGTACTGACTCTGTAGGTATGATAATCTAATAATTAGATTATGAAGAAAACACAGAAAGAATATTGTTAAACACAATTAAAATGGCAACATGGCAAATTTTCTAGACTTAATTTCACAGGCAATTTACATATAATAAATAAGATGTGATTTAAATTCACAAAGATGGGGAAGTAAGTTTAGCGAAAAATAAGCCATTTGTCAAGCATGGTGAATTAACCGTAAAGATAGCTGTTTCTGGACTTAATTCCTTATAAATAACTAGAACACACTTACTTCTCCCAAACTGTGCAGTTGTTGGGCCATCTCCCTCAGATCTTCTTCACTCACTAAGGGATTAATTTGGTCCTGAACATCATAAACAAACTGTTGCCATGACATGAACTGGTTCGGTCCATTTTGTTTTCTCCAGGAAGGCAGTGTAGAGATGATTTTCTCACAAAGGAAGGTCATGGGTAGACAAGCCTAAAAGAGGTCCAAGACATATACATTGCTCTGTTACGATCGGATAGGATAATAGAATGTTGCAAGCAGATTTTGAAAACTATATTGTAATAATTGTACCCAGATCGTGACTTCTACACAACCAATTAATATAAAGTCTCATAATAAAGTGCATTTTCCCAATTTTCTCCCACTTCTCCTGAAGGTGATAACTTACACTGTGGCATTATTCCATAGGCACCAGCAGCCTTCAGGCACTTCTTGAAGATGCCATTTCCTTTTGTGTGAGCCTAGCCAGTGATTCCTCTGCTATTCATCTATGGGAGCATCACATCAGAGTCCTAAAAAGGCCACTTTTTTTCTCCTCGAGTTCTTCCCCAATAAGATGCAGATGCTTTAGCTTTAAAGGCAGTTTGATTTTTAAACATCAAAATGTTTGAAGTATTGTATGCTTCAAAGTATGTACAAAGTCCAAAAGCTTTATTGAGCAGCCAAACAAATTAAAAGTCCCTTTGTCAAGGCCTCTAGATCTAGTTGTTGGTTGCACGACAGAAAAGGAAGGGCCCAGGCCGTGAAGTCGGTCTGCGTGAGAGTAGGGAGGCATGAATAACAATTGCCCTTCACGCCTGGGCTCAGGAAATGGAGGGTGGGAGAAATCAAACAGGGTTCAATTTACTATTGCTACCAAATGACATAAGCAGACATCATGTCAGAACATGATCAGTTTTGATTCTGATGTCCCCCATGGTCAAGCAGCTTTCTGACACTCACTGTCTAGGTATACAGAAACTTGGGAATAGTGCTCCTAAATTTCTATTCTTTATGGTTAACCTGGCCACTGAGTGACAGTGAGGCTGACTATTTGACCACAGAGTGCATCACATTAGAGCCCAATCATGACATAGGTACTTCCTGCAGTGTTAATGGATAATGAGCAAGAACCCTGACTGATGCTTCTCCTCCCTAACCTAAGGGTACTGAGGCCAACTGTAATGTCCTACAGCCACTTTGGGAGAGACCAGCTAACTCTACACACACCAGAGATCTTGTGCATGAGCAATTAGTTAAGCGTTGCTGAATGTGGCTCACAGTATAAACAGGACAAATGTGACTCAAATTTCCAAACCACTTCCAGTGGAAACAGTTCTGTAGTATATTCAGGGTATCCATATCAGCTTCTAAGGCAGCAGGAACAAGGGGGAGATAAAAGAAAGTGAAAAGGTAAAAGGATGGAGAGTAGAGTGAGAAAAGTGGCAAAAAAACACCAAAAAGAAACAGAAAGCAACAGGAGGAAAAGACAATACGAGAGTAAACACCAAGTATTATAAAATAAAATGTCATTTAAAAATTCCTGTATACAAGCAACAAAAACTAAAAAACCTTGCACACAGTTTTATTGTTTCAATAGTTGATATGTCCACAGTTCTGTACACAGGAAAAATTGAAGGAAAATGCAGGAGAGGTTTACCCGCAGTATGGAAACACCGTAAAGGACAACTTTCAAGTAGCAGTAACAAAAGTCCAAAAATATATTCTTTGAACACGACAGATTACTGTTGATTTTTAATTAGGGTGTTGTAGCAAATAAAGTCAGAGGATAAACAACTAAAGCGGAAGGGTCTGTGACAATCAAATAAAACAGCATCAGCGGTTGGACACAACCTTTGGAACATGCTCACCTTGTACTTGAATTTTAGTGCTCCGTTCATGTTGCTCGAATTGCAAACAGGGCACTAAAAAGTACAGAACTGTAGGTCATTCAACCATCTCAGAGCGAGGCCAACTGAAGGCAGTGGTCTTGCACTCAGTGTTTGTTGTGATGGCACCAATCTAAAGCAGCTTTAACATTGGGATCAGCAGGGCATTTGAGCTGCTGATTCCTGAAGGGCAGATTTGGGCAGCTAGCAGAAATCTCAATGTAAATTTGGCAGGGTCGCTGATGTCAGGTTCAGGAAGACTTGTTCTGTGCTGACTGTGCACAGAATCCATTACAAGTCACAATCTGCTACAACATTATTGTTTGTTTGCGCCTATCAGATGAGGAAGCGGTTTGGCCCCATGACAGAAACAAAGATTAGTCAGTGTACGCAGTATAACCTGGCCAGCAAATGGATGCATTAAACAATGTTTCCCTTCCACTTCCCCGATGTGGAGTTGGGACTTGTGCCACATTGTGTATATAAGTAAAGGAAGCAGAATAGTTCTGTGGAAAGTTTCACTAAACTTCAAGATGTTCACATAGCCCCATTTGTGCATCATGCTCAAATCGGCAGTGTGATGTGGGGGGAGCCTGAACCAAATTAACCCCATCCCTACCACACAATTACTTTTACTATAGTAAGACCTTTTATAATATTAGAAGTTAAATTGCAGTGTGCCTTTTAAGGGAGATCTTTTAGACTGGTTTCAAAATTACTACGGGAAATACGGAGGTGTAAACAACACGGCATAGAAGTAAATGCATCTGCAGGATGTTACCTAGCCATACAGACCAAGTTAGTTGCCTGGTCCGTACTGAGTTAACTGACGTCAGCAGGGTGCAATGGGGGGAGGTTGCAATTTGCTTCAGCACTGCTAGACTAGGCAAGATGTTGAAGCTTGAGCTTGAGCTTGCAATGCAACTGCAAGTGTCAGCTGTGGCTCAGTTGGTAGCATCCTCACCTCTGAGTCAGAAGGTTATGGGTTCAAGTCCCACTCCAGAGACTTGAGCACAAAAATCTAGGCTGACATCCCAGTGCAGTGCTGAGGGAGTGTTGCACTGTCGGAGGTGCCGTCGTTCGGATGAGACGTTAAACTGAGGCCCCGTCTGCTCTCGCAGGTGGACGTAAAAGATCCCATGGCACTATTTTGAAGAGAAGGGGAGTTATCCCCAGTGTCCTGGCCAATATTTATCCCTCAACCAACATCACTAAAACAGATGATCTGGTCATTATCACACTGCTGTTTGTGGGAGCTTGCTGTACACAAATTGGCTGCCGCGTTTCCTACATTACAACAGTGACTACACTTCAAAAAAAAAAGTACTTCATTGGCTGTAACACGTGTTGGGACATCAGTTGGTCGTGAAAGGCGCTATATAAATGCAAGTCTTTCTTTTAACTGGGGGCGGGGGGGGGGGGGAAGAGGAGTTGAAGAGGGAAGATGAAATGGTAGTGCCACTATGAAGGGGAGAATGACTGAGGTAGCTTTTGGGAAAGTGAGGTCTGGTTGGTCTTGTGAATATGGATAAATCAAAATAGCATTTATTTTTCACTTTTTAAAAATTAAATTACAAATCTAATTAATTTTGAAGTAAAAAAAACAGTAAATTAGCCAGAATGCAGCCTATTTAATGTGGAAAAAAAAAACATTTTCAGGGAACCCAAACAATGAACTATTAGTGGGTGCAGATGGGGGCAGCATTTGGAAGGAGTTTGTAGAATTCTAAATGTGCTGCCTACAAACACGTTTCTCCTGCACAGTATCTGGATTTTTCTGATGCCTTCCATGGTAAAATAGCATACCAACACTCAATATCTAGGCTCATGTATGGTTATGCAAGTTTAGATATTGTAGGTGGCATCAGTGGAACTGTTCTTCCTTTCCTCTCCTAAAAGGGGCTGACTCTTGCTGAAGCAAAGTACATAAGAACACACTGTATGCAAGGATAAAATTAGTGCACAAGTTTACAAAAATGTTTTGGATCATTTTCTGCAAGACCGAGAACATCTCAAAAATCAGGAAGATTTACCGATTGGGAGAAACTGAACTGTCCAACGCACATTGAGACATGTGAACTTTTCTTTTGGATACTTCAATTCTACTATTCCTCTCCCAATCCATTTAATTACAGGACATAGCATAGGATACTTACAGAAAGAATCGAATTCCTTAATTCTAGCAGGTGATTTCGTAGCAGCTTCATGTCTTTAGATCCAGATGCACCAGCGTCCAGCACAAATAATCTATCAGATATCTGCATATCGTTTCCAAACCTAAGAATGTACAAGGCCATTATAAAAATCACAGTCCTGACGGAATACAATTTATGAGTAAATTTTAGAAAAAGTTCAGTGTTACTGGCAGCAATACTAATGTAACTGAACTTTCTCTCCTACCCAGGACAATCAAATATAAAGAAATACTCACATTTTCAACAAAACAAAACTGAACAAATTACATCTTACCTGTGTAATGTGATAAATGTTAAAAATATAAAACAAAAACCAACTGATTTATAGCGAGAAACTCTAGATGGGGATGCCTGGATTCTAGCAGCTATGTATGTAACAAAAACTTGCTTAAGACTAAATATAGTTATCCCCACCAGTCACTGAGATTGCTTTGATGTTGCAGGCCTGCTTCAAGTTTTTCCACCACAACAATATCCCTCTAAAAATGAAACTTCATTTGCCATTTATGTAATGAGTAGTGGCTACAGCTATTGTTTATGCAGTTACAACCACAACAGCTAAGTTCTTTACAGGAAAAATGATAACAAAAGGGAAATAGTTCACATTATTCTCATGTCCCAAGATTGGGCAAATCTTCAATGTATCACTTTTTGTAACAGGTCACTGTGAAGTAACTTTTGTATCAGTCATTCTCCAGTGAATTATTACATTTCTCACACCCCAGAGCACTTCACATACAATGAATTACTTTGAAGAGCAGGCACTTATGTAGGCAAATGTAACAAGATCCCACAAGCAGCAATGAGATGAATGAACAATTAATTTGTTTTTGTGGCGATGGTTCAGGGATGAATGCTGGCCAGGACACCAGGAGAGCTCCTTGTGAACTCTTCTTCGAACAGTACCATGGGATCAGATGGGGGCCTCTGTTTAATGTCTTATCTTAAGAATGCCACCTCTGGTAATGCAGCACTCTTAGTACTGGTTAGCATGTTAGCCTGGATTTTGTGCTCAAGTCCTGGACTGGAGCTCAAACCCACAAGTTTGCAGGTAACGTGCTACCAACTGAACCAAGCTGGGAATCGATGGGGCCCTTACCTGGCAATCGAAGAAAGTGGAATCTTTAAAAGGCAGTTTAAGAAGACTTTGACTACTTACCTGCTTTTTATTTCTTTTAGAAGTGACAGATCTTTGTCATAACCAAATTCCCCTCCAAATGAACGGGGACAGTTTACAATATCTGCATGTGTGGCGACAAGAACAACCTGCAAAGGACTTTTCAGCTTCCCACCAAAAGCTGTCAAGAAAATAACTCACTTTCAGTATAAACACAAAGCAGATTGATCATTACTTTTATATTCATTGTGACTCCAACCCATTTGTCATTCCAGTGTCAGGTATACAGTTACTTCCACACAGATGAGCTATCCACTTTAGCTAGTGTAGGACTCTCAGCAAGGAAACAAGTGACAAGTTCAAGGTTTGATAAATTTTACAATCAACACAAAAAGTAAAAACTATAGGTGATTGGATTTTACCATAAGAAAACATTGTGACCTTCAGAAGTGGCTCAGCAGAGAGTAAACAGGGGCCAGCACTCAACTATCTTTAGTCTTTATTCTTTTCTCAGCTAGGATCCTTTTTGACATTTGAAGGATGCCCAAACACTTAAAATCAGTGATGTTTAAAGGAGAAGTGTATCATTTTATTAAATATTAAATGTCTGGACTTGCTTAGTCACCACTGCATATACATCTTTTACAAAAACAAAAGAATGAGTTTGTAGAAGTCATGGTTAAATACACATGGTTGCATTTAACAGTTTTGTTAACTGAAAAATGTTAATCTGAAGAACAAACTAGGTATTTATAACTGATTACCAGACTAATGGTTGTAGTATAGCAGAAGTGTCCAAACTGCCCTGGTAGTCCATCCCACAAAGTTCCAGCAACCAGTTCTACTCACTAGCTTATTCTATTTGAATTTCATGGGTTCATGCAAATGTGGAAAGGGCAGTTCTCAGTGCTTTTGCCTCATTGCTGGATAAATCCCAAAACAGAACTCTGTCTGTTCGCATCCATAGAGATATATGTAAGATAACAGTAACAATTTATGTATGCCCCATAAAGGCAAAAAGCTGCGACACTGATGTAGTATATTTTTTGATGGCTCTTTAGTGCCACCTGCTGGGGAAGGTGGCATGATGTGAAATTTCTATGTTGGAACATAGACATAAACTATCTAAACGTAGTTTTCAGCTTGGCTGCATACATTTTAGGTAATTAGAAGTTTTTTTCCCTTGCACCAATTTTTCCTTCTTTTAAAAGTGTCTACCCCTTTGTCAGATTGCTTGTCCTGCACAAGCCAGAACTTTCTGCAATTTATATTGGCAAGACCTAATCCATCTGATCAAACACTGCACTCTCTACATGGCCTTTCCAACTGACCTCCACTGCTTCCGATTCCCAAATGCATTGAATTCAGAATTCTTGTCCTCATTTACAAATCCCTCATGGATGTGACCTGCCCATTCTTTGCAACCTCCTTGAACCCACATCGTCTGATCTTCCGATGCAGGGCTCCTGTGCATTTCTTCCTCCTGCCATTAGTGTCAGAGCTTTCAGCCACCTACTCTCTCCAATTCTCTCCCTAAACCCCGTTTCACACTTTGCTACCTCACGAGCCACCTTCAACAGTCTCCTCAAAACCTATCATTTCAACCATGCTCCCAGCTGCCTTCCCAAACTCAGCATCTCCTGCTTGGTGCTTGCACCTTCCCTGTGAAGTGGCTTGAAACGTTCACAACATTAAAAGGTGTTATATAAATGCAAGTTGTTGCACTATACTCCTTGTAGGGGTACAGTTCCGTGTTAACAGTTGCCCTCCAGTAATTTGTCCAAGTGGTTATTATTCACATGTGAGGCTCAACAGACTGTTTGACCACACCAGGGAAGGGAGGTATTGCAACCAAGCCCAAGCCCTTCCTCACCCAATATCTATATATGTGCACTGCCAACAGAGCTCACTGGATGGTGATTAGGACTATGAACCCTGGCTGGTTTCCCCTCTTGTAACAGAATGCCAAGGCCATCTGTAGCACCCATATCAATGCTTCAGCTTAATTTATCGAAGTTGTTCAAGGTAGTGGAGGACATAAGGGAGGGAAACCTTCACAATGCAGCTGGATGCTATAATGGGAGAGTAAGGGTCAATGTTCCCTGTAATTTTGTTTGGCGCCCTGGATCACGTGGGCCCGGTCCTCCAATGACAAAGGAGGATTCCATTGCAATCATTTATAAAAGGGAATCCCCTAATGATATGCAATGGAATCCACAAATAATTATACAATTTACACAATACTAATAAATATAAATGTACGGAATTTCAATTTTATTCATAAGTCCCTTCATTGCACCAAACTCAATAAAAATGTAATTTTTGATAAATAATTTTAAACATCTTATTTGCATAAACTAATTTAAAGTGTATGTGCATCATTTTTGATCTTTAAATGTTTAATTTAAGGCTTATATATACGCTTACGCTGATGAAAGCAGGCCTTACTCCTGCTTTCATCAGCCGTAGGAATTTTGTGGGCAATTGCAGGGCGGTTATTGGGCAAATAGCCCAACTCTGCGCCAGCGATACTCATTTTACAGTCGGTTCGGATGATCTGTCAAGGTGTACCTCGACAGATCGCAAGTTCCGGATTTCGGGACCATTGAAATGGATTACGACGGCATACTCTCAGAGTACGCCGTCAGGGAGACCGCAATTTCAGGGCCATAATGTTTTTAAACCTTTAAGGTAGACAGAAGGTCTTTACAGGGAGGCAATTAAAAAAAACTGATCCAACAACCCAAAAAATACAGGAATTTATGGTGGAAATCGGTTAAAAACTTTAATAATCCCTACACATTGTCCAGACATGGAAAAGATGAGAAAAATTTTCAGCTCTCTTTAAAGTCTCTCTGCAGTAATTCCATTTGAATCATTGTATATTTATGGTCCACATATTTGCACAGTACTTTTATAACTGGCAACTTTAAATTTAATTTGCCATGTATTTCTTCATTTGCAAACTGATCCAATTACCTTGCAATTTGTTAAATGCACCTGTTTCTACACATGGCCAGTGTTGTCTCAAATTTAACAAGGTTAAAATTGTTTCACCAGGTCATTAATGTAGGTTAGAAACGACAGGGATTTAAGCACTGATCCCTGCAGAACTCCACAACACACTACTCTTTCTTTTAACTTATCAGCCCCATATGTTCTACCTTGGATTCCCATAGCTCTTCGTTTGATTAGAAGTTTTCATATGGAACTTTGTCAAAAACTTTCTGAAAGTCCATATACTTCTCCAGCTTACTCTTTAGGTAGTTTCCATTATTGTACTGTCAGACTATTGGAACTATAGTTGTATGCATCAGGTTCACCACACTTTAAATCTATACAAGTACAATTGCTTGCTTCCATGCCCATGGAACTTCACTATTATCCAAGGGTTCCTTCATGATTGTAGCCTTTGAGCCACAGATTTCCTCCCTAATCTCCTCTAGCACCTGAGGATATATGCTATCTGCCCCAGGGGTTCGGTTAGTCTTCAGTCCTTTAACATTTTTAAATATCTCCAGATTAAAAAATCCTTCAGTATATTAGGTGTACTATTACTGTAGTACATAGGGAAAAGAGAAAAAGAAAGCTACACAACTTTTATTGGAGACTTTACAAGAGGAAATACTAAGTAAATCAGTATTTACTATACACAACAAGTGTGATTTTTAAAGAATATAAAGCAACGTCAAAGATGAGAAAAGGCCATTTGACCCATTGATGCTCATACTTATAGTAAACTAAATTCCCATCTTATGCAATCTTATTTTGAATGTCTTTAATGCTTCCTTTCTCTACAACCATGATTGGCATATGAACGTGTTCTGTAAGTAGTGCATGGCTTGAACCTTACCTATAGGCTCTTCTGCTGAGATTACAGATTTGAGGAAATTGAGCCAAAAGGTCACTTGATTCAGTTGCATTTCATACGGCTCCTCTAGACTGAAAAGCACCATGTGGATAGCAGTGGAGTCATTTGTAGCAAAATAATCATAACAGCAGTAGTAGGCAGGATTGCCAGAGAACTCCCAGACATTAAAATCACCAACACCTAAAAAATAGTGGTTGAAATGCTTCAATTATCCTGAGGTGATCAATAACAGTTTAAAAAAAAAGATTCCTGGGTTAACAGTCCCATTAATTTTACTATTTAAAATTGTTGAGCGATCAAGACAGTGGCAACAATTTAAGCAAAAATCCAAGAACTCATTCAGAAAAGCAGCGTTGAGAAACTGTCAGTGAAAGCTCAGAAGGCAGCTACATGGACTGAAACATGAAAATTAGTTGGCATACTATTTCTAAAGTTGATAAGATCTATTTTCTCACCCTTTTGAAGGTTCTGACTCTTGATGGGACAGTTCGCCAGCCCTCTAACACCACATCCAAGCAAACATTTTCATTTGAGTTTTGAGGATGATTGCTTGCAGGTTATTTGACTGTAGGCAGCATCACATCCAAGCCACGCCATGCCTTCACCAGATTCTCACACATGCATGCTTCCAGTAGGGATCCTTGTGTAGCCATCCGAAGCAGGACCTCCGGCCGATTTCCCTCTCCCTAAACCATCTGTACCGAGGACCACTGCAAGATCCCTGCAGCTATGCTGGCTAAGGTCAGCTAAATCAAGTCTGGAGTGGGAATTCAATCTGGTTCCTTCCCTATTAAATGGCTTAACTACTCACCACCATCAGGAGATCACTTGCTTGATAAATGCTACAATATTTTTAAACAAACTGCCAGAAGTAATTGCTGCTCACACATCACAAATTGATCTGCTGAGGTCTTGAAGTAAAAGTGTTCAATTAACCTTAAATTAATGATGTACTGCAAATGCAATTAATGCTTTTAAAATGCTGCTTCACCTATTCAATGTTATACACCACAATGCAGTACAAAAGCTAAAAAGCGAGTTATATTAATAAGCCTATTGAGATTTACAATAGTAAAAGCAATTAAATATCTTTTATATAAAAATTGCTTTAGAATTCATAGCAGCATTGTATTTAAACCTAGTAAGCAAGCAGCCAGTAAAAAGGGTCATGATTTCCAAGTTTTCAGTTCTGTAGTAAAGCAGACATTTCTTACCATTAACGTTAGCATGTTGTATGTCAATAGCTTTAGTGGACTGGTCATCAATTGCATAGTGTAGATTGTGCGTAGGCGAAACAAAAGCTTGCAGCACGCCTTTGGTTAGGCTTGGTTCAAACATCATGCTCCGGCTCCTTACACTGACATTTTCACAGCCAGGGTACAGATTTGAAATGCTCACTGAAACTTAAAATGCGAGGTTAATCAATTATGATGTTCATAAAATTAACAGTTCTTGGACCAAGCAGCTAGTGCATCTTTACAAGGTCACCATCTAACAAAAGATGTAAAGCTTGTTAAATATAAATTATTCAAGTTTAATTTAAACAATTTTTTGTAAAACGAAAACTCTAGTGGCCCAGTGTGTAAACGGTACTGAACTATACTGATCTCAGCTGGAGCAGCAGTTTGGGGGCTACACAATTGGGCACATCACCTTTTTATTCGAGAAGGTGGAGGAAATCAAGTCAGTCAGGGCTCTTGTTCCCAATTGCTATCCAGTGAATCCTGAATTACTCCAAGCGCAAGCAGCGCACGTCAACCCAAGCACCCCACCCACCTGCTCCTTCAACCACTGTCTGCCCCACCTGTGACAGAGACTAAGGTCCCGCATTGGACTCAGTCACCTGAGAACTCATTTTTAATGTGGAAGCAAGTCATCCTCGGTTCCGAGGGACTGCCTAAGAAGAAGACGACTTTTGAAGTGTATTCACTGTTGTTTTGTAGGCAAACACGCTGCCAACTTACACACAGCAATGTCCCATGCTTGTTCACGTTTCATCTTTTTCAGTTCTGATGAAGGGTCGTTTGCTCGAAATGTTACCTTATCTGCACTTTCCACAGATGCTAACTGACCTGCAGTGAGTTTCCAGTGTTTTCTGATTTTGTTTCCGAGGGGATCTCATTGAAACGTATAAAATTCTGACAGGGCTAGACAGACTGGATGCAGGGAGGATGTTTCCCCTGGCTGGGGGCTCTAGAACAAGGGGTTACAGTCTCAGGATACGGGGTAGGACATGTAGGACTGAGATGAGGAGAAATTTCTTCACTCAGAGGGTGGTGATCCTGTGGAATTCTCTACTACAGAAGGCTGTGGAGGCCAAGCCACTGAATATATTTAAGAAGGAGATAGCTAGATTTCTAGACACAAAAGGCATCAAGGGGTATGGGGAGAGAGTGGGAATATGGTATTGAGATAGAGGATCAGCCATGATCATATTGAATGGCGGAGCAGGCTCGAAGGGCCGAATGGCCTACTCCTGCTCCTATTTTTCTATGTTCTATGTTTCTATGTTTCCATCATCAGTTTCAGTACAGTAAACTCTTTCTTATCCGGCACCTACGGGACCAGGATGGTGCCGGATGATGAAACATTCTGGATAACAGAGAGGTATACCTACCAAGGCAATTTTTAACACAAACAAAAATAACCACCACAGACTAACTCGGCCACCGCGGGAGACTCGGACTCGGCAAAACAAGTACTGGATGGATTCGGCAAGATTACCGGTTATATATTTTGCCGGTTAGTGAAGTATTCCGGATGATTAAGTGCCGTTTAAACAAGAGTTTACTGTATATTGCTTTTTATAAAAGGACTTTTTCCTCTTGGACTGTGCCCTTAAAATCCCACATAGGGCAACAACCCAACTCAGAGACCCTGCTCTATGCAGACAAGGGCCTGTAATTTCCGATGCGTACGAGCTGTGTACACACCCGTAGAGACCTCGCAAGTGCCGGTTTCAGGCATGTGAAGCGCATGTGCTGAAAACTGGCACTTCCGATCTGTCAAGAATCCTCTTGACAGATCGGACGCCTGCACTGGAGAACCTCCGCCCGCTGAAAACCCTTAGAAATCTTACGCCTGGTAAAAGCAGCAGGCGTAAGGCCTGCTTTTACCAGCATAAGAGTTTAAAAAAGTAAAAAAATAATTGTTTTCCCCCACTCATTTATAATGTAAAAATACTTTTAAAAAAGGTCATTTTATTTTGAGCCCTGTAAAAAACTTTAATTATTTTTCTCAAAATTAAATGTTTAAAATATATTTAATGTAATTTTAACTCATTTTAAAAACATGGTTTAAAAAAAAAATTATTTAATGTTTTGATGTCTTTTTTCAGTGATCCCCATTCATACTTTTGACAGGTCTACCTGTCAAAAGTATGAAGAAGGATTCCCTTCTCCCATTGGCTCACCTGGCCCACATGATCCCAGGGACGCTTGCGAACCGCCTGCGCCCCTGGGATACCTGGGCCTCTGCGCGCGCGCGCACCAGGAGATGCCCAGGATCGGAAGAGTCCAGACCTCGGGAGCCCTCGGGTAAGGGCATAGATTTTTTCCAGATCGGAGGCCTCCGCACGCAGGAAGCCTCCGATCGGAAAATACGGGCCAAGATCTTCAGTACTTCACTGATCTAGCCAAATCAAGTGATTCCTAGTTGCTTTGATCAGTGTTAAGTTTATGGCTCTCCACATGAGCTTGCCTATTTGAATAACCCAAGTACTGTGTAACAAAACCGCACATTAACTTGACAAGAGAATTGTTGTTTTTCTGAATGAAAATTTATATAATAAAATGCAGTTGTAGCACTAAGTTTACACTACACAAGTGAGCATAGTACTGGTGCTTTATCTGGTTAAAGACAAAAACTTCAACTGGTTTCTTGCCTAACTTAGAAAACGTCCAAAGGTGCTTGACATATGGCTATTGGGAATGAACGTTGAGCACGGAAGAGAGTAATTAGAAGTTGTGGTGGAATACTGGGCTGAAGAGACGTGTTTTGAGAAGATTTTTAAAGGTGAAAAGAGAGATGGAGAGGTAAAGAGTTCTACAGAGAGAGTGTTTCAGAGAGCAGGACCAATGCAACCGACATCAGTCATAAGAACATAAGAAATAGGAGCAGGAGTAGGCCATGTGGCCCCTCGAGCCTGCTCTGCCATTCAATAAGATCATGGCTGATCTGATTTTGGCCTCAACTCCTTTCCTGTCTGTTCCCCATAACCCTCGACTCCCCTGAAGCTCAAATATCTGTCCATCTCCGCCTTGAATATATTCACTGACTCCGCCTCCACAGCTCTCTGGAGTAGAGAATTCCAAAGATTCACGATCCTCAGAAGAAATTCCTCCTCATCTCCGTCTTAAATGGGCGACCTCTTATCCTGAAATTATGCCTCCTAGTTCTAGATTCCCCCACGAGGGGAAACATCCTCTCAGAATCTACCCGGTCAAGCCCCCTCAGAATTTTATATGTTTCAAGAAGGTCACCTTTCATTTTTCTAAACTCCAATGAGTATAGGCCCAATCTGCTCAACCTTTCTTCATAAGACAACCCCTTCATCTCAGGAATTAATCTAGTGAACCTTCTCTGAACTGCCTCCAATGCAAGTATATCCCTCCTTAAATAAGGAGACCAAAACTGTATGCAGTACTCCAGGTGTGGTCTCACCAGCGCCCTGTACAGTTGTAGCAAGACTTCTCTACTTTTATACTCCATCCCCCTTGCAATAAAGGCCAACATTCCATTTGCCTTCCTAATTACTTGCTGTACCTGCATGTTAACTTTTTGTGTTTCATGTACGAGGACACCCAGATCCTTCTGTACCGCAGCATTCTGTAGTCTCTCTTCATTTAAATAATATTTTGCTTTTCTATTCTTCCTACCAAAGTTGATAACCTCACATTTTCCCACATTATACTCCATCTGCCAAATTTTTGCCCACTCACTTAGTCTATCTATATCCCTTTGCAGACTCTTTGGGCTGGATTTTGATACTGGGGCGGGTTGGGGTCGTGTCATCCACCCGACTGCAATTGGATGTGGGAGATTGATGTGATTTTCACCTAATTGGGCAATTGAGTTCCAGCATGTGGGAACCCATGAACCAATTAATGTTTTGAGTCTGAAAGTCGATGATGTCATCATTACTGCTGCATTGAAGGTCTTCAGAGACTGCCTGGCCTTTGCTGTGAGAGGACCTGGATGCAAAATGAGCAGCAGCAGCGAGAGAGAGAGAGAGAGAGAGAGACTTTGCAAAATGAGCAGCACTCTACTCCCAGATATTTTTCCTACTACTACTACTACTCCGTTGTAATAGTGGACCTGCAGCTAATAGTCAGCTTTCGAAATGTGTTACCGCCAGGTTTCACATTCGTGGTTCAGAACAGGCGTGCTTCACGTAGAACAAGGGTTAAAATCACAAAGGCCTTTCAAAATGGCATTATAGAGCCAATTTAGTGCTTGTTAAGGGCATTAACAGCCTATCCTGCCTCTTAAAGGCGGGATGGAGTCGGGACCAGCAGACACGATTTAATGAAAATTGCGTGGAGGCGGGATGGAGGCGAGCTTGTGCCCGCCCGCCAGTTTTCGCAATTTTAACCCCCCACACGCCTCCACGGGTCAATGAAAATCCAGCCCTTTGTATCCTCCTCACAACTTGCTTTCCCACCTATCTTTGTATTGTCAGCAAATTTTGCTACGGTACACTCGGTCCATTCATCCAAGTCATTAATATAGATTGTAAATAGTTGAGGCCCCAGCACTGATCCCTGTTTGCCTAGTACTTTTTCTCTAGTGATAGTTTTAAGTTCCTCCCTCCCTTTTTCCCCCTCGATTTTCCACTATTATTGGGATGCTTTTAGGGGGAAAAATTCGGTTGCTTTGCGCCTCCCGTTAACTCCCTAAGAGGGCCATAACGGGGCGCAAAGCAACTAGCGCCCGGGTGCGTCACCGCCAACGTCTCCCACGAAATTCAGCAGGAGGTTAGCGGCGGTGGTAACCGTTAGCGCCCCGCAGCGCTGCGGGCGATGACGTCATCGCCGTGCGCAGCGCCCTGCTTGTGATCTTCGGTAGCGCCTCCTGACTTACCGTCGGACACTATGTCTGACGGGGTCAGGGGGGCCTAGCTGCAGCCAGTGCAGCGCTAATTAAAGGTGAGGTGCCAGGCGGCCATTTTTGTTGCTGGCCGCCTGCCAGCACCTGTCCCCTCTGCCATCCCCGGCCTCCTGAGCAGCCCCCCCGCGGAGTGCCAGCCGCGCATCCGTGAGCCCGGCACTTCTCGAGTGCCGGACTCTTTTGCCGGCACTCTGATCCCTGGTGGCCCAGCTGGGCCCCGGGTCATGCTGCGCAAGGCCCCTCCCCTTTAAGGGGAGGAAGGCCTGCAGTACCGCAGCACGTGGCGCCGCGATATTCCCTCGCAGCGCCCCAAGAGAGAGGCAGGACGCTTCCAGTAGCGCCCCGCTTCGGGCGCTATCGATGAATTTTGGCCACGGGGGCGCTAATTTTTTCGGGGCACTACGAAGTTAGCACCCCAAAGGGGGCGCGACTCAATATCCCCCCCTTAGTGGCTTCTACTGTGAAGACAGATACAAAATATTTGTTCAAAGTCTCTGCCATTTCCTTGTTTCCCATTATTAATTTCCCAGTCTCATCCTCTAAGGAACCAACGTTTACTTTCTTCCTTTTTATATACTTGTAGAAGCTCTTACTGTCTGTTTTTATACTTCTTGCTAGTTTACTCTCAATCTATTTTCTCCCTCTTTATTTTTTTTAGTTATCCTTTGCTGGTTTCTAAAAATTTCCCAATCTTCTGGCCTACCACTAATCTTCGCAACATTGTATGCCTTTTTCTTTCAATTTGATACCATCCTTAACTTTCATAGTTAGCCATGGATGGTTCATCCTTCTCGTAGAGTCTTTCTTTCTCACTGGAATATATCCATGTTGAGAGTTATGAAATATCTCCTTAAATGTCTGCCACTGCTTATTTACCGTCTTACCTTTTAAATCTATTTTCCAAGCCCACTTTAGCCAACTCTGTCTTCATACCTTTGTAATTGCCTTGGGACGATGGGAGGGAGGGGTGAGTAGAAGGCCAGAATCAGAAGAGTGGCGTGTTCAGGAGGGGTTTTAGGGAGGAGGAGGAGGAGCTTAGAGGCAGTGTAGGGCAAAGCAATGGAGAGATTTATGAACAAGGATAAGGATTTTAAATTTATACAGGTCAAGGGACAGGGAGCCAATGAAGGCCAGCAAGGACTACTTGCCCACTAGTTGATGGTACAAGGACTAGGGGACACAGATTTAAGGTTTTGGGCAAGAGATACAGGGGGGGACGTGAGGAAAAACTTTTTTACGCAGCGAGTGGTGAGGACCTGGAATTCGCTGCCGACGGAAGTGGTGGAAGCGGAGACACTCAATGTTTTCAAGGGGAGACTGGATAGGCACTTGAGGGAAATAAACTTGCAGGGCTACGGGGATAGAGTGGGGGAATGGGACTGACTGGATTGCTCTAGAGAGAGCTGGCACGGACTCGATGGGCTGAATGGCCTCCTTCTGTGCCGTTATGACTATGACAAGGTGATAAATAACGAGGATTAGTGCAGGACAGGACACCTGTTGTACGATGTGAGCTGTCGTCAAGCCCTTGGATAAATATTTTATACCATTTTATATTACTGAGCCACTTTCATTGGAAACAGTAATAACTGTACGAGTTCGCACCAATGCCAAGTCACCTCCAAAATAGGATCGGGCCGATTTGCCTACAGTGGCGGTGGCAAATCTTATTGCTCCAAAATTGCATTTGCAACTTTGCCATTTTGCTCATGGCCAGACCCCAAAGTGATAAGTAAAATGCCTATCCCAGGTGGGTTCTGGTGCCCAAGACCGGGGGAAAAAAATGGTTATTTATGCCATTATTTCAGATAGTGCTCGTCATTCGAAACAATCCTGTAGTTCATGCTGTGAACAGTGGTCTCAGCTGCTTTTATATTGGCACGGTTTAATTTGGATTTTAGAAAACCAATGCTGGAAAACTCCCTAACCCCAGTAGCAGATTTGCAGACCCATGTAAAACTGCTTCTGCAAATCTGGCGCCAGGATGAAGGAGACTGATTTGGCAGCAAGAACACTGGGAACTGGCTCACAGAATCTGAATTTAAAATTGGCGTCAATAAAAAAGTATCTCTAGAATGACACCCTCATGCAGTCTAGATTGCACATTTTACAGACAAAGTTAAGCTATCAGTGTGAACAATCATTAGAATCTCTTCCTGCTACAGCAGACTACAACACAAATATTTACCACAGAACTGACATCATAAGCTGTCTTTTTATTGGTGACATTTAGTTTGGATTCAGACAGACTGGTGACTGTGAACTGGATCCTGGTGGTTATGCTGCTAAATCCACTTCCCTTAGCAGATTTACAAGTCTGCTGCTGGGATAAGGGAGTCAGATTTCACTGCGTAAACAGTGGGAGCTGACTAATAGATGCCAGTGTCTCTCAATCCAAATTAAATGACATCAATTATAAAAGCATTTCCTGACTCATCACAACAAGATATCCTTTGCATTAATTAGTTCTCTCCTCTCCCCCACTCCTCCCCCCTTCACAGGTTTCACCACTCTCTAGGTGAAGAAATTCTTCCTCATTTCTGTCCTAAATGGCTTACCCCTTATCCTTAGATTATGACCCCTGGTTCCGACCACAGGTAGGCTTTGCTCAGGCTCATGATTCATTTTTCCCCAGTCGATATAAACTTGCTGGAAAAGGTCAACAACAAATGAATGTGAACTAGGACTTTCAAATAACTGCAAGCAGAATGGTATGTTGCCTCACTTCACTGAAGTACTGAGTGAATACTGCATTGTCAGAGGTGTCAGATGTGATGTTAAACCAACGTCCCATCTCTCTGTGCAGGTGGAAGTAAAATATCCCACGGCACTTCTATGTATCGTAATTGTGTTTTAGAAAAGATAAATTACTGAACAGCTTTACAGAACTGGGAAGACTCTCCAAGCAAGCAAGCAGCAATGCAATCCAAAAAAAACCCAGAGCTTTCTGGGCAGCAATGTGGCCAGTAGAGTTCTCCATCAGTTAGTAAGATGATCTGTTTAATGTACGGGTAAAGTGGGCAGCTAAAGGCGACCAATGAAGTCCACAGCACACTGAGTAGTGATAGATGAGATGAAGCACACTAATGCTACATTTATATTGCAAAACCACTTCTAAAAATGATTCTGCAATGTCATTGCTGTAGAAATCATTCTATATATATTCTGACGAAAGGTCATCAACCTGAAACGTTAACTCTGTTTCTCTCTCCACAGATGCTGCCTGATCTGCTGAGTATTTCCAGCATTTTCTGTTTTTAATTCTATTTATATTATTGGTTAGTTTTGACAGTTTAATCAGATCCATTTTAAAACAACAATGTATCGGCACACAGATTTAAAGTCACAAATAACCATTTCCAGGGCTGTTACTTACTTCAGTAAAGTGTGCACTGGCTAAATGAAAGCAAACTTACTTTGACCTGTTATGGGACAATGTGTGGTTACTTCAGTTGGTTGGACTGTGTTGCTGCTGTGTTTGCCTACAATGGTAAGCTGTTTCACATGTGTGCTGGAAGCAGCACTGCCAGTAATGTGGGTCAAAACCACCTATTTTGGAGCTTTCAAGACTGTGATAGCTGGATATTTGTTAGGTAAAAGTATCAAGGGATATGGAGCTACTGTGGGTAAATGGAGTTGAGGCACAGATCAGCCATGAATGACGGAGCAGGCTCGAGAGGCTGAATGGCCTACTCCTGTTCCTTTGATTTGCTGGTGCATTCTGCCTCTGACAGCACAAATCCAGTACCATTTATATTACTGATCAGCTGAGGACTTTACTGCTGCTGTTGATCACCATGTATGAAAGTCTATTTACTGGTATAGTGTTATTATATAGTATTTATTCTCTTCCCCCATAAACAGTCACAAGGACACAATAGAAGGTAGTTGAGGCCTAGTCATTAAATATATTCAAGAATGAGTTAGATATATTTCTTAAAGCTAAAGGTATCAAGGGATATGGGGAGAAGGCAGGTACAGGGAACTGAGTTTGGATGATCAGCCATGATCTCATCGAATGGCGGAGCAGGCGCGAGAGGCCGAATGGCCTACTCATGCTCCTATCTTCTATGTTTCTATGTCTGCTGCAATTGAATCAGTTATCAACACTGACCAACAAGGCTTACACGTGAAACGTGGCCACTTGAGTGAGGTACCAGAGGGCCCATGGAATCATACCCCAGCAAAGGGTAAACATCTTCTGATAAGGAAGGAAGCCAAGAAAATTGACAGAAAAAAAAACCTGTTCCAGTGTCAGAGTGTGTAATCTGAAACTGACTTTGCCTGCCATTCCCAGTCACCTCCATGGTTTGGCTCCTCTTAGCATAGGTTTACATAGAACTGTACACAAATGTGCATATGCTGGCATGCAGAGTGGTAGTTTAATAACATTTCTTTGACATTCTTATGCCAGGAGTAACTAAGCCACAGGCAGATCCTGTAAGAACCACTTCAAAGGAGCTAGTGGGTGCAAGGCAGTCACATATCTAGTTTTTTTTTTGATCCTTCTATAAGTTTCTTCCACCTGTTTTTGTGAAACTGCACCACAGTTTAACAGGGTAAGGTCACCAGCTGTAGAGAGAAACTGAATGCTCAAAGCCCAGCTCCAAGGCCAAATCAATCTCTCAGCCCAAGGACGATTGAATTCAAAATAACAACAGAAAACGCTGGAAAAACTCAGCAGGCCAGGCAGCATCCGTGGAGAGAGAAAGAGAGTTAACGTTTCAGGTCGATGACCTTTCATCAGAACTGGGAAGAGCCGGAAATCAAATAGATTTAAGGCCAGGGTAAAGCTGGGAAAAGGGGGAGGGGATAAAGGAACAAAGGGGGAGATGAAGAGACATTAAGAGACATTAAGAGATATGCAAGGCTAGAGGTGGTGTTAATGTGACAGATTAAGGCTGAATGAAGTGTGAAATCCACTGGCAGAATGAAGGACAGCTGCCAGCTTCTAGGAGGGGAAAAAAAAAGGTGGGGGGGGACAAATAAAAGGGTGGATAAAATTGAATTCAATGTGTGTTAATTATGTTTGTACCTGTCTTCATGCCTACTGTATAAAGAATGATGGATACCCAGCCACGGTTACAACGCAGCCATCTCAGATGATGTTGGTCTCAAGTAATGCAGAAAGTTGCAAATTTCCCACCGTGTCAAACTGAGAACTGAAGAAGCATTGTGCACAATTGTAAACAAGCAATATATATGGAGAGCCAGGTTCGAATCCTAGTTTTGGCAACATTCACACAAACTATTCCCAAATGGAGGCAGGGGAAGGTAGTTTAACTGATCTTGACCAAGTCTTCAACCTGATCAGTCTATACCCAGAAAATAGTACAGTCTTGCCTGGACTGTTAGTGTTATTTTCCCAAGTGAAATAGACAATATTCACTTTCAACCAGTTACATAATGATCTGGGAAGCAGCTGTTTTGATAGGTGACCGTCCCAAAGTGAGAATTCTAAAATATGACAGATTGTGCCTGTACCTCTAAGGTACAGCACAATTATAATACCTACAATATAAATAACCTTCAGATTGCTGTTTAGAAATGTCAAGGATACCTGTTGGTTTTGATGATAATGGGGAAGGTGGATAACGAGTTGAGTTGGTAGATGACAGCCTTGGTCTGCGTCTCCTGAAAAAACTTCGCAGAAGCCCACATTTGAGAGATTCCAGAAGTGCTGTTTTTCCTGAACCTGAATGTCCGAACAGCTTGAGTTTTATTCGGACTTGAGAATTCTGAGAAAGTCTAAGCTGTTGAATGAAGTTTCCTCTATGTGTATCCTAAAGCAAAGCAAAGCAACAAAATTAATAGAGGTTCACTGCTCGACATCGTCTCCATAGGTGAGTCATCAATGACTCTAAGGAGCTGAAAGGGGCTATTTTTAGCATCTGGTTAATGTGTTCATTTTAAATTCCCGTGTGCATTATTTAAACAAAGTCAACAACTTTGTTGAAATAGCAAAGATGAATTTGGCACAAACGTCAACTATAGTGCATGCAGAAATTTCAATATATAAATGTAAACCACAATAAATTAAACACTATCTGAAACCCTGTAGTTTATACTGTAAGGAACATGCATCCATGTGCATTTTATCTGCTTATAATGCAGTAACAGACAAAAAAATTGCGTAAATCTGAAATGGATAAATATTTAAAAGTAGTTCAGTTTTCTTTCAGCAGGTGTCAGCAGAGAAGAATGGAAATGTGTCTGAACTCAGGAGGGACACAGACAATGCAATAACAGTTATAATTGCTTTGTGCATGACAACTGCCAGTTGGCATGATGCATAAAAACTACCTGATTTGGAAAAATACACAAAAATTGACATAGCCCCACTTGCTAGAATGTAAAGTAGGTGAAGCAGTGCTGCTCCCTCTGGCTGCAATAATATCCCGGGGCCAATATAAACACTACCACTAGAGGGAGTGTGTCCTCCTCTTTTCTGACCACAGGTAGGCTGATTGCTCAGGCTCATGATTCATTTTTCCCCAGTCGATATAAACTTGCTGGAAAAGGTCAACAACAAATGAATGTGAACTAGGACTTTCAAATAACTGCAAGCAGAATGGTATGTTGCCTCACTTCACTGAAGTACTGAGTGAATACTGCATTGTCAGAGGTGTCAGATGTGATGTTAAACCAACGTCCCATCTCTCTGTGCAGGTGGAAGTAAAATATCCCACGGCACTTGTTGAAAAACAGCAGGAGAGCTCACCCAGTGTCCTGGCCAACATTTATGCCTCAACCAACATGCCTAAAAACAAATTAACTGGCCATTTTAGCTCATTGCTATTTGTGGGAATCACTGCGCTGAAATTAGTTGTCATGTTTGCCTACAGCACAAAACCACGGCGACTATACTTCAACATTTTACCAGCTGTGAAGCGCTTTGAGACACCCTGTGGATATGAAAGACGCAAGTTCTTTCTTTTAGTGTTGTAGAATCTATTCTGCAACATAAAAGGGATAAATTCAACTGCACTGTCAGCTGAGGACATAAAGAAAAGCATCTTCCTGAAGTGCTTCTGTAATATAAAGAGGATCTCTAGCATTGCAACCATACTGGCCCACTAAACGCAAAGACGAAAAGTCTTCCAATTATTGGAAGTTTCTCTGAGTTTTGCAATTGGAAAGTTTTTCTGTCCATTGTATAATGTAATTATATTATACACCCTATTGTTTCCCAATTTTCAAATCACCCAAGATAGATTATTAATGGATAGCTTTTTTTTTTTATTTTCCTGCTAACATTTTGTGACAAGGAAGCCTGTAAAAAATAAAAATTGAAATTATGGGACTGGAGTGGCTGAAATCTTCATGTTGTATCTACGTGACTCATCGCTCAGTAGGCCTGTGTGGTTATGATGCTGATTATTATATACCATATATTACAGAACTATTTCAACAACCCCATGGTTCCCAATGCTGTGAAATCCACCTCCAAGCATCAGGGCACCAATGGCCAGCTTCCTGAGAGTTGCAGTGGAGAAACGCTCCAGAGTTCGTAATCTGAAATATGCCAGGCCGTGGATGTGGCATCATCCCCACTAGGGGTAGTAACAAAATGAGGTGGGATGCTCCATCCACGTGGTACCTCCTGCCCACCTTCTTGGCAATGGTGATACAAGCTTAGTCAGACTTGTAGGGTTAAATTCCCAATAAAATTAAAATGGAAATTCCAGTGGCAATCCCATCCTACTACAGTCTTATTTTGTAGCTTCCTAACTTTTGTTTTGGCTGACAGTGGTTGGTGATCATGGAATGGCAGACAGACAATATGTATTTAGTAACATATGCATCGTAATTGTGTTTTAGACAAGATAAATTACTGAACAGCTTTACAGAACTGGGAAGACTCTCCAAGCAAGCAAGCAGCAATGCAATCCAAAAAAAACCCAGAGCTTTCTGGGCAGCAACGTGGCCAGTAGAGTTCTCCATCAGTTAGTAAGATGATCTGTTTAATGTACGGGTAAAGTGGGCAGCTAAAGGCGACCAATGAAGTCCACAGCACACTGAGTAGTGATAGATGAGATGAAGCACACTAATGCTACATTTATATTGCAAAACCACTTCTAAAAATGATTCTGCAATGTCATTGCTGTAGAAATCATTCTATATATATTCTGACGAAAGGTCATCAACCTGAAACATTAACTCTGTTTCTCTCTCCACAGATGCTGCCTGACCTGCTGAGTATTTCCAGCATTTTTTGTTTTTAATTCTATTTATATTATTGGTTAGTTTTGACAGTTTAATCAGATCCATTTTAAAACAACAATATTTAAAGTCACAAATAACCATTTCCAGGGCTGGTACTTACTTCAGTAAAGTGTGCACTGGCTAAATGAAAGCAAACTTACTTTGACCTGTTATGGGACAATGTGTGGTTACTTCAGTTGGTTGGATTGCGTTGCTGCTGTGTTTGCCTACAATGGTAAGCTGTTTCACATTTGTGCTGGAAGCAGCACTGCCAGTAATGTGGGTCAAAACCACCTATTTTGGAGCTTTCAAGACTGTGATAGCTGGATTTTAGTTAGGTAAAAGTATTAAGGGATATGGAGCTACTGTGGGTAAATGGAGTTGAGGCACAGATCAGCCATGAATGACGGAGCAGGCTCGAGAGGCTGAATGGCCTACTCCTGTTCCTTTGATTTGCTGGTGCATTCTGCCTCTGACAGCACAAATCCAGTACCATTTATATTACTGATCAGCTGAGGACTTTACTGCTGCTGTTGATCACCATGTATGAAAGTCTATTTACTGGTATAGTGTTATTATATAGTATTTATTCTCTTCCCCCATAAACAGTCACAAGGACACAATGTTTAAACTGCATCAGGTACCTTTATTTCTGACAAATTTTAAATTTTTCTAACATTGTACAGTCCTTGAATTTCTAGCTTATTTGCCTGACCATTTCATGGGAACATGTTCATGGAGATACCACTGTGGGAGGAAAAAGTACAAGCTGCCAAAAGTATTGCTGAAAGGTGTGTTAACATATGCTCACTGTTAAGATCCCACATTTGTACACGTGTTACCTTTTTAAGCCTGGCAAGTAAGTTGGCAACTTGTTCATGCTGTTCTGCTCGAGCAAGATCTTCTGCAGTTCTTCCATCCTGTTAAGCAACCAGCAATCAATCCAATTAGTTTGATTTCCGCTTAATTTCATATTTAACCTGTGAAAAGTCACACTTGGCAATCTGTGTATTTTATTTTCACACTCTTGGGCTAGAATATGAAAGATGGCAACTGTGTAGCCAGACGCTCAGCCAAGAGCTACTTAGCAATTCACTCAGGAAGATTTTGAAATGAACCAGAATCACTGCACTGATTGCATAATAATTAGTTCCTGCTATAACCGCATTTAAATACAGCATTTCTGGATGAATGCATAATATAACTAAATGCCTGCTGAGAACAAAGAGGAAGAAAAAAGCTTCACAAAACATCTCCCCATGCTCACATTACTAATTGGCAAGAATATTAGCGCTTTTATCCTGAACACTAGTGACTTCAGATAAAGGGTTTTTCAGTTTTGTATGTCACTTTCAGTTTATTTGGTATAGTTCTAATAAACATATGTGCTGTGCCCAACCTTTAATTAAAAAAACACTGTTCCTCCCCTGAATCATACAGCACACAAGGAGGCCATTCGGCCTATTAAAAGAAAAAGACAGACAGACAGACTTGCATTTATATAGCTACTTTCACAACCACCGGACGTCCCAAAGCGCTTTACAGCCAATGAAGTACTTTTTGAAGTGTAGTCACTGTTGTAATGTAGGAACATATTGTGCCTGTGCTGGCGCTTTGAAAGAGCTATCCAATTATTCCCACTCCCCTGCTCTTTCCCCATAACCCTGCAAACCCCCTGGTCTCTGTTCCTGCACCTGTTTTAATTGTACCATTTAGTTTATATTGCCTCTCCTCATTCTTCCTTCCAAAGTGCATCACTTCACACTTTTCTGCATTAAATTTCATCTGTCATGTGTCTACTCATTTCACCAGTCTGTCCATATCTTGTTGGGATACAGTTCCATAGGGGCAAACAGCCCTTCAGAAGGTTGTGGGTTCAAGTCCCACTCCAGGGACTTGAGCACATAAATCTAGGCTGACACTCCAGTGCAGTGCTGAGGGAGTGCTGCACTGTTGGAGGTGTCGTCTTTCGGGTGAGATGTTAAACCGAGGCCCCATCTGCTCTCTCATGTGGACGTAAAAGATCCTATGGCACTATTTCGAAGAAGAGTAGGGGAGTTATTTCTTCCTCAACCAACATAACAAAAACAGATTATCTGGTAATTTTCACATTGCTGTTTGTGGGAGCTTGCTGTGCGCAAATTGGTTGCCGCGTTTCCCACATTACAACAGTGACTACACTTCAAAAAAAAGTACTTCATTGGCTGTAAAGTGCTTTGAGATGTCTGGTGGTCATGAAAGGCGCTATATAAATGCAAGTCTTTCTTTCTTTCATTACCTCACCCAAATGCCCATCTTTCAGCCTGGACAGAGTACCAGGCTATTCAACTGTTGGAAGCACCCCAGTCAAACTCGACCCTATCTACATACAGCGTTCACACAAACGCACTTTCCAACAAGGCTGACTGGTTAGCAGAAACCTCAGCTGATTTGTATGCTTCCTCAGTTAATAGCAGCTGCTGTCACAGTTAAACTTAATACACACCAGAATTTGAACCTGGGACTTTCTGATTTATGGGGTAGTTCTACACCAAGTAGTGTCTTTATCCACTGGGGATCTCTCCAGTTGTTTAGTGTTTCAAACATTTCCTGAATCAGGGAGCAACCCCTGTGTAATATTGCACTCAGTTACAAAACTGTCCTCTGCTTTGCCTCAGCTTTTGTATTTAGAATTACATCACTCTGGTGGCTCCTGGAACCTCTTGATACGTCAATCGGAATCACCACATGAGCAATCACTACTCTAAATTATAAATCACAGGAATTGGTTTCGTTAGAACACTACGACCTGTAACAGGTTTAACAAATTAAATTCCCATACCACCACCTTAGGGACACATGTACCAATTTGTGCATTTCACTACTGAAATTTAATTAGCTCAATTTCAAAGCTCTGCTGAGATCAGCAATTGCTTTACTAAAAAAAAAGGGTCTATCAGCATATCTGTCATAAGTTCACATTTGCACCTTTGCAGTTGCATTGATCGAAAAAACTATTCTTGTTGGAAGTAACAAATGCAGAATGCTTTACAAACTTTCCGCCCACATCCTTGCTCACATATATTTGCACTTTGATTTTATTATTCTTGCTGATCAGTCACTGGTTTTCAGCCAAAATACACATAACTAGTATCACGTGATTTAATCGGAACAGGTTCTAATGAGGATCATGCTCTGCTTGTGCTGGGTGTAATTAAGATTTTAACTGCACCACACTCTTCACTATTTACAGGAGGAGAGTTTAATATTTGCTTCGTAAATTAAATATGAACCAACTACCAACTTTTGCAAATTTTAAAAAAAGGGCAGGTTTCAAATGGTGTATGCACAGAGGACAATTTTCAGAACTCGTGTCACCAATGTGGAGCCTTGCCCGCTGGCCGCACATATCATTAATTCGTGGGTGGCCTGCCACAATTTTCCATTCATTATAAATAATGTAAACTGAATTCAAGGTGCCATGCCTGCAATTTAACCAATATGCGTGGCAAGCGCCAATCATGGCGCAAACTCAGAAAGTTGGCCCTATATGAAGATGACTTTTGCTGAACATAAACCTCTATGATGGTGGTGGTTGTGGGGCAAAAGCTACTTCAATAAATGGGGAACAAGTGTTAACTAATTTTTTTTTTTTTTTTTTAAATGGAGTTTCAGGAGTGAAAGCTGATTACTTGTTTGACACAGGCTCATTAAATTACCCTTTCATTTCCATTGATTTTTGTAAACAAATGTCTATAAAATATACAATGCAGATTACTGCCACTGTGGTTATAAACCTGTTCAGAGCATACTAACATTTATAGCAGCACTGATCAATAAAAGACTTGGGTCCAAGTTCCTTAGCTCCTACTAAAGCAGTCAAGTCCCTCGAACCAGCAGCCAAGAGTTGTATATCTAGATGATCACGGACTTGCTATGCACTTGTTTTACGTACAGTAAATGATAACAAATTGCAGCCGGATGCAAGTGGGTAACAGGGACAGAGATCGCTTGAATCACAAGTTAACTGCTGAGAATACAGAAGGACTTGGAGAAATTGAACGTGGGTACCAGTGGACAAGACACATTTCCAATAGCCTAATACTTGATCTGTTGGCACACCAACCTGCAGGACACTGGTTTCCCCCATCACCAGTTTTCTCTTCTCCCCTCCCTATGCTCTCTGGTACCACACTCCATTATCCATGTACCTAGCCTTGACAGCGAGTGTCAACAGGCTATTCACCTGCAGGTGTGCATCACAGTCAACCGGTCCTCATGACATATACACACACACACACACACCCCTACATCAGGAGCTGCTGGATATCAATTTGCAGTGGGAAGCTTGGACGACTTTCCCCTCCCTAACCCAGAGAGACCAAAGCTAATTAGGCGCGATACCACCATCCCGGCAGACATCAGCTACTCCTGCACACAGTGGGGATTGAGCCTGTGACCTTCCTGGTCTGCACTGCTTAAATTCAGTTACAGAACACAGCGCTGACCGGTTTCTCAGCGTTCTCTTTTCTCAGGACTGTTTTGCTAGCATTTTCTGTTTTAATTTCTAATCCACTGAATTTGCAGCTTGCTTTTTATTCCTTTTTCTCACCTTTATGTTTGCCTAGGACTCTCCCATGCCATTTCACCCTCTAATATTTGCATTCTTTTGTCCTTTTCATGTCTCGCCATAACCTCACTGATTATCTTTTATATCATGCAACAGCAGTTTTCTAAGTAGTTTTCAGGCTATTTAACCTACTTACACCCTCTCTAATAAAAACAGAACATGCTGGAAATACTCAGGTCAGGCAGCATCTGTAGGGAGAGAAACAGAGTTAATGTTTCAGGTCAATGACCCTTCGTCAGAACTGGAAAAAGTTAGAGATGTAACAGATTTTAAGCAAGTGCAGGGGCAGGGAGAGGGCCAAGGGAGGAAAGAACAAAAGGGAATGTCTGTGATAGGATGGCAGGCAGGGAGAGATTAAAAGACAAAAGGGATGAAGGTGAAGGAGAAGGTAATTTCAGTTCTGATGATGGGTTACATACCAGAAATGTCAATAACCCCATTTCTCTTTGCTGACTGATCTTGCTGTGTATTTCCAACATATTGTGCATTTTGATAAAAAATTGCTGTGCTGTGCCATGCAAGTTACTAAAATAAATTAAATCAAGTGTCCCAAGTCTCAGCATATAACTAGAGACGCCTAAACAAATATGCAATACAGCAAGGAATCAAGCAGTTTGTATTAATGGAGGAATACATGTAAAGTATTTTGGAACTACAGATTAAAGGAACATGACAGAAGCTCACTAAAGCAATCACCATTTAAACATGTCAAAAGATTTAGAATTCCAATATTATTCAGTTAGCTAGCAAGAATCAGGAAGATTTGTTGCAAGCACCATGCCTCATTTGGAAATACAAAATGCAATCCACGCAAGTGCTGTGTGACCACACAGTATACCTCAACTCAACCAGATATCCAAACTCTGTAGATGACAATAAATCCCTCAATTAAAAATAAATAAGGAAATTTCTACTATTAAGTTAATCAAATCAAGGGATATGGGGATAGGGCAGGAAAGTGGAGTTGAGCTCAAAGATCAACCACGATCTTATTGAATGGCAGAGCAGGCTCGAGGGACCGTATGGCCTACTACTGCTCCTAATTCTTATGTTCTTTCAATAGTTCAGTGGGTAAACGTAGCTCAACGACCAGCAGGTTGATCCCTGGTCTGCGCTTAATTATCTGATCTGTCAGGGGAGCACTACAGTTTATATCACGCTTAACTGGACTGAAGAGCAAAAAAATAAGGCAAGGTTCCCATTCCTGTTCACTACCTAGTGACCTCTGTGAAGAGAAGTTTAGGATAAGCTTGGATGGCTGTATAGTTGGCCTACCACCATACACAATCAATGGCCATTAGGCCAATATCAGAGAGTTGCTGCTGATGGACCCAAGCCTCACATGATTTGCTGCCTTCAGTAGAGAAAAGGGAAGAAAAATGGGGGGGGGGGGGGGGGGGGGGGGGGGAAATCAGGATGATTACAATTTACATCCATTTACCTGAATTGGTTGTACCACCAGAAAGATAGGGGCAATGTACAAGTTTTGGATAACTTGCATATATTGTCTTGTTTCACAGAGTACATCACATGACCGAAGTCACAAAGTTTAAATCAGTCTATTCTATTGGTACAGTATTAAAATCGAGACACATTACCACCTTAGTGTCCCCCATCAATGTTTGGAGTCAAGCTCAGAAAATTAATAAAGCAAGCCACCACGGTCAAGCATCATTCCTAACTCATTAGTATTCAGCTAATTCTGTTGATTTTTTGATGACGTAGTTGAGAAAATGAATGGCATGCACTAAACTAGAGTCAATCAGAGCATAGAGAAAAAGGATCAATCCAATCAACTTACTGAACTAACAGCTTCCACATTAGCACCAGCAAGGCAGAGATAGCGGACGACATCAAGACTCCCGGTGTTAGCAGCTAGGTGTAAAGGTGTTCTTCCATACTGTATTGAGAAGAAAACATATTTAATGAACTAATGATTATTCAAAGAATGAAACTTCTACTACAAACCAAAAGGGAAATGCTTAAATAGCCTGCCCTCCCCCTCCCCCTCCTAATCAAAGCCTTTCCGCCATCTACAAGGCACAAGTCAGGAGTGTGATAGAATACTCTCCACTTGCCTGGATGAGTGCAGCTCCAACAACACTCAAGAAGCTCGATACCATCCAAGATAAAGCAGCCCGCTTGATTGGCATCCCATCCACCACCTTAAACATTCACTCCCTCCACCACCGGCGTACCGTGGCTGTAGTGTGTACCATCCACAAGATGCACTGCAGCAACTCGACAAGGCTTCTTTAGCAGCACCTCCCAAACCCGCGACCTCTTCCACCTAGAAGGACAAGGGCAGCAGGCGCATGGGAACACCACCACCTCCAAGTTCCCCTCCAAGTCACACACCATCCTGACTTGGAAATATATCGCCGATCCTTCATCGTCGCTGGGTCAAAATCCTGGAACTCCCTCCCTAACAGCACTGCAGCAGTTCAAGGCGGCGGCTCACCACCACCTTCTCAAGGGCAATTAGGGATGGGCAATAAATGCTGGCCTTGCCAGCAACGCCCACATCCTGTGAACAAATAAAAAAAAGACCGGAACGGGCTCAGCTTCATATTGTCTGTGTTCTTGGGCTAGGAAGTTGGGGAAGAAAATCTGTCAGGGATTCCTCTCCTGACGCTATCCTTAAAACCTTGAAATATATGTGTAGAGGTTGGTTATGATGGCCCCCGTGGCTCGACAGTCCACCAACACTCACTGTCCAGCTCACATGATCGGTAACGTTCAGTTAGTGGAAGAACACTGGCATTTGTGGAATGGCACTCAGTCACTTTACAAGAAAAGGAGTAAGGGGAAAAAAGAGAGTAAAAGAATTATGTTCAACTGTTACTGATTCAACCTCAGGTGTGAGAGTCTAGGTAGATAAAGTCATAAAAAAGCCCAACAACATTTTGGGTTTTATAAATAGGGATAGAGTACAGGAGTAAAGTAGTAATGATAAATTTGTACAAATTATTGGTTAAGCACCAGTTAAAGTACTGTGTGGAGTTCTGGGAACTCCATTATGGAAAGCATATTAAACCCATACAGAGCACACAAGTGCAGCTTCACCAAGATAATGCCAGTGTTGGGAAACTATAACTTGATACTAAGACTATTTCCACTGCAGCAAATGAGATTTAATAAACGTTTTTAAAATTATGAAGGGTTTCAATGTAGTGACTCAGGAAAGACTTTCCTTTGGCTGGGGAGTCAGTGATCAGGGGTCATCAATTTAAGATCATCTAAGAGAGCAGGCAGAGGGGTTAGCATAATTTTTTTTATGCAGAGGGTGGAATAGTTTGCCATAGGGAATGACTGAGTAAGAGACCATTGCATCTTTTAAGGGAAAATTGGATAAATATTTGAAGCAAAGGTTAGAGAGCGAGAGCAGGGCAGTGGGGTTAGTTTCAGATTACTCTCGCAATGAGCCGGCACAGACACAATGGACTGAATTACCACCTCCTGTGTTGCAAACTTCTATGGTCCTATTATTCTTCAGAATAAAAACTAAACTCTAAATCACTAAGAACTGAAACGATAGTAATATCAACATCCTAATGTTTCTAGTACAAAATAACTCCATCAAACTGCACATTAGCTGCTGTTTACTGTAGGGAAGCCATTCAATGCTTTGTATAGTCGGGCATTAGGACACACTGTAAATTCAGGTCTGGTGTTACACCTGTGACTTTTACAACTGCTGGGGGGTGGAACACCCTACACTCGTGCCTAAACTCAGGATTGCAGACCAAAGAACTACACAAATCTTCAACTTATGCACCAGGTTTTAGGGTACGTTCATAATCCATTGGTGGAACACGGAATATATCACACCCAAGTTTGCTTTGGGTTTGGAGGCCTCATTTTACACAGACAGTTTCAAAATCTGATCTGAATGCTGGGAATTCCCTTGGTCATTATGCGTGCCACACAAAATACCTGATTTTATTTAACCGTCAAAATTATTTCAAGTGCTTCGTCCCCAGAAGGTTCAAGTAGTCGGCAATTCCCCCCCCCCCGTTTAATTGTTTTTCCTTCACCTCACTAAACTTTGCTCTTTTGGACCCAACTGCAGTGGACTGCGTTTACACTGCAGTCTGAGATCAGCAATTCAGGACTGAAAGCACTGGGTGATGGGGTTAGACGGTCAGGTCTGGAGATCACTTCAATCTGCCATTGTCTCGGCCTTCCTAGCACCACTCCCAAAAGCATGTAAATATTCAAGAACTATTTTTAAAATAGATAAAACATGTTGACTTAAGTAACACAATACCATGTAGAATTAAGACCAGGAAAAAATGGGAACGTTCCCCTAATATCTTAGTAGGTGAAATCTTGAAGGCTGTCTTACCACTCCACTGGAGTGTCTGGTGTTATAATGACCATGATGCGGAGATGCCGGTGTTGGACTGGGGTGGACATTTTACTTCACCCGACGAAGGAGTAGTAAGCACCGAAAGCTTGTGATTTCAAATAAAACTGTTGGACTATAACCTGGTGTTGTGCGACCTCTCAGTTATAATGACATACAGACCATGAAGGTCCTAGGTTTTATCCTTTTATGCAGTGTGAAGACACAACTGATGCACTCACTATCCACCCAAGTTCCTGCACTGATCACTATCCAGTAATCTGTGCTAGACAGGGCACTGCATGGATAACAAAGGAGGACATAAATGGCTCAGCTGTGATGGCTGACAGTTGCTAATGCTTATGCTCACACATGAAGAGTGGCCCCTTGGGTAAGGTACTGGAGGGCTTTGGGTCCCCACAGAACCTCATCCTGATATAATGATTGCCAACAGGCAAGAAAGAGAGAAAAAAATTGGGAAGAAAAAAAAACAGGAAGCAATTTGTGCACAATCGATCTTTAGTTCAAAAACATTTAGTTAGGAACTGAAAAATAAGGATCACTTATCATTGTTAAACATGCAGGCATCTGGTTTTACTGACTGCTTTTGTGTGGACTAGAAAGAGTGCAAGATGTATAAAACACGAGCATTGGAATGGAGGCCTAATGGCTGTATTTAGCAGTAGATGGCAATGTAAAGCATAGCACTGCTACTTCTGCGATAAAGCAAAACAACACACTACACAGTGATGCAAAAGTGACAGTATAACTCCAGAGCACATTGGTGTGAGACTCCCTTGGAAAGGCTGTCTTACCACTCCACTATAGTGACAAGCCATGTTTAAAAAGTGCTCGTGGGGATCTGCTCAAGTCATAACATAAGAATGAGGAGCAGGAGTAGGCCATACGGCCCCTCGAGCCTGCTCCGCCATTCAATAAGATCATGGCTGATCCTCGACCTCAACTCCACTCTCCCGCCCTATCCCCTTATCCCTTGATTCCTCTAGAGGTCAAAAAATCTATCTATCTCAGCCTTGAATATACTCAATGACTGAGCATACACAGCACTTTGGGGCAGAGAATTACAAAGATTCTCAACCCTCTGAGTGAAGAAATTCCTCCTCATTTTAGTCTTAAAAAGCCGACCCCTTATCCTGTGACTATGCCCTCTAGTTCTGGACTCTCCAGCCAGTAGAAACAATCTCAGCATTTATCCTGTCAATCGCCCTCAGAATCTTATATGCTTCAATGAGATCACCTCTCATTCTTCTAAACTCCAGAGAGTATAGGCCCAATCTAGTCCATCTCTCCTCATAGGACAACCCTCTCATCCCAGGAATCAATGTAGTGAACCTTCATTGCACTGCCTCTAAGACAAGTATATCCTTCCTTCGAATCATAGAATGGTTACAGCACAGAAGGCGGCCATTCGGCCCGTCGAGCCCGTGCCAGGTTTCTGCAAGTTCCACTCCCCCGCCCTTTCCCCGTAGCCCTGCAAATTATTTTCCCTTCAGGTACTTACCCTTTTGAAAGCCACGATTGAATCTGCCTCCACCACCCTTTCAGGCACTGCATTCCAGATCCTAACCACTCGCTGTGTAAAAGAGTTTTTCCTCATGTCGCTTTTGGTTCTTTTGCCAATCACCTTAAATCTGTGTCCTCTGGTTCTCGACCCTTCCGCCAATGGAAACAGTTTCTCTCTATCTACTCTGTCTAGACCTCATGATTTTGAACACCTATTAAATCTCCTCTCAACTGTCTCTGCTCTAAAGAGAACAACCCCAGCTTCTCCAGTCTATCCACATAACTGAAGTTCCTCACCCCTGGAACCATTCTTGTAAATCTTTTCTGCACCCTCTCTCAGGCCTTCACATCCTTCCTAAAGTGCGGTGCCCAGAATTGGACACAATACTACAGTTGAGGCCAAACCAGTGTTTTATAAAGGTGGTTCATAACTTGCTTTTGTACTTTATGCCTCTATGTCTAGATAAGGAGAACAAAACTATGCACTGTATTCCAGGTGTTGTTTCACCAAAGCCCTGTACAATTGTAGCAAGACTTCCTTACTCTTGTACTCCAAGAGTAAATGGGTAGTAAGAGGGGTGGGGCCGATTAGGGACCAAAAAGGAGACCTACGCATGGAGGCAGAGGGCATGGCTGAAGTACTAAATGAGTACTTTGCACCTGTCTTCACCAAGGAAGAAGATGCTGCAAAAGTCATAGTGAAAGAGGTGGTAGTGGAGATACTGGATGGGATAAAAATTGATAGAGGTGGTACTAGAAAGGCTGGCTGTACTTAAAGTAGATAAGTCACCAGGATTGGATGGGATGCATCCTAAGATGCTGAGGGAAGTTAAGGTGGAAATTGTGGAGGTACTGGCCATAATCTTCCAATTCTCCTTAAATACAGGAGTGGTGTCAGAGGACTAGAGAATTGCAAATATTACACCCTTGTTCAAAAAAGTATGCAAGGATAAACTCAGCAACTACGGGCCAGTCAGTTTAACCTCAGTAGTGGGGAGGCTTTTAGAAACGATAATCAGAGACAAAGTTAACAGTCACTTGGACAAGTGTGGATTAATTAAGGAAAGCCAGCACAGATTTGTTAAAAGCAAATTGTGTTTTTTGAGGTGGTAACAAAGAGGGTGGATGAGGGCAATGCGGTTGACATGGTGTACATGGATTTCCAAAAAGCGTTCGACAAAGTGCCACATAATAGGCTTGCTAGCAAAGTTGAAGCCCATGGAATTAAAGGGTCAGTGGCAACATGGATATGAAATTGGCTAAGTGACAGGAAACAGTAGTGGTGAACGGTTGTTTTTCGGACTGGAGGAAGGTATACAGTGGTGTTCCCCAGGGTTGGTACTAGGACCACTGCTTTTCTTGATATATATATCAATGACTTGGAAGTACAGGGCACAATATCAAAATGTGCAGATGACACAAAACTTGGAAATATAGTGAACAGTGAGGAGGATATTGATAGACTTCAAGAACACAGACAGACTGGTGAACTGGGCAGACATGTGGCAGATGAAATTTAACGCAGAAAAGTGCAAAGTGATACATTTTGGTAGGAAGAAAGAGGCAATATAAACTAAAGGGTACAATCCTAAAGGGGATGCATGAACAGAGAGACCTGGGGATAAATGTGCACAAATTGTTGAAGGTGGCAGAGCAGGTTGAGAAAGCGATTAAAGAATATGGGATCCTGGGCTTCATAAATAGAGGCATAGAGTTACAAAAGCAAGGAAGTTATGATGAACCTTTATAAAACACTGGTTCAGCCTCAACTGGAGTATTGTGTCCAATTCTGGGCACCACACTTTAGGAAGAATATGAAGGCCTTAGAGAGGGTGCAGAAAAGATTTATGAGAATGGTTCCAGGGATGAGGAACTTCAGTTACATGGATAGAGTGGAGAAGCTGGAGTTGTTCTCCTTAGAGCAGAGAAGGTTCAAAGGAGATTTGATAGAGGTATTCAAAAATCATGAGAGGTCTAGACAGAGTAGATAGAAACTGTTCCCATTGGCAGAAAGGTCGAGAACCAGAGGACACAGATTTAAGGTGATTGGCAAAAGAACCAAAGGTGACATGAGGAAAACTTTTTTACGCAGCGAGTGGTGAGGATCTGGAATGCACTGCCTGAAAGGGTGGTGGAGGCGGACTCAATTATGGCTTTCCAAAGGGAATTGGATAAGTACCTGAAGGAAAAAAATTTGTAGGGCTATGGGGAAAGGGTGGGGGAGTGGGACGAGCTGAAGTGCTCTTGGAGAGAGCCAGCACAGGTTCAATGGGCTGAATGGCCTCCTTCTGTGCTGTAACCATTCTATGATTCTATGAACCCTCTAGCAATAAAGCCTAACATGCCATTTGCCTTTCCAATTGCTTGTTGTATCTGCATGCTATCTCGGTTTCTTGTACTAGAACACCAAAATCTCCCTGAACACCAACATTTAATAGTTTTTCACCATTTAAAAAATGTTTTTCTATTCTTCCTACCAAAGTGAATAACCTCACATTTCCCCACATTATACTCCAGCTGTCACCTTATTGCCCACTCACTTAACCTGTCTATATCCCTTTGCAGGCTCCTTGCGTCCTCCTCACAGCTTACTTTCCCACCTAGCTTTGTATCATCAGCAAGCTTGGATACATTGCACTTGGTCCCTTCATCTAAGTCATTAATATAGATTGTAAATAGCTGAGGCCCAAGCACTGATCCTTGCGGCACCCCATTAGTTACAGCCTGCCAATGTGAAAATGACCCGTTTATCCCTACTCTCTGTTTTCTGTCCGTTAACCAATCCTATATCCATGCCAATACATTACCCCCAGCCGCATGTGATCTTGCGTAACAACCTTTATGTGGCACCTTATCAAATGCCTTTTGGAAATCCAAATATACTACATCCACTGGTTCCCCTTCATCTACCCTGCTAATTACATCAATAAATTAGTTAAACACGATTTCCCTTCGATAAAACCATGCTGACTCTGCCTAATCATATGATTTTGTAACTTTACCACTTCCTTAATAATGGATTCCAGCATTTTCCAGACAACTGATGTCAGGCTAACTGTCCTGTAGTTCCCCGTTTTCTCTCTCCCTCCTTTCTTGAATAACGGGGTTACATTTGCTACCTTCTAATCTGCTGGGACTGTTCCTGAATCTAGGGAATTTTGGAAGATCACAACCAATGCATCCACTATCTCTGCAGCCACCTCTTTTAGAACCCTAGGATGTAGGCCACCAGGTCCATGGGATTTGTCGGCTTTTAGTCCCATCAGTTTCTCAAGTACTTTTTCTCTGCTAATATTAATTACTTTAAGTTCCACATTCTCATTAGCCCCTTGATTCCCCGCTACTTTGGTATGCTTTTTGTGACTTCTATTGTGACGACAGATACAAAATATTTGTTTAAAGTCTCCGCCATTTCCTTGTTCCCCAATATAATTTCTCCTGTCTCAGCCTCTAAGGGACCAATGCTTGCTTTTGCTACTCGCTTCCTTTTTACATACTTGTCGAAGTTCTTACAATCTGTTCTTATATTTCTTGCTAATTTACTCTCATTTTGTATCAATTTTTTTCGTCATCCTTTGCTGGTTTCTAAAGCTTTCCCAATCCTCAGACTTAGTGTTATTCTTCACAACATTATAAACCTCTTCTTTTAATCTAATACTATCCTTAACTTCTTTAGTTAGCCACAGATAGATCACTTTTCCCGTGGAATTTTTATTTCTCAATGGAATGTATATTCGTTGAGAATTTTGGAATATTTCTTTAAATATTTGCCACTGCTCATCTGCCATCATACCTTTTAATCTAATTTCCCAATCTACTTTAGCCAACCCGCCCCTCATACCTATGTAATTGGCTTTGTTTAGGTTGAAGACTCTAGTTTCAGACTGAAGAATGTCACTCTCAAACTCAATACAAAATTCTATCATATTATGATCACTCTTCCCCAGAGCATCCTTTACTATAAGATTGCTAATTAGCCCAGTCTCATTACACAAAACGATCTCAAATAGCCTGTTCCCTGGTTGGTCCCATGACATATTGTTCTCGGAAACTATCTCGAATGCGTTCCATGAACTCGTCCGCCAGACTACACTTGCCATTTTGATTTGCCCAATCTACATGAAGATTGAAGTCCCCCACAATTATTGCATTACCTTTGTTACAAGCTCCTATTATTTTCTATTAAGTCCCCACAGTCTCAAAACAAATAAAATTGGCTAGGAGTGGGAAATGGTAGGTTGGCCAGGAGAGCATTGGAATAGTTGAGTCTAAAGGTAACAAAGCATTGGATGAGGGTTTCAGTAGCGGACGGAGTCAGGCGATGTTACGGAGGTGGATTTAGGCGGTCTTGGTGATGGACCGCATATGTGGTCGGAAGGTCATCGCGGGGTCAAATACAACACCAAGGTTGCGAACAGTCTGGCTCAGCCTCAGACAGTTGCCAGGGAGAGGGATGGAGTTGGTGGATTGGGAATGGAGTTTGTGGCGGGGTCTGAAGACAATGGCTTCAATCTTCCCAATATTTAGTTGGAGGAAATTTCTTCTCATCCAGTACTGGATGTTGGACAAGCAGTCTGACAAATCAGAGACAGTGGAGGGGTAGAAACAGGTGGTGGTGAGCTGGATGTCGTCAGCAAACATGTGGAACCTGATGTGTTTTGGATGATGTCGCTGAGAGGCAGAATGTCGATGAGAAATAGGAGGGGACTCCAGAGGTAATAGTGCTGTTACAGGATTACAGGAGAACTGAACTCCATCACTGTCTTCACCTAATGTCTACATGCCTGACCAAGTGGGTACTGTCCATCCAGTGACGAGTAGTTTGTCCTTTGGAAAGGACGTTCATTCTCCCGCAAGAAGCAGCGAGACTTAACTGGTACAGTATAGGAATCGAATGATACATCATCATTACAATCAGATTGTATTATTATTGTGTGTTATTATAATATAATCTTATGGAAGGGAAATGCAAATATAAAACAAAACATGTATTAAAACAGAAAAGCTTTAATGATGGTGGCATTACCTTATTAGTTACATCAAGGTTGCAATTTGCATCACAAAGAGCCATAACGATAGCTATGTTGCCATCTTTGCAGGCTACGTGTAGAGCTGAATTACCATGCAGATCTTGTACATCCATGAAGCATCCTTGATTTAGTAGGTACTTCACCACCTCTATTTGACATCTCCGTACTGCTAGGTGCAGGGCTGTGTGACCATCCTGAAAAATATGAAATACACACATTTACAGCTCTGTGGCAAAACACATTGGGGTAGAAATTGCTGTGTGTCGCGCCCATTTTTCGGGTGGGAAATGGGCGCAAAGCATACCAATTTAGCAGTGGTACGGACTGCGCCCAATCTGCGCAGTTATTGGTCCTACTGCCACGTGTGTGGCCAATTTTTACGTCGTCCTGGGTGGACACCTAAAGAACACAATTAGGAGCAGGAGTAGGCCATACGGTCCCTCGAGCCTGCTCTGCCATTCAATATTATGGATAATCTACGACCTCAACTCCACTTTCCCACCCAATCCCCATATCCCTCGATTCCCCATAAGTCCAATAATCTATCTATCTCAGCCTTGAATATGCTCAATGACTCAGCATCCACAGCCCTTTGGGGTAGAGAATTCCAAAGATTCACAAAGCTCAGTGAAGAAATTCCTCCTCATCTCAAGTCTTAAATGGTCAACCCCTTATCCTGCGACTATGCCCCCTAATTCTAGACTCTCCAGCCAGGGGAAAACAACCTCTCAGCATCTACCCCGTCAATCCCCCTCAGTATCTTATATGTTTCAATGAAATCACCTCTCATTCTTCTTAAACTCCAGAGTATAGGCCCAATCTACTCAATCTCTCCTCATAGGACAACTCCTATCCCAGGAATCAATCTAATGAACCTTCGTTGCACCACCACCACGTCAAGTATATCCTTCCTTAGATAAGACCAAAACTGTGCACAGTACTCCAGGTGTGGTCTCACCAAAGGCCTGTACAATTGTAGTAAGACTTCCTTACTCTTATACTCCAACCCCCTGGCAAGGCCAACATGCCATTGGCCTTCCCAATTGCTTGCTGTACCTGCATGCTAACTCGGTTTCCTGTATGAGGACACCTAAATCTCTCTGAACACCAATATTTAATAGTTTCTCACCATTTAAAAAATATTTTGTTTCCTATTCTTCCTACCAAAGTGAATAACCTCACATTTCCCCACATTATACTCCATCTGCCACCTTATTGCCCACTCACTTAACCTGTCTATATCCCTTTGCAGGCTCTTTGTGTCCTCCTCACTGTTTACTTTCCCACCCAGCTTTGTATCATCAGTAAACTTGGATACATGACACTCGATCCCTTAAACTAAGTCATTAATATAGATTGTAAATAGCTGAGGCCCAAGCATTGATCCTTGCGGCACCCCACTAGTTACAGCCTGCCAACCTGAAAATCACCCTTTTATCTTTACTGTTTGTTTTCTGTCCATTACCCCCAACCCCATGAGCCCTTATCTTGCGTAACAGGTGTTGGACCCCCTTTAATATGTAAATTAGGGGCTTGACACCTGTTAAAATGTCCCTTTTGACAAATTTGTCACCTCACGAGTGGGGTAGGAGTCAGGCCTGCTTTGCTCAGGATTCTTCAGCGGCTGCCGCCCAAAAGGTAAGAAGTTTAATTTTTTCGGCCACCGCGTGCAGGAGTGCTCCCCTGATTCAGCAGAAGTCGCACCTCCGTAGCTCTGATTCTGGGCCCAAAAACCAGCTCAGTCCAATTTCTACCCAATAAGGATTTCATTATGAAAAGGGCATATCTGGCATAGAAAGAGGACTCTTGTTTAGGAAAGGGATGGATCTAGGAAAAATCCAAATAAAATGGCAGACAACCCCCCCACCCCGGTCAACTCCAACTCTCAAGCAGTTGAGTTAGTGGTGCGCGTGATGGGAGTTTTAGCAACTCGTTAAAGTACCAAGAATGCCCTTGAGCATGGCAGCTGCATGTGAGGAAACTGGTCACACCACCAGCACTTGACTGGAACTTCTCCGTCACAACCAGTATTAAATGGAGAAATGTTTTAACTGATGTGCCATTTGCTAACAACTTGTGTATTAATATCACATACTCAGTAAATTTTGAAGCAAAAGCAAGAAGGTCTTTGCAAAAATGCCCCAGGTGTTACTTTAGAAACTTCTTAAAAATATATATGAGCAGGGAAGCAACTTTAGGCCCAACATGCAAATAAACAGCTTAGCTATTTGTTGGATTCTTCCTCCCTAATTTCCTTGTGGAATCTTTGTGATTTCACTTCATTTTCAGCCCTCTGGAGTACAGAAACTGCAAAGCACTCCCATTCACCAGTTTCTCTTCCCCAATTTTCTCCATTTCTTTTTCCTGCTCAGTAATTCCCCTCCCTCCCAACCCCCTTTGAGATTTCACCTGTTGCTGGGCTATGGTTCCACAACACAAGTCAAGCTTTGCTTTCTTGCCCAAGTTCCAGTCATCAAGAGCAGGAATACTGGCTGATTTTCCACACCGTAACCAGATGTGCTTCGACCGATTGTAACACCATGGAGATCAGCAAGCTCAGCACAGACCAGGGGTCAAATTTAGCACCTTGCTGGTCTGCATGCGTGAGCTACTCACTGCTTAACCCAGTTGAGCCTACTCTTATTCAAAAGCAGTGATATATCATCTGGGCTATGGCTCCACAGTTGCATGCTCACATACCTATCCATCATCCGTGAGATTGGACTGTAACTACCAGTGGCCATACGTGTGCACGTTCACATGTGCACTGGGTGAGAGCGAGCAGCCTCATAACCAACCCAGTCGTATCCTCATCCAACTTCCGCTTTCCAAGGATTGCAACCAAAACCTTCCCGGTCTATATGAATCTGTACCATAACATAACTAATCTAATTGAATTTTTTGATGAAGTAACAGAGAGGATTGATGAAGGGAATGCAATGGATGTTGTCTACATGGATTTTCGGAAGGCGTTTGACAAAGTACCACATAGAAGGCTGGCTAACAAAATTGAGGCTCATGGAATAGGTGGGTCAGTGGTAGCTTGGATAAGGAATTGGCTTAAGGACAGAAAACAGCGAGTTGTGGTAAATGGCTGTTTTTCAGACTGGAGGATGGTAGACAGTGGTGTTCCCCAAGGGTCAGTGCTGGGGCCACTACTTTTTTTGATATATATAAATAACTTATTGGAATACAGAGTAGAATTTCTAAATTTGCCGATGACACCAAACTTAGGGGTGTGGCAAACAGTGATGATGATATCAATCGACTGCAACAGGACATAGAAAGGCTAGCAGAATGGGCAGACAAGTGGCAGATGGAATTTAATACAGAAAGGTGTGAGGTGATGCATTTTGGCAGAAGGAAGGAACAGGGAGAGGCAATATACACTTAATGGCACAGTTTTAAAGAGTGTGCAGGGACAGAGGGACCTGAGAGCTAATGTGCATAGGTCCCTGAAGGTGGCAGAACATAGAGAGAGTGATTAACAAAGCATATGGGATCTTGGGCTTCATAAATAGAGGTATTGAGTACAAAAGTAGAGAAGTTATGCTGAACCTTTATAAAGTGCTGGTTAGGCCACAACTGGAGTACTGCGTCCAGTTCTGGTCACCACACTTTAGGAAGGATGTAAAGGCCCTTGACAGGGTGCAGAGGAGATTTACCAGAATGGTTCCGGGGATGGGGGATCTTAGCTACAAGGACAGGTTGGAGAAGCTGGATTTGTTTTCATTAGAGCAAAGGAGGTTGAGGGGTGATTTGATAGAGGTGTACAAGATTATGACGGGTTTGGATAGACTAGCTGGGGAAAGGCTGTTCCCACTAGTTTATGGTACAAGGACTGGGGACACAGATTTAAGGTTTTGGGCAAGAGATACAGGGGGGGGGATGTGAGGAAAAACTTTTTTTTTTTTTACACAGCGAGGTGATGACCGGGAATTCGCTGCCGACGGAAGTGGTGGAAGCGGAGACACTCAAATGTTTTCAAGGGGAGACTGGATAGGCACTTGAGGGAAATAAACTTGCAGGGCTACAGGGATAGAGCAGGGGAATGGGACTGACTGGATTGCTCTACAGAGAGCCGGCACGGACTCGATGGGCCGAATGGTCTCCTTCTGTGCCGTTATGACTATGACATTCATTTATATCTTAAGGGGTCACATGCAATTTCAGAGGAAAGAAAACATTTTGTATCTATAACCTAGAAATTGACTTGCAATTCTTTCTTTCTTGATGCTGCAGTAAACAGTGTAAGTATTTGACTTAATTTCTCCATTTGAAGCGTTACAGAAAATCTATACCTGACCTTTTGGTTCCTTAGCGGTTTGATGACCTGTACTAGCTCACTGGTTGTGAAGGTTTGAAAGTCCAAATGTACCATTTTGACAAACTAAGACTTCTGCAATTTTCTAGCCATTTCTGCTTACTTTGGTAATTGTGGGAATGAAAATCATGTGCACATTACACCATTACACATAAATTCGTGAGAAATAACTCAATGGTTGCAGAAATATCAAATTCAGTGAGAGCAACAAAGAATTCTACTTACACAAGGGTTACACTTGCATTGCGCATTGTCTGAAAATCTGGCACATTCTCGCTCATTGTATATAGGTACTTGGTGATTTCAGCAGAAGACTATAACCAAAACGTGCTCTTACAATGGCGTTTATTTACTTTGGATTGCAGGAGATTGGCATCCATGTGCCACTCCCTGCGTTTTCTCTTGTAATCCTGCTCTCATCCTAGCAGCAGAATTGTACATTCACTTTTTTGTGCGTTTACAATTCTGCTGCTGGAATGAGAGCCAGATTTAACAATGTAAACATGGGATGTCTGTGCATGGTTGCTGGTCTCCAGCGATCCTAACTAAACAATGTCAGTGTAAATGTGCTCATCTTCCTTACAGCAGGAATTACTGCAGGAAGTAAGCAGAATACACATCACATCATAACTGCAAGCTGGAGACAATGGGTCTGCTCTCACAGAATGACATTAAACATAAAGAAGTGACTCATTGGCGAGTCATGTGCTCAATCCCTTCACATGTCAAGAACTGAACAACATGACCAATGTTGAAATATCACTTTCGCAAGAACAAACGTAAACAATACAGGGCTATTGCAGACACTGGAAAAGTGCAGCACAATGTGCTAGTAGTTACTGGTGGCAACGGTGGTCTTCACTGGCTTTATTGCCAAAATAGCATTAACACATAACCAAGATTCCAATCAACTAGCTCCATTGCTAGCGGCAAAGCCTATAAAAAAACACCGACCAGAGTGCGTGTGAAAATCAATCATCTCCTAAAGGAAGTGACTTATAACATTATGAAGTTGGAAATTCAAATACAAGTCGTATGTTCAGAACTGACCGTGTCAATTTCATCTATATCGGCACTATGTTCCATCAAACACTCCACAATATCCACATAGCCTCTCGCTGCTGCAGTCAGGAGGGGAGTCTCTCCTTCTTTATTTTTAATGTGAACAGCACAGTCAGCTTCACAGAGTGCTTTGGCCACAGCATAGTAACCATGCCAAGCTGCACAGTGCAAAGGGGTTTCTTGGTCCTAGTGCAATGAAAAATAAAAAAAAGTTACAATTTTAAAAACAGTGAATAAGTTAAGCACAAGTGTTGGTATGTGAATAGCAAAATACTGCAGATGCTGGAAATCTGAAATAACAAACAGAAAACGCTGGAAACACTCAGCAGGCCAGGCAGCATCCGTGGAGACAGAGTTAACGTTTCGGGGGGGGGGCGGGGGGGGGGGGGGTATGTTCCTTCAATTCCTTCCTCCCCTCCCTCCCACCCACCCACCCCTGTCTCTGCACCTGCTTAATATCTGTTACATCTCCAGCTTTTTCCAGTTCTGATGAAGGGTCCCAGACCTGAAACGTTAACTCGGTTTCTCTCTCCACGGATGCTGCCTGGCCTGCTGAGTGTTACCAACAATAACAAACAGAAAACGCTGGAAAAGCAATTATCATTGCCTCCATTTACACTCTGTGGTTTGACATAACTTTGTTGCTAAGTGGCATTCGAGTTAGAGATAGAATTATTATGGTCAGTTCGTGGAACTGGGCAGTCTGACTGGCTGACCAGTTAGCTTAATTTACAAAAACTTGTAACGCTATTTAAGTAACATTAACTAAGCATTTTCAAAAATCATCATACTTGACTGTTCTTAAATGGATGTCAAGAAGTTCCTCTTCACACAAAGAGTGATCAACCCATGTAATGGATTTGCACTTAGGACAGTGAAGATGAAAACCCTAGAATCATTTAACAGTCAGGTGCTGTGATGGGGGAATTTTAGGGTGGATCAGCTAAGGTGGGGTGAATGGCCTTCAGACTGCCCATTTATATCTGATGGTGATATTGTATGGTGTCAAAATTCTGATTTCTTTTTTAAAGAATGGAAAGAAAAATAAAATATAGCTAATGGGCTCATCCAGTGGCTGAACTAGTAAATGCAATGGATGATGTGCTGCTAGATCAGAGAGTGCCAGGTTCAATTCTGGGTCTCTGCTCAGCTAGCTGATCTCAGCGATGAGAAAACAGATCACCCAGGATCTCTGCTCCTTATATCCATCTAGTGGCCCTTGCTAAAATGCAAATATGTGGATATTGCACAGGGACAGAATCAGGTTTGGGCGTGATGCGCCCTGTAGGCAAACAGCCTGTTGACAACTGTCAAGGGGTCGCACACAAATAAGTCACTCCTGTATAGTACCATATCTCAGCACAGGGGTAAATTAGGGGAAGGAAAAGGAAGCTAACAGGAACATTCACTCACACGGTCACTGTATGATGAATATTACACTCAAAAATATTTGAAAGATTATTTAACGTGCCCTTGCATACCTGAGCTACAACTGTTCATGAATCGTATGATTGTGAACTCTGAATCCGCAGTATCAAAGTACAGAGCCTTTATGTTCTGTTGAGTATTCCACAAATATCAAAAAGGTCTTCGATAACATTTATAGTTCTTTATTTTTATTGCCCCATGGCTAAATAATCAGTACTGGCAAAATCTGCATTGTTCAAACCAAATCAGTGGGTGTCTTTACTGCTACAGAAAATTAGATTCAACATATCACTTTTAGGGTTACATCTCCTTACCTATAGTGCTGTAAATCCACTGGTTGAGCTTCAATAGGATTGCTTGACATAGTTTATGCATGCATGAATCACTGATTGCAAGTAGTTTGAACAGAAGCTAATTTTGCATTATTTCTATAAAATGTCTTCAATCACTGTGTCATTTATAATGCATAATGCTTCATTTTGACATCGTTTTTCTCACTGCTGATGGAAGCTTCACACAACTTTCTAGCGGAGAAGAACTCTGCCAGATCTACTCATGCTGGCTGTTGAGATGTATGAGAAGTTCCCAGGATGTTCTGCATCCTTCCTTGCCGAGAAACTATTGGCCTTGGGTCTAATCCCTCACTTGTCGTACAATACATCCAAGATTGAGAATATATTGTGTCGGGAATTGTGGGTTCAAATAGGCTTCCCAACATTCAATGATACAGCATGTGGCAGCACCAACAGATTGACCTTAAAATTCTCTCATTTAGAGTTGCAGTAGCAGATATTGTACGCCATACACAAAACCTACATACATATCCCTTGCAGCTGTTAAGTGCCTTCCTGCTGAAAAAAAAATCCACATTCTAACAATAAAGGGCGTTTAATTCATTTCCTGTAAGCAAATCCTTGATTTCAATTTCCAGAGGGAGGAAGGGAAAAAAATTAACCAGAAGTCAGGAAACAATTAGAGCATCCATTTCCTCAGTTGACAAATGGTGTGTTGTGTAGGAAAAAAACAAAGAATGGTCATGAAATTGCCAGCCCATGAAGAAAGAGAAGAGTATTATTGGTATTCTGCAGATGATACAAAAATCTGTCCTCAAGTACCGATAACTATGTAAACTATACCCATCATTGAATGTGTTACTAAGCCACACAGACTGGGCAAGATGCCTGATGATTGTCGAGTTAGCTGATCCAACTGAGCCAGTAGTTGAGGCACAACAAAATCGGTCTCACTGTTCCCAGGCTGTGAAAGGGAAGGTTCAACAAAAAGGTCCCGCTTCAGATCAATTCAATAACTCTTGTTGGAAAGTATTACATGGACATCAGTTGAAGATAGAGTGAGGCCCAGATGTGATGCTCCCACTGTTAAATAGCCTGTCAACACCCCATGTCCAGACTCACATGAAGAATGACCATTTGGATGAGGTACTAGAGAGCTAAGGCACCCATAGAAAAGTACTCCAACAAGAGTCACCATCCTCAGGACAGGATGAAGGAAAAAAAACTTTTTTGAAAAAAGACAACTATGTAAACTAAGTAAAAGGGATACTAAAAGATGTGTGAAATCTAATGTTAAAACCTACACATCCTTTTTGATTAATAATTTAGAATTTTAAGGAATGTTTGTTGACTTCAATCTATCCCAGTCTACAGAAGTGATGTATATCTAATGGATAAAAGCCACTTAAAAAGTGCGTACTGTTTTATAGGGCAATAGATGCATAAACATTTACTGGTTCTGGAACTTGCTAGTAAACAGCCACCTCCATCAATAGTTTCACTTTCAGAATATAGGGATTATTTTTCAAATTTAATTTGTTACAAACCATCAAATTTAGTTCCTTAACAATCTCTTTGGAAGAGAAATGGCTGGAATGAGAGGTAATACTGGATTATATTCAGAGCATGATTTTTATTCCAGTTCTCTTCCATATTCACTTTATGATCATGAATTATGTGCAAATACCAGTACAATGGGTGACCCAAAAAACCCAAGCTTAATTTTGTTGTCACTATTGGGGTAGGAATTGTGATTTCTTTCAAATGTCATTTTTGAGGCAGTATATCTATTTTATAAACTCTTACCCGGTCTTGAAGATTTGGATTAACACCAACGTTGCAGAGGTACCGTACCACTTCCACATTACCATAACGGGCCGCCACATGGAGGGCAGTTTCACCAGACTGCAGTGAAATATAAACAAAAGTAAAAATTAAAAAATCTGGTTACACAGGAATTGAAACCCACTATATTATTCAGAGTTTAACTTCCCTTTTTAAGGACTTATTTCATAAGGGCATTTGCAGCTGGGCTTTCTGAATACAAAGTACTTAAAAATGCACCAGTACTTTGCTGCTTAAAACACTAAAGCAGAAACAATAATTACTGAACTAGTAATCCAGCAGCTCTTATTTAATGTAGCTGAACCTACAGGAAATCAAAATAAAGACCAGAGAGAACCCAAAATTTGGGGGGGGGGGAAAGAGTGGGAAGGAGGAGGAAAAAAGCAGAAAATTGGGAAGTTCAATTGATATAAGAACGTGATTTTGTAAGCATGACTATAATTAGGTCACCCTCTTGTCAAGAAAACCTAAACAAGCGCAACTGTGTATGCAAGTGGGTTTGTAGAACCTTACATACATTTTTACAGATTGAATAATTTGAAATTGCTTGAGATTGTAGTTATATCTTGGCATTTTTCTTTTATATGTGCAGTTCTGCATTGTTCACATTTTGAATTTAACTTTAGGTAACTCACTTATCCTTGCATCCTGGCAGTAAAATCTCCAATTACAGTACAGGACATGGAATTGGTGCCTAAGAATATCAGTGCAGTCTATACTGAAATGTTCAACTCATCGATACCGTTCTATATAATTTTTTTAATGTCTACATTTTCTGTTTGTTTCCACATGCCTGAGCTTTGGTTCAGTGGTTTCACAATATATTTCTTCAGTATTGTTTAAGTTTTTTTAGACTCCATTTCTCTGCACATCTTTGGCGAGATAAGCAAAGCACAAAATAGCCAATCACATCCTACAAGAGGGTCAATTTTCCTATGAGAAAACATTCTCCAAGATGCAACTGCCATGACAGCTTGCCACTTCGATCTCCACCACCATCCCAACAAAAATAGAAAAATTAAGTGTCAAGTTCTAACATACCATAATGGGTATGGTGGTGTAGTGGTTATGTTACTGGACTAGTAATCCAGATAGCAAGATCTCAAATTCCACCATGGCAATTGGAGAATTTGAATTTAATTTTTTTTTTTAAATCTGGGAATTAAAAAGCTAGTATCAGTAAAAATGGCCAAAGTGGTCAGACTGTCAGAAAAACTCAATTGGTTTTAGAGAAGGAAACCTGCCATCCTTACCCAGTCTGGCCTATATGTGACTCCAGTCCCACACCAACTCTTAACCGCCCTCTGAAGTGGATTGAATAAAAAAAAAACTCCACACTGCTCCCAACAGCTTCAGTAATGCTCTTTTTTTCCCCCACTTGCAGTCCTCCACCTTCCTGACACCACTGCCACCAGCACGGCCCCAAATTGCTGCTCGCTCTTGCTCCTGATCTTCAGCACAATCAGTGCTTCAACTCTGTCCCCTCTGTTACATCTCCTCCCCCCCCAGCTTCGAGAATGACACTTCCTCTCCCCAATGCTTTACGAGTGATCCCATTCACTACTAACTGTGCTCTACCAGCCCACTGCTATCATACACACTGCTTGGGGTTCCTATTTCCCCCCCACCCCCAGCATCCTCTTGCTATCAACCTGGCTCTGTCAGCTTGGCTGCAAGCAGCACTTTAGTAGATGTGCTACTTATAGGCAGCCACAATGATTACTAATACTTTTCAGAATAAAGATCATAACGTTTAATAAATCTTGTAAGTGTATGAATTCCAAGATTTTAATGTAATTCAAGGGCAGTGTAAACCTTTAAACATTCCAATGGAAAAATTGACCGGCAAATATTTCGAGCTCAATCTCTCATGCAGTTTATACCAATGGCTAATTACATTCCAGCTCTATGCCAATGAACCATCAGTCAGCACTTGTTTTCAAAAATGCATGGGTGTTGTGCATTCTCACCACATCCCCAATCGAGTCACTTGCAAGTTCATGTAAAAATGACAAAATTTCAGTTAAGCCTTTGGAAATATTTCTAAAGACCTGCTAGGAACCTTTCTTCACAACAAAGATGTTTCTTTACTTGACTCATTACTTCATCCCAGCAGCCTCTGAACTATTTCTTCTGCCATATCTCTCGGTGCAACGCACAGAAATTCTTGGAAACAGCAACGAACACCAAAATATCAGCAACACAGCTCTTAAACCTTCAGATTTTTTATGACCATTTTGTAGGGTGCATAATCAAGCAAAAGTAGCTTTATGGATTATATTCTACACAAAGACTCAATTTAGGATATTATACCCTTTATTGTAATTAACCACAGGGAATTTCTGATTTCAGCTAATCCCTCATTTCCCCCCCAGCCACTGCAGATTATACTCATCCAGTCATCCCGCACCACTTCACATGCTCTTAGTCACATCAGGTTATTCTGTACCTTGTTCCTGTCAATCATTGTTATCGTAATGTACAGTGCTATGTCTTGTATAGCTGTAATATTAGACGTTTTATGATTTCAAAATTAGATTAGTAAAAAAAAAAATTCACTTAATTTCCCAAAACATTAAATGAAGAAATTGGATGTCTTCTGCAGTTGTTACACTTGGTTACGTGTAGATAGCTCAGCAGCTCCACAGACTGCTCAGCAAGTTAACCCAGTGAGCAACAACAACTTGCATTTATATAGCACTTTTAACATAGTAAAATGTCCCAAGGTGCTTCACAGGAGCAATTATCAAACAGATTGACACCGTGCCGCATAAGGAGATACTAGGGCAGATAACCAAAAGCTTGGTGAAAGAGGTAGGTTTTAAGGAGCGTCTTAAAAGGAGGAAAGAGAGGAGAGACAGACAGAGGTTTAGGGAGGAAATTCCGGAGCTTAGGACCCAAGCAGCTGAAGGCACAGCCACCAACGGTGGAGCGATTAAAATCGGGGATGCTCGGGAAAGGTCCTCGGTTCAATCCTGGTCTGTGTTGAACTAACTAGTATCAGCCAGACGAGCAGTTAAAGTACAACAATTGGCCTAAGAACAACTACTTGCATTTTTAACGTAGAAAAAAGTACCAAGGTGCTTCACAGCAGCTGAAGCAAAACTTGGTCAAAGAGGAGGTTTTAAAGAAGTGGAATATCAGACAGGGCTCCCTCTCCTGATTGCCATCCAGCAACTCCTGTAACAATTTTCTTGTTAGCAAAATTGAAGCCCGTGGGATTAAAAGGCAGTTGTTGCGTGGATATGAAATTGGCCAAGGGACAGAAAGTAGAGTAGCGAACGGTTGTTTTTGAGACTGGAGGGAAGTACGCAGTGGTGTTCCCCAGGGGTTGGTGTTGGGACCACTGCATTTTTTGACCTGGATTTTTTTTAAATTAATTCATTGGATGTGGGCATTGCCACCTGCTGCCCTTGTCCTTCTAGGTGGTAGAGGTCACGGGTTTGGGAGGTGCTGCCGAAGACGACTTGACAAGTTGCTGCAGTACATCTTGTAGATGGTACACACTGCAGCCACGGTACGCCGGTGGTGGAGGAGTGAATGTTTAAGGTGGTGGATGGAATGCCAATCAAGCGGGCTACTTTGTCCTGGATTGTGTTGAGCTTCTGAGTCTTGTTGGAGCTGCACTCATCCAGGCAAATGCAGAGTATGCTATCACACTCCTGACTTGTGCTTTGTAGGTGGTGGAAAGGCTTTGGGGAGTCAGGAGGTGAATCACTTGCCACGGAATACCCAGCCTCTGACCTGCTCTTGTAGCCACAATATTTATGTGGCTGGTCCAGTTAATTTTCTGGTCAATGGTGATCCCAAGGATGTTGATGGTGGGGTATTTGGCGATGGTAATCCTGTTGAATGTGAAGGGGACGTGGCTAGACTCTCTCTTGTTGGAGATAGTCATTGCCTGGTACTTGTGTGGCGCGAATGTTACTTGCCACTTATCAGCCTAAGCCTGAATGTTGTCCAGGTCTTGCTGCATGCGGGCACAGACTGCTCCATTATCTGAGGAGTTGTGAATGGAACGGAACACTGTGCAATCATCAGTGAACATCCCCATTTACTGAGTTATGGTGGAGACAAGGTCATTGGTGAAGCAGCTGAAGATGTTTGGGCCTAGTTCACTGCCCTGAGGAATTCCTGCAGTGATGTCCTGGGCCCGAGATGATTGGCCTCCAACAACCATATCCAATGTTTCCTGTAAGCTGTGTGGGTGCACAGCCACGCAGCAATCTGTGATGGTACCGTGCAGGCCACTCACAATTGGTCCTGTTGAAGATACTGCGTGTGCGTGGCAAATTTAAAGGTACCACGCATTAACAGGCCTCGCACCCATGGTAATATTTAGAGGGAGCATTGACCACAACCATCTTCTGGCTGAAGATGGTTGCGAACACTTTGTCTTTTGCACTCACGTGTTGGGCTCCACCACCATTGAGGATGGGGATATTCATGGAGTCTCCTCCTCCAGTTAGTTGTTTAATGGTCCACCACCATTCACGACTGGATGTGGCAGGACTGCAGAGCTTTGATCTGATCCGTTGGTTGTGGGATCACTTAGCTCCGCCTATAGCATGCTGTTTCCGCTTTTTAGCATGCATGTAGCCCTGTGTTGTAGCTTCACCAGGTTGGCACCTCATTTTTAAGTACGCCGGGTGCTGCTCCTGGCATGCTCTTCTACACTCCTTATTGAGCCAGGTTTGGTCCCCTGGCTTGATGGTAATGGTAGAGTGAGGGATATGCCGGGCCATGAGGTTACAGATTGTGGTGGAATACAATTCTGCTGCTGCTGATGGCCCACAGTGCCTCATGGATGCCCAGTTTTGAGCTGCTAGATCTGTTCTGAATCTATCCCATTTAGCACGGTGGTAGTGCCACACAACACAATGGAGGGTGTCCTCAGTGTGAAGACAGGACTGTGCAGTGGTCATTGCTACCAATACTGTTATGGGCAGATGCATCTGCGCAGACAGACTGATGAGGACGAGGATGAGGCCAAGCAGTTTTTTCCCTCGTGTTGGTTCTCTCACTATCTGCCGCAAGCACAGCCTGGCAGCTATATCCTTCAGGACTCAGCCAGCTCAGTCAGTTGTGGTGCTACCGAGCCACTCTTGGTGATGGACACTGAAGTCCCCCACCCAGAGTACATTCGGTACCCTTGCTACCCTCAGTGCTTTTTCCAAGTCGTGTTTAACATGGAGGAGTACTGATTCATCAGCTGAGGGCGGGCGTTAGGTGGTAATCAGCAGGAGGTTTCCTTACCCATGTTTGACCTGATGCCATGAGACTTCATGGGATCCGGAGTCAATGTTGAAGACTCCCAGGGCCACTCCCTCCCGACTGTATACCACTGTGCCACCACCCCTGGTGGGTCTGTTGCGTCGGTGGGACAGGACATACCCAGGGATAGTGATGGAGGAGTCTGGGATGCTGGCTAAAAAGGTATGATTCTGTGAGTATGACTAGGTCAGGCTGTTGCTAGACTAGTCCGTGGGACATCTCTCCCAATTTTGGCACAAGTCCCCAGATGTTCGTGAGGAGGACTTTGCAGGGTTGACTGGGGAGAGTGTGCCTTTGAAGTGTCTGAATCTGGTGCCTAGGTTGATGCTGGGTGGTCCGTCGGTTTTATTCTTATTGGCCCGTATTTTCCGATTGGAGGCTTCCTGCGTGCGGAGGCCTCCGATTTGGAAAATATCTACGGACTTAACTGAGGGCTCCCGAGGTGTGTATACTTCCGTTCCTGGGCGCCTCCAACTGGAAATGCGCAGGGCCCACGTATCCCAGAGGCGCATGCGGTTCGCAAGCGTCCCTGGGATCACGTGGGCCATGGGGCGCCAATAGGAGAAGGGAATCTCCCTTCATACACTTGACAGATAGAACTGTCAAATATATGAATGGAGATCACCCCAAAATCACTAAAACATTAAATACATTTAAAAAATCACTTTTAAAATGAGTTGAAATTACAATAAATTAAATATTTTAAACAAAAATGTAATTTTTTGGAAAATAAAACAGGGCTAAAATAAACTTACCTTTTTAAAAGTATTTTTAAATGATAAATGAGTGAAATTTTTTAATTTTTTTTACTTTTTTTCCAAACTCTTATACTGGTAAAAGCAGGCCTTACGCCTGCTTTTACAAGGCGTAAGATTTCTAAGGGTTTTCTGCGGGCGGAGGTTCTCCAGAAAGCGAACTACCCCCGCCCCGCAGAGGCCCTTCTCCAAGGGCATTCTTGACAAATCGGAAATGCCAGTTTTCAGCGCATGCGCTTGGCATGCCTGAAACCGGCATTTCCGACGTCCCTATGGGTGTGTACACACCCGTAGGGATCGGAATATACGGCCCATTGTTTCTCCTAGCGGTTTGATACAACTGAGTGGCTTGCTAGGCCATTTCAGAGGGCAGTTAAGAGTCAACCACATTGCTGTGGGTCTGGAGTCACATGTAGGCCAGGCCAGGCCAGACCGGGTAAGGGTGGTAGATTTCCTCCCCAAAAAGGACATTAGTGAAACAGATGGGTTTTTACGACAATCTGGTAGTTTCATGGTCACCATTACTGATACTAGATTTTTATTCCAGATTTTATTTAATTAACTGAATTTGAATTCCACAGCTGCCATGGTGGGATTTAAATATACAAATGTGGGGTTTATATACACAGGGCATAATTTCAAGTTTGCAGATGACATGAAACGTAGGAATGTGGTAAACACGGAGGAGGATGGTAACAGGCTCCAGAAGGACAGACAGACTGGTGAAATGGGCAGACACATGGCAGACAAAATTCAACACAGAGAAGTATGAAGTGATTCATTTATGTAGTAGAATGAGGAGAGGCAATTTAAACTAAATGGTCCAATTTTAAAGGGGGTGCAGGAACAGAGAGACCTGGAGGTGTATGTACACAAGTCTTTGAAGGTGGCAGGACGAGTTGAGAAGGTAATTAAAAAGGCATACGGGATCCTTGGCTTTATAAATAGCAGCATAGATTACAAAAGCAAGGAAACTATGTTAAACCTTTATAAAAACACTGGTTAGGACCCAGCTGGAGTATTATGGCCATTTCTGGGCACCACACTTTAGGGAGGATATCAAGGCCTAAGAGAGGATGCAGAGGAGATTTCCTAGAATGGTACCAGGAATGCAAGACCTGAGTTATGTGGAGAGACGAGAGAAACTGGGGCTGTTCTTCTTAGGTTAAGGGGAGATTTGGCAGAGGTGTTCAAAATCATGAAGGCTTTTGATAGACTAAATAAGGAGAAACTGCTTCCAGTGGCAGAAGGGTCAGTAACCAGAGGACAAAGATTTACGGTAATTGGCAAAAGAACCAGAGGCAACATAAGGAAACATTTCTTTACACAGCAAGTTGGTATGATCTGGAATGCATTGCCTGAAAGGGTGGTGAAAGCAGATTCAATAATCAGGTATGATCAGTAAGTTCGCAGATGACACGAAAATTGGTGGAGTGGTAAATAGCGAGGAGGGAAGCCTCAGGCTACAGGACGATAGCCGGGTTGGTCAGATGGGCAGAACAGTGGCAAATGGAATTTAACCCTGAAAAGTGTGAGGTGATGCATTTTGGGAGGACTAACAAGGCAAGGGAATACACAATGAATGGTAGGACCCGAGGAAGGACAGAGGATCAGAGGACCTTGGTGTGCATGTACATAGATCCCTGAAGGCAGCAGGACAGGTAGATGAGGTGGTTAAAAAGGCATATAGGATACTTATATTCTATGCCTCAGCTAATGAAGGCAAGAGCAGGGAGGTTATGATGGAGCTGTACAAAACGCTAGTTAGGCCACAGCTGGAATACTGTGTGCAGTTCTGGTCGCCACACTATAGGAAGGATGTGATTGCATTGGAGAGGGTGCAGAGGAGATTCACCAGGATGTTACCTGGGCTGGAGCGCTTCAGCTATGAAGAGAGACTGGACAGGCTGGGGTTGTTTTGCTGAGTAGAGCTGGGTGATATCACCGTACATGTGGAAGATGACCCCATGTCATTGGATGGAATCATACATGATGGAGAGAGGGCCACGGATGATCCTTGGACAACTTCCAGGGTGATGATGTAGAGGTGGGAACAGAAGTCATTACTAAAGATGCTCTGCCTACGATCAGATAGTAAGAGTGGAACCAAGTGATGGCAGTCCCATCAAGCTTGACAACAGAAGATAGTGTACTCAACTGTTTCGGTGATAATTTTACAACAAATATTTACTTGCAACTATCTACAAAATGTATTCGTTATTCAGGAGTAATTTTTAAAATGTGATTAAAATAGAGTTACTGCCAATGCCAATTAATTCCCTGAAAGCACATTTTATACTTTTTCTGTTGAATTTTATTAACTTCTAAAAACTTGGGAAAATGTATTGAATTTACAGGCAAGACAATAACTGTAGTACTTCTCATCAATTCATTAACAAAATACACTCAAATATACCCCTTTAATAAACTAATTTAAGAGTGTATTTACCAAAATTCTGAAGGTGACACTAGTATTAATTTTACATTTTTGCTTACCTTATCTTGTACATTCAGTGGACATTCTTTCCGATGCAAGAACTTTAATGTTTCAGTATGGCCATGCCTTGCTGCCCAATAAAGTGCATTTGAGCCAGACTAGAAGCAATGAGATTAATTTTGTGAAAAGCAATAAAAAGTATACAGTGTCATTTTTAAGATAATTTTTTTGAGGTGAACTTCATTAGACTCATTCGCAAACTTCTGAATGCCCAGTCAATTAAACAAACATTCAGTAAAATGTGTCTACATAAACGGCAACTGATTTTTACTTAAGATTGCAGAAGCTTTAAGGAAATGATATGGATAACAAATGGCCATTTTTTCTACAGTCCATTACAAAATGAGACTTTCCAGTTACATACAAATGGGTATGATAACTCAGTAACAAGACATAAAAGATTTTCAGTCAAAAACAAGATATTACTTTTGAGAAGTTCCAGCACAAACCTTGTCTTGTACATCAATCTTTGCTCCCTTCTGGATGAGCAAGTTAAGAATCTGGATGTTTCCACAACCAGCTGCAACCATCAGGGGAGGCGTTCCATGCTGTCAAAAGATTAAACAAATAATAATGTGGTGGGAAATGGAGATTTAAGTGTCCAATTTTCCTCTTTTGTTTAAATTGAACATTTATTGAAGGGTTCTCATCTTGCAGTTCATGGGCCAATTGCAGCTCTTGGACTGGATCCAAATCAGTACTACTTGCTGCCACACCAGTGATTTAATTTCCCCAAGTCTCTCTTACACTTCAGCCTGTCCTCTGAATCCTTGTGATTATCTTGTAAGCTAATCCCCAGCCTCCTAACTGCTGCAGAGATTCCTCATGTCCAGGGTTTTCTCAAAGTGAAGCAGCACATTATGTTAACATTTTAAAATAAGTTTAATCTGTTAAAGAAAAGGCAAAGAATTGTGTGTGTTATTTTCAACCATTTTGCTAGCCACCCTGATGTCTCAGCAAGTTTATCCCGGAAGTAGCTGTGCCATACAAAAACTGGGAAATGCCCGGGTTTGAACCATGCCCTGTGCTGAATTAGCTGATCTCAGTTGGGTACTACAATTGACCTTGGGGCTCCTGGGCTAGAGCAGCAAGGAAAGAAAAAAGGGAAAAAAATTATGCAGGGTTTCCAATTCAGCGACCCTACCTGAAAGTGCACTGTGTGGATGTTACATATCGACATGATTGCACTTGATTTGATCCCACCCTATTAAGGATTGTTTTAAAAAAGTCAGTGTAAATAATTGAATGATTCCATACCATCTGCAGGAATAAGGGGAGCTTCCACATGTACACTGACGACACCAAGCTCCACCTCTCTTGATTCCTCCACTGCCTGTATTGGATAAGCTGCAACTTCCTCCAGCTAAACACGAGAAGATCAAAGCCATTCTTTTGGCCACTGCACAGACTCCATCCCTCTCCTTGGGCACTGCTGGACTCAGCCAGACTGTTCACAACCTCAGAATCCTGTTCAACCCACAGCTGAGCTTCCGACTCTATATCTTCTCTAACACAAAGACCACCTCCTTCCACTACTGTAACACTGTCTGCCTCTGACCCTTCCTCAGTCCATCTGCCATTGATATCCTCATTCTGCCGTTGTTGTCTCCCATGCTCTCCTGGCTGGCCTCCCATCCTTCACCGTCTTTAAACTACAGCTAGACCAAAAAACTCTGCTGCCCTTATCCCATTACCCAGCATGCCCATTATTCCCGTCCTTGCTGACCTACTTTGGCACTCAATGCCTCATCCCTCCCAATCTCTAACCTCCTCCAGAGCAACAACCCGTTCCCAGAACCCCAAAATCTCTGTTCCTCTGATTCTGGCCCTTCATACATTCTCCAAAACAATTTGCTTCACATTTGGTGGCTGTGTCTTCAATCACCAAGTCCTCATGCTCTGGAATTCCCTCCCTAAACACATCTGAATTTCCACCTCCCTCTGCTTCTTCAAGACCATCCTTAAAACCCATCTCTTTGACAAGCTTTTGGTCACCACCCCTAATATCGCCTTCTTTGATTCAGTATCTATTTTGCCTTATGCCTCTGACATTTGGAAACATTCTGACCTGGCATGATGATAGAAACTCAAGCTTGGATTTTGTAGTTGGGGGTGATCTCTGCTTTGTTCACCAATTTTTAAAAAAAATTTGTTCATGGGATCTGGGTGTCGCTGGCAAAGCCAGCATTTATTGCCCATCCCTAATTGCCCTCGAGAAGGTGAGCCGCCTTCTTCAACCGCTGCAGTCTGTGTGGTGAAGGTACTCCCAATAGTGCTGTTAGGGAGAGTTTTCCAGGATTTTGACATAGTGACGATTAAGGAACAGCGACATATTTCCAAGTCAGGATGGTGTGTGACTTGGAGGTGGTGGTGTTCCCATGCACCTGCTGCCCTTGTCCTTCTAGGTGGAAGAGGTCACGGGCTTGGGAGGTGCTGCCGAAGCAGCCTTGGCGAGTTGCTGCAGTGCATCTTGTAGATGGTACACACTGCAGCCACGGTACGCCGGTGGTGAAGGGAGTGAATGTTTAAGGTGGTGGATGGGGTGCCAATCAAGAGGGCTGCTTTGTCCTGGATGGTGTCGAGCTTCTTGAGTGTTGTTGGAGCTGCACTCATCCAGGCAAGTGGAGAGTGTTCCATCACACTCCTGACTTGTGCCAGTTTGAGTCTGCCTCCACCACCCTTTCAGGCAGTGCATTCCAGATCATAATCACTTGCTGCGTAAAAAAGCTTTTCCTCATGTTGCCTTTGCTTCTTCTGCCGATCACTTTAAATCTATGCCCTCTGGTTCTCGACCCTTAGGCCAATGGAAACAGTTTCTCTCTGTCCAGACCGCTCATGATTTTGAATACCTCTATCAAATCTCCGCTCAACCTTATCTGCTCTAAGGAGAACAACCCCAGCCTCTCTAGTCTATCCACGTAACTGAAGTCCCTCATCCCTGGAATCATTCTCTTAAATCTTTTCTGCACCCTCTCTAAGGCCTTCACATCCTTCCTAAAGTGCGATGCCCAGAATTGAACAATACTCCAGTTGAGACCGAACCAGTGTTTTATAAAGGTTCTTCATAACTTCCTTGCTTTTATACTCTATGCCTCTATTTAGTTGTCTGCAATTGTAAGGTACACATGCATTGTTCTCTATCTATATATGCTTTGTCGTCGAGTCTGTATTTCTCTACTTCACCTGAGGAAGGGGCGATCGATAGCTCCGAAAGCTTGTGATTTCAAATAAAACTGTTGGACTATAACCTGGTGTTGTGCGACCTCTCAATTCTATTTATGAAGCCCAGTATCTCGTAGGCTTTTTTAACTGCTGTCTCAACATGCCCTGCCACCTTCAAAGATATAGCCCCAGGTCTCTCTGTTCATGCACCTCCTTTAGGACTGTACCCTTTAGTTTATATTGCCTCTCCTCGTTCTTCCTACCAAAATGTATCACTTCGCACTGTCCCTTTTATTCCATGGGCTTCAACTTTGCTGGCAAGCCTATTATGTGGCACTTTATCAAACGCGTTTTGTAAGTCCATATACACGTCAACCGCATTACTCTCATCAACCCTCTCTGTTACCTCATCAAAATACTCGATCAATGTGTTAAACATGATTTGCCATTACCAAATCTGTGCTGGCTTTACTTAATTAATCCACAATTGTCCAAGTGACTGTTAACTTTGTCCCTGATTATCGTTTGCAAAAGCTTCCCCACTACCGAGGTTAAACTGACTGGCCTGTAGTTGCTGGGTGTATCTTTACACCCTCTTTTGAACAAGGGTGTAACATTCGCAATTCTCCAGTCCTCTGGCACCACCCCCATATCTAAGGAGGATTGGAATATTATGGCCAGTATCTCCACGATTTCCCCCTTAACGTCCCTCAACATCCTAGGATGCATCCCATCCGGTCCTGGTGACTTATCAACTTTAAGTTCAGACAGCCTTTCTAGTACCTCCTCTATCAATTATTATCTCATCCAGTATCTCCACTACCTCCTCTTTTACTATGACTTTGGCAGCATCTTCTTCCTTGGTGAAGACAGATGCAAAGTACTCATTTAGTACCTCAGCCATGCCCTCTGCCTCCATGAGTCGGTCTCCTTTTTGGTCCCTAATCGGCCCCACCCCTCCTCTTACTACCCGTTTATTATTTATATGCCTATAGAAGACTTTTGAATTCCCTTTTATGTTAGCTACCAATCTATTCTCATACCCTTTTTTTGCCCCTCTTATTTTCTTTTTCACTTCCCCTCTGAACTTTCTAATTCAGCCTGATTCTCACTTGTATTCTCTACCTTGCATCTGCCATCGGCGCTCTTTTTCTGCTTCATCTTACTCTCTATCTCTTTCGGCATCCAGGGAGCTCTGGCTTTAGTTGCCCGACCTTTCCCCCCTCAAAGGAATGTACCTCGACTGTAACCAAACCATCTCCTCTTAAAGGCGGCCCATTGTTCAATTACAGTTTTGCCTGACAATCTTTGATTCCAATTTATCTGGGCCAGATCCGTTCTCAACCCTCTGAAATTTGTCTTCCTCCAATGAAGTATTTTTACTCTAGATTGCTCCCTGTCCTTTTCCACAGCTAATCTAAACCTTATGATACTATGATCACTGTTCCCTAAATGTTCCCCTACTGACACTTGCCATAGAAAATAGGAGCAGGAGTAGGCCATTCAGCCCCTCGAGCCTGCTCCGCCATTCAATGCGATCATGGCTGATCATTCACAGAACCAGATCCAGCAATGCCTCCTTCCTCGTTGGGCTGGAAATGTACCGATCAAGAAAGTTCTCCTGAACACACTTCAGAAATTCTTTCCCATCTCTGCCCTTTACACTGTTACTATCCCAGTCTATATTAGGATAATTGAAGTCCCCCATTATTAATACTCTATAGTTCATGCACCTCTCTTTAATTTCCCTGCAAATTTGCTCCTCTATCTTTCCCACTAGTTGGTGGCCTATAGAATACACCTAGTAGTGTAATGGCACTGCTATTATTTCTTAACTCTAACCAAATAGATTCTGTCCTTGACCCCTCCAGGACATCTCTCTCCAGCACTAACATTCTCCTTAACCAATACTGCCACCCCACCTCCTTTCAATCCTTTCCTATCTTTCCTGAACAGTTTATATCCAGGAATAGTTAAAAACCAATCCTGCCCTTTTTTGAGCCAGGTCTCAGTTATCGCCATCACATCATATTCCCATGTGGCTATTTGCGCCTGCAGCTCACCAACCTTATTTACCGTGCTTCGTGCGTTTACATACATGCACTGTAAACCAGTCTTAGACCTTCTTGTATTCTCAGTCTGACCCCACCAATACCTTACTATTTCTTACTCTAGTGCTATCAGTCTCTCCCCATCCTTTATGCACTTTGTTTCTCCTTTCTAATGCTACATCCTGGTGCCCATCCCCCAAAGAGCAAGTTAATGTTTCAGTTGTATATGCTTCATGAGAACTGAAAGGTGCACAACTGAAATGCTAACTTATCTTCTCAGTTTGCAAATGCTGGCTTGATCTGCTGTGTGTTTCCAGCATGTTTTGTTTTTATTATTTAAATTGACTTATTTGATTAACAGCAATACAATTTTTAAACCATTTGCAAATGTTTGCTTGCCATTGCCAAGAGCACCTATTTAGTGTATCTTATTCAGGACACAATTTCCAAAGTGACATGCAAACACTAAATCTTTCAAGTTGATCATGGAAATACCTACCTTTGATATGAATTCCTGCATTTCTACAAAGACTTATTAATTCATTAAATGCTTTATAAACAGTGCCCCATGTATCCGTTGTGTCGCTCTGCAATCCATTTTCATCTTTCTGGGTTAACAATATCGTACTTATACAAGTTACGCACCACATATAGTCAACGTATTGGGGTAGATTCTTGTCTTCACTATTTCACTATTAATAAAAGTGTATTTTCATTTATGGATGGCAAACCATTTTCCATTCTAAAATATTTTTCTAATACTGCAGGTTTTAGTTTATTTAATTTCAAAAAGATACAATTTTTTTTCTATTAAGAAATCCCCAATATAGATTGATGGCATCCACTGTGTGTGGTATATGTTGCAAACGCTGGAGATTTCCACTTGCATTCAACCTCGGCATTTGTCGGATGATTTTTATAGTAACAATTAAAGTATGTAATACAGGAAGACGCTTGTTCCTCATTCCAAAATTTCTCTCCAGTCTCCTCTTTCCTGAATTACTGGGCACTATGTGCATATAATGTAGGTGTGAGGATACACATCACCAATTTTACTTACTAGAGACCTGTCCTAAAAAAATAAAGACCCAAAAACTGACCCTAGTAAAATATCCCTCCTCAATTTACCTTCCTTCTGTTTTGAAGGCATTGACTCATGCTGGAGTATTGTTTAGTCGGGCCCGTTAACCCTCAAGTACCGTGCCTCAGTGGTCATTCTTCACTGATGAGCCCAGACAGCCATTTTTGGCCATGCAAGGCATCATAACTCAGTCTGATCCCTTCCACACCAATGCCAATTACATACACATTGTCTTGCTGCCCGACGACCCTGCAACAGGAACACCTGCTAACTTTTCACCTTTATCAGCCAGGGATAAAAAGGCCAATTTTAAAGGCCCTATCACCATTCCAATGGAGATCAGCTAACTCAGTACTGAAAGGGATTGCATGCGAGAACTTCCTGATCTTTATGGCTCAGTATCACTGAATCATTATGGAGGCCCAGGTAAAATGGTTATCTAAATAAATGCTAAAATAAGCAGCAGGATGGCTTCTTAACTGCTTGAGACAATATCTTGGAACATATATAAATAAATTAGCTAGCGTGCAATGTGTAAACCTAAAAAAACACATTTTTTGGGGGTTTACACACTAAAGTTGTTCTTGGAATCTGGACAACACCAGCTATCAGGAGACAGGAGAAATTATAAGCAGAGTAAGAACCAAGAAAAGCCATTCAACAGGAAATATTTGTTTGACAGGCAATGCTGGGACTGGAATTCTCAACTTTCCAGTTTATCTAGTCAGCGATCACTTGGGCCACAGCTTGTCTTTAAGAAGTCATGATTTAAAAAAAACATTCAGGAGTAACAGTAATATTTTGTAAGTGAAGAACATACTAGGAAGCTACATTTACTAGTCAATGATATTATTTCACCTTATTTTTATAGACATTTATTTTTATTTGTCTTTAGTCCACTGTTTGAATATTGGTTTAATTCTGCACTATTGGTGAGCAATCAACAAGCATTTATTTTTCCAACAATTAAAATAAAAAACACTTCATAAGGCGATAGGCTGGGAACAGAACATTAGAAATTCAAAGCAGTGTGACCAGGGCTGTGCGCTTGTGCTCACCATTTCAGGAAAAATGTGATTGCACTAGAGAGGGTGCAGAGAAGATTTACGAGGATGTTGCCAGGACTGGAGAATTTTAGCTATGAGGAAAAATTGGATAGAAACATAGAAAACATAGAAACATAGAAACTAGGAGCAGGAGTAGGCCATTCGGCCCGTCGAGCCTGCTCCACCATTCAATACGATCATGGCTGATCATCCAAATCCAGTACCCTGTCCCTGCTTTCTCACACAGAATCCCCATCGAGCCTGCACCGACACATATCCCACCCTATCCCCGTAACCCCACATATTTAATCCCCCCCACCCCACATATTTAATCCCCCCCTAACACTAAGGGTCAATTTATCATAGCCAAATCAACCTAACCCGCACATTTTTGGACTGTGGGAGGAAACCGGAGCACCCGGAGGAAACCCACGCAGACACGGGGAGAATGTGCAAACTCCACACAGACAGTCACCCGAGGCCGGATTCGAACCCGGGTCTCTGGCGCTGTGAGGCACCAGTGCTAACCACTATGCCACCGTGTTGCCCTGGGGTTGTTTTCTTTGGAACAGAGGGGGCTGAGAGGAGACTTAATTGAGGTGTATAAAATTATGAGGGGCCGAGATACAGTAGATAGGAAGGACCTATTTCCCTTAGCAGAGAGGTCAATAACCAGGGGACATAGATTTCAAGTAATTGTTAGAAGGATTAGAGGGGAGTTGAGGAGATTCTTTTTTCACCCAGAGGGTGGTGGAGGTCTGGAACTCACTGCCTGAAAGGGTGGTAGAACCCTCATCACATTTAAAAAGTCCTTGGATATGCACTTGAAGTGCCGTAACCTACCAGGCTACGGACCAAGAGCTGGACAGTGGGATTAAGCTGGATAGCTCTTTTTCGGCCAGCACAGACACGATGGGTCGAATGGCCTCCTTCTGTTCCGTAAATTTCTATGATTCTATTTCCTATGCTGAGTTCCCAAACTATTCAACCTTGTTGCCTTTGGAAAGCCAAATGTTTGCTTGTGATGGATGTTGGGGGGTGGATTCAAATTTTGTTGGTAGCTTTGTGAAATTACTCTACAACAATATTATGAAGACGTATTTGTTTGAATGAAAATTGATCTGTTAAATAGCCTTAACAGTAGCAATCCAGTATAAACTAGACATCCACAGCAATCAGCTTTTCCTGTCATTAATATGAATTTTTCTTTGTGCTTGATGTTAATATATCAGACAGCTGACAGCACTTTTGCACAATTTTGATTACCGTGATAACATGAAATTACCTACAATAACCATAATTACGCTACAGGAACACAAATATATTTGTTATGCAAGTGTACAAGGTGATGAAATTATATGTAGCATATACTGGAATATAGTGAATTTGGCTTTTTATCATCTTACATACTCTGTTCACGATTAAATCATTGGCCGAACTTCTGCAGTTCTTTTGCCAAATACAACACTTAAGACATTAAATTATGTGAAAATTAACACAATTGGAATCTGCTGTTCCAGAAGCTGGAGAGGAACTAATTCTTAAGGCATTAACAAAACATACCAATGGATGCACAGAAGTTACCTTGTTAGCCTGGTTTATGTCATAATTGGCAAGAGATCCAAGGAGGTGCTGGAGACCAGGAACATTATCATCATTGATGGCATGAATAATTGCTTTCATTACAAAGGAATCCTCTTCATCCTGAGCACAAGGAGAAAAAATAAACTAATCACTTTTGGAAGCCAAACAAAAATTATTGTTCAAAGACTACTGAACATATGGGGGAGGAAGAAAGAGTACTTACAGTATTTTCAAAAATAGCATAATTTATACATAGATAAACTCCTCTGCCAATTATTCTAAATCCTACAGAAATTCCGTTTTTTTTAATTTTAAAAACAGTGCATTTTAACTAATGATGACAGAACTGTCCAGCTTTAGCTTTTTGGAGTTTTTTTTTAATTCGACGTGGGTGTCGCTGGCACCGCCAGCATTTATTGCCCATCCCTAATTGCCCTTGAGAAGGTGGTGGTGAGCCATCTTCTTGAAGCGCTGCAGTCTGTGTGGTGAAAATACTCCCACAGTGCTATTCGGGAGGATGTTCCAGGATTTTGACCCAGTGACGATGAAGGAACGGTGATATATTCCCAAGTCAGGATGATGTGTGACTTGGAGGGGAACTTGCAGGTGATGGTGTTTCCATGCACCTGCTGCCTTTGTCCTTCTATGTGGTAGAGGTCACGGGTTTGGGACGTGCTGTTGAAGAAGCCTTGGCGAGTTGCTGCAGTGCATCTTGTAGATGGTACACACTGCAGACACGGTGCACCGGTGGTGGAGGGAGTGAATGTTTAAAGTGGAAGATGGGGTGCCAATCAAGCGGGCTGGTTTGTGTCAAGCTTCTTGAGTGTTGTTCCCATCAAGCCAGGGGATCAACCCTTCAGGTCTTGGCCAGCTTGGTCAGTAGTGATGCTACCGAGACACACTCGTTGATGGACACAGAGTCCTTCACCCAGAGTACATTGCTGCCCTCAGTGCTTCTTCCAAGTGGTGTTCAACATGGAAGAGTACGGATTCATCAGCTGAGGGAGGGCGGTAGGTGGTAATCAGCAGGAGGTTTCCTTGCTGATGCCGTGAAACTTCAGGGGTCTGGAGTCAATGTTGAGGACTCCCAGGGCCACTCCCTCCCAAATGTATACCACTGTGCTGCCACCTCTGGTGGGTCTGTCCTGCTGGTGGGCAGGACATACCCAGGGATGGTGATGGAGGAGTCTGGGATGTTCCCCAGCTACCACAGTGGAATTTGAACTCATGTCTCCGGATCATTAGTCCATGTCTCTGGATTACTCGTCCAGTAACATAACCACTATGCTACCGTTCTCGCACAAAGTCAGCGACTGCAGGGAGGATGAGCAAACTGACCACAGCACCATGGTACAGCGAGCCATTCAAATGGGGGGAGCAAAAAGAAATGTTGTAGTGATTGGGGACAGTATAGTGAGGGGGATAGATACTGTTCTCTGCAGCCGAGAACGTGAGTCCTGAAGGCTGTGTTGCCTGGGTTAAGGACATCTCCTCTGGGCTGGAGAGAAACTTGGAGTGGGAGGGGGGGGGGGGGGGGGGGGGAAGATCCAGTTGTCATAGTCCACGTAGGTACCAATGACATAGGTAGGACAAAGAAAGAGGTTCTGCTGAGAGGGTATGAGCAGCTAGGGGCTAAATTAAAAAGCAGAACCACAAAAGGTAATAATCTCTGGATTACTACCTGAGCCACGAGCGAATTTGCATAGGGTAAATAAGATCAGAGAAATGAACGAGTGAACATAAGAACATAAGAAATAGGAGCAGGAGTAGGCCAATCGGCCCCTCGAGCCTGCTCCGCCATTCAATAAGATCATGGCTGATCTGATCCTAACCGCCAATCTACTATCTATCACAGAACCATCTCCTGCATCTAACAGAATTGCACACACGAAATAGGAGCAGAATCAGGCTACACGGTCCCTGGGCCCGCTCCACTACCCACAGGGCCATGACCGATCCGAACCTAGACTCATGTCCAAATTCCTGCCCGCTCCCCGTAACCCTTAATGCCCTTTACTTCTAGGAAACTGTCTATTTCTGTTTTAAATTTAATTAATGTTGTAGCTTCTACAGCTTTTTGTGGCAGCATATTCCATGGACCTACCACCCTCTGAGTGAAGTAGTTCCTCCTCATCTCAGTTTTGAAAGAGCAGCCCCTTATTCTAAGACTATGTCCCCTAGTTCTAGTCTCACCTGTCATCGGGAACATCCTCCCCGCATCCACCCGATCCAACCCCTTCACAATCTTATATGTTTCAATAAGATCGCCTCTCATTCTTCTGAACTCCAATGAGTAGAGTCCCAATCTACCCAACCTCTCCTCATATGACCACCCCCTCATCCCCGGGATTAACCGAGTGAACCTTTTTTGCACTGCCTCGAGAGCAAGGATGTCTTTCCTTAAGTAAGGACACCAAAACTGTATGCAGTATTCCAGGTGCGGTCTCACCAATACCTTGTACAACTGAAGCAATACCTCCCTATTTTTATATTCTATCCCCCTAGCAATGAAAGCCAACATTCCATTTGCCTTCTTAATCACTTGCTGCACCTGCATACTAACCTTTTGAGTTTCGTGCACCAGGACCCCCAGATCCCTTTGCACTTCAGTACTCTCCAGTTTCTTGCCATTAAGATAATAAATTGCTCTAGGATTTTTCCTGCCAAAGTGCATCACCTCACACTTTCCAGTGTTGTATTCCATCTGCCAAATCTCTGCCCACTTACTTAGCCTGTCTATGTCCCCTTGCAGGTTTTTTATGTCCTCCTCACTCACTACTTTCCCTCCCATCTTTGTATCATCTGCAAATTTTGATATGTTACACTTGGTCCCTTCCTCCAAATCGTTAATATAGATTGTAAAGAGTTGGGGACCCAGCACTGACCCCTGTGGAACACCACTAGTTACTGATTGCCAGTCTGAGAATGAACCATTTATCCCAACTCTTTGCTTTCTGTTGGATAGCCAATCCTCTATCCATGCCAGAATATTACCCCCAATCCCGTGATTTTTTACCTTAAGCAATAATCTTTTGTGTGGCACCTTGTCAAATGCCTTTTGGAAGTCTAAATACACTACGTCCACTGGTTCCCCTTTATCCACTCTATATGTTACTTCCTCAAAGAACTCCAGCAAATTTGTCAAACATGACTTCCCCTTCGTAAAACCATGCTGACTTTGTCCTATTAAATTATGATTATCCAAATGTCCTGTTACTGTTTCCTTAATAATGGACTCCAAAATTTTACCTACCACAGATGTTAGGCTAACCGGTCTATAGTTACCAGCCTTCTGTCTACTGCCCTTTTTAAATAAGGGTGTTACATTAGCAGTTTTCCAGTCTGCCGGGACCTCAGCGGAATCCAGGGAGTTTTGAAAAATTATTACCAATGCATCTACAATCCCTACCGCCACTTCCTTCAAGACTCTAGGATGTAAGCCATCAGGTCCAGGTGATTTATCCGCCTTGAGTCCCATTATTTTACCGAGTACCACTTCCTTAGTGATTTTGATCGTGTTTAGCTCCTCTCCCCCTATAGCCCCCTGTTTGTCCAGTGTTGGGATATTCTTAGTGTCCTCTACTGTAAAGACTGATACAAAATATTCAGTGTTTTTGCCATCTCCATATTTCCCACCATTAATTTCCCGGTCTCATCCTCTAAGGGACCAACATTTACTTTAGCCACCCTTTTTCTTTTTATATAACGATAAAAACTCTTACTATCTGTTTTTATATTTTTTGCTAATTTACTTTCATAATCTATCTTCCCTTTCTTAATCAATCTTTTTGTAGTGGCTCAAAGACTGGTGTGGGAGAAATGGGTTTCGATTTGTGGGGCACTGGCACCAGTACTGGGATAAGAGGGAGCTGTATCGTTTGGATGGGCTTCACTTGAACCATGCTGGGGCTAGAGTCCTGGCAAATCGAATAACTAGGGCTGTAGAGAGGGCTTTAAACTAAATAGTGGGGCGGGGGGGGGGGGAGAGAGGATGGTCCAGGTGAGCGGGAAAATAAAAAGTCAATGAGAAAGCAATAGAGCAGGATAGAGATGGGGGAAATAATAACCAGAGTGTGACAGGAAGGGACAGAATGTTTAAAAAGAAAAGTGCAACAGAAAAAAAGGCCAAAACAAGGAAAAATGGTAAAAAGACAAAGTTAAAAGCTCTATATCTGAATGCACGCAGCATTTGTAACAAGATAGATGAGTTAGCGGCACAAATAGATACAAATGGGTATGATCTGATCACCATTACAGAGACGTGGTTGCAAGGCGACCAGGGCTGGGAACTGAATATTCCAGGGTATATGATATTCAGAAGGATAGAAAGAACGGAAAGGGAGGTGGGGTGGCTTTGTTGGTAAAAGATGGGATCAGTGCAGTGGTGAGAAGTGATATTGGCTCAGAAGATCAAGATGGTGAGAAGTGATATTGGCTCAGAAGATCAAGATGTAGAATCGGTTTGGGTGGAGGTAAAAAATAATAAGGGGAAAAAGTCTCTTGTGGGCGTAGTCTACAGGCCCCCAAACAGTAGCAATGCTGTTGGACAGAGTATAAAACAACAAATAATGGAGGCCTGTAAAAAAGGTGCAGTAATAATCATGGGTGATTTTAATCTCCATATTGATTGGACAAATCAAATTGGCCATGGTAGCCTGGAGGAGGAGTTCATAGAGTGCATCCGGGATGTTTTTCTAGAACAGTATGTAATGGAACCAACCAGGGAGCAGGTTATCTTGGATCTGGTACTATGTAATGAGACAGAATTAATAAATGATCTCATAGTAAAGGATCCTTTTGGAAAGAGTGATCATAGAAAAAAAAAATAGAAAAATAGAAAATAGGTACAGGAGTAGACCATTCGGTCCTTCGAGCCTGCACCGCCATTCAATGCGTTCATGGTTGAACATGCTACCTCAGTACCCCATTCCTGCTTTCTCGCCATACCCCTTGATCCCCCTAGTTGTGAGTGTTATATCTAACTCCCTTTTGAATATATTTAGCGAACTGGCCTCAACAACCTTCTGTGGAAGAGAATTCCATAGATTCACCACTCTCTGGGTGAAGAAGTTCCTCCTCAGCTCAGTCCTAAATGGCTTCCCCTTAATCCTTAGACTGTGACCCCTGGAGACTGTGACCCCTGGTTCTAGTTTTCCCTACCATTGGGAACATTCTGCCCGCATCTAATTTGTCTAAACCAGTCAGGATTTTAAATGTCTCTATAAGATCCCCCCTCATTCTTCTGAACTCCAGAGGATACAAGTTCAGTTGACCCAATCTTTCTTGATATGTCAGTCCGGCCATCCCAGGAATCAATCTAGTGAACCTTCGCTGCACTCCCTCAATAGCAAGAATGTCCTTCCTTAAGTTAGGAGACCAAAACTGCGCACAATACTCCAGGTGTGGCCTCACCAAGGCCCTGTACAACTGCAGCATCACCTCCCTACTCCTGTACTCAAATCCCCTTGCTATGAAGGCCATCATTCCGTTTGCTTTCTTGACTGCCTGCTGCACTTGCATTCCCACCTTCAATGACTGATGTACCATGATGCCCAGGTCTCGTTGCACCTCCCCTTTCCCTAATCTGCCACCATTCAGGTAATAGTCCGCCTCTCTATTTTTACCATGGTTGAATTTCAAATTCAGTTGGAGGGTGAGAAAGTTGTATCCCAAACCAGTGTCCTGATCTTAAACAAAGGCAATTATAATGGCATAAGGGCAAAACTGGCTAAAGTGGACTGGAAAAACAAATTAAAGGGTAAGGCAGTGGCGGACATTTAAGGAGATATTTCACAACAAAAATATATTCCAGTGAGAAAGAAAGATTTTAAGAGAAGGGAGCACCATCCGTGGCTAACTAAGGAAGTAAAGGATGGTATCGAATTGAAAACGAAGGCATACAATGTTGCCAAGATTGGTGGGAGACCAGAGGATTGGGAAATTTTTAAAAACCAGCAAAGGATGACGAAAAAAATAATAAAGACAGAGAAGATGAATTATGAGAGTAAGCTGGCAAGAAACATTAAAACAGATAGCAAGAGCTTCTACAGGTATATAAAAAGGAAGAGGGTAGCTAAAGTAAAGGTTGCTCCCTTAGAGGAGGAGACTGGGGAATTAATAATGGGGAACGGGGAAATGGCAGAGACTCTGAACAAATATTTTGCATCTGTCTTCACTGTAGAAGACACGAACAACATCCCAATAATGGGAGTGGGGAACTAAAGACAATCACTATCACTAAGGAAATAGTACTCGGTAAAATAATGGGACTAAAAGACGACAAGTCCCGTGGACCAGATGGCCTGCATCCCAGGGTCTTAAAAGAAGTGGCTGCAGAGATAGTGGATGCATTGGTTGCAATATACCAAAATTCCCTGGACTCTGGAGAGGTCCCAGCGGATTGGAAAATCGCTAATATAACACCCCTATTTAAGAAAGGAGGGAGACAGAAAGCAGGAAACTTTAGACCAGTTAGCCTAACATCTGTCGTTGGGAAAATGCTGGAGTCCTTCATTAAGGAAGCAGTAGCAGGGCATTTAGAAAAACATACTGCAGTCAAACAGAGTCAGCATGGTTTTAGGAAAGGGAAATCATGTTTAACAAATTTGCTGGCGTTCAAGGGTGAGCCAGTGGATGTGGTGTATTTGGATTTCCAGAAGGCATTCGATAAGGTGCCACATAAAAGGTTACTGCATAAGATAAGAGCGCACGGAGTTGGGGGTAATATATTAGCATGGATAGAGAATTGGCGAACTAACAGAAAGCAGAGAGTCGGGATAAATGGGTCATTTTCTGGTTGGCAAACGGTAACTAGTGGGGTGCCACAAGGATCAGGTGCTGGGGCCCCAACTATTTACAATCTACATTAATGACTTGGATGAAGGGGTCGAGTGTAATGTGCCCAGTTTGCGGATGATACAAAGATGGGTGGGAAAGCAAGTTGTGCAGAGGACTCAAATAATCTGCAAAGGGATATAGACAGGCTAGGTGAGTGGGCAAACACTTGGCAGATGAAGTATAATGTGGGAAAATGAGAGGTTATCCACTTCGGCAGGAAAAATAAAAAAGCAAACTATTATTTAAATAGAGAGAGATTACAAAATGCTACAGTTCAGAGGGACCTGGGGGTCCTTGTGCATAAAACACAAAAAGTTAGCATGCAGGTACAACAAGTAATCAAAAAGGCAAATGGAATGTTGGCCTTTATTTCAAGGGGGTTGGAGTATAAAAGCAGGGAAGTCCTGCTACAGCTGTACAAGGTATTGGTGAGACAACACCTTGAGTACTGCGTACAGTTTTGGTCTCCTTATTTAAGGAAGGATATACTTGCATTGGAGGCAGTTCAGAGACGATTCACTAAGTTAATTCCAGAGATGAGGGGTTTGACTTATGAAGAAAGGTTGAGCAGGCTGGGCCTATACTCATTGGAATTTAGAAGAATGAGAGGTGATCTTATTGAAACATATAAGTTACTGAGGGGGCTCGACAGAGTAGGTGCAGAGAGGATGTTTCCCCTCCTGGGGAAATCTAGAACTCGGGGCCACAGTCTCAGAATAAAGGGTCGCCCTTTTAGAACTGAGATGAGGAGGAACAACTTCTCTCAGAGGGTCGTAAATTTGTGGCATTCTCTGCCCCAGAGAGCTGTGGAGGCTGGGTCATTACATTTAAACTGGAGATAGACAAATTTTTGCAAAATAAGGGAGTGAAGGGTTATGGGGAGCGGGCTGGGAAGTGGCTTTGAGCCCAAGATCAACCATGATCTTATTGAATGGCGGAGCAGGCTCGTGCGGCCAAGTGGCCTATTCCTGCTCCTATTTCTTATGTTCTTATGTTCAAGAGCTCCACAGATTGAACAGCAAGTTAATCCAGTGAGCAGTTAAACCATACAGACTAGGTTTAATCCCGGTCTGTGCTGAACCAACTGATGTCAGCCAGAGCAGCAGTTAGGGTACAATAATTGGCCTCGGAACATCAACTTGCATTTAACGTAGAAACATAGAAGATAGGAGCAGGAGTAGGCCATTCGGCCCCTCGAGCCTGTTCCGCCATTCAATGAGATCATGGCTGATCATCCAAATTCAGTACCCTGTCCCTGCTTTCTCCCCATATCCCTTGATCACTTTAGCCTTAAGAAATATATCTAACTCCTTCTTGAATATATTTAATGAATTGGCCTCAACTGCCTTCTGTGGTAGAGAATTCCACAGGTTCACCACTCTCTGGGTGAAGAAATTCCTCCTCATCTCAGCCCTAAATGGCTTACCCTTTATCCTTAGACTGTGACCCCTGGTTCTGGACTCCCCCACCATCAGGAACATCCTTCCTGCATCTAGTCTGTCTAGTCCTGTTAGAATTTTATAAGTTTCAATGAGATCCCCTCTCATTCTTCTAAGCTCTAGCGAATAAGCCTAATCGACCCAAATCTCTTCATACGTCATTCCTGCCATCCCAGGTATCAGCCTGGTGAATCTTCGCTGCACTCCCTCCATGGCAAGAACATCCTTCCTCAGATAAAGGTGACCAAAACTGCACACAATACTCAAGGTGTGGTCTCACCAAGACCCTGTACAACTGCAGCAAGACATCCTTGCTCCAGTACTCGAATCCTCTCGCTATGAAGGCCAACATACCATTTGCCTTCTTAACCGCCTGCTGCCCTTCAGCGACTGGTGCACAAGGACAGCCAGGTCTCGTTACACTTCCCCTTTTCCCAATCTATTGCCATTCAGATAATAATCTGCCTTCCTGTTTTTGCCACCAAAGTGGATAATCTCACATTTATCCACATTATACTACATCTGCCATGCATCTGCCCAATCACCCAACCTGTCCAAATCATACTGGAGTTTCTCGGCATCCTCCTCACAGCACACATGCCCACCCAGCTTTGTGTCGTCTGCAAACTTGGAGATATTACATCTAGTTCCCTCGTCTGGATCATTAATATATAGTGTGAATAGCTGGGGTCCTAGCACCGATCCCTGCGGTACCCCACTAGTCACTGCCTGCCACTCGGAAAAAGACCCGTTTATTCCAACTCTTTGCTTCCTGTCTGCCAACCAGTTCTCTATCCAAGTCAGTACCTTACCCCCAATCCCATGTGCTTTAACTTTGCACGCTAATCTCTTATGCGGGACCTTATCGAAAGCCTTCTGAAAGTCCAAATACACTACATCCACTGGTTCTCCCTTATCTATTTTACCAGTTACATCCTCAAAAAAATTCCAGTAGATTAGTCAAGCATGATTTACCTTTTGTAAATCCATGTTGACTTTGTCCGATCTGTCACTGTTTTCCAAGTACTCTGCTATTACATCTTTTATAATGGACTCTAGCATTTTCCCCACGACCGATGTCAGGCTTATCGGTCTATAATTCCCCGTTTTCTCTCTCCCACCTTATTTTAAAAAATAGTGGGGTTACATTAGCAACCCTCCAATCCATGGGAACTGTTCCAGAGTCTATAGAATTTTGGAAGATGACCAGCAATGCATCTACTATTTCTAGGGCCACTTCCTTAAGTACCCGAGGATGTAGATTATCAGGCCCTGGGGATTTATCGGCCTTCAATCCCATCAATTTCCCCTAACACCATTTCCCTACAAATACTGATTTCATTCAATTCCTCCCTCTCATTAGACCCTATGTTCCTCGACATCTCTGGGAGGTTATTTGTGTCCTCCTTTGTGAAGACAGAACCAAAGTATGTATTTAATTGGTCTGCCATTTCTTTGTTCCCCATTATAAATTCCCCTGATTCTGACTGCAAGGGACCTATGCTTGACTTCACCAATCTTTTTCTCTTCACATATCTATAGAAGCTTTTACAGTCAGTTTTTATGTTCCCTGCAAGTTTACTCATATACTCTATTTTCCCCCTCTTAATTAATCCCTTTGTCCTCCTTTGCTGAATCCTAAACTGCTCCCAATCCTAAGGTTTGCTGCTTTTTCTGGCCAATTTATATGTCCTCTCCTTGGATCTTGTGCTATCCCTAATTTCCCTTGTTAGCCACGGTTTGGTCACCTTTTTTGTTTTATTTTTATGCCAAACAGGGATGAACAAATTCTGTAGTTCATCCATGCGATCTTTAAATGTTTGCCATTGCCTATCCACCGTCAACCCTTTAAGTAACGCTCCCCAATCCATCCTAGCCAACTCGCGCCTCATACCATCGTAGTTTCCTTTATTTAAATTCAGGACCCTAGTCTGAGTCAACTACTTCACTCTCCATCTTAATGAAGAATTCTATCATATTATGATCGCTCCTCCCCAAGGGGCCTCGCACAACAAGATTGCTAATTAATCCTCATTACATAATACCCAGTCTAAGATGGCCTGATCTCTAGTTGGTTCCTCGACATATTGGTCCAGGAAACCATCCCGTATACACTCTAGGAATTCTTCCTCCACAGTATTGTTACTAATTTGGTTAGCCCAATCTATATGTAGATTAAAGTCACCCATGATAACTGCTGTGCCCTTGTTGCACGTGTCTCTAATTTCCCGTTTAACGTAGAAAAAAGTCCCAAGGTGCTTCACGGGTGTATAATCAGACAAAAAAAAGACACTGAGCTGTAATGTCATCACTGAAAATTGCCTGCTGAATAATGGAAGATGAACAGCACCCCTGGAGTCAATACCACAGCAGGAATCCTCCTCTTAGGAGAGGGAGAAAATTGTAACCAAAAAAAATTAAAAAGTCAATCTTGTTATTTCTTTTGAAGTTTTTTCCATCCCTTTTCACTTGACTGGGGTGGACAAAAATGAGAAGTCGCACAACACCAGGTTATAGTCCAACAGTTTTATTTGAAATAAGAACATAATAAGAACATAAGAAATAGGAGCAGGAGTAGGCCAATTGGCCCTTCGAGCCTGCTCCGTCATTCAATAAGATCATGGCTGATCTGATCCTCACCTCAAATCTAAAGAACACAAGAAGTAGGAGCAGGACCCGGCCACTCAGCCCCTGGGCCCGCTACGCCACCCACAGGGCCTCGACCGATCCGAACTCAACCTCATGTCCAATTTCCTGCCCGCTCCCCGTAACCCCTAATTCCCTTTACTTCTAGGAAACTATTTCTGTTTTAAATTTATTTAATGATGTAGGTTCCACAGCTTCCTGGGGCAGCAAATTCCACAGACCTACTACCCTTTGAGTGAAGAAGTTTCTCCTCATCTCAGTTTTGAAAGAGCAGCCCCTTATTCTAAGATTATGCCCCCTAGTTCTAGTTTCACCCATCCTTGGGAACATCCTTACTGCATCCACCCGATCAAGCCCCTTCACAATCTTATATGTTTCAATAAGATCGCCTCTCATTCTTCTGAACTCCAATGAGTAGAGTCCCAATCTACTCAACCTCTCTATGTCCACCCCCTCATCCTGGGGATTAACCGAGTGAACCTTCTTTGTACTGCCTCGAGAGCAAGTATGTCTTTTCTTAAGTATGGACACCAAAACTGTATGCAGTATTCCAGATGCGGTCTCACCAATACCTTATATAACTGCAGCAATACCTCCGTTTTTATAATCTATCCCCCTAGCAATAAAAGCCAACATTCCGTTGGCCTTCTTGATCACCTGCTGCACCTGCATACTAACTTTTTGATTTTCTTGCACTAGGACCCCCAGATCCCTTTGTACTGCAGTACTTTCCAGTTTCTCGCCATTAAGATAATAACTTGCTCTCTGATTTTTCCTGCCAAAGTGCATAACCTCACATTTTCCAATATTGTATTGCATCTGCCAAATCTCTGCCCACTCACCCAGCTTGTCTATATCCCCCTTGTAGGTTTTTTATGTCCTCCTCACTTTCTACTTTCCCTCCCATCTTCGTATCGCCTGCAAACTTTGATATGTTACACTCGGTCCCCTCCTCCAAATCGTTAATATAGATTGTAAAGAGTTGGGGACCCAGCACCGACCCCTGCGGAACACCACTGGCTACTGGTTGCCAGTCCGAGAATGAACCATTTATCCCAACTCTCTGCTTCCTGTTAGATAAACATAACCCCCCAATCCAGTGATTTTTTATCTTGAGCAATAATCTTTTATGTGGCACCTTGTCGAATGCCGAATCCGAGGCTGTATGTCCTTGACTGCTGAAGTGTTCCCCGACTGGGAGGCCTTAGAAACACACGACAACGCAAAATCATTGAGCAGAAACTGATAGCCAAGTTCCGCACTCATGAGGACGGCCTCAACCGGGATCTTGGGTTTATGTCACGATACATGACGTGATCCAGACTCGAGTTGTCGTTGGCTTGTTCACAGATGTGATTCCCAGTAAAAAAGTAAAAATTTTAAAGTTTATCGTTCTTTGGTCGGGTCTGCGGGTAGCTGTCTGTAGTGTTCCAGCTTTTGACGCGTTAGACCCCCTGTAACTCCACCTCATTGTCTCAGTTGTATCTTGCTATGTCTTTGATGTGGTATCTTCCTGGCTGACCTGATTGCCTTTTGTCACACCTCGGCAGATAAACAGTCAGGATGATTTAAATATAGTCGTCTGCCATTGCAAGTTACACATGCATTGTTCTCTATCTATATATGCTTTGTCGATTCTGTATTTCTTTACTTCGCCTGACGAAGGAGCAGCAGCTCCGAAAGCTTGTGATTTCAAATAAAACTGTTGGACTATAACCTGGTGTTGTGCGACTTCTCATTTTTTTCACTTGAAGGCACAGACTCGGGCTGTACCTTACCAAAGTGAACCATGAGTGAGCCAGGGAGTAACAGCAAGCTATTTTATTGTCGGGGAGGGAGTAATAATAGCCTAGCCTGAGCCAGTCCACAGCCAGCATGTATTTATACAAACACACACAACTCTTCCAATTCCTCACCATCACAAAAGGGAACAAAAAGTCCTCAGCTACTGAATGGATTTTTGTTCAGGTACTTACCAAAGTGTCCTCACTCCTAGCAACACTCATGTTGCTTCGAGAAAGGAATGATCTTGATAGCCGTTGACACAGCGATATTAACCGTACTGATTGCTAAAGAAAACACATTTTAACAAATTAACTTGCAGCTAAGTGTAAACTGAACAGAGAGAACTTTCAGCTTACAAAACATTTAATAGTTTGTAATCACCTAGCAATGCTACATAGAATGAATCCTAAATAGATGGAATGTTTCAGACAGTTTTACATTTACTTGCCTAACCTTGCTCATATGGATTAAAAAAAACTAAATTCAATCAAATAGGAAAGAAAGTGAAAGCTATAATTTCATTCTTTAAGGATCTAGCCACCAGTATCCCTTAAACATGAGGGACAGTTTTTCCTACGTGTACAAACACAAATATGTCTGTATATAAAAACATTTTTGTTGACATCTTTGCAGGAATTGGCTGAGACAGGCAGCTGAGCTTTGTGGAAAGGAGAAACTGGTCATTAAACTAAGGTTCTTCAGCAATTTAATCTGGATGATGGATCAGTAATTCCTTAAAATTGTGTTCTCAATTACATTTTCAACACTGTCAGTTTAAACAAAAAAATAAAAAACATAAGCATTTGATTTTCAGTCGTAGAATTGATGATAATTCTCCCTTAGTACGTTAAATATACCTTAAAAAGGGTCAAAGAAATGGGAGATTTAGTAAAATAAAAACTAATTCCAAATAATCTGTAAGAGCATCAAAAACTAAAGTAGTTGGTTAACAGTGTCTTTCTACCATTGTGACGCTAGTTTTTAAAATCATCTCAGATTGACTGGATGACAAAAAACATTCTCTCTGTACTTATACGGGTTTTACGTTAATCACAACTCATACCAGTTCCTAGTGAGCACAGCCTGCAGTTGAAGAGTGCCCATTATTCAGCAGGTGTATGCATTGAATTGGTAATCACAGTCAGAAACTCAACAGTTGCTTGGCAGGATGTAGTACAGGCGTCTGAGGTTGGACTTGAGGTAGATTGTTGGGGCAGAGTTAAGCAAGTACTGACTGATACTTGACCCATGTTATAACTAATCATCTTTTGAGGAACCACTATGTCCAATTCCAAGGCAAGGGCCTACCCGAGGCTCTCGGATGAGGCACTGCAAATGTTGTTGGAGGGGGTGACAGCTAGCATGGAGGTGCTCTTCCACTCATCTTGGAGGAAGAGGCCTGCCAAAGAAACCAAGGCTGTGTGAGTACAGCTGGCAAGGGATATAACCTCCAGATGTGTGCGCAGATTGGGAGACAGTTTCTGTGTATTGATGAAATGCCATCCCTGTTGGAAAGCATTAAATTGATTTGAAGCCAAAATGTTGGCGTTATGCCATCTGTTCTTTCGCCTTAGGCAGCTCCACATTGCGGGCACAGCCACACTTGCGTTGTTAGGTTGGTGGCCTGAGTGAAAGGAGGCCAGAGAGTCCATTGTCAATGATGTCCTAGGATGGAGCAAAGGACATGTGCCAACTTGGGCAACCTATGCAAATCTGGACATGATAAGTTCATCCCTTGCATCCTGGGCTCTGACCTCCTCCTCCTCATCTGAGGTCCATGCAGAAAGAAAACGATTGGTTCCCATGCTGCTTGTAGATGCCTCCTTTGGGGAAGCGCTCATTGCAAGCAGGGACAGGGTCTTCCAAGGAGGTTCCACAGTTGATGGAGTCAAGCTGCAGCACCTCCGACTTCGGAAGGTCTTCTAAAAGTGCTCAGAGACCTTTTAAAGCCAAGATCTGGCACCTGCAAGTAATCCTTGCTGCAAGAAACGATGTCTTGTTAGACCTGCAGCAGTGAGGAGGCCACCCACGAGTCAACTCGCCAGGTTTACCTGGCATGGTTTAGGAGGTGCGTGGATCACGCCAAAAAGCTGGAAAAATCATGAGGGCCTCTCAAAATAGGCTTCGAGGCCCTTAACGAGCATTTAAGGATGTTAAATAGCGCAATGGCCAGCTGGAGGCAGGAGCGTTTCCCGACCTCCAAAACCGGCACCGGCAAAATCCCGCGGAGGCGGGTTCTGAACCCGACCTCTTTGAATCTGATTTTCCCGCCTTTCCCGCCTCCAAACCTGTCTCCTCCAATGTCAGAAAATCGCCCCCTATGATTTTGAATTTAACAGAGCAGAAAAAGTTATCCTAATCCACATTCTCCAAGCCCCTCATAATGTTAAATATTTCTATCAAATTATCCCTCAGTCTTACAATAGCAAAATACTGCGGATGCTGGAAATCTGAAATAACAACAGAAAATGCTGGAAACACTCAGCAGGCCTGGCAGCATCCGTGGAGAGAGAAACAGAGTTAACGTTTCAGGTCTGTGACCCTTCGTCAGAACTGGAAAAAGTTAGAGATGCAACAGGTTTAGTAAGCAGGTGCAGGGGCAGGGAGAGGGGGAGGAGAGATTAAATGTTACAAATGGGGATGGCAGAATCATCAACAGCTGCCATGTGAAAAAATAGGGGCAGGGGTTATAGTCTGAAATTGTTGAACTCAATGTTGAGTCCAGAAGGCTGTAAAGTGCCTAATCGAAAGATGAGGTGCTGTTCCTCGAGCTTACGTTGAGCTTCATTGTAACAGTATAAGAGGCCGAGGTCAGAGTGGGAATGGAACGGAGAATTAAAGTTACAAGCGACCGGAAGCTCGGGGTCACCCTTACGGACTGAACAGAGGTGTTCCGCAAAGCGGTCACCCAATCTATGTTTGGTCTCCCCAATGTAGAGGAGACCGCATCATGAGCAGCGAATACAGTATACTAAATTGCAAGTACAACAAGTAAATCGCTGTTTCACCTGGAAGGGGTGTTTGGGGCTCTGGACAGTGGGAAGATAAAAGGACAGATGTTGCATCTCCTGCACTTGCACGGGAAGGTGCCGTGGGGAGGGGAGGGGCTGTTGGGGGTGATTGAGGAGTGGACCAGGGTGTTGCGGAGGGAGCGGTCCCTTCAAAATGCTGAAAAAGGGGAGGGGAGGGGAAGATGTGTTTGGTGGTGGGATCACGCTGGAGGTGGTGGAAAATGATCCGTTGAATGTGGAGGCTGGTGGGGTGAAAGGTGAGGACAAGGGGAACCCTGTCGTGGTTCTGGAAGGGAGAAGGGGTGAGAGCAGAAGTGCAGGAAATGGAACAGACATGGTCGAGGGCCATGCCAACCACGGTAGAGGGGAATCCTCGGTTGAGGAAAAAGAAAGACATATCGGAAGCACTAGTATGGAAGGTGACATCGTCAGAACAGATGTGGCGGAGACGGAGAAACTGGGAGAATAGAATAGAGTCCTTACAGGAATCGGGGTGGGAGGAAGTGTAGCTGTGGGAGTCAGTGGGCTTGTAGTGGATCCCTCAGTCTTCTCTTTTCAAGATAATAAAAGTCCAAGTACCTAGCCTCTCCTCAAGCCTCTATCTTCAAAGGGAAAACATTACAACCATGACTATACTTCAAAACAACTTCATTGTCTATGAAGTGCTCTGGGATATCCCAAGGATGTGAAAGGCACTATATAGATGCAAGTTCTTTCTCTTACAAAAAAAGTGTAAAAATATTCAATATTGTCTGGTCCTTTATTTTAAAACAAACTTTTGAAACAACTTCTCCTTCTGCCCCCATCAAGACAGCCATGTTTTAAATGTTTTCTTTATTCATACTTTGTACTTGTCCCTTCCTGACCCTAAAATAATGGACACAAAGGCCTGACCCAGATTCCTTTGTCAATTCATTTCCAAACTCTGAAGCCCACAAACCTCTAACTGAATACAGAGTGATCTAATGTAGTTAAGCAAGTAAATATTACATGTCAGTTACAAATCCACATACCTTCCATTTCCTGCGGGCTGCAAACTTTTTGAATTTTTCCATATTTACAGCGGACGCTTTTCTGCTGAGAGCCTGCTGACTGTCCTTTGGCTGAAATGTCACAAGAATAAAGTTAGTAAATACATCCTAGCTTTTGAGAGTTGGAAATAAATACATAAGTAACTAATGTAATTCTGGCACTGCACTGACATACACCTGGGCAATGTTCCCTGCACGGCCCCTTTAACGGGCTGTGCGGCCCATTCAAAATTCCACGCACACGCGGTTTTTCTATTTAAAAGCTGGCTCACCAGCTGTGCAGGACATTGAGCGCTGCGCGGCTGAAAGGGAACATTGTACCTGGGTAGAAATCTTTCCCCAATCAGAACAGCAAAGCTGTGGGGACAGTGGACAGCTGTACAATCACCATCAATGCCATTCCTCGGTTGAACCAGCACAAGGCACGGGAAGGAGCACACAAGTTTTCCCTCCTTCCCGTAGCTCACCAAGCTCAGGCTGGGAAAAGAGCTAAATTTCTAAACGTCAGTCAAGACATATTTAGCTCAGGAGCTTATTGTTCCAGCATGCGACTGCCAGATTTCCCTGGATAAACAGAACTGATCCAAGCAAAACAATACCAAAATACAATTTGATTATTCAGCAAGCCTGGTCTAACAGTACCATTTCTTTACAAATTATCTGCATGTACACTTAAATTTTAAGTTTCTGTTGCTACTGTGATTTTGCTTTGGCCCATTATCTAATTGAAACATGAAACAGATGCCGTTCAATTAATATTTTTAGGAGGGCATCATTTTTAATGAAACAAAAAAACCGGCAGACACTCAGATGCAACTCACGTTGCAGTGCCTCAAAATTAAGTTTTTAAATAAAAGTAGTACGACGTCAAAAGGTTCTCAATTAGAAATGTACCATTACATTTGGTTAATTAGCTTCCCAGCTTTCTCATTCAAGTGTAACTGAATGCAATATTGTGGATGGATGAACATGGGCTAGCGGTTAATTCTTAATCCATGGTAAAAGTGTAATCTTCTACATTTTGTTTGGGGCAGTAATTCTACTGCAGTTCTAAAAAAAAAATACAACTCAAGTTCTCTTGGGGAAAGAATTAATTTCAAGTTTAAAATGACAGATTTTGCTATGGAGAATGACATTAGTTTTATGCAGAAAACACAGATGAATGGATACTGTCAGTGTTTTTCTTTAAACATAGGTGCCACTATTGATTCAAGAAAATGGGACTTAAGCAGGGTTATGCATTTTTCCCCATTTGATTCTTTACGTTGAAGTCTTAAATACATATAGAAAAGCACACCTTGATCCATGGATGCTGTAAACTATCTTGAATAGTCATTCTTTTCCTGTTAAAGACAATACAAAAGTAAAATATAGAATCGTTAAAAACACTGCCGCAATCAAATGCAAAACAGAATCCTACCACCTACAGTAGCATCTCAACCTATTGTTTTTCCAGGCTGCCATATGGCTTCCTTTAGTTTTTGTTATTGACTTCTCTTCAAATGTATTTCATGGTGCATAAAAGTGGTCTGAAAATAGGACACAAGTTTATTCTTTCTACTAAAGGAGAAAACAGAAAAACATCTAAACAACAAAAATATAATGACTAGTCATGATGGATTTCAAAAGGGAACATCTTGCTTGACCAACTTCACTGAATTCTTTGAAGAGGTAACAGAGTACAGAAGGGTAATGCAGTAGATGTAGTATATATAGATTTTCAAAAGGCCTGATAAGGTACCATATAATAGACTAATAATGTCAGAGCATGTGGAGTAGAACAAGTAGCAGAATGGATAGCTGGCTGGCTTCAAGACAGAAAGCAGAGAGTAGGGGTAAAGGGTAGCTATTCAGAGTGGCAGAAGGTGGGAAGTGGGGTCCCACAAGGATCAGTGCTGGGACCACTGTTGTTCACAATTTATATTAACAATTTAGACTTTGGAATCAAAAACACAATTTCTAAATTTGCGAATGACACCAAATTGGGAGGAACAGTCAACACTGAGGAGGACTGCAGCAAATTACAAGACAACATTAATAAACTTGCAGAATGGGCATATAATTGACAAATGAATTTCAACATAGGTAAGTGTGAGGTATTAAATTTTGTTAAGAAAAATAGAGTTCACATTTTACATGGAAAATAAGAATCTAAATGGGATAGAGGAGCAAAGGAATCTGGGAGTACAAATACACAAATCACTAAAAGTTGCACGCAGGTCAAGAAGGCAATAACAAATGCAAATCAAGCACTAGGGTTTATTTCTAGAGGGATAGAATTGAATAGTAGAGAAGTTATGCTAAACTTGTATCGAATCTTGGTTAGACCACACTTGGAGTGCTGTGTACAGTTCTCGTCGCCATATCATAAAAAGGATATAGAGGCATTGGAGAGGGTGGAGAGAAGATTTACAAGGATGATACTTGAAATGCAAGGGTATACCTATCAGGAAAGGATGAACAGGCTGGGCTCTTTTCTCTTGAGAAGGCTGAGGGGTGACCTAATAGAGGTCTTTAAAATTATGAAAGGTTTTGATAGAGTGGATACAGAGAGAATGTTTCCACTTGTGGGGAAGAGCAAAATTAGAGGCCATCAAAATAAGATAGTCACCAAGAAATCAAATAGGGAATTCAGAAAAAACTTCTTTACCCAGAGTGGTGAGAATGTGGAACTCTCTACCTCGGAGTAGTTGAGGTGAATAGTATATTTGCATTTAAGGGGAAGCGAGGTAAATATATCAGGAAGAAGGGAATAGAGGGTTATGCTGCTGGAGTTAGTTAAGGAAGGATGGAGGAGGCTCGCGTGGAGCATAAACGCCGGCATGGACTGGTTGGGGTGAATGGCCTGTTTCTGTGCCATATATTCTATGCTACTCTATGTAATTCTCCCTTCACCCATCTTTAGTTTTCTTTCTTTCTGTAGCCAGGAGGGTGGAGAGGTTGGAAACATAGATTTCCATGATTGTAAACTTATAACTTGGCAGAGCAATAGCCTGAATGCAATACGTCACCTCTAAGGTTTGCCATCCTGTAATCTGGCTGTGGAATCACCATATTTCTTGGTTATGCCGCCTCATGAGTACAAATAAGCAAACCAGAGCAGCCGGAGTTTCTCAGGCTGTACCTTGCGATCTCTGACTAAGTTGAGCTCAGTGGCTCCTTGAACCACGACAAAGATTTCAGTTTAGCAAAATAAACACATACATGGAAGTTATGTGTAGTGTGTTTTATTTTAAAAACATTATAGTGCATCATACTTATTCTAAATACTGTAAAACAGAATGTACAGACTGCACTTCGCAGATGTGAATGTAGAGCTAGAGATGTGGATTACATGATTTTCATCAAAATAACAGTTGTAAAATATGGTGCAGTTTATACATGGGGGCAGAACAGTCCTTTATTCAGTAATTTTAACAAGAAAGTCTGCACTGAGTACAAAGTGGTCAATATGACTTTTTTTGCTAAAATTAGCAAGCAGTAGAATCTTATCCCTTGATGTCCAAGTGTCATCTATCATTTCCTCACTGATACAATGCTGGGTGCCCAAAAAATTGCTCATCATCTTGTCAATATTACCCATTTACTACATTAGCAAGTTTGGGAAAAAAAATCAATTAAATATTGATACGGAAATTTACCAGTCTTGTTCCAAATTGAAAAGCATAACTGCAAACACTGTATATCCGGCACAAGTAAGATTATTATAGCAATTAGTATTTAAAAAAATACTAATTCACTCACCCCAAATTATCTGTCCTCTTCTTCTGAAGGCAGCAAGTACTCATGATTTAGGGCAGATAATGGGGGACAAAATTATTCTTCACGTGCTAGACTAGACAGCGAGTGTCAGCAGACTTTGACCACGGGAACATTACAACTGATCTTTTTACCCAACCTGCACATCGGTCTCTGGACTGCAATCAGGAGCAGACTGATGTTTCCCTCCCAAGATTAGCATCTTCAACGTTCATTTTTTTTTTTTAAGTTTAGAATGTATCTACAATTAAAGTACACTAAAGTAACATTTTTAAAAAAGTGTATTGAAGACATACTTGGGATCTTTCACAAGAAGTTTCCGGATAAAGTCTTTTGCCAAGCCACTAGTATTCTTGAAAAACTCCTCATCGAATTCATAGTTCACAGCTGAAACATTAGCCAATGTTTCTTGTTTACTGTCACCCAAGAAAGGTGATGCACCACTCAAGCTAATGAAAAGAAAATGATGGAAATTTCAGAAGAGAAGTGATAATTGCTGCACACAAAACATACTTTTAAACATAAACTATACGGATAACTTTCCTTTCCTACAACTACTACTGTGAAGGTTTGAGCCCAACTACACAAGACTTCAAAAACAGGATATCATCCTGCACCACTATCTGTGTTGACTAAACACCACCAGTTCTGGTGGTATAATCTTAACTCTGTATCCCGAACAGAAATTCTACATTGTTAGCACAAGAAATATTACGGACAGTATTTAACCCTTTATCCGCCGATGAAATTAATTTTACTCTTCTTGCGTTATGAAACCATTTTTTGGGGCATTTCCTGCAAAAGGCTTTTCATAATATCAATTCCATCTGGTCTGGTTTTTGTTATCAACATCTATCTTAGTCATTCAAAAACATGGCACAATCTATATTGCAACATTGTTTATATTTTGCTCCATATTTACGCTGTTCCCAATGTATCATTCACTTAAAATCAGACTTAGATTTTTCAGTTCCTTTGAATTAGCCAAAATTAGAAATAAATGGTGCAATTATGCAATCCTGTTTAAAAATGGCAACATTGTCAGTTAAACCATGCAGTTATTTGTCAGGCATTTCTTTTACATTATAGAAACACTCCAATAATACAAAAAAAATCTTCTAAGCGATGATAAAACAAGTACATTTATTTTTCCTGCTGTTTTCTCCCTTCCTGAAGGCATTGACTCCTCCTTGCTGGAGTACAGTTCCACAACAGTGGGACTTCCTGGTCCCTTGCCCAAGTGGTAATTCTTCATGAGTCTAGACAGCAGGTGCTGGCAGACTGCCTAACTGTGGGAAGCACCACAGCTGACCAGGCCCAACACTCACCAGATGTCCACTCTTGGGTAACTTCCAGCAAGGGTCACTGAATAAATAATCAGGAGTGAGAACCCTCGACGATTTTTCTTCGCTAATCCAGGGTGTTGAAGCAAACTGTAACATCTCCACAAACACCTTGGCTGAGATTAACACAAACCAGGGAACTGAATCTGGGACCTCTACAGTCTATACAGCTCAGCTACTCACAGCCTTAACCATCTGATCACTCAAAGGGAAATGTATAGTACAATATATTTTATACTTTGTCATTGTTTTTATAGTCACCTGAAAAAGGATTAACTTCCTGCATAATATGAACTGTTGTATTTTTACATGAAACATTTATTTTTACGTTAGTTTTTCTTTTAAGATGCACCGTAGAATTATTTCCGTTTTACTTTTGACAACTTTCATTGGTTTGACATCCTCCAATGCATTGACTTCAAAATCCTTGTGCCTATTTATAAATCCATCCATCGTCTTGCTCTACCAGTCTTGTGTCCCAGCTGACAACCTCTCGAGAGTTTGGGTTACAGTGTGTCTCTCTTTTCCCACATTTCACCAGTGGCAGAGCCTTCAGCAATCATGGCCTTGCTTCCTGGAATTCTTTCCCCAAAACCTTCCACCTTGCTTCACATCACCTTCACCATCAAAATCCTCCTCAAAATCTACCTTTAACCTCACTTTTGGTTACTTCCCCTAACCTTTCTCCCAATTCCTGCTGAGTGACTTAATTCTATCCCCCTGGTGAAGCCTCTACATTAAAAGCTGCTATACAAGTTACTGTTTTGTAATGCAGATCATAACCAGTCAGCCAATTTTAAATATTCCAACATACTTCAGCAACATAATGCTTTACTTTAGGTCACCAGCGCATAAAAGGGCTGGGAGGCAACTGTTCCCTGGCTTCTGCCGGTGCAATTCCCATGTTTCCACACTTTTAGGTACAGAAACCAAGTGGCCTTACCACTGCGTTCTTTTGCCTTTCTTCTCTTCACCCATCCCTCCCTCCCTCAAATAGCACAGCAAAAATTTGGCTCACAAAGAAAAATCAGTTAAGAGGAATCCACAACCTATAATATATTTGAAAGTAACGCTGGATCACTATCTGTGCTATGCTACTACAGATCTCCAGTGCTCATCACAGCTTTATGGAATTATAATTGCTACAAGATTTAATTATACTCGGGGCATTTCTGCTGATTTAGCTCTTTAAACAATTAAACTTTAGACAAAAAAAACCTCCACAACCTAATCACAATTTTGTGTGCGTCTTTTCAGAATTTCAATTTAAAATGCACAATTTAGAAAACTATTCCTTGAAAAAGTAATGTTAGGGACATTCCAGGCGCACTAGGTGCTGACATTGTGATAACATCAGCATCAATCATGTTACTGTGCCTGCACTTGAATGCCAACATGACTTTCACCATAACAATACACTTTCAACCGTGAGAAAATAAACATTTGTTTAAAAATGCAATACTTACAGAATGTAGGTTAGGACACCAATACTCCTGAAACACATGGAAGAACAGTGCTTTTAGGTTTCTGCAAATGGTTTAAAAAATACTTATTCAAAAGTTCTGCTCATCATATAGTTTGTGTTCACTCACCACATATCAGCCTCCAGACCAAGAGGTTCATAGTTTACTATTTCTGGAGCTTCAAAATTAAAAAAAAAAAATTAATTTCACAAGATCTAAAATGTTGCATGTTATGGTCTACAGAAATTTCTTTTTCATTTAAACTTTACATAGATTCTCGCTGCTGCAACTTTCCATTTCCTCCTTTGGTTGGCAGGGTGGGATTATCCTAGATCAATCAATGGCATTCTCATCAGTTGACAAGGTGCATTTGTATTCCTCGCCTCTCCCTCTGCCTCTTCCCCACCACCGTACCTCGAGAATGAGTGAAATTTGCCCTTTGATGGAGCTATCCTCTCGAATGTTGCAAAGTCCAGCCCTTTGAACTGTTTTTATTGTGCAGCTGCTGTGGTTGGCCCACCATTATTTCTTACTTTATGCCCTCTGAATTTTTTTTTAGTTCAACATAATTGAGTTTGGTTTTGGTATTCATGAAACAAAGTTTGCTAATATTAATGACCTTTACGCATGTAGTGCTTAATAACAGCACCAGGAGATTTTAAACTAACTACAACAAAACCACAAATTTACCATTTGGATGTGGTCATTATTGATGAGCAATCTTATCATTTTAAGTGAGGAAACCATCTTAACCATTTGATATTACATGTCAAAGCAAAGCAATTTTACACATCAAAAGAAAAGTAGCACAACACAAAATTGATCACTGTGCATATGCATTAGATTAAAAACTATAAAATTACAGTAAACATTACATCAAATACAGAAATGTATTTATTTTTAAAAACCCCTTTGGAAATATAATGTGCTTCTGTGATAAACAAAATGAGTTTTTAAATTAGTTTGGGAGGAAACTATAGAATAGCCCCTTCCCAAATGTCTTTCCTCCTTTCCTGAAGATTGTGACTGAAGGTATTACATAGTATTTACAGCACAAAACATAGGCCATTCAGCCCAACAGCTCCATGTCTGTGTTTATTCTCCACCGAGCCTGCTCCCACCCTTCTTCGTCGAACCCCATCATCAACACATCCTTCTATTCCTTTCTCCCTCGTGTGCTTATCTAACTTCCCCTTAAATCCATTTATGCTACTCCTTGTGGTAGCGAGGTACACATTCTAACCACTCTGGGTAAAGAAGTTTCTCCCGAATTCCATATTGGATTTATTAGCGAGTATCTTGTATTTATGGCCCATAGTTCTGGACTCCCCTGCAAGTGGAAACATCCTCCCCATGTCTATCCTATCAAACCCTTTCATAATCTTAAAGACCTCTATCAGTTCACCCCTTAGTCTTCTATTTTCTAGAGAAAAGAGCCCCAGCCTGTTCAATCTTTCCTAACAGGTATAACCTCTCAGTTCTGGTATCATTCTAGTAGATCTTTTTTGCACCTTCGCCAATGCCTCAATATCCTTTTTATAATATGGAGACCAGAACGGTTCAAGTGTGGTCCAACCAAGGTTCTATACAAGTTTAACATAACTTCTCTGCTTTTCAATTCTATCGCTCTAGAAATGAACCCCAGTGCTTGGTTTGCATTTTTTTTTTTTATAAACAGCCTTATTAACCGGTGTTGCTATGCTTAGTGATTTGTGTATCTGTACCCACAGATCCCTATGCTCCCCTAGCCCATTTACATACTTATTTTCCAAGGAGCATGTGGCCTCCTTATTCTTCCTACCAAAATGTACTACCTAATACTTGTGTTGGGGGACTGTTGCTAAACCACTCAACAGTACTTGCCCATTGGTTGCCCTTCATGGCTGAGTTTAGACAGCGAGTTTCAGCAGGCTAGTCAACTGTGGAAACTTCCTGCCCTCATTCATGGTACACAAATGTAATGCCCCCTTCACCATCGTACCAGAGATCAGCTAACATGATACAGATCAAGAATCAAACCTGGGACTTTCCTACTCTATGGATCACTTTTACACTGGGTAGTACATCTACCAACTAAGCTATTGGGGAAGCTCTTTGCATAATTTATTTCAACTTTCAATATTTCACATTAGAAATGTACAGCTAACAAAAGGATATAAAATACATACTGATTTTCTACAATGGAAAGGATAGCAAACCCTTAAAGATGAAGGCTTTTCAAAAAAATCAGGCTCCCATTTTGTTGCTTTTTAATGTGTGTGTTAGGTGACTCTCTCCAATCTTTAATAGAAGTAAAACTGAAAATTTGATCCCAAACCTAACCAACTACTGCCTGGAATCAGACAACTAGGGAAAGAGATACTAAGAAGTCTGTGCTCCCTTCCATTTTTTCTCTTTCTGCTCAAGACCTCGATAGATTGGCTCCAGCCAAGGAAGAACTGAGTCAGTAGATGCATGGACTGTAAGCATATTGTATTCCTCCTCTACCCTCAGCCCACATCATCTGCCTAGGATCTTACATGTGCAATGGCAAACTGCTCCCAGGCCTCTGCCGCTGCCAATTTGATCAATCTGCTACAAGCCTTTATTCTTCTCCCAACCCTATGAGAAGGAATGGCTTTTAGCAATGGCATGAGGGCATCAACTCTGTTATCTCCACTGTTATGGCACTTCATATTGGGTTGGGGTTTTAATATGCTATGGAAGGCAACTTTTAAATAGAAACTTATCATGCTCACATTTGACCCCAAATCAAAATACAATACAACAAGCTTGAGGGGGCACCAGATAACAGAGGCAGAATGGAGAGGAGTATACAAGTATACCCTGACAACTACCCTCTGTGGCAGAATGCATAAGAGCAAGTTCACGATAATAAATTGAGTATACTGTACCCCACAGATGGTTGACAAATTCCACCCATATCAGAGTGATAAATGTTGGAAGGGCTCTGGTCATATCCCTGCATTCTAGGCAGCAGTCTGGGAGCACAGAGCCCCACACCTTTAAACAGGAGGTCTAGTGCAACTCTCACCACTAGCTGCAAAGAGGTGCAATCCCCACTATGGTGCAGGCAATACACCCTGTTACAAGAATGTGTGAGGAAAACTATGAGACATACACCATCAGAACAGATAATATATAGACTCTACCTGGAACTTGGGAATGACCAGGCAATCTAGAACCCTCTCACTGACCAATGCAACTCACACAGGTCAGAAGCAGTCCACAAGCAAACAAGTCCTACCCAGTGTCATCCCCTTCGTAATGTAGGTATTGTTATCGTCCTGACCCAGTTGAACTTCAGGTTTTAACCTCAGGCTAAATTATTCCGCCCCCCCTCCCCACCAACCAAATCAGCAGGTTGTTCTCGGCATGTGCACAACGGTGTCATCAACCCCACTGCGGCATGCCTCTCCCTGCAAATACTGCGGGACAAAACTATACAGTAACTTCACAAAATAAACTGGACATTTATCTCAAAAAATTAAGAAAATTCATCACTCTACAACCAGTGAAAAGTCAGAATTCAAAAGTACAAATAACTATGCTGATTTCAGATAAGCCTTGAAAGATACCTACCTACAAACTCTGGAGTGCCAAAGATATTTTTGAATTCATTCCCAAAATCTATTTCATGAGCCAAACCAAAGTCAATGAGCTTAATCCGAGGTTTGGGTGACTTTTTATCTAGTAACATAATGTTTTCAGGCTGCAGAAAAGAAAAAGGTTGTGGAAGGAATTTGAACATTAATTTGTTTCCATTAATGAAGCAAAACACAAGCAGCATAAAAGAACGATTTTTAAAAAATGCATCATGAAAGCTTGGTATTCTACATAAAACTAACATTTCAATATCTAACAGTCTATTCAGATGTGAACAGAAAGGTTTAATAAATTGTTTATTATAGTTCTCAATTTTCTAATTAAAAAATTAGGTATAATTTTTACAACTCTCAGAAGCAGTGCAGTTGCTATATTCATTTGGTTATAAAATACATCTGGTTGATTAACATGTGTAAAGGATGCACTGGATTCTTTCCTTGCAGATCTTTCCACTGACTTCTCCTGCACTAAACATAACTACTGCTGGGGTATGGCTCTAGTGGCGGCAGCAGCAGCAGCTCTCCAGTACCTCACTCAAGCTTACCTCACATGTGAAATTAGGCAATTTAAGTATCACCACAGCATTTGACTATGTGGGAGGGAGGCATCAGAGCACTGCCCAATTGGATCCTCATCCAGCATCCACATAATGCACTTCAGCATGGGTCATTGGACAGCAAGAGAGAAAACTCTGGCCTTTCCACCCCTCCCTAGCTCAGGAATGCTAAATCAAACTCTGGTGCCACCACAGCTCTGATGGAAACCCTAACTGAATACAGATTAAACATGGACCTCCCAAGTATGGCGTGGCTCAGTACCATACTGGACAATACACTTTTTAGTAAAAATATTCAGAGGATCGAACAACGTGATGAAAAGTTACAACCTCTCTTTCAGATCTTTATTAACCCAATAGGAATATAGGAACAGGAGACCACCATTCAGCCCCTCAAGCCTGTTCTGCCATTCAATTAGACCATGGCTGATCTGTACCATGTGCATTTCCATCATTTTGTATTTTCTTTCAGATCTTCCGCATTGTGTGTTTTAAAAAAATCTGTTTTGATGGAGCTTAACTTTGGGGTTTTCCACTGAATGCATGCGCACTAAACTATTCAAAATGTAAAGTATCATATGCATACAGATCTTTGATAAAAATATTAGGCAGCTGCAACAGAATTGCTCATTTAGTGCTTTAGATTATTAATGCATATATAGTTTCCTGGGCATCAAAAATTCACAACTGGCTGCAATGAGGATGTATTTACTCACCCAGTACAAGCTTTTTAAAAAAAAAATCAAAAGCAGTAACAGATTACTGATATTTTGTTAGAACTATGACTTGAACTTAATTCTCTTGCTTTTAATAATTTACTATACAGCAATGGTAGCATGAAACATTTCACAAATTTGAGAACAGTCGGTAACAGATGGTTATATGATTACCAAATAAATTTAGCTCAGTTGGTTAAACTGACCACTTCTTCACTTCCTTCCCTAAGCAATTTGTACAGTACAAACAAAGCAGAAGTGGTAAAACACTCACTTGTAGTCCCTGGGTATTTGATGACAGGAGAGATCAGGTGACAAAAAGAGAACTAGGGGAAAACCAAACATTTCCAGAGCTACAGTCTGGTGATTTGGCTGCAGTTCAGAACACACACAAACCAATCTACACAATATCCTTTTACACACACATTTGTCTTATAATGTATGTGTTCTATTCCCCAGTAGTCTAACTGAAAACACATACAATAGTACCCATTGCTCAATCAATCATCGGCCATTATATTCTTGCACCTGTGCCATTTCTACATCGTGCTCGGTTTTCTGATGCCATCGGTAAAATTACCACAAACTGACAAGATACCCCAAACAAAAATATTCTAACAAAGCGACCAACCATTCAAGATAATGGGAGAAGTGGGGTTCTCATATTTTACAAGATTGACCAAACCACAATTGAATTCCAATTCGTAATTCACCCATACATAGATTTTTTTTTAAATGCAAAGAATTAAATAAAATTTAACAAACTATTGGATCTTCCATGTCATTGCACTTGTGCTGAGGAGGCAGCTGGTCTGTGGGTGGCAGGTTCAGGTGGAGGCCAGTGCCAAGAGTTAGGGTGAAGGTGGGTGCTGGGGTGTATGGGTAGTGGGACAGGGGTTAATCTACAAAAGAAAACTAATAAAACTTTTAGCCTACGCACAGATCACAGGTGGGTGCACCTTCCTTAAATTGAGTCCTCGGGTTGTGGAGGGCCAGGCCACCTCTACACTATTGTGCTGTTGCAGGTTTTACACCATTTTATTCCCTAGAGCATGTGATAATCCACTCAACTCAGAATTTCTATCATTTAAAGTAACACATCTCTCCATAGGTCTGAAGGTTGGGTGGGAAGGGTCATGGCAGCTGAATTTCTATTTTGCTACAGCGTGTTTGGTAGAATTTTTTTTTTTGATAGTGTGATTTGGAACAAAATTGAAGTTGGAGAAAGGTTTTGTGCTATTTGAAAGTAGGAAATTAAAATAATCAATGACAAAAAAAAATCTTAAACACTGAGCCAATGAAAAAGAAACGTGATTGGCTGCTCACAACACTTGATGACCATGACAAAGTAAAGACATGGCACCAGTCAATTTCATTCTACTATGAAACATGAGAATGCAATTAATTTAAGAATGTGCTTATTTATGATGGGAGTTAGATTTAAATGAAACTACTTCTAATGGAATACTGCTACAAAGATTAAACCTAAATAAAGCCCTGCCTTCTCTTCACCCTCTCCCCCACCCCCACCCCCCACAAAATTGTCCATATGAGAATAAAACTGTATTATCAGTTTGTAACCTAGCTCAAAAACTGGCTCACGCAAGTTCCACCGTCAATAAGTTAGAGTCTAAAGATCCAAAATGGACTCATTTTTAAACATAAGTATCATTAATATGACAACTCCAGACACACAGACTGATGCGATGCAGGGATGCCAACAAACGCTCCCCCTAAGCTGCGCAGGCGTGCGGCTGCACATCGATCGGGAGGTCCCGTGCAGGCTGCTCACCAGCTTTTGCTGCTGGAAAAGATACCGCGCACGCGCAGCCGCTTTTAAAGGGACTGCGCATGGAAAAAACGAAATTAGAGAGAACATTGATGCCAACCCTTGTTGGACGTACTCCTGGAGGTTTGATCATGTAACATCTGATCACATGACACTTGCCCGCTTTGCAAATATTAAAAACTGGGTCTCCTGCAATTGAGCGCCTTTGCTCATAATTTTACGCCAGTAGTTATAGGAACAGGAGTAGGCTATTCTGCCCTTCAAGCCTGCTTGTTCCGCCATTCAATTAGATCATGACTAATCTGCACCTCAACTCCATTTACCCGCCTTTGTTCCATATCCCTTCATACCTTTTCCTAACGAGAAACTATCAATTGCAGTCTTGAAAATTTCAATTGACTCAGCAGCCACAGCCTTTTGGGGGAAGCGAGTTACAGATTTCCACAAACCCTTTGCGGAAAAAGTGCTTCTGGATTTCAGTCCTTGTTCTGGATTCGCTCACCAGTAGTTTCTCTGTATCTACCCTATTGAAACCCTTAATCATTTTAAGTATCTCGATTAGATCACCCCTCAACTTTCTAAACTCAAGGGACTATAAGCCAAGTTTATGCAAGCTGCCCCCATAATTTAACTTTTTAAGCTCTCATATCATCCTGGTGAACCTGCGTAGTACCCCTTCCAAGGTCAATACATCCTTACTGAGGTTTGGTGTCTAAATCTGAACACAGTACTCCAGATGGGCTCGAACTAAGGCTCTGTACAACTGAAGCATTATTTCCTCCATTTTATATTCCAACCACCCTTCAGATAATTACATTTTGTACCTGTGCATTAGCTTTTAGTCACCTGTTGCGCAAAAATTCGAAAACCGGAAAGGCGAAGAAATTGCACAGGAGCAAACCACAGGCACTAAGCGCTACTTTTCTCCCGAGTTGCTAGCAGCACTGACTTCATGGCTTTAAGCACGTTTGATTCGAAAGGTATTAGAGGTAAACAAATTTCATGCTTTGCAGTTGTAATGCCACTGATCTAACACTGAACCAGTCATTCGAGGGTCAAATAAATTTGTTTGCACGTTTTTGGTCAAACTGTGTTACAAGCTATTAAAAGAAAATCGTCTAATCAGATTTCATACTTGTTCAAAAAGGGTGTAAGGGTACACCCAGCAACTACAGGCCAGTCAGTTTAACCTCAGTAGTGGGGAAGCTTTTAGAAAAGATAATCAGGGACAAGGTTACCAGTTACTTGGACAAGTGTGAAATAATTAAGGAAAGCCAACACAGATTTGTTAAAGGCAAATCGTATTTAATTAACTTGATCAAGTTTTTTGATGAGGTAACAGAGAGGGCAATGCGGTTGATGTGGTGTACATGGACTTCCAAAAGGCGTTTGATAAAGTGCCACATAATAGGCTTGCCAGCAAAGTTGAAGCCCATGGAATAAAAGGGACAGTGGCAGCATGGAAACGGAATTGGCTAAGTGACAGGAAACAGAGATTAGTGGTGAACGGTTGTTTTTCGGACCGGAGGAAGGTACACAGTGGTGTTCCCCAGGGGTCAGTACTAGGACCACTGCTTTTCTTGATATATATTAATGATTTGGACTTGGGTGTACAGGGCATAATTTCAAAATGTGCAGATGACACAAAACTTATAAGCATAGTGAACAGTGAGGAGGATAGTGATAGACTTCAAGAAGGCAGACAGGCTGGTGAAATGGGCGGACACGTGGCAGATGAAATTTAACGCAGAAAAGTGCGAAATAGGAAGAACGAAGAGAGGCAATATAAACTAAAGGGTACAATCCTAAAGGGGTGCATGAACAGAGAGACTGGGGGTTTTTGTGCACAAATTGTTGAAGGTGGCAGGGCAGGCTGAGAAAGCGGTTGAAAAAGCTTACGCGATACTGGGCTTCATAAATAGAGCCATAGAGTACAAAAGCAAGGAAATTATGATGAACCTTTATAAAACACTGGTTCGGCCTCAACTGGAGTATTATGTCCAATTCTGGGCACCACACTTTAGGAAGGATGTGAAGGCCTTAGAGAGCGTGCAGAAAAGATTTACAAGAATGATTCCAGGGATGAGGGACTTCAGTTACGTGGATCGACTGGAGAAGCTGGGGTTGTTCTCCTTAGAGCAGAGAAGGTTGAGAGGAAATTTGATAGAGGTGTTTAAAATCATGAGGGGGTCTAGATAGAGTAGATAGAGAGAAACTGTTCCCATTGGTGGAAGGGTCGAGAACCAGAGGACACAGATTTAAGGTGATTGGCAATAGAACCAACAGCAACATGAGGAAAACTTTAAGCAGCGAGTGGTTAGGATCCGGAAAGCACTGCCTGAAAGGGTGGTGGAGGCAGATTCAATCGTGACTTTCAAAAGGGAACTGGATAATACCTGAAGGAAAAAAATTTGCAGGGCTACGGTGAAAGGGCGGGGGAGTGGGACTAGTGCTCTTGCAGAGAGCTGGCACGGGCTCGACGGCCTCCTTCTGTGCTGTAACCATTCTATGATTCTAATTAAAAAGGCACTAACCACTCATGAAGTGCAGAATTATATACATTTTTCTTGCATTTTGAAAAGTTTTCCCGTTTCCCTTGGTACTTATGTACTCATACTGGCGCTATTGGAATTCTAGGTTTTATCACAAGGTGCATCATTTAAACGGTCATGAGGTAATGATGAGCCTATACAAAACCTCAATTACAGTAGTGTACAGTAATGGGTTTCAAGCAATAGGAAGGAGAGAGACTTGAGAGAAGGTACAATGCAGATTTACCAAGATGCTGCCTGGTATGAGGAAATACAAATGCCAAGACTTGAAAAATTGGAGCTTTTCTTATTCGAATAATGCAGAATACAGGGTGAAAGAATAGGACAGGGTAGATAGAAGCTTACTTAAAGTAAAGGATTTTTTGCTATAGCTTTGATGAAATAGTTTTCCACGTAAAGCTGACGGGTACAAAATGTAATTATTTAATCTAGTATATTGGGGTCGAGAATGAAGGGCCATAGATACAAATGTAAGGGATTTGGGACTGAGAGCAAGAGAATCTTCTTTACAAAAAGAGTTGAGAGTCTGTAGAATTCACTTCCAGAGTTTGTGTCTGAGACAGAAACAATGTTAACATTCAAAATTAGATTGGGATAGGTGGATGAAGGTAAAGGGGATATGGGAACAGGAGGGTAAATATGTTTAGTACTATTTGCTCACTTGGAGGGTAAACACTGACATGGACTGTTGCGCCTGGAAAATGAAAGCCGATTCTACTTTCCCTACCTGGTTTGGACATCGCACTATTAAGTTGGCACTCCTAAGGCGCTGTCAGATGCAGAGTAAAAATCCTTCTATACTCCCTGAATCTATCTATATTGAAAAAAAATCCATTGCTACAGCAGTGGAACTTTTATTTTCATTTCCACTATGTGAGCGAGATCACAGTTCTAAATTATGGGCAGACTTGTACTGTGGGCCTACACCCATGTTGAGACTGCCACAAACTTATTCTGCTTTGATTACTTACAGCCAGCATAGAAATAAACTCCATCCCATTAGTCTGTGCTGGAGTTAAACCCAGATCGGAGGCGAAAGCACAGCATGCTTACCAAAGTTGTGTAAGTGTCCTTTCTGGCATTACATTCCTTCATTTTAAATCATATTTCTATTAAAATCAGCTATTCAGCAGAGTCTGGAGGAGGGGATGAATGGGGAAGAGGCTAGGGCAAATTAAACCATTTTATTTGTGGCTGAACGGAGAAAACTACCTACAGAAAAGATATTGCTGATATTCATCCATATGCTGCAGCTAATAAAACATTTATTCCATGGAGTTTCTCTCGTTTACATGGAAAACCATTTAAGAACATAAGAAATAGGAGCAGGAGTAGGCCATTAGGCCCGTCGAGCCTGCTCCGCCATTCAACGAGATCATGGCTGATCTTCTGCCTCAATTCCATTCACCAGCCTTATCCCTTGATGCCCTTACTAGTCAGAAATCTATCGACTTCTGTTTTGAATATACCCAATGACTGAGCCTCCACAGCCCTCTGGGGTAGAGAATTCCAAAGATTCACCACCCTGTGTGTGAAGAAATTTCTTCTCATCTCAGTCCTGAATGGCCTACCCTTTATCCTGAGGCTGTGGCCCCTGGTTCTAGACTCCCCAGCCAAGGGAAACATTCTCCCAGCATCCACCCTATCAAGCCCTGTAATAATTTTGTATGCTTCAATGAGATCCCCTCTCATTCTTCTAAATTCAAGAGAATACAGGCCTAGTTTACTCAATCTCATCTCTTATTATACGACAGTCCCACCATCCCAGGAATCAATCTCGTGAACCTTCGTTGCACTCCCTCCCTCTATGGCAAGTATATCCTTCCATAGGCAAGGAGACCAAAATTGTACACAGTACTCCAGGTGTGGTCTCACCAAGGCCCTATATAATTGGAGTAAGACTTCTTTACTCCTGTACTCAAATCCTCTTGTAATGAAGGCCAGCATACCATTTGCCTTCCTAATGGCTTGCTGCACCTGCACAGTCACTTTCAGTGACTCATGTACAAGGACACCCAGGTCCCTTTCAGCATCTGCATTCCCCAATCTTTCACCATTTAGGAAATACTCTGCCTTTGTTTTTTCTACCAAAGTGGATAACTTCACATTTATCCACATTATAATCCATATGCCATGTTCTCGCCCACTCACTGAGCCTGCCGAGATCCCCTTGAAGCCTCTTCACAACTGACACTGCCACCTAGCTTTGTGTCATCAGCAAATTTGGAAATGTTACATTTAGTCCCCTCATCCAAATCATCTTCAAAACTGTAGCAGAAAATCCTTTACCTTAAGTAATACTATGAAAGAAAAGGAGTTTGATACTCAGAACTATTTTCTGTTTTATTTGGAATGCACTTAAGCTTTTTGTTCTTTATTCAAGGGCTTTAACTGAATTTAAATACGTTCCTAGAAAAGAACAGAGCCCACCCCTAATTTGAACTGAAATACTTTCAATTCAATTAATTTTATGTTAAAGGAATAAAAGCTCATTTTAAAACCAAAACTTATATTTATCCACAATCCTCCATTCTTTCCTGTAAATAAGTAAAGTAGGGATTAATTGTGAAAACACAGGCCTCTACAGTGGTCCAGTACACATGGTTAGCCAGTCCATGTACCATTTGCGGAAACAACGTTAACCTACAGTATTGTGCAACTGCAGCTCCCTGCATGGAGAGCTGCAAGAAGGAAAGATTAGCCAAGACAAGACCATGAACCACTTACTTTTATAAGTTTTAAAATGGGAGGAGAGAAAGAGAGATTTTTTTTTTTTTAAAAGACCAGACATTTTGCAGTTTTTGGAAACAGAAATGCTGGATTAGCAATTTTTAAATGCAGAGATTTAACAATTCAGACTCTAAATGATATTACATGACATGACTAATGTATCTCAACACCAAGAGCATTTAAACGGCTATTTTGTGATTCGAGCATGACTAAACATAATTTCTATACTATACACGTTGCATAAAAATGAATACTTTTCACTTGTCCTATATATTAAGCAGCTTTAAAAAAGTTCATCAACTTCACATTGGTTTTACCTTAAGGTCGAAGTGGGCAATGCACTTGGAATGGAGGTAGTGGACACCATTGAGAATTTGTTTGAGAAATTCCGTGGCCTCCTCTTCTGTCAAGGACTCTTTTTCAGCCAGAAAATCGAACAGCTCCCCTCCAGACACGCTGCAGTTTATTGAAGAAAAATAATTTTATAGGATTGTTTCCAACACACTTAAAACAATTTGCTCAAATATAAATCAATTTTAAGGTCACTCAAATTAAATGCCCTATTTAAAAACATGGAGTTAACACTAACTACCATGAGTGATGCTGGAAGAGTTGATGTCACAGGCTGACAGCCAATGTGGTGGAATTTCTCTCATAAAACAAGCCGTCATTTGGCCTCTTACTTTGGTATGTGGCTTTTGTTTAAAACATTTAAATTGCACAAACCCATTTTTAAAATCTTGATTGCACAAAAGTTCTTAATAGCCTGCAGTCACCTCAAGGCAAGAGTTTTATTTACAATACATATACATATTTTATCTGAGAAAACAGAAGACTATAAAAGTATGCCTGGGCAGTAGGCAAAACCTAAAAAATGATTAGCGAATTTATAAAAGAAGTGTCTCTGTGGCATTGCTCACAGATACCAATCGGCAGCAGAGGCAGAACTGGGGCAGGGATCTTGGACACAAACTGAACATTTTATCATGAACTGTAACAGGCAGCTGCAAAGGCAGCACTTTGTTGGACAACAAAGCTGTGCACGCAGAGGGGTTTGAAACATTGGATATTGGGGAAGAAGGCACTTCAGCATTCTTACTGCAAAACCAGGCACTTGGCCTTTCACAAGGATATGCTGCATTCTGTTCTAGCAGCTCTTTCTTTTAAGCACACAAGCAGGTCTCTCCCCTTCTCCATTGGGTATGGTAGTCAGCTGGATGTGGTTAGTACAATTACTTTATTGAACCTCAGATAATTTCATGAAGGCCATTGCAGTTAGGCCTGCTTTGTGATATTTGGTAATTATTTTTTTTTAACTATATTTATTTGACCTGCATTAAACTAAATCATGTGAATCAAGTTATGGTTGTCTTTTTAAACCATTCAGTTAAAAAAAAAAATTTAATCACAGCCTTAAACATTAACATTTTGCCTCAGATTCTACTCGGAGTCATTCATAGTTAAAAGCCATAGTGTTTGAAACAAAAATATAAATTATATTTCAATACAAAAGTTGAGAGACACCTGATTATACCAGTTCTTTAATTAGAATATCAAACAGACAATCTGTCCCACCTGTTTAAGATTTTGTTTTTATAGTAAAGACCAAGAAAATAGGTTAAAATGATTTGCATCTTTCCACTTTTTCAGAATATATCTGAACCGGTACTGGATAAACATATTTAGAGTTTGGATTTTTATTCAGTACTTCCCTTCACACAATTTCTCATGGTCCCACTCGCTATCAATCCCAGCATGTATCCACAAATTGCCTCCTGATTCCTCCCCCCACCTACCAGTGGTTCTGTAGCCATACTGTTGTATATCATCGCCATCTTCTACAAATCCTTTCCCTTCCACTTGCTCCACTACAGTCACCAGCTACTCAGTATTGCCGCTCCTATTTTACTCTTCCCACAATGCATCACAGTTCATTGAAGTGTAATCTCCACATCAGAAAATGCTAATAGTCATTAATTATCTATGTACTTCTCAGATTAAACCAAATTGTAAAGTCTTATTGGTAGATCACACATCTCTTTCAAAACACTCCTATACATCGGAGAATGGCGGAGCAGGCTAGAGGGGCCGAATGGCCTACTCCTGCTCCTATCTTCTATGATTCTATGAGATTATCCCACAATTTATTAGTCAATTTATTTTTCCTGCACTTCATTTCATCGCGTTGACTATTCATTCATCCCTTTAAATTTATAAATTAACTACTCTAAAATTTTATGTCGAACATTTGACAAATAGGTCTGTGCTGTCACGGAGAATAAAGCGCTGTTACTGTCTATTCAGAAAAACATGAATGGACAGAAATCACTTTTAATAACAATTCTGCCTTTCAGGAAAAACGCATGTTCAGTGCTAAATCCAACAGATCCATTAGATCAACTGACAGCAGTAATGAGCAGAGGTCCCGCGAAGATGCGTGCGTGCACGGCCGCACAGTGGTCTGAGAGGTCCCGCAAAGATGTGCGTGTGCACGGCCGCGCAGTGGTCTGAGAGGTCCCATGAAGGTGCGCGCGTGCACAGCCGCGCAGTGGTCTGAGAGGTCCCACACAGGCCGCTCACCTGCTTTTACATTGTAGATATCGCGCATGCGTAAAAAATTTGAATGGGCCGCGCATTGGGGAGGCAGGCCGCGCAGGAGCCAGTGCAGCTTACGGGGGACATTGGTCATGAGTGTATACTTTCTTACATTAAAAATACTGTCTTACATTAAAAATACTGCTGATACAAGTCCTCTCCCTATATAGACCCATTTTCTGACTTACCATGAGTAACACTTTAGTAGATCTCCTAAAATATATTAACAGATCTGCTGTGACATTACTCTGTGAATCAGAGGTTATGATGTTTGGGGGCAGGGAGGGAGAAAGGGTGTGTGTGTTAGGATGTGGAAGTAGGGGGGACACTATGTGACAGACCCACCTTTCCTGTTGCACATCAGAAGCAGCTCAACATAATCTAGTTATTTTCTTAAATGGGAACTTAGATCCTGCCTCGTGCTCTTTCTGGCCAGGATGATTGGACATATTAGATTAAATAAACATAGTGAAAGAGGAAGTTAAGGGGTTTAGTATCTTTGAAAGTGGATAAATCCCCAGGGCCTGGATGAAATGTATCCCAGACTGTGAAGAGAATTAAGAGAGGAAATAGCAGAGGCTCTGACCATCATTTTCCAATCCTCTCTGGCTACAGGTGTGGTGCCAGAGGACTGCTAACGTGGTACCGTTGTTTAAAAAGGGAGAAAAGAATAGATCGAGTAATTACAGGTCACTCAGCCTAACCTCGGTGGTGGGAAAATTATTGGAAAAAATTCTGAGGATAAAGCTTCATTTAGAAAGACATGCGATTAATCAGGGACAGTCAGCATGGATTTGGTAAGGGAAGGTCGTGTCTGACTAACTTGATTGAATTTTTTGAGGAGGTAACAAGGAGGGTCGATGAGGGTAGTGCATTTGATGTAGTCTATATGGATTTTAGCAAGGCTTTTGATAAGTTCCCGCATGGCAGACTGGTCACAAAAGTAAAAGCCCATGGGATCCAAGGCAAAGTGGCAAGTTGGATCCAAAATTAGCTCAGAGGCAGGAAACAAAGGGTAATGGTCAAAAGGTGTTTTTGTGACTGGAAGGCTGTTTCCAGTGGGGTTCCGCAGGGCTCAGTACTGGGTCCTTTGCTTTTTGTGGTATAGATCAATGATTTGGACTTGAATGTAGGAAGTATGATTAAGAAGTTTGCAGATGATACAAAAATTGGCCATGTGGTTGATAATGAAGAAAGCTGCAGACTGCAGGAAGATATCAATGGACTGATCAGGTGGGCAGAAAAAATGGAATTCAATCTGGAGAAGTGTGAGGTAATGCATTTGGAGAGGGCTAACAAGGCAAGGGAATACACTATAAATGGTAGGACACTGAGAAGTGCAGAAGATCAGAGGAGTGCATGTCCACAGATCCCTGAAGGTAGCAGGACAGGTAGATAAGGTGGTTAAGAAGGCATACGGGATACTTGCTTTTATTAGCTGAGGCACAGAATACAAGAGCAGGGAGGTTATGTTTGAACTGTATAACACACTAGTTAGGCCACAGCTAGAATACTGCATGCAGTTCTGTTCACCACATATAGGAAGGATGTGATTGCACTAGAGGGGATGCAGAGAGATTTACGAGGATGTTGCCTGGGCTGGGGAATTTTAGCTATGAGGAAAGGTTGGATAGGCTGGGGTGGTTTTCTTTGGAACAGAGGAGGCTGAGGGGAGACCTAATTGAGGTGTATAAAATTATGAGGGGCCTGACTGAGTGGATAGGAAGGACCTATTTCCCTTGGCAGAAGGGTCAATAACCAGGGGGCATAGATTTAAAGTAATTGGTCTGAAGTTTAGAGGGGATTTGAGGAGAATTTTTTTCACCCAGAGGGTGGTGGGGGTCTGGAACTCACTGCCTGAAAGGGTGGTAGAGGCAGAGACCCTCATTACATTTAAAAAGTAGTTGGATATGCACTTGAAGTGCCATAACCTACAAGGCTGCGGACCAAGTGCTGGAAAGTGGGATTAGGGTGGATAGCTCTTTGTCGGCCGGCACGGAGAAGATGGGCCGAATGGCTTCCTTCTGTGCTGTAAATTTCTATGACTGTCAATGACCTATTTCCCCACAGCGTATGGCTTTGAGGCCATTCTTCCATCCAACAAACCTACTCTAATTCTTTGAGCGAGAACCAAGTTATTGAATGAGATTAATCCAGTAGATGCAGATTTCTTGGATTTTCAAATGGCAATTGTCAAATTTCCTTGTGCAACGCTGGTAAGCAGGTTTAAGGCCAATTGAATAGCTGAATTCTCTAAATGGATTAAGAACAGGCTTGATAACAGGAGATGGGATTTTATTGCACTTACCAGTGGAGCATAAAATTAGCATTGTAGATCGGGCGTCTGTTGCAGAAACCGGCCTACTACCTTTTCCGCTGATTTCAAGGGAAAGGAAAAAAATCGGATTTCTATAATGGGGGCATGACCCGCAATAGCAATTTTATGTTCCGGTGGTAAATTGAAATTACACCCATGATAGTGCCAAATGGAAAATGCTCTGTCTGGGAATAAGTAACTAGCGGAATTCCACAGGGATTTCTTCTGGGACTCCTTTTTACAATATCTGTGAATGATATGGAACAAGGTGTCTGCAGTACTTTAATATAAATTTGATGATGAGACAATGCTCTGTGGGCCAGTAAAGAGTAGAAAGATGATCAATTATCTTCACAGATGGACTTGGACTAATTATTTAAATGTGCTGAGATAGACAAATGTATTTTAAAGTGGATTACTGTAAGGTAATGCCTTCCAGGTAACAACAACTTGTATTTATATAGCGCCTTTAACATAGTAAAACATCCCAAGGCGCTGCACAGGAGTATTTTAAGACAAAAAATGACACCGAGCAACATAGAGAAATTAGAGCAGGTGACCAAAAGCTTGGTCAAAGAGGTGTGTTTTAAGTATCGTCTTAAAGGAGGAACCTAAGAACATAAGAAATAGGAGCAGGAATAGGCCACTTGGCCCCTCGAGCCTGCTCCGACATTCAATAAGATCATGGCTGATCTTGGGCTCAAAGCCACCACCCTGCCCGCTCCCCATAACCCTTCACTCCATTATCTTGCAAAAATTTGTCTATCTCCACCTTAAATGTATTTAATGACCCAGCCTCCACGGCTCTCTGGGGCAGAGAATGCCACAGATTTACGACCCTCAGAAGAAATTCCTCCTCATCTCAGTTCTAAATTGGCGACCCTTTATTCTGAAACTATGCCCCCGAGTTCTAGATTTCCCCACGAGGGGAAACATCCTCTCTGCATCTACCTTGTCGAGCCCCTCAGTATCTTATATGTTTCAATAAGATCACCTCTCATTCTTCTAAATTACAATGAGTATAGGCCCAACCTGCTCAACCTTTCTTCATAAGTTAACCCCCTCATCTCTGGAATTAACCTAGTGAATCGTCTCTGAACTGCCTCCAATGCAAGTATGTCCTTTCTTAAATAAGGAGACCAAAACTGTATGCAGTACGCAAGGTGTGGTCTCACCAATACCCTGTACAGTTGTAGCAGGACTTCCCTGCTTTTATACTCCAACCCCCTTGCAATAAAGGCCAACATTCCATTTGCCTTTTTGATTACTTGCTGTACCTGCATGCTAACTTTTTGTGATTCATGCACAAGGACCCCCAGGTCCCTCTGAACTGTAGCATTTTGTAATCTCTCTCTATTTAAATAATAATTTGCTTTTTTATTTTTCCTGCCAAAGTGGATAACCTCGCACTTTCCCACATTATACTCCATCTGCCAAATGTTTGCCCACTCACTTAGCCTGTCTATATCCCTTTGCAGATTCTTTGAGTCCTCTGCACAACTTGCTTTCCCATCCATCTTTGTATCATCCGCAAACTTGGCTACATTACACTCGGTCCCTTCATCCAAGTCATTAATGCAGATTGTAAATAGTTGAGGCCCCAGCACCGATCCCTGTAGCACCACTAGTTACCGTTTGCCAATTAGAAAATGACCCATTTATCCCGACTCTCTGCTTTCTGTTAGTTAGCCAATTTTCTATCAATGCTAATATATTACCCCCAACTCCGTGAGCTCTTATCTTATGCAGTAACCTTTTATGTGGCACCTTATCGAATGCCTTCTGGAAATCCAAATACACTACATCCACTGGTTCCCCTTTATCCACCCTGCTCGTTACATTCTCAAAGAACTCCAGCAAATTTGTTAAACGTGATTTCCCTTTCATAAAACCATGCTGACTCTGCTTGACTGCATTATGATTTTCCAAATGCCCTACTACTGCTTCCTTAATGAAGGACTCCAGCATTTTCCCAATGACAGATGTTAGGCTAACTGGTCTATAGTTTCCAGCTTTCTGTCTCCCTCCTTCCTTAAATAGAGGTATTACATTTGCAGTTTTCCAATCCGCTGGGACCTCTCCAGAGTCCAGGAAATTTTGGTATATTGCAACCAATGCATCCACTATCTCTGCAGCCACTTCTTTTAAGACCCTGGGATGCAGGCCATCTGGTCCACGGGACTTGTCGTCTTTTAGTCCCATTATTTTACCAAGTACTTTTTCCTTAGTGATAGTCTTAAGTTCCCCCTCCCTGTGGCCCCTTGATTATCCATTATTGGGATGTTGTTAGTGTCTTCTACTGTGAAGACAGATACAAAATATTTGTTCAGAGTCTCTGCCATTTCCCCGTTCCCCATTCTCATCCTCTAAGGGACCAATGTTTACTTTAGCTACTCTCTTCCTTTTCATATACCTGTGGAAGCTCTTACTTTCTGTTTTAATATTTCTTGCCAGTTTACTCTCATAATTCATCTTCTCTCTCTATTATTTTTTTAGTCATCCTTTGCTGGTTTAAAAAAATTTTCCCAATCCTCTGGCCTCCCACCAATCTTGGCAACATTGTATGCCTTAGTTTTCAATTTGATACCATCCTTTACTTCCTTAGTTAGCCACGGATAGTGCTCCCTTCTCATAAAATCTTTCTTTCTCACTGGAATATATTTTTGTTGCGAGTTATGAAATATCTCCTTAAATGTCCACCACTGCATTTCAACTGTCTTACCTTTTAATTTATTTTTCCAGTCCACTTTAGCCAGTTCTGCCCTCATGCCATTGTAATTGCCTTTGTTTAAGATCAGGACACTGGTTTGAGATACAACTTTCTCACCCTCCAACTGAATTTGAAATTCAACCATGCTATGATCACTCTTTCCTGGAGGATCCTTTACTATAAGATCATTTATTAATTCTCTCTCATTACACAGTACCAGATCCAAGATAGCCTGCTCCCTGGTTGGTTCCATTACATACTGTTCTAGGAAACCATCCCGGATGCACTCTATGAACTCCTCCTCAAGGCTACCATGGCCAATTTGATTTGTCCAATCAATATGGAGATTAAAATCACCCATGATTATTACCGTACCTTTTTTTTTATACAGGCCTCCATTATTTGTTGATTTATACTCTGTCCAACAGTATTGCTACTGTTTGGGGGCCTGTAGACTACGCCCACAAGAGACTTTTTCCCCTTATTATTTTTTATCTCCACCCAAACCGATTCTGCATCTTGATCTTCTGAGCCAATATCATTTCTCACCACTGCACTGATCCAATCCTTTACCAACAAAGCCACCCCACCTCCCTTTCCATCCGAATTGTCAAATACCCTGGAATATTCAGTTCCCAACCCTGGTCACCTTGCAACCACGTCTCTGTAATGGCGATCAGATCATACCCATTTGTACCGTCAACTCATCTATCGTGTTACGAATGCTGCGTGCATTCAGATAAAGAGCTTTTAACTTTGTCTTTGTACCATTTCTCCTCGTTTTGGCCCCATTTTCTGTTACACTCTTATTTTTAAACATTCTGTCCCTTCCTGTCACACTCTGGTTATTATTTCCCCCATCTCTATCCTGCTCTATTGATTTCTCATTTCTCATTGACTTTTTAAATTCCCGCTCACCGGGACCCTCCCCCCCACTATTTAATTTAAAGCCCTCTCTACAGCCCTAGTTATTCGATTCGCCAGGACTCTAACACCAGCATGGTTCAAGTGAAGCCCGTCCAAACGGAACAGCTCCCTCTTAACCCAGTACTGGTGCCAGTGCACCACAAATCGAAACCCATTTCTCCCACACCAGTCTTTGAGCCACTCGTTCATTCTCTGATCTTATTTACCCTATGCAAATTCGCTCGTGGCTCAGGTAGTAATCCAGAGATTATTACCTTTGTGGTTCTGCTTTTTAATTTAGCCCCTAGCTGCTCATACTCCCTCAGTAGAACCTCTTTCTTTGTCCTACCTAGGTCATTGGTACCGACGTGGACTATGACAACTGATTTTCCCCCTCCCACTCCACGTTTCTCTCCAGCACAGAGGAGATGTCCTTAACCCAGGCACCGGGCAGGCAACACAGTCTTCGGGACGCACGCTCTCGGCTGCAGAGAACAGTATCTATCCCCCTAACTATACTGTCCCCTACCACTACAACATTTCTTTTTACTCCCCCCACTTGAATGGCTCCCTGTACCACGGTGCTGTGGTCAGATTGCTCATCCTCCCTGCAGTCCCTGCCCTCATCCACACACGGAGCAAGAATCTCGTACCGGTTAGACAAGGCCAAGGGCTGAGGCTCCTCCATCATTACCTCCTGGATCCCAATATCTGCCTCGCTTGTAGTCACACCCTCCTGTCCCTGACCAGGAAAGAGAGGTAGCGAGGCGGAGAGGTTTAGGCAGGGAATTCCAGAGCTTAGGGCCTCGGCAACAGAAGGCACGGCCACCAATGGTTGAGCGATTATAACCAGGGATGCTCAAGAGGGCAGAATTAGAGGAATGCAGATATCTCAGGGGCAGTGGGGGGCGTTGTGGGGCTGAAGGAGTTTACAGAGATAGGAAGGGGCGAGGCCATGGAGGGATTTGAAAACAAGGATGAGAATTTGAAATCGAGGCGCTGCTTAACCGGGAGCCAATGTAGGTCAGCGAGCACAGGGGAAATGGGTGAACGGGACTTGGTGCGAGTTAAGACTCGGGTGCAGAGTTTTGGATTACCTCAAGTTTATGTAGGGTGGAATGTGGGAGGCCAGCTAGGAGTGCCTTGGAATAGTCAAGTCTAGAGGTAACAAAAGGCATGGATGAGGGTTTCAGCAGCGGATGAGCTGAGGCAAGGGCGGAGACGGGCGATGTTAAGGAGGTGGAAATAGGCGGTCTTTGTTCTGCTGCGGATATGTAGTCGGAAGCTCATTTCAGGGACAAATATGACACCAACGTTGTGAACAGTGTGGTTCAGCCTCAGACAGATGTTAGGGAAAGGGATAGGAGTCAGTGGCTAGGGAACGGAGTTGGCGGCGGGAACTGAAAACAATGGCTTCAGTCTTCCCAATATTTAATTGGAGAAAATTTTTGCTCATCCAGAACTGTATGTCGGACAAGCAGTCTGACAATTTAGAGACCTTGGAGGGGTTGAGGGAAGAGGTAGTGATGTAGAGCTGGGTGTTATCAGCGTACATGTGGAGACTGACGCCGTGTTTTCGGATGATGTTGCCAAGGGGCAACATGTAGATGAGAAATAGGAGGGGGTCAAGGATAGATCCTTGTAACAGTAGACAAAGGATCACACTGACAAAAGCTTAAAATGAAAACGATTTGGAAATGATCATTGATTACACTCAGAATACTTGGTCATGGTAAGACAATTACTATTAGATATTAGAATGTAACTGGGGGGCATTGATCATGTCAGAATAAGTTATATAGACATGGGGAGGCCAATTCTGGAATATAACATGCAGCTGTGTCACCCTTTCTCAAAAAAGGAAATAGATGAATTGGAAAGGGTTTACAGAAGAGTGATTCTAAGCTAAGGGGACTAAGTTATGAAGAGATGCTCAAGTATTTTCATTGGGGGAAAAAGACTGAGGACAGAAATGCTGCAAGTCTTTTGACAGCACCTCCCAAACCCACGACCTCTACCACCTAGCAGGACAAGGGCAGCAGGCGCATGGGAACACCACCATCTCCAAGTCACACACCATCCTGACTTGGAAATATATCGCCGATCCTTCATTGTCGCTGGGTCAAAATTCTGGAACTCCCGCCTAATAGCACTGTGGAAGTACCTTCACCACATGGACTGTAGCGGTTCAAGAATGCGGCTCACCACCACCTCCTCAAGGGCAATTCGGAATGGGCAATAAATGCTGGCCTTGCCAGCGACGCCCACATCCCGTGAATGAATAAAAAAAAAGATAATTCAAAGTTGGTTTGGTATCAACTGGCCCCTCCTAAAAAGGAACAGGATTGGTATCTGTTGAGGTGGGATTGAAGGTTATAGACATATTAACCACTTTGCTTGATTTTTTTCACCCAGGGGAAGGAACTTAGCATTCTTTAAAGTAGGGGAACATGCAGCGTTGGATGAAGTCCACGAGAGAATAATTCAAATATGGGCTCTGAATGCAAAGGACTTGATTGATTGAATGAATGTAGTTTTCCTCACTCTGAATTTTCTTAGGTTCTTATGAAGCTTTCAAATCTATTTCAATTGACAGTTTTGATTAATTGCAAATTTGCTGTTATATCTGCTTTTTACAACAGCTTGACTTCTAAGGGAAGAGCAGGATATCATCAGGCTAGCAGACTAGGTTTTGCTCTCAGTTTCCCTATTCACACTGGGAACTAGTACAGCACTCCATGAGAGTTCAGTCTCATGTAAAAAAAAAAATCATCCTGGACCAAAGCTACTGAGAAGAACTGCTAAAATGAGCTTTTAATGTTTTGAAACAGGTCCTGTAAATGAAGTAATGTACTCTATCTAGATTTGCTGTTTTTGTCCTTGCTTCTGTTTATTATTATTTATGCAAAATTATACGGTTCTCTGAAATAACATATGTAATTAAGTTGCTATGCATGCTTGGATGACAAACTGTCCCAGAGATAAACACTGATCAATGTGGCTGGACATTTCGATCTCCTTCTGGTCCTTTGTACTATTTTCAGGGACAAAGGGGCGAGCACGTCAACAGCTAGAAAATGGCAACAAAATGGCTTCTGAATTTGTAATGAGCCGTGCCGAATCTATTTCCTCCTTAATAATTCCAACGTATTTCAGTACTCTGCTTACTATATAATGGTTGGTAGAGAAATGAGCACGTCGCAGTACTGAATAAAAGCAGGTGAATAGCAGAGTGCATCTCAATGATACTGAATGCAAAACACGATTTCCCCTTCATTTTGATTAAATAGAAAAATCAAGTTCTGTGTAAGGAAATAGATTTTACTTCAGTTGTTTATAATCCATTTCCTTTTGTTGAATCAACAAAAGCTTGAAAAGGGAATTTGGTGTAGGCAGATGCTCACTTACCTCACAATGCAGACATGTACTATTAGGCGTTGTTGATTCCTTTTGCGGTTTAAAAATCATTTTATTTACAATGGTTTCTGAAGGAGGTTATGCATATCTTCCACTTAAATAGAGTAGATGCACTGGGATCAGTGTGTTTGGAATGTTTATGGATGGCTTACAAAGTGATCTTAAGCCATATGAAAAACTGCTGTACTATTTGAAATATCACAACTGATTTACTTAATGTACATTACAGAAACATGCATCACAAAAAGTGTGACCAATGTCCCTAGTTCTCATGAGGTAAAGTAACTGGTTCCCTCATTACACATCCAAGCTCTGCCACCACTGTGCATTTTATGTCAAACAGCTCAGATGAATTACGATCCACAACGCTCACGACAGCACGTGGAAAATTAACTGGTCCACTCGAATGAAAAATTATTTTTCAGTGCATGTACACAATGAGGGTTAAACAACTTACATACTCAAAGATTTACTTACAGTTCAAGAATAAGGATCACATCAGTTTTATTTTCATAAACATCACGCAGAGTTATGATATTTGGGTGCTGTATCTCCTTTAAGATGTTGACTTCTCTCTCGATGTCTTCACGGCTCACTCCACGGCGGCTTGACTTTGAGCGGCGCTTTTTGATAAATTTCGCTGCATACCCCATCCCAGAGCTTTTCTCGGAGCATTTTTTCACTATTGCAAACTGTCCACTGGAAAAAAAAGACGGAGCTATAATATCAAAATAACTATCACAGGTAGAACTACAAACACTGCAGAACATAAAAACATAAGAATTAGGAGCAGGAGTAGGCGGTACGGCCCCTTGAGCCTGCTCCGCCAATCAATAAGATCATGGCTGATCTTCGGCCTCAACTCCACTTTTCCGCCCGATCCCCATATCCCTTCATTCCGAGAGTCCAAAATCTATCGATCTCAGCCATGAATATACTCAATGACTCACAACCCTCTGGGGTAGAGAATTTCAAAGATTCACAACCCTCAGTGAAGAAATTCCTCCTCATCACAGTCTGATGACTTGGCCGATCCCTTATCCTGACAAAGGTTCACTAGATTGATTCCTGGGATGAATGGGTTGTCCTATGAGGAGATATTGAGTAGATTGGACCTATACTCTCTGGAGTTTAGAAGAATGAGAAGTGATCTCATTGAAACATACAAGACTCGGAGGTAGATTGACAGGGTAGATACTAAAAGGTTGTTTCCCCTGGCTGGAGAGTCTAGAACTAGGGGGCATAGTCTCAGAATCATAGAATGGTTACAGCACAGAAGGAGGCCATTTGGCCCATCGAGCCCGTGCCGGCTCTCTGCAAGAGCACTTCACCTAGTCCCAACTCCCCCTGTGTCCGTCCTCTGGTTCTCGACCCTTCTGCCATTGGGAACAGTTTCTCTCTATCTACTCTGTCTAGACCCATCATGATTTTGAACACCTCTATCAAATCTCCTCTCAACCTTCTCTGCTCTAAGGAGAACAACCCCAGCTTCTCCAGTCTATCCACGTAACTGAAGTCCCTCATCCCTGGAATCATTCTCATAAATCTTTTCTGCACCCTCTCTAAGGCCTTCACATCCATCCTAAAGTGCGGTGCCCAGAATTGGATACAATACTCCAGTTTAGGCTGAAACAGTGTTTTATAAAAGGTTCATCATAACTTCCTTGCTTTTGTACTCCATGTCTCTATTTATGAAGCCCAGTATCCCGTATGCTTTTTAACCGCTTTCTCAACCTGCCCTGCCACCTTCAACGATTTGTGCACATATACCCCCAGGTCTCTGTTCACACACCCCCTTTAGGATTATACCCTTTTGTTTATATTCCCTCTCCTCGTTCTTCCTACCAAAATGTATCACTTCGCACTTTTCCACGTTAGGTTTCATCTGCCACGTGTCCGCCCATTTCACCTGCCTGTCTATGTCCTCTTGAAGTCTATCACTATCCTCCTCACTGTTCACTATACTTCCAAGTTTTGTGTCATTTGCAAATTTTGAAATTGTGCCCTGTACACCCAAGTCCAAGTCATTAATATACATCAAGAAAAGCAGTGGTCCTAGTACCAAGCCCTGGGGAACGCCACTATATACATTCCTCCAGTCCGAAAAACAACCGTCTCCACTACTCTCTGTTTCCTGTCACTTAGCCGATTTCATATCCATACTGCCACTGTCCCTTTTATTCCATGGGCTTCAACTTTACTGGCAAGTCTATTATGTGGCACTTTATCAAACGCCTTTTGGAAGTCCATGTACACCACATCAACTGCATTGCCCTCATCAACCCTCTCTGTTACCTCATAAAAAAACTCAATCAAGTTAGCTAAACATGATTTGCCTTTAACAAATTAGTGTTGGCTTTCCTTAATTAATCCATACTTGTCCAAGTGACTGTTAATTTTATCCCAGATTATCATTTCTAAAAGCTTCCCCACTACTGAGGTTAAACTGACTGGCCTGTAGTTGCTGAATTTATCCTTACACCCTTTTTTGAACAAGGGTGTAACATTTGCAATCCTCCCGCCCACTGGCACCAGCCCCTTATCCAAGGAGGATTGGAAGATTATGGCCAGTACCTCCGAAATTTCCACCTTTACTTCCCTCAGCATCCTAGGATGCATCCCATCCAGTCCTGGTGACTTATCTACTTTAAGTACAGCCAGCCTTTCTAGGAGCACCTCCTCTATCAATTTTTATCCCATCCAGTATCTCAACTACCTCCTCTTTCACTATGACTTTGGCAGCATCTTCTTACTTGGTAAAGACAGATGCAAAGTACTCATTTCGTACCTCAGCCATGCCCTCTGCCTCCATGCATAGGTCTCCATTTTGGTCCCTAATCGGCCCCACCCCTCCTCTCACTACCCGTTTACTATTTATATGCCTATAGAAGACTTTTGGATTCCCTTTTATGTCAGCTGCCAATCTATTTTCATACTCTCTCTTTGCCCCTCATTTCTTTTTCCACTTCCCCTCAGAACTTTCTATATTCAACCTGGTTCTTACTTGTATTCTCAATCTGACATCTGTCATACTTACCCCTTTTTCTGCTTCATCTTACTCTCTATTTCTTTCATCATCCAGGGAGCTCTATCTCTGGTTGCCCTACCTTTCCCCCTTGTGGGAATGTACCTCAACTGTACCTGAACCATCTCCTCTTTAAAGGCAGTCCATTGTTCAATTAGTTTTGCCTGCCAATTTTTGATTCCAATTTACTCTGGCCAGATCAGTTCTCAACCCACTGAAATTGGCTTTCCTCCAATTAAGTATTTTATGATTCTATGAATCTAGTGAACCTTTGTTGCACTGCCTCGAAGGCAAATATATCCTTCTAAATAGAAGAGCTGTGACAAATATAGCAGACTAACATCAAACGCAATAATGTCTTGTAATGTGGATTGCATAGTTGTTTCCCATGCTTGTGCAACAAATAATGCTTCAGAAACTAAATTTAACAGTAATGTTGCCCTTAAGAATATGAAGGCCTGTGAGCAAAATACTTTACTTACAAAAACTTTTTTAAAAATACGCTTTTAAACATTAATCTTAGTAAGGGTATCTACTTTTACTTCAGCCAAACTCCTGTAATATTTTCATTTAATTTTTTTTTAAATAAACAGAATTTTTCTGAATAAATGTTTTGAAAGACGAGGTACGCACTCACCGGATCCAGTCCAAACACTCAGTGGAACAAACACATTAAACAGCAATACAAAAATAAATGAAGACACACCAAATAATAAAATTGCTGCACTAGCAGTCATCAGTTTTTAAATGTTATTTGTAAGATGGTCTGATTTTTTGTGTGTTTCCTCCCCTTCCTTCCTGCAGTTGTTTATTCTGCCAGGGTACAGTCCCCACCGGGACCAGTCACCTTCCAGAAGAACCTGATCCAAATATCGAGCATGGACTGCAGGCGTTGGCAGACCTTTTGAAATGGGAGGGTGAGGAGAGTGCAGCACAGGGTAACCCAATCTGATCTTTATCTGACATTCACACGTGGACTTTCAGCAGAGATCATTGGATTGTGATCAGTAGCCAAGAACCCTAGGAGATTTTCCGCTTGCTAACCTAGGGATACTGAGGCCAACTGCAGCTCACCCTGGATGAGATTAATTAACTCAGCATAGGCTGGGATTCAAACCTGCAACCTTCCTTATCCACATGGCCAAATTATTAGTGGATAAATTCACAATCTTTGGGCAGTCCTACTTCTAATTTTTAGTTATCACTGCTCTGTTCCGTTACAACATTCACTTTAAACTGAGTTTTTGACGCAGAACAGTAATGCCTCTGATGCTCTGTTGCTTTACTAAGCTGCTGAAATGAAGCAAGTGTAATTAATCTGAAGTATCCAATAGTATATTTATATATGGCACGAGATTAAAATTATTTTTGGAAAAGAGAGCACAATAGCTAGCAAAGAATTCTCTTTCAACAGTTACACTGAGCAGGTGTCTGCAAATATTAATGTGCAGACTGCAGTGATGGGTGAAAAAGGGGATGTTGTCCAAATCCTTACTCCCCAGGAGAGCCATACATTTTTCAGTTTGTTGCAGAGGTATGCGTTACAAGGATTGAGGAGCTCAGATTGAAGTCAGCAATTTAATTGAAACCCAACATGAATTTATAATATAATAATCTGCAGTACAAAAATTACACAATTTTAAAAAAAAACAGCATTTACCGAATAGAAGGCAGAGACAGGCTATTTTTAAAACTCACAGCGATGTTGAACCAGGATCTGACATTACAGCAATAAAGCTGCTCGAATGTATTTGAATATGTATGAGCAGCTTTAACCCTGTAAAATATGTATAAAAAGCTATTTTTTTTTGTCTGCTTTTCTCATCGGCCCTTTGCATTCTCTCTATATAGTTAGAAAAGCAAAGTTCAAATAAATAATATATTCTAACCCTTCCAGGTAGGGGGGAAAAAAAACTTCATTGACCTTATTTCCTCCTCCTCCCCCCACCCCCCAAGGCCCCACCACTCACTTTTAAGTTGAAACAATTTTGTAAAGACTGGAGGCTTATTTTAAATCAAACCACATGCCAGAACTATGACACAACCAGTCAATAAACACTCCTGGAGGATGAGCAGTGCTAGATACGCAATTGCACCCAGCCGAGACAACTCGTCTGCAGTGCAGCAAGGGTTAAAAATACATCTTAAACAATCAATGTTTAGTAGTGATTGCAGGTTTCTATCGGGATTGAAACAAAAAGCAAAATACTGCAGGCGCTGGAAATCAAACAAAAAGAGAATGCCAGAAACACTCACTCAGCAGGTCAGGCAGCACCTGTGAAAAAGAGCGAGACGTTTTGGGCACAGACCCTTTGTCAAAACTGGAAGCTATTACTGATGAACACATTTAAAAAAGGGATAGAACAAAGGGTTCTGATGAAAGGTCATTGACTTGAAACATTAACTCTGTTTCTCTCTCCACAACACGGTGGTATAGTGGTTAGCACTGTTGCCTCACAGCGCCAGGGACCCGGGTTCAAATCCGGCCCCGGGTGACTGTCTGTGTGGCGTTTGCACATTCTCCCCGTGTCTGCGTGGGTTTCCTCCGGGTGCTCCGGTTTCCTCCCACAGTCCAAAGATGTGCGGGTTAGGTTGATTTGGCTATGATAAATTGACCCTTAGTGTTAGGGGGGATTAAATACGTGGGGTTACGGGGATAGGGTGGGATATGTGTCGGTGCAGGCTCGATGGGCCGAAATGGCCTCTATCTGCACTGTGGGGATTCTGTGATATTCTGTGAAGGTTGGGGATAGGCACGTGAAAAGATAAACATGAAAAACTGGCAAAGTGGAGCAGGCTCCAGCTGCCTAGGAACATAGGAATTGCTAGACAAAAAAAGACCAAGGTCCATCTATTCCCCTTCTACCATCCTGATAATCACATGATACAACGATAATGGAGTTGTTGACTAATCATAGCAATAATTGGTCTACAACAGACCCAGAAATGACACGAGGAAAACCCCAGTGGTGGAGAGCTTTGGGAACCATAGGTCCAAATTCACCCTTTCCCTCCCAAGCATGCTACACTTACCTCATGTCACATCTCATATTACTCATATACTGTATCCCAAAATGTTATTTTCTGAAAGAAATCTATCTAATTTGCATTTGAATTAATCAATACTAACTGTTTCCACCGTCTTGCTGGGGAGTCTGTTCCACTGAAATCTTATTTCCGCCACAAGCTCCGTTCCCTAGCCACCAACTTCATCCCTCTCCTTGGTAACTGAGGCTGACACAGACTGTTTGCAACCTAGGTGTCATATCTGACCTCGAGATGAGCTTCCGACCATATATCCGCGCCATCACTAAGATCATCTATTTCCACCTCCGTAACATCGGCCAACTCTGTCCCTGGTTTAAAAAGAGCGGGAGCAGAGAGCGGAGCGGCTGTTTAAAGAGAGCGTGCCCGGAGCAGCGCCAACCGACCTGGGAGGGTAAGAAGTAGAAAGATTCAAAGTGTGATGTCACAGGAAAGCAATTGGTCAGTATTTCTCTCTTTTTCTTGGGCATTGGTTTAAATTAAGAGCCGGGATTAAAAACTAAACGTTCAAAACTTAAACACTTAATTAATTAAATATATTAGAGATGGCAGGGTAGGGCAGGCGATGTGTTACTGCTGCAACATGTGGGAGCTGGTGGACACCATTGAGGTCCACGGCGACCACATTTGCAGTAAGTGTTGGTTGCTTGAGGAACTTCGGCTCCGTGTTGATGAGCTGGAGTCTGAGCTTCAAACACTGCGACACATCAGGGAGGGAGAAACATAGAAACATAGAAACTAGGAGCAGGAGTAGGCCATTCGGCCCGTCGAGCCTGCTCCACCATTCAATACGATCATGGCTGATCATCCAAATCCAGTACCCTGTCCCTGCTTTCTCACACAGAACCCCACAGTACAGATAGAGGCCATCTCGGCTCATCGAGCCTGCACCGACACATATCCCACCCTATCCCCGTAACCCCACGTATTTAATTCCCCCTAACATATCCCATCCTATCCCCGTAACCCCACATATTTAATCCCCCCCTAACACTAAGGGTCAATTTATCATAGCCAAAGAGAGAGTTACCTGGACGCTGTGTTCCAGGAGGCAGTCACACCCCTTAGATTAATTCATTCAAATTTGGTCCGTGGTCAGGGACAGGTGGGTGTGACTACGAGTGAGGCAGGTAGGGGGACTCAGGAGGTAGTGGTGGAGGAGCCTCAGCCCTTGCTCTTGTCCAACAGTTACGAGGTTATTACTCTCTGTGTGGGCGAGAGCATGGACTGCAGGGAGGATGAGCAAACTGACCACCGCACTGTAATACAGGGAGCCATTCAAGTGGGGGGGCAAAAAGAAATGTGGTACATTTCCCACCTCATCTCCACTGCATCAGAGATCACTCCATTACAGAAATAATCACACACACTACTCAAACCATCAATCATTGCTTCCACCCTAAGGTAGCAGCTAATAATGTCACCTGGTGCAGATAAGGCAAATTGGGTACTGGATGACGAGTCAGAAAGAGTAATGCTGACATTGTACAGATCAGATGGTGAAGTCAATTCTGCAGTAAGGCAGACAGTTTTGTTTATTCTACCACAAGAAAAATGGATACATTAGAAAGAGTTCAGAGAAGAGTGACCAGGATGATTCCAGGCCTTAGGGGATAAAGTTATGAACAAAAAATATATTGTCACTAGGGAAAGACTGAGGGGGGGGGGGGGGGGGGGGGGGGGGGGGGGGGGAGGGGGAAGAGGGAAAGGATACAATATGGAGGAGATGGAAGTAAACAAACTATTTTGGACAATCATCAATGGGACTAGGAGTATATAAATTCAAAACTCACACGCCTCAAGTAAGGTTAGAGATTAGAAATCCCTCCCTCCCCAGTTGGACATCATGTCCAGAATCTAAACATTGTTAATAATTTAGCTGCTAAGACAAGATTAATTCCCCATATAAATTATCGAGGCAAGAATTTTATTTTTCTAAAAGCATCAACGAAATTCAATTTAAAATACAAATCTAGATGCAAAATAACACTTTTTTACTCTGGGATATATTTGCACAAGTCCAGCTCTGTTACTGTCAGACCAGAGGTGGCTTTGTACAACCAGGTTCTATCACAAGGGAATATTACAATTCATCATTGAGTATATTCAAGAATAAGATCGATAGATTTTTGGGCACTAAGGGAATCAAGCGATATGGGGATGGAATGGGAACGTGGAGCTGAGGTAGAAGATCAGCCATGATCTTACTGAATTGCGGCGTATGACCTACATCTGCTTCTATTTCTTATGTACTTATGTTCTTATATACTATGTGAAGAGTTTTGGCTGATGCATCACATGAGGGAATCTGATTGAAGCAAAACATTGATGGTGAAAATGCCTCCCTCAGTCACTGACTCCCATCAATTTTATAGTGATCAATTTAAATATAAATACATCCCAAACCTGAGCAGTTTTGGCTGCAGGAGAAGTGAGGAATTAAGGGGACATTGGCAAACTACCAGAGCATCATTGGCTAGGTTTAGAACTTAGCAACTGGATGTTACAGCCTTATCCAGCTAGTGTCAGCTGTGGCTCAGTTGGCAGCATCCTCACCTCTCAGTCAGAAGGTTGTGGGTTCAAGTCCCACTCCAGAGACTGGAGCACAAAAATCTAGGCTGACATTCCAGTGCAGTACTGAGGGAGTGCTGCACTGTCCGAGGTGCCGTCTTACGATGAGACGTTAAACCGAGGCTCCATCTGCTCTCTCAGGTGGCCGTAAAAGATCCCATGAAACTATTTCGAAGAGTTATCCCCGGTGTCCTGGCCAATATTTATCGCTCAATCAACATCACAAAAAAAATGATCTGGTCATTATCACATTGCTGTTTGTGGAAGCTTGCTGTGCGCAAAATGGTTGCTGCGTTTCCTACATTACAACAGCGACTCCACTTCAAAAAGTATTTCATTGGCTACAAAGCGCTTTGGGACATCTGGTGGTCGTGAAAGGCGCTATTTGAATGCAAGTCTTTCTTGCTTTCTTTTTTACACTGTACATAGAACGTTCTCGCTGTATAATATTACAGAATGCAGTACGTTTCACTCCTCCCTTCTACAGCATATGCGAACTGCTCACCAGCTTGGCTCATTTGGTATCTCCACGCCAAGACTTGAGTATACGATCCGGGCTGACACTTTAATACAGTACAGAGGTAGGACTGCATTATTGGAGGCACCACTGTTGGGTCCCACAACTGCTGGATTATTAACTGAAAATGAAGCTTAACGTCATAAATTCATGCCCCTCTACTCTCCTAGTGTAGCTACTTGGGTTTTAGCTTTCACAGAAAAACAAACCGAATTGTGGAATGTGATCCCAGAACACGAATAAAAATCCTGAAATTCAACATAAAGTTACACTTATTCAGTAGCCTTGGTCATGAGGCTTTTATTTGGGGCGGTTTTTCAGTTGTACGTTTTAAATTGTAGCTTTTGTGGCTTGGCATGTATTAATTTCACATAGATAGGCAAAGGTATTGCATGTTTCAATGCTCGGTACTTGGAAACGGCACACTCAGAGTATATTTTAACAAAGGGACTCTTTCAATTCAAAGGCTCCATAGTGCTGCAGGTTCGAATAGAAAGAACTAGGTCCCGACAAATCAATTCACAATAATTACAGCACAGACAATAAATGCACAGACCCTCAGCAGGTCTGGATGATTTTCCCCATATCAGACGACCAGAATATTCTTTATGAATTAACCCCGTTTTCAAAAACACCAAAAATGCACCTACGCAACATGCTCTTTCATTCTTCCTCAAAAAGGTTAAAAAACTGAGAAGTACAAACCTCAGTTGACGTATTTTATGACAAGTAATACACATTGATCAGGCACCGAGTTCCACAGCTACAACGTCAACAGTTGTTATGCAAATATGCAAATGGTCAAATTCAGATACTTCATGAAAAATGATAAATTTATAATTTTCTGTAGTCCCTATTAGAATCTCTTCAATCAGAATTTCTGGAATTAATTTTACCAGATCAGAACATTTTATGAACCGATAAATTTACAATACAAAAGCCATTAGATGCAACTGCTGCTCACGTCAGTCTGAACGGACAGGATTAACCGGGTTGCCACACCCTGGTTTTGTTCACTAATTCATGCTAATTTCCACCATACTATGGCTGTAGTACAACATAAAAAACCCAAGTCAGGGGAAAATACCAGTCTCTCTCTACTCCATTTCACCATCAAGGTCAGCAAAAGGGGAAAAAAGATACATGTTGCAGACCAGCTGATATCATCTAGAACCAGCAACAATCGTCAGTATACACTGCAGAATTGGAAAGGGGGGGGGGGAAAGAGAAGCAAAGACAGCAGCAAACCGAGCTTTAAGCAAAGATCTCTGCCACTAGGCAGGCCCAGCTGAAACTTGTACATCAAGTAGCCCAGTTATAAAGGGGCACTGCTTTCAAGGGAAAACACATTCGGCAACCCTGGTATACAAACTCATGATGCAATGGTCGCTAGCAGGAGACCCAACTGCAATTACTTTTTTGAAACAAAAATATGAGTGTGTGTAACCCCAGTGAGGAAAGCATCATCTTGACTATCATCCCCTTACTGTTCGCTAGTTTCAAAAGCAGCCTACAATGGTGCCAGAAACCTGACTTGGAGGTAGCCAAACAAGATCTCACACAAGCAATGTTCCCTTTCTCCTGCGCAGCTGGTGCACCAGCTATTAAATAGAAAAAAAAAGCGTATGCATGGAAATTTGAATGGGCCGCACACCCAAAAGAAAGTTAAAGGGAACATTGCGCAGAAGTATCGTCACCCTGGAGATTAAAACTGTGACCATTCTTCATGCACATGCCGACAGTGAATGTTGCCAGCCTATCATAGCTAAACCCAATCCTGTCCTCATCCGACACCAAACACACAAACCTTCCAGCAAGGGTCACCAGATTGCAATCAGGATTGTGAACCCTGGCTGACGGATTTCCCCCACCTCCAAAATGTACGAGTACTGAGGCCAATTGTAGTTCCCCCACCCCCATACTGCTGCCCAGTGGAGATCAGACAGATAAATCAGCATAGTCAGAGGATTGAACCTGGGACCTTCCTGGATCAGTTCCAGACTTGGCAGTGTATTTACCAACTGACTCATCAAGGAAGCCAAGAAAAAAAATTACAGTTTTATCAGTTTGCATTCTTAACTCGGTTAGCAAATATACTTAGACTAAAAGCCTTTTAGCAAACTCAATTTATTTTATGCCACAGTAAACCAAAAGTCTAACTAGAGACATCGAGGTCGTTGCCTTGGACCAGCCCAATAAGCTAAAATTAGATATAGAAAATATCACAAAAGGAGAAAATATATAAAGAGCCAGGACTTGTGCTGTACTATCCCTTGACTGGTGCTGGCAAGTACCAGTGTGTGGATGCTGGGTGAAAAGAGGATGCCCTCCACAGTTGAGTAGCCTTTCAAGATTCACTATATAGGCTCATACATGAAGAATGGTGCCAGAGGTCAAGATACTGGAGACTCGCAGCTTAAGCACCAATAATATCAACTGATGTTTATTTGTCTCAGGCGTTCAGTAAATCCTCCACCTCAATACCTTGAACTATGTCATTATGATTCACCGTTTAAATCTCAAAAACTAAGCATCACTTCAGAATCTTTAAAAAAAAACTAGATCAGTTATGAAGCATAAAAACACCTGCTAATTGTTTTCTGTATGAAATCTTGTTGGAAAAATCAGTGACAACACTTGAAATTTCAAGTCAGTTATTATTGTTTCATGAAGATCTTATACATGCAGTGCTATCAAGTTACAATTCTTATGAACAGAGAAGTGATGTTGTAGGACACAGCAATTTATCCAAACTTTATTAGCTTTATTTCAGTCTTAACTTTAGACCTTACGACAACTTTCTTGCAAAACAAGTTATCTTCAATACAACCATATTAATCTTTAAAGGACATGTACGGACATGAATGTTTCCATTCACTAAAAATAAAGCAAATTTGAAAAACTACAGATTTTGTTTTGGTATTTATAATCTGTTATTGTTCCATCTTTCCACAGTACTTATTTGGTCATGTTCACACTGGTGCTTGTTCAGTATGAATTCAGGGCAGCTGGTGTCCATCAACTGGCTTCCCAATTTTACACTACTAAGTGTTGCTCCCTATCCCGGTGACAAAATCATTGATCCAGTTTTTGTGGGTCTACGACTGCTGCTCGTAAAAGGAGCCAGTTCCTGGATGACAGTCTCATGGAATCGGAACTGCACAAGCATCAGTATAAAAAGCAGTTCTAGTTTCTCCCTCCCCCACAAATTCCTTCTCTTCCACAGCCCCTCCAGTTTTCCAGTACAAGGCCTTTTATCTCCACAATGAATCCTTTTACATCCTTCAGCTGGGGAGTTGGGATACTGTAGAGCACAGCTCCAGGACAGCAAGATGGGGAACCAGCCACGCTAACAATATAACAATTGTTTGCTAATTGTAAAAGTCAGAGGATTTGCAAACCTGGAATCTCAAGGTCCCAGGACTCAAAGGCAACTTAACCTGGTATAAAAGATGACCAGTTTCAACAGGTTGCTCACAATCTGTTCTTTGCCAAGAATTGGTGCGTTGCTGTGCAATGAAAAAATCCGGTTTGTGTTGCATTGTGATACGGCAACATTGCACTGTCGTGATGTAATAATAACTACATGTAGTCTGTAGTTTTGCTGTGAGACTTCCTCGCAATACTAGCTCAAAGAAAATTCCTGAAAATCTGTCTAAGTAACTTTAAAATCACTATTATGAACGCACATTGAAGTTCTAGGTCACAAGTGCTTACTTTCGCTTGATCTCTCCCTATTTAGTATTCCAAACACTCTATTCACTATCTTTTAATCTCTCACCTGGAACCTTTTCATCCATACACAAGAATTAGGGACAAAAACTTTTTCTACGTTAAAGAAACAGGTAGCTAAGGGAGAATAACAAAACGGCTTTAAATTAGGAGCACTCCTCTCCCTATAGGAATTCTCATGTTTTATATAAGATTTTGACATCTTCCTGGCATACAGTTCCATAGACACTAATACCCTCTGCTACCTCACACAAATAGTCATTACTGTACTTGTACTGTGAGCCTCGACAGTGACAGTCTGCAGGCTATTCACTTGAGTGCGTCATAGCTGAGCCCAGTTCTATTCTCAGAAAGGCATCCACACACATGCACTTAAAGCAAGACAGTGTCAGAACTGGGAACCTTGGCTGAATTTCACCATCTGAACCCAAGGGATAGGAAGCCAATTGCCGTGCCACTCTGGCTGAGCTCAGCAAATTCAGCACAGACCATGGTTTGAGCCCAGCTCAATGAGATTGTCCTTGCTTGATTCCATTCTCTTCTCTTCTCTTTCCACCCTCACAATGTTGCCTTTGGAGTCCACCAAGGATCTATTCCCCCCCATCTCTTATTTATTTATGTGATGTCCTTTGATGAGTCACAAATTTCATCCACTTAAACATTGGGAAAACTTTTCTACGTAAACTTATCCAGAAATCAAAAATTCATGTCACCAAAATAAATCATTTAAATTCCTCTATGATATGATTCAAGAATATGAACCTAAAAAAGTGACAACACCTCAAAACTAACTTGTTGGTTATGAAGTGTTTTGGGATGTCCAAAGGGTGTGAAAAGTACTATATAAATACAAATCTTTCTTTCATACAATAGAATATTATGAGTCAGTCAAGTGACTTAAATTGAAAATTGGTGGTTGTCTTAAAGATTCTGCCACGGGTACTCAAGTTCAAGGAGCTTCTGGACACCACCCTAAATGACAGGGAAATTAATATTTTTGTTTCAATACAGCTGCAAAAAAGAAAGGCAGGTGCTTGTAAGTGTGGTTATTGCCATGTTGATATAGAAGTCTCCAGGGCTGAAAAGTTGAAATAATAAGAGCCTGACATGAAACTAGTGAAAGGTTGCCGTGGGTTGAAAGCTGTTATTACTGTGGGAATGTTTATTTTTAAATTGAAATGTGCTTACAATGGAATATTCACCACAGCACAATGCAATACAAAGAACGGTCTGATTAGGTTTTTTTTTAAATCAACTTAGAAACAAAATCAAGGAACTAGAATGTATTCATTATCTTCTGTGCCCATATCAACATTTCTTTTAAAAATTGGCAAGTAACAAGTGTCTAACAAAACCAGCCTGTAGCCTTGATTTAAAAAAAAACTATTGGCAAAGTTAGCAAATTCTTTGGCTTTGCACAACAGTAGCCACACATGAGAAGCATCTTTTTGCAAAAGTCTTAACAAAAACATTCCATTTTCTATGATTCAAGGTCAATAGTGATGTGGAGCAGGCAGTTTGAGATACGAGAACATAAAAAATGGGATCCTGCATTTTACACCAGATGCTGCTGCTGCAACAACAACTACAGGAAACTCTTGTTTAACCGGCACCTAAATATCCGGAATTCTCTTAACCGGCAAAAATCATACTCGAAAACTCCTCTCAAATAACCGGCAATGTTGCCGAGTCAGAGTCTCCCGCGAACGCCGAGTACTCCGAAAACTCCTCTCAAATAACCGGCAATGTTGCCGAGTCCGAGTCTCCCGTGAACGCCGAGTTAGTCAGTGGGGGTAGTTCTCCAAAGTGCCACTACTCGGCCTCCTGGCGCTGTCGGAAGTCCGAACACTGCAGTAACAGGAGTCTGATTCTCCCGCGCTGCCGGGAGTCTCTTTTGATCGGCCATTTTACTGTGTGTAAGTTTTGTTTTACTGTTAAGTAATTAAAGAGTTATGGATTACCCTCAACTGGCAGTACTGTACTTAATCAAGCATCTTCCACCATCCATTTAACACAACATTCTGTAGGTGAGTACCCAAATACTGTATACTGCACATTTCTTGATTTTTTTATTTTTGTTTGTTAAAAATAGCCTCGGTAGATATAACTCTCAGTTATCGGAACTTTTGATCAACCGGCACCACGCCGGTCCCGGATACCAAAGAGTTTCCTGTACTTGCATTTATATAGCACCTTTAACGTAGTAAAACGTCCCAAGATGCTTCACAGGAGCGGTAACAAAATTTTATATATACATTTTATACATAAATGCATTCACTGAATATCAATGGATTATTTGCAAAATATGAACTTTGATCCTGGAATTGATCATGAGGCAAGCAGATGTATGTGCAGTTGCAGGAGCTTTTTCACCTGCCTTCTTTTATACCATATTCTATCAATAATTGCCAAAGATACAGTATCTTTCATAAATAAAAAATGTACACATCAGCTAGCCTGTTTACAATTGCGACATGACCACAGTAATCAATGAACATTTAATCTCCTGTGAATTTACATGCCTACAGCATAAACTAGGATGCTGTCTCAGTCGAAACTTTTTTTATTCAATGTGCAGCATAAACAAGATATCTCTGGTTTTCAGAGTCAACAGAAAAATAATGTACCAATTAGTTAGGTCTGCTCAGCTTAATTGTCCTTTGTGTTTGTGTATTATGTTCTCAAAATCATTCAATGATTATTTTCCAGTAAACAATCAAGTCCCATCATTTGTCTGCTATTACATTAAAGCTGGATTTAACATATTAATGCTTTGAATAGTGAATTTTCCAGGGCTCATTAATAATAGTTTCCACTGTAAACCAATGCTCTGAATTTAGAATTAGACATTTTATGTCTAGAATGAAAGGAGCGCAGATGGACATACAGAAACATTCACCACTATCTGCTTTACCACAGTGTACTATCACACATTTAAAAACTGCTGCCAACTTTTCCCTCTACCTCTTTAAAATGTTTCGATGGTTGCAAGAAATACCCGACAGATAAAGGCGACAGGGATTGGCGTGGAAGCTTTTCAACAGGACACATTTATACAATGGACACTTGTCCTTTGGAAAACAACAGATTTGGATGTGATCATTGACCAAAGTTGAGAGTCAATATGAGGTTGTGGGCAAATCTTTTCAAGCGCTGGAATGCCAAGGTTTCTGCTTCTAACCTCTATCCAGTGATCCCTGCTGGAAAGTGCTTTTGCAGACACGGGTGAATACAGGTTCTAGCTTGGCTGTCATACATTCTCTTTCCTGCCTCCCTTCACGCGAGAGTCGATAACCTCCTGACACTCAGCATCCAGGATAGTTTTAAAAAATGGCTGAGTGGAATCATACACTCAACAGGAGTGATCACAGTCATGGAAAGAGAGAAAAAAGTCCCCACAATATTGTACTCTTTCCTTTGTACCTCTAAAATCTTGGGTGCTCAAATTCACTTGGGTATTACAGATCAGATTCATTTGTACCGAGATAGAGAGGGCTTAAAAAGGGTTTATATAGATGGCAATATGAAAGGCAGCACCATATATTCATCCATGCCAAAAAAAAGTGTGCCATCAGCTCAGTGGGATTCAAACCACTTGTGAATTTTGAACACAGGCTTTAACAAAAACACAAAATGAATAGGTACATTTGATGAGATTAAAAGAGAGTCTGGCACACTGCAAAACCCATCACACCAGTGGGTGAAGGAAAACAGTAAAATGAGCTGCTATTATGAGGATTTTAACATGCCCTTTTGTGGTTGAAGACACTTCAGAATAGTATATCAGTCACTGCAGCAAAGCAACAGATTTGATTATGCCATCATGTACCTTTTATCCAACTGACTCCAGTCAACAGTTCCATTTGCTGAAGATTTGCTCTAGATCAAGTATCACTGAACGCTACCACAGCACAATTTATGACAAAATCTGCAAATTATTTTTTCAAATTGAAATTTTCCACCTGGTGATCAAGTGTCATTTCTAAAATGTGCTTGGTTGTGATTCCCCTTAATAAAACCCTGATTTTTCTGCCCATTAGAGTTCGCTTCCAAATTATCCTGAATGTTCAATATCAAATCATTTTATAGCAGGAAAGCAAGTTATAAACAATGGTTACAATATTTTTTTATTACCTCAGAAATAAAGATGATTGCTACCTTCCCCAAGTCAGAAGGGTTTTTCAAAGCTTTGGGTGAACCCAATGCAAATCAACTGGATGTCGAAGGCCAACCGTTTCCTAGACAACCACTGCTTCAGCACAACATGCAAAAAAGGACAACTGTGTTTACTACTCCCTCAGGTCAAATTACAGGGTCACATGTGTGAGCAGAAGAAAATTTGGAAAAGTACAAGATATTTTTATAAATGTAATAATCCCAGGTAAGCAGCTGTAGGATTCAACCATTGTAAAACCTGCATTTCATTACTTATACTGTGGAAATTACTATGTAATAATTTGGTATGTTTTAAATGGATTCATAGAAACATAGAAGATAGGAGCAGGAGTAGGCCATTCGGCCCCTCGAGCCTGCTCTGCCATTCAATGAGATCATGGCTGATCATCCAAATTCAGTACCCTGTCCCTGCCTTTTCCCCATATCCCTTGATCCCTTTAGCCTTAAGAAATATATCTAACTCCTTCTTGAATATATTTAATGAATTGGCCTCCACTGCCTTCTGTGGTAGAGAATTCCACAGGTTCACCACTCTCTGGGTGAAGAAATTCCTCCTCATCTTAGCCCTAAATGGCTTACCCCTTATCCTTAATGTGGAGATGCCGGTGTTGGACTGGGGTGGACAAATGTGAGAAGTCGCACAACACCAGGTTATAGTCCAACAGCTTTATTTGAAATCACAAGCTTTCGGAGCGCTGCTCACTTCACCCTTATCCTTAGACTGTGACCCCTGGTTCTGGACTCCCCGACCATCGGGAACATCCTTCCTGCATCTAGTCTGTCTAGTCCTGTTAGAATTTTATAAGTTTCAATGAGATCCCCTTTCATTCTTCTAAACTCTAGCGAATATAAGCCTAATCGACCCAATCTCTCCATACGTCATTCCTGCCATCCCAGGTATCAGTCCGATGAATCTTCGCTGCACTCCCTCCATGGCAAGAACATCCTTCCTCACATAAGGCAACCAAAACTGCACACAATACTCAAGGTGTGGTCTCACCAAGGCCCTGAACAACTGCAGCAAGACATCCTTGCTCCTGTACTCGAATCCTCTCGCTATGAAGGCCAACATACCATTTGCCTTCTTAACCGCCTGCTGCACCTGCATGCTTACCTTCAGCGACTGGTGCACAAGGACACCCAGGTCTCGTTGCACTTCCCCTTTTCCCAATCTATTGCCATTCAGATAATAATCTGTCTTCCTGTTTTTGCCACCAAAGTGGATAATCTCGCATTTATCCACATTATACTGCATCTGCCATGCATCTGCCCAATCACCCAACCTGTCCAAATCATACTGGAGTTTCCCTGCATCCTACTCACAGCACACACGCCCACCCAGCTTTGTGTCGTCTGCAAACTTGGAGATATTACATCTAGTTCCCTCGTCTAGATCATTAATATATATTGTGAATAGCTGGGTTCCTACTACCGATCCCTGCGGTACCCCACTAGTCACTGCCTGCCACTCGGAAAAAGACCCATTTATTCCAACTCTTTGCTTCCTGTCTGCCGACCAGTTCTCTATCCAAGTCAGTACCTCACCCCCAATCCCATGTGCTTTAACTTTGCACGCTAATCTCTTATGCGGGACCTTATCGAAAGCCTTCTGAAAGTCCAAATACACCACATCCACTGGTTCTCCCTTAGCTATTCTACCAGTTACATCCTCAAAAAATTCCAGTAGATTAGTCAAAATTAGCCTTTTGATCATGAATATTCCATGAAGTAATGTAATCTGCATGTAAATAAGTAAACTATCTTTCCTTATTAACCAACAGCTCAAACCACAGAAGAGGCAATATTCCTAACTACAATATTACTGAGCAGTAGTATTGGGTGGTGGAAGACAAAACAGTACCGTGCAGAGAATGCGAGAAACCAGATAATTTATCTCTGAAAAATGTAGCTATATTTATGTATTTTCTCAAAAAATTATCCACAATTTGAATTTCATCCTCTTCCAAGCAGATTAAAATCTACAATTGACTCAGGCTCCAGATGAGTACACAGGTGCATTGTGCTCAAATATCAAGAATAAGCATTAAATATAATTTTTTAATTCTCCTTTCTGATGGCTAAATCAATGTGGTAAAACGTGTTCTTATGGACTTTATGGAGATATAGTACAAATTTCATTTTTAGCAAACACAATTAATTAATTGTGGACAGCAAAACTTTCTTCAGCTCCTTTAATTTATCCTGTAAATAACCAGCTCCAGGTTCTTTTATTTTTATTCGTTTATGGGATCTGGGCGTCGCTGGCAAGGCCAGCATTTATTGCCCATCCCTAATGCCCTTGAGAAGGTGGTGGCGAGCCGCCTTCTTGAACCGCTGCAGTCCATGTGGTGAAGGTACTCCCACAGTGTGGTCAGGGAGGGAGTTCCAGGATTTTGACCCAGCAACGATGGAGGATCGGCGACATACTTCTAAGTCAGGATGGTGTGTGACTTGGAGGGGAACTTGGAGGTGGTGGTGTTCCCATGCGCCTGCTGCCCTTGTCCTTCTAGGTGGAAGAGGTCACGGGTTTGGGAAGTGCTGCTGAAGAAGCCTTGGCGAGTTGCTGCAGTGCATCTTGTAGATGGTGCACACTGCAGCCACGGTACGCCGGTGGTGGAGGGAGTGAATGTTTAAGGTGGTGGATGGGGTGCCAATCAAACGGGCTGCTTTGTCCTGGATGGTGTCGAGCTTCTTGAGTGTTGTTGGAGCTGCACTCATCCAGGCAAGTGGAGAGTATTCCATCACACTCCTTACTTGTGCCTTGTAGATGGTGGAAAGGCTTTGGGGAGTCAGGAGGCGAGACACTCGTCGCAGAATACCCAGCCTCTGACCTGCTCTTGTTGCCACAGTATTTATGTGGCTGGTCCAGTTAGGTTTCTGGTCAATGGCGACCCCCAGGATGTTGATGGTGGGGGATTTGGTGATGGTAATGCCGTTGAATGTCAAGGGGAGGTGGTTAGACTCTCGCTTGTTGGAGATAGTCATTGCCTGGCACTTAAGTGGCAGGTAACATTCACGCCACAGATCAGCCCAAGCCTGAACGTCGTCCAGGTCTTGTTGCATGCGAGCATGGACTGCTCCATTATCTGAGGAGTTGTGAATGGCGCTGAACACTGTGCAGTCATCAGCAAACATCCCCATTTCTGACCTTATGTTGGAGGGAAGGTCATTGATGAAGCAGCTGAAGATGGTTGGGCCTAGGACACTGCCCTGAGGAACTCCTGCAGCGATGTCCTGGGGCTGTGATGATTGACCTTCAATCACCACAACCATCTTCCTTTGTGCTAGGTTCACTCGCTGGTGTGCTAGGTTAGCTGCGCTAGCGTTAGGGGCCCTTCAACAGGCCTCAGTGACCCTGGGTGAGGAAGGTTCTTTCTCCTGACCATTATTCGGTGACCTCTGCTGACTATCCTATGCGGATGTCAGGTGAAGACTAGATTGGGATTGGCTGAATCACCATGCTCCAGTTGAATATCTGCGGACACTCAAATCTAAATTGGTACATAAAGAATGGTCACTTGGGTGAGGTATTGGAGGGTGCTGAGCCTGTTACCCAGCTAGGAGTCAATGCCTTCATAAGGAGGGGGGGGAGGGAAGAAAACTGGGTGGAAAAACAAACAGCCTGAATATACCACACAAAAAAAATTGTCAAAAGAAAAGCTTCCTTTCAGATGTAATTTTGTAAAGCTCTGCTGAGTGAACCTTCTGGATCTGGTAAATGAGTGATGATAACCATATGTATATATAGCACATCCCAGGATGTAGTACAGGAAAACACAGCATGCTGCCACCCACCCAGTAATCACTGCAGTTAAAATGAACAACCAAAACCAAATGGCTCCAGTGACATTTCTCCTGCCCTTCCACCAACCCAGCTATTAAAATTACCTAAAGGGGATCCTTTAGAGAGTAAAAACTCATAACATTTGATTACCAGTAAAGCCCTCCTTAAATGACTTCACTTTTGTTATTTTGGCATGACAAATGATGAGGAGCTCCCCGGCTTCTCGCACTCCCCCATTCCCCCAACCATGGGTCTGTCTCCATGCAGCCAAGAGATGACGATAGTAAAAGGTGAGGAAAAAACTGAAAAGGAGAATGAAAAATACAATGATGCTGAACTTTAGTTGCCCTTTTAACTTCTTGGTGCAAAGCAGAAATGCGGAAGGTTAAACATGTATGTTAAACAGCAGTTGTGCTAATACCATGTGCATGGCTTCATCTGAAAGTCATTTTAGGTTAAACTCAAGCACCTGTTAAAAAAGTTAACTCCAAGGTTACTTTCCTTGTGACTGGTGTTTTATGAAGCATAATGTATAAATTGTGGCTGGCAATGAGCAGTTAATGAGCACATATTTTAAAAAAGACCCAATTAGCGGTTGTTTGGGCACGAACAAACATTAGGCCAATATTATTTAAACTAACTCCAACTTGACTTTGCTGTACATGTATTCACGGTTCTTCCAAACTAAAAAGAATTAATGATCACCAACAAAAATACACGAATTACCTGCAATGCTGTGAATTTGAAGATAGGGTAGAGAAAAAAACACACTTGTGATGAAAGTAAATGGTTGGTTTTATCGTTGCAGGACTTCCAATGCTTGCTGTGTTTATTACACTATCAGACCCACACCAAGGATGACCTTGGCTGAGGAGAAAGAGAAAGTAGATGGAATATATCCGCATCTCTAGAAAAGAGAAGGCTGAGGGGTGACCCGATAAGTTTTTTAAATTATGAAAGGATTTGATAGGGTAGACTTAAACAAGATTTTTCCATTTGTGCAGGAAACCAAAACTTTTTTTTTCAAATCACATTTTCTAATGTCATTCGGTGTACAGTGTATACGCCAAAACTGAAATTGCCAATTCTGTCCCCAGGGTTTTTCATAAGATTAGATGAAGAGAGAAATGGGCAGAGACACTAATTATATTTTGAGTAAATCCAGTTATAATCACCCTTCATACAAAAGTAAAATACTGCAGATGCTGGAAATCTGAAATAAAAACAGAAAATGCTGGAAATACTCAGCAGATCAGGCAGCATCTGTGGAGAGAGAAAAACAGAGTTAACATTTCAGGTCAATGACCCTTCGTCAGAGTCATGGAGGGTCATCGACCTGAAACTTTAACTCTGTTTCTCTCTCCACAGATGCTTTTTTTTTTTATTCGTTCATAGGATGTGAGCGTTGCTGGCAAGGCCAGCATTTATTGCCCATCCCCAGCTGCCCGGTGAGCCGCCTTCTTGAACCGCTGCAGTCCATGTGATGAAGGTACTCCCACAGTGCTGTTAGGGAGGGAGTTCCAGGATTTTGACCCTAGCGACGATGAAGGAACGGCGATATACTTCCAAGTCAGGATGGTGTGTGACTCGGAGGGGAACTTGGAGGTGGTGGTGTTCCCATGCGCCTGCTGCCCTTGACCTTCTAGATGGAAGAGGTCGCGGGTTTGGGAGGTGCTGCCGAAGAAGCCTTGGCGAGTTGCTGCAGTGCATCTTGTAGATGGTACACACTGCAGCCACGGTACGCCGGTGGTGGAGGGAGTGAATGTTTAAGGTGGTGGATGAGGTGCCAATCAAGCGGGCTGCTTTGTCTTGGATGGTGTCAAGCTTCTTGAGTGTTGTTGGAGCTGTACTCATCCAGGCAAGTGGAGAGTATTCCATCACACTCCTGACTTGTGCCTTGTAGATGGTGGAAAGGCTTCGGGGAGTCAGGAGGCGAGACACTCGCCGCAGAATACCTAGCCTCTGACCTGCTCTTGTTGCCACAGTATTTATGTGGCTGGTCCAGTTAAGTTTCTGGTCAAAGGATATTGATGGTGGGGGATTCAGCGATGGTAATGCCGTTGAATGTCAAGGGGTGGTGGTTAGACGCTCATTTGTTGGAGATAGTCATTGCCTGGCACTTGTGTGGCGTGAATGTTACCTGCCACTTATCAGCCCAAGCCTGAATGTCATCCAGGTCTTGCTGCATGCGGGCATGGACTGCTTCATTATCTGAGGAGTTGCGAATGGCACTGAACACTCTGCAGTCATCAGCGAACATCCCCACTTCTGACCTTATGATGGAGGGAAGGTCATTGATGAAGCAGCTGAAGATGGTTGGGTCTAGGACACTGCCCTGAGGAACTCCTGCAGCGATGCCCTGAGGCTGTGATGATTGACCTCCAATCACCACAACCATCTTCTTTTGTGCTAGGTATGACTCCAGCCATTGCCTGACCTGCTGAGTATTTCCAACATTTTCTGTTTTTATTTATAATCACGCTTCAATGTTTTACACAATCAAGCAAGTACTTACAAAGCCAACCAAACACTATGCACTGTGAAGTAACAAATAAACAGTCAATAAACATTATTCAAATTTTGGGTTTCAGTACCGTAATACCTATTTTCCCCCTTAACTCATCTTTAAGTGTAAATCGTATTTTGATGGGCTACACTTGTCCTTCTTTAAATACTGGATCGCCAGATATACAATACAAATATGTCCCTATATTTTTTTTACTTAAATTGTTGCAATCATTTTATCAATGTTAACACTAGAAATAACCTTCTCCACACACACACACAGAATACATTTTAACCACTCACCATCTCTAAACCAACTGTCCCTGACCACTTTGCAGAGTCACTTACATTGTTTTACTCTTAAACATAAATGCACTCAGAATAAGGAGGAAAGGTAACTTTCATGTATACCATGTGGCATTCAGAAAACATATTAAAGCTGTATGTATTGGATTTTGCATCCATCATTATTATATTCAGCATGAGTGTATGGTATGAGGTTATTTATCATATCCCAGAATGCAAATGCAGGTTTAAAAAATACCTTTAAAATGGTTACATGGCAAAATAGTACTGCATTTTCTTCAATTTAAATACAAATCAGGGCATGGCAAGTATTACAACTATGTCAACTAAAGGTAGAACATTAATTTAAGGCAGGGAAGTAGTTTCAATGTAAACTTTCTCCAAGTTGCGAGAAAGTAGCAAAATAATTATTCTACTTAGGATAAATTTTACTCGTGTGTACTTGACAGTAGTTTACAAATTCAAAACTGCTTGACTTGAGGATCAAAGATACGAATCTAATTTGACAGATCATGCACTGCACCTTCGCCGCCCCCCCCCCCACCACTATAGTAATGTTGACCAATCGTATGGTTACAGATTCGCACATAATTCAAAGCTCTCTTGGCTGGCTTCCCATCCTCCACCCGCCATAAACTTCTGCTCCATTCAACTCTGCTGCCTGTATCCTATCCCGGACAAAGTCCTGTTCACCCATCACCATTGTCCTCACTGACCTACATTGGCTCCTGGTCTCCCAATGCCACTAATTGAAAGTTCTCATCCTTATGTTTAAATCTCTTCATGGCCTCGTCCCTCCCCATCGCTGTAACCTTCTCCAGCCCTACAACCCTCCAAGAACTGTGTGTTCCTCCAACTCTGGGCTCTTGTTCATCCTTCATGCCCTTCTCCCCACTATTGGTGGCTGTGCCTTTAGCCATCTAGGCCCCATGGTCTGGAATTCCCGTCCTAAACACCTGCGTCTCTCCACCTCACTCTCTTCCTTTAAGACCCTCTTTAAAACCCATCTCTTTTACTACACTTCTGATGATTCTACCCAATAACTCCTCCTTTGGCTCAGCGTCCACTTTTGTCTGATTACGCCTGTGAAGCAGCTTGGGATGTTTTCGATGTTAAAGGTGCTGCATGAATGCAAGGTATTGTTGATGGGCCGATTGTCTCAACCAGTGCTTGTTCTTCTATTCGACACCTGCCTTATGTTTTAAAATGATCAGTGGCGATTCAACTAAGGCAGGCAGTTTAACTTTTATTTCATTCCCCTCTTCTAAAAATTTCTGGTGCCTTAACCAAGAAGTCATTATTCATGGGTTTAAAGGGACAGTGGCAGCTTGGATCCAAAATTGGCTAAAGGACAGAAAGCAGAGTGTAGTAGTCAACGGTTGTTTTTCCAGACGGGAGGGAAGTACTGTGGTGTTCCCCGGGGTTGGTGTTGGGACCACTGCTCTTTTGAGAAGTTAGGTGGGAAAGTAAGCTGTGAGGAGGACACAAAGAGGCTGCAGAGATAGACAGGTTGACTGAGTGGGCAAGAACATGGCAAATGAAATACAATGTGGGGAGGTGTGAAGTTATCCACTTTGGTAGGAAAAACAAAAAAGTAGAATTTTTTTGAATGGCGAGGCTGGGAAATGTTTGCATTCAGAGGGACCTGGGTGTCCTTGTACATGAATTACAGAAAGTTAACATGCAGGTACAGCAAGCAATTAGGAAAGCAAATGGTATGTTAGCTTTTGTTACAAAGGGATTAGAGTACAAGAGTAAAGAAGTCTTACTACAATTATACAGGGCATTGGTGAGGCCACACCTAGAGTACTGTGTACAATTCTGGTCTCCTTACCCAAGGAAAGACAGTATGCCTTAGAGGGAGTGCAGTAAAGGTTCACTAGACTGGTTCCTGGGATGAGGGGATTTTCCTATGAGGAGAGATTGAGTACACTAGGCCTATATTCCTTCGAGTTTAGAAGAATGAGAGGTGATCTAATTGAAACATATAAATTCTTAAGGGGCTTGGCAGGGTTAATGCTGGGAAAATGTTTCCCCTGGCTGGGGAATCTAGAACACGAGGTCACAGTCGTAGAATAAGGGGTCAGCGATTTAGGACTGAGATGAGGAGAAATTTCTTCACTCAAAGGGTTGTGAATCTTTGGAATTCTCTACCTCAGAGAGCTGTGGATGCGCAGTTGTTGAGTATATTCAAGACAGAGGTCGATAAATTTTTGGGAACAAAGGGAATTAAGGGATATGGGAATAGTCGGGAAGGTGGAGTTGAAGTAGAAGATCAGCCATGATCTTACTGAATGACGGAGCAGGCCTAGTCCAGCTCCTATTTCATATGTCCTTATCTTATGTTCTTATGATATATATTAATGACCTGGACTTGGGTATACAGGGAATAATTTCAAAGTTTACAGAGTGAACCTTTGCTGCACTCCCTCTAAGGCAAGTATGTCTTTCCTTGGCAGGGGGGTGGGCACCAGCATATAGAAGTAGAAAAGAGGAATAAGGTGCATAAAAGAGTGAGTGTGTTGGATAGTACTACAGGCGGTAGTAGTACCATATTAGATAGGAGCAGACTAAGAAAAATTCAAAAATGGGTTTAGAATTCATGTACGGAAATGCACAAAGTGTGGTTAATAAGGTTGGTGAGCTACAAGCATAATTAGCTGTGTGGCAATATCAGAAACGTGGTTTAAAAACGGTGAGGACTGGGCACTTAATATTCAAGGGTACAAGGTGTTCAGAAAAGATAGGGAAGGAAAAAAGGGAGGTGGGGTGGCAGTGCTGATTAAGGAAGACATTGTAGTGTTGGAAAGGGAGGATGTTCTTGAGGGGACAAGGACAGAATCCATTTGGTTACAGAGTTGAGGAGCAAAAAGGGTATGATCACGCTATTGGGGGTATTCTATAGGCCTCCAAATAGTGAGAGGGAGGTAGAGAAGCAAATCTGCAGGGAAATCGCAGAGATATGCAAGAGCTATAGAGTGGTGATATTGGGGGACTTTAATTACCCAAATATCGATTGGGATAATGCAAGGGTGAAGAATTTCTGAAATGTGTTCAGGAGAATTTCCTTGACCAATATGCTCTTGGCCCAACTAGGAAGGAGGCATTGCTGGATCTGGTGCTGGGGAATGAGGTGGGCCAGGTCGACCAAGTGTCTGTGGGAGAACACTTGGGTATGAGTGATCATCATATAAGATTTAGATTAGCAATGGAGAGGAGCAAGGAACAATCTAGAGTGGAACTTCTAAACTGGAATAGGGCTAACTTCAATGGGATGCGAAAGGATCTAGCCTGGGTAAAATGGAACCAAAGACTGACAAGAAAAACTAACGGAACAATGGGTGATCTTTAAGGAGGAGATGTTCCAAGTACAGGCTAGGTACATTCCAACAAGAAGGAAGGGTAAGGGAACCAAAGCAAGGACTCCTTGGATGACGAGGGAGTTAGAGAAGATGATGAAACAAAAAAAAGAGGGTGCATAATGCATGTCAGATGAATTCTTCAAGGGAGAACCAGACTAAATATAATAAGTTGAGAGGGGATGTGAAGATGAAAATAAGATTGGCAAAGAGAGAATATGAGAGTAGAATGGCGGTTAACATAAAAGGGAACACAAAAATCTTCTACAGGCATGTAAACAGTAAGCGGGTAGTAAGAGGCGGGGTGGTGTCTATTAGAGATAAAGAAGGTGATATATGCTTAGAGGCGCAGGGCAAGGCTAGAATACTCAATGAGTACTTTGTATTGGTGTTTACTAAGGAGCTGGATGCTGACAAAATATCGGTAGAAGTGGAAATGGTAGAAGCAATGGAAGGGGTGAAAATTGAGAGACAGGATGTACTAGAAAGGCTGGGTATGCTTAAAGTGGATAAGTCGCCTGCTCCAGATGGCTTGCATCCCAGGTTGCAAAGTGAATTGGGGAGGAGATAGCGGAAGGGCTTGCCATAATTTTCCAATCTTCCCTAGATGCGGGGGAAGTGCCTGAGGATTGGAAAGTGGCAAATGTGACACCATTGTTCAAGGAAGGGTGTAAGGACAATCCTAGTAACTACAGGCCGGTCAGTTTAACATCAGTGGTGGGTAAAGTTTTAGAAACAATAATCAAGGGCATTTGGAGAGGTTTAAGCTAATTAAGGAGAGCCAACACGGATTTGTAAAAGGCAGATCATGTTTGACTAATCTAATTGAATTTTTTGATGAAGTAAGAGAGGATTGATGAAGGGAATGCAATGGATGTTGTCTACATGGATTTTCGGAAGGCGTTTGACAAAGTACCACATAGAAGGCTGGTTAACAAAATTGAGGCTCATGAAATAGGTGGGTCAGTGGCAGCTTGGATAAGGAATTGGCTTAAGGACAGAAAACAGCGAGTTGCGGTAAATGGCTGTTTTTCAGACTGGAGGATGGTGGACAGTGGTGTTCCCCAAGGGTCAATTTTTTTGATCTATATGTAAATAAATGACCTGGATATCGGAATACAGAGTAGAATTTCTAAATTTGCCGATGACACCAAACTTGGGGGTGTGGCAAACAGTGATGATGATACCAATCGACTGCAACAGGGCATAAAAAGGCTAGCAGAATGGGCAGACAAATGGCAAATGGAATGTAATACAGAGAAGTGTGAGGTGATGCATTTTGGCAGAAGGAACAGGGAGAGGCAATATACACTTAATGGTACAGTTTTAAAGAGTGTGCAGGGACAGAGGGACCTGGGAGGTAATGTGCATAGGTCCCTGAAGGTGGCAGGACATATTGAGAGAGTGGTTAACAAAGCATATGGGATCTTGGGCTTCATAAATAGAGGTATTGAGTACAAGTAGAGAAGTTATGCTGAACCTTTATAAAGTGCTGGTTAGGCCACAACTGGAGTATTGTGTTCAATTCTGAGCACCACACTTTAGGAAGGATGTGAAGGCCCTCGAGAGGGTGCAGAGGAGATTTACCAGAATGGTTCCGGGAATGTGGATCTTAGCTACAAGGACAGGTTGGAGAAACTGGATTTGTTTTCATTACAGCAAAGGAAGTTGAGGGGTGATTTGATAGAGGTGTACAAGATTATGACGGGTTTGGATAGGCTAGACGGGGAAAGGCTGTTCCCACTAGTTGATGGTACAAGGACTAGGGGACACAGATTTAAGGTTTTGGGCAAGAGATACAGGGAGGGGGGGGGGGTGGTGTGTGAGGAAAAACGTTTTTACACAGCGAGTGGTGACGACCTGGAATTCGCTGCCGACAGAAGTGGTGGAAGTGGAGACACTCAATGTTTTCAAGGGGAGACTGGATAGGCACTTGAGGGAAATAAACTTGCAGGGCTACGGGGATAGAGCGGGGGAATGGGACTGACTGGATTGCTCTACAGAGAGCTGGCACGGACTCGATGGGCCAAATGGCCTTCTGTGCCGTTATGACTATGAATCTATGACGTGAAACTCGGAAATGTAGTAAACAACAAGGAGGATAGTAACAGACCTCAGGAGGACATAGACAGACTGGTGAAATGGGCAGATATATGACAGATAAAATTTAACACAGAAGTGTGAAGTGATTCATTTAACAGTGAGGAGAGGCAATATAACCTACATGGTACAATTTCAAAGGAGGTGCAGGAACAGAGAGACCTGGGGGTGTATGTACACAGATCTTTGAAGGTGGCAAGACAAGTTGAGAAGGCGGTTTAAAAAAAAAAATATGGGATCCTGGGCTTTATAAATAGAGGAAGAGAGGACAAAAGCAAGGAAGTTATGCTAAAACTTTATAAAACACCGGTTAGACCTCAACTGGAGTATTGTGTTCAATTCTGAGCACCACAATTTAGGAAGGATGTCAAAGGCCTTAGAAAGGGTACAAAAGAGATTTACTAGAATGGTACCAGGGATGAAAGACTTCAGTTATGTGGAGAGACTAGAGAAACTGGGGTTGTTCTCCTTAGAACAGAGAAGGTTAGGAGCAGATTTGACAGAGGTGTTCATCAAAACCTTCGTGATTTTTGAAGTAAATAAGGAGAAACTGTTTCCAGCGCCAGAAGGGTCAGTAACCAGAGGACACAGATAGTTATGATCTGGAATCCATTGCCTGAAAGGGTGGTGGAAGCAGATTCAATAGTAACTTTCAAAAGGGAACTGGATAAATACTTGAAGGAAAAAAATTACAGCGCTATAGGGAAAGAATAGGGGAGTGGGATTAATTGGATAACTACCATAGAGCAGAGATAGGCACGATGGGCCGAATGGCTTCCTCCTGTGCTGTATCATTCTGTGATTCTATAATTGTGTGTGTGAACCTTTACTAGTGGCCCTACTGCTTTTTTCTGCTAGTCCTAGCAAGTAATCTGGAGGTAGATGTGGTAGTTCCTCCTCCCATCATACAATAATGTTCCCCTATAATTATAGCCATTCACTGATGGGCCCACTGCCTAAACTAGCTGGCCAAGTTTTTTTTTTTGCTTCTTTAAAGTCATCAACTTTGGGAGATGGGAGAACGGTTTGACAATTAGTCTTCTAATTATTACTGGAAGGTGGGGTGGGGGGCAGATTGGTGTAAGAGGGAGATAGGGATCCCTCTCAAGCTCTCTAGTTTTGCTGCTACAGCTTCAACAAAATATTGGAGCACAATATTTGCCATCATTTTTTCCTGTGGGGTTCTCATATTGGGCCCAATACCTAGGACCATTCCTGTCTAATCTTGTTTCCTTCACTGAAGAATGTAATTAAGGTTTTCGTGTATTTATTGAGTCAGAAATAATTAAGCCTTTAACATAAATCTATCAGCATGCCACAGATTCTACGTGATGCAATTCTCCCCTTTACCCCTCATTTTCTGTCCTTGCTGCTGTACAGTTCCACGAGCACTGGCTGCCTCCAGTACCTCCCCTAAATGGCCACTATCCACATACAAGCCTCGATGATGTGTGCTGGCCAGCTCAGCATAACAGCCAAACTCAATACTGTTCGTATCGGACATCTACCAGGAATGCTGGAGAGCCATGAGCAGCAGGAACTTGGATTACTTCCCCTCACTAATCTAGAAACACTGAAGCTAGCTGTAGAGCCAGCATGGCTACCACAGCCGTCATGACCCAAGGATTGAACCAGGGACCTTTCTGGACTGTATAGCTCAGCTACACAATCGATAATGTCACTGAGCCTTCCAATTTAGTGTTATTAGGCTCATTTTTTTTTTTGCCAAACTGTTAGTTTCAGAATTTGATTTTAAACTGAGATTTTGCTCCATTTTAAGCTTTAGATCTCCTCATTCGAATAAATTTGATTCATTTGGAAAGGATTTTCTTCTCCTTTAAAGTCTCCTGCTCCATATAGTACTTTCAATGCTGTTGTCGCTGCAATGAGGGGGGCAGAGTGGCTCAGGGGGTGACTTTGATCCTGTGATATTTCCCTCCCTCTTCATGAGGAAACACCTGGGCTCCATTCAGCAATTACACAGATAGAGTCAAGGTCACCACATGCAAAAATCACAAGGGCAAACCTGTGTGTTGCAATTCACCAAATACTGTCCCAAGATGTTGTACTTCTACACTCATTTTTACTTTGGGGATGGAATTCAATTAAATAATGAAAGCAGAATTCCATTAGAGCTCGTAACATTTATCCTATACACGAGGCAAGAAATGACAAATCGGATGAAATCTAGTGTACTGCAAACTATGAAACGAGTCAGCTCTGAAGGTTACTTCTTCTCCCCCTTCCCCATCTTATTAGAACTGTCACTTTACAAAATTTATACAGAGAGAACTAGTCCACGCCTGTTCCTCTGGAAGTAGTAAAAAAAAAAATTCCTGCTTGTGTATGAAAATGTGGAACTAAGAAAAAGCTGCGTTGTGCACGATGCAAAAATACCTACTCAACAAACTAACAAAAGGAATTGAATATCAATTTGACTATGCAATGCCATTAAGTATTAGTGACAGTTGACATGCACATTGTTTGCAGCTATTACTGAAGGAGAAAGCCACCCAGTTCAGTACTGAACTGTAGTTAACCCCCACTCTCGGCAGTTACAACATTTGATTAATGACAAGCCATGCAGTCAACACAGTTGAACTATCTTTACCTTTTCCCTAACTGCAGAAAACAGTTTCTGTACATTTGAAAATTAAAATGAACCCGATTTTGAAGGCAAATTATTGAAGTTAAAATTTGTTAGATTTTATTTTTGATGTGAATAACCCTTTTAAAGTCAAAGAGAAAGTATTTTTCCTGATAGTTGCGCATGTACGTACATTCTCACTGATAGCGGAGATGTTGTTTTTCTCTCCTCTGAGCAAAGTGAGAGCTTCCGTTATAATATACTGGTATTGTGGATTCCACCGTCTGGAAATGGAAGAATTAATTTCCACTGTCAACCGGATGGGTAATATCTATTCTCTGCCTATGATTCTGTTTTAAAGTGAAATCTCAGTCAGAAATCCATGGTGGCGTTGCTCCAGCAGCTAGTGTTCAGAGATGTTCAGGTGCAAATAAGGGAGAGGGTTGTTGACTACAATTATTTTCCAGCATTACCCCAATACATCCAAGACCTGGGTTCAAATTCAACCCAGACTGCCAAGATGAAAGTCTGAAATTTAGGAACCTTTAGCTTAGCCAGTTTCAACCCAGATCCTAGCTGAATGCAAGTTGACAGCACAGATAGCCAATAGTACAACTGTCAGCCTTACTCAGGCAGCGATGGGTGAACGTAAAAATGGAAAATGACACAATGAGGTGCCCGGAGTTTTGAATTGAGACACACTGACATTTCATCCTGTAACCTACACTTAGTCTGACCCGAGAGCATTCAATACCAAAAAGTAGAAAATGTTTCCATCGCCCAGCACCAATTCCTCATCTTTATTAGTATAATTCCTAAAGTACGGGTACACAGAAGGAGGCCAGTTTGTCAGCTGCTGCCAAGTCTTGTCTTGGGACCAGCTTTTGGTATCGAGAGTGGGTAAAATGAATGGATATTGTTTTGAATGCTTGTCCTTGGAGGTTTAAGATTGAGAATGTTCAAAAAAAAATACGTATCCAACATTTCATGAAATTGATAATATGAAGATGAGGCAAGTGATCAGAATGAAAGCAAGTTCTTGTCTGACTTAAGTGAGAAGTCGCACAACACCAGGTTATAGTCCAACAGTTTTATTTGAAATCACAAGCTTTCGGAGCGGCTGCTCCTTCGTCAGGTGAAGTTAACAGATCAGATGGCCCTCAGCCCAAGACAAAGCAAAAAAAAAATTGAAAATAGTTTTAGATTTCCAGTGCAACCTTTCACAAAACTCAAACTGTGATTTTTGGAAGACATGTCACAAAAGTAGTGAAAAGCATTCATCATAACTGGCACAGAAAAGGGCAACTTCCTGAGAATTAAAGTATGGAGATTTTTTTTTTTTTTTAATTCAGAAACCTAGATTAATGGCCAAGGCACATATTGCAGTTCATCAAGGACTTTTAAGGAATTAAATTATATTTTGTTTGAAAAGAAAGGAAAACGTAATTCATGTCTACAGGTATTGACTAGAACTTTCTCATTACAAAGCAGCAGTGTGAAAACTAAAGAAATGTTTTAACGACAATAAGACAAAAAGAAAATTAACAAAGAACAACATGGATCTATTCTGTGGGACACATTATATGTTGGGATGATGCAACATACTGGAAAACACCTGGCTTCAGCAAATACCTGCTGTTTGTAAAGAATAAATTAAAAGTAAGAGCACGGTGGCTGGATATGATGCTAAGCAATTTATAAACCTACCACCAAAAAAACCCAGAATTTAAGTTTTGAAAAAAATGTGTTTAAAGTGTCAACATTGGTTCAGTGGTAGCACTCTCACTTGAGTCAGAAGATCGTTGGTTCAAGCTCCACTCCAGGACTTGAGGGAGCGCCGCACTGTCAGAGGTGCGGTCTTTCGGGTGAGACGTTAAACGGAGGTCCCGTCTGCCCCATCAGGTTGATGTAAAAGATCCCGTGGAACTATTTAAAAAGCAGGGGAGTTCTCCCAGTGTTCTGGTCAATAGTTATCCCTCAAACCCTACAAAAACAGTTTAATTGGTCTTTTACCTCAGTGATGTTTGTGGAACCTTGCTGTGCATAAATTGGCTGCCATGTTGCTGACCACATTTTAAAAGTAATTCATTGGCTGTGAAGCACTTTGGGACATGAAAGGCTCGATATAAATGCAAGTTCTTCCTTTATGTCAATCAACCATGCGAGCTGCACAGAAAGCCGAAAAAGCAGTCACTGAAACAAACACAGAAATTTCACCTTTCTTTCAAATGGAGATTCTTTGGAACAAATACAATGTACCATTTGATGCCAGAAACAAATTGTTAAATTACCACCTTATGAAATCAATCACATTCTGTGCAATCGGTCATCAATAGCAGCCATTGTTCGGTGATCAACTAAAAATTGCAAGAAAGCAAGTTTCTGGCCAATCTGTCAATCAAGCCAACAGACTGCAGTCTGACCAAATCATAAAAATTGAACATAAGAAGAACTGTGAAACTAAAATTATTGGAATAAAAATTAAAGCGTTCTAACTCTGGAAATATTTTATGTAGATATATCAATTATACACAGTCTTCTTCCTATTTATTTTGTAAACAAAGCCATTGTCTCCTACCCACTTCTGCATTTGTATAAAAACTTATGTTAAGACATTTAAAACAGCTTTCTAAATTGAGAATATAATTACAGAAAAATGCAAGATGTGTAGAGGTTATGATATTTGTACCTTACAAACATCAATATGTTGTGCAGGTCACAAGCTGGAACGGAGTGAAGACAGAACCCAAGTCCATAAATACTTGTTCCATCTCCTGGAAGTCCTGCCACTTCAATCCCACGCATTCCTTTTGCACTGTTTATCTCAGGATGAATGCAATATTACTTACTACCTGTCTGGGTGGAAGTATAAGGATATCACAAAACTTAAAAGTTTACACTTAGGAATTTGCAGATACCAATGTGAGGTTTAGAAGTGGAACAGTATGTTAAAGGAGCTGTATTATTTAGAATGCAAATTCTGATTTTATATACAAGCATGCACACTTCTGATATATTGGCAGAATGTTTTAATGGTCAGGTCAGCAGAGTAAAATATAACTCATGGCTGTTTATTACAAACATTATGGGCTGTATAATTGATACCCAGTCACAGTAAATGGTGGAAAATCTAGTCCATAAGCAACATGTAGTTAATTTCATCTTTTTGGATACATTTTGTATCAGACAGGAGACTGACATTTATCGCCTGCACTTAGAGTTAAGGTTCGTTATACTAAACTACTTTCAAATATTTTCCTTTTTTATGTATTATTTTAATACTGAGCTTTATGCATTTGAGATATATCTCAGATATTCCCCAGGCTGTGCAGCTCCTGTAGCTGCAATGTTAGGAATTTAGAAGCACACCAACTGTCCCCATCAACTATTGTTGGCTGATAAGGAACATGCCTGAAAGTAGCCAAGTGGAGACACCTCACCCTATTTCCTTCCATCCTGTGCAGCAGTACTTGGGTCTCTGCTTGAAGCCTCCCTGTACAGTATGGTTGAGATCAGGAATTCAGTAAAAGGATTGAATGGATGCTAGCAATCCTCTGGAACTTCACAAAAGTGGTATTTTTCCCCACATACAAGCCCAGTGAATGTTGGCAGGCTATTCACCCACAAGGGGCTAAGCTCAATCTTGTCTTTACCCAATACCTGCTCTTGGCACTTTTCAGCAGAGATCACGGATTGTGATCAGAAGAAGGAAACATTGCTTCCTGGAACGAAAAGGTCTGGAATGTTGGACAGCCGCAGTATGAAAGCATTATGACAGCACCCAGGGAATCTGGCGCACACCTGCATGAACCTCTTGTGGTTGCACACCAGCTGCGCATTGATGGACAATATCCCTTGCGGTTTATAAAAACTCCTGGTTGCTGTGGTGGTGCTAGCATTGCCACATGAGTGCAATCAATGGCACCCCTGTACCTGCGGGAATCTAGCCAGAGGGCTAATCCAGATGCCCGTTCATTCTGGCTATTGTCATCACGTTCAGTTTACACAACTCCCAGCCAACGTTCCCTGCAAGTTGCGCGTTGTTCTGCGTGGCCTGTTTTTTTGAGTGCGCGGTCGGTCGCTTTAAATTTCCGCGCATGCACGGTATTTACAACAAAGAAGCCGGTGAGCGGCCTGAGCAGGACCTTTCCCATTAATGCATGGCCTAGAGGAAACATTGCTCCCAGCCCTGGCAAACAATCCACCCATCATCTGCCTTATGCATTTATGTGCAGCGAACTGTGAGACCCTCGAGATGTCTCCGGTAGCACCCTGGAAGGAACCAGAGGCAAAAAGCTGAAATAACTTATATGGGGGAGAAGGGAGGGAGGGCAGAGAAGAAAGATGGGAGAAAAGGCCAACTAAAGTATTTCAAAGACTCAATGAAACAAAATAGCAGAAGTAAAACTGTCCTTCAAGTTACAATTGCAATGCATTAAATATAGCTACATTTTCTACTGTGCAAAGATAGCTAACCTTCTAGCAGCAGTCAAGCATTACAAAGACCAAGGAAGCCATTTAAAAGGATTCTAGAGAACCAGAGGTTTATAGACAGAAGCCATTCGACCCAAGTGTCTGTGCCAGCTCTTTGCTGGAACATTCCAAAATTAATTCCACCACCCTTCTCTCTCTCTCTTGTGGAACATTCGCTGAACATTGATCAGTACTGCGATGTGTTTTATGTTATGGTGGATGTATTGTTATTTTCTTGCAGGGGTGGGCATTTTTCTTTTGTGAATTTGCAAATTTTCAAAAGTGGTTCCAAAACAAGTCTCGCTACAGCACGACCATGACTGCCACATCAGGACTTCCTTATTTCGGAGCAAACATTGCCAATTACGTCTATTTGATATTCCTATTCTGGCATGAATTTCATAGCTTGCAACTTTGGAAAGTTCTGTTTTCAATGCTGCTATTGGTGGATAAAATCCTAAATCTAGCAATTGCAGCATTGAAAAGAGCTTTAAGTGGCATTTTGTGAAATTCATATCAGAAAAACCAGCAGAGATGGAATAGGAAAATCTGGCTACGTGGGAGCAGCAGCAGCCAGGGAGCATTGGGAATTGACATCTTAAAAGGAAAGTGGCAGCAGGAAACATCAGCAGCTACGGAGCACTGGGAGTCAGCAAAGAAGAGTGTGTTGCAGGTATGGAGTACATGGGATCCTGTATCACGTGAGACCGCAGCATCCATGAACCATTGAGGCATTGTGGGTGGAAACTGTGGGCAAGGAACACTGCTTCAAACAAAACTGAGCTTTAAATCAGGTAAATGCTTTCTGTGCCATGAGTTTTTCAGAAAAGTCGCTCAACCATTGCAAAATAAACACAGATCCATTAATAATTTACCTCTTTGCTACCAATAGCCACACAATTCATTCCCATCTCATTATGCACAGCTTTCGTACAATTCCTGTATATTGGAAGAAATGAGCATACAAGAAATTCCAAAATATGAAGGGAATTGGAGAAAAGCACGGCAAGGCACTAGCTTCCTAAATCGTTTTGCTCTTGGAGCTCAGTGTGTTCACTACCACCATTCTAAGCAGATGGACAAACCAGGAGCCATTGCAATAAAATGGAGAGAACTTCTAACTTTTTGAAATAAAGAAGCCTGGATATTAACTGCACCAGCGGAAAGCACAAGAGGCCAGTGTAAAAAGGTATGTTTCACCCCAGAATCTCTCATAGGCTCAAGTAAGAAACCTTTGTTCCCCATTACCCAAAAGAAACTGGACAATGCAAGGCAACTAGTCCCACTCAATGCCAAAGGAGTTATTAACTCCTCAGTACCGAATCACCAACTCAAGAGCAGAAGGAAAGGCACTGAGTGAACCCTACTGACACATCAAGTTGAGAATATCCAATAGTTGATGCCCCAAAAGGTACACACAAGTGTAGACTTTTGCTGAATGCAGGTAGATCTTTACCAAGTTACAGTAGGTAGAATGCAAGATACCCACCATATTAGAACTACATAGAGGCAGCTTTCAAACTTTTTTGTTCAACGATTACCGCTAATAGAATAGAATACACTAGAATAGAATTACCAGGGATAAAGTAGAATAAGGCTGATCAGTGTTGGAATCTATGGACACAAGCCAAAAATAGTGTTCAGTACAATGCTAAAATCAACAGAATCACCACAGATAAATGCTACAAAACCATTTTAAACCCAATAGTCAAAAGGAAATGAAATTGGTGAAAATAGACAATAGTAAGGAGATCAGGGCCTTAGAGAGGGTATAGAAGAGATTTATTAAGATGATACCATAGACAAGAGGCTTCAGTTATGTGGCGAGACTAGAGAAAGTGGGTTGGTGAGTTGATAATTTATCACTAAAGGAAGAGGTTAGAACATTTTTTTATGCAGAGGGTTGCTAAGACATGAAATACCCTACCAGAAACAGAGGTGTAAACAGAATCCATAGTAACCTTTTACAGGGAAGTGGATAATTATTTGAAAAGGGAAACTTTCAAAGATCATGGGGAAAGGGCCTAATTGGACAACTCTCAGAGCCAGCTCAGGTGCAGTAGGCCAAGTGGCCTCTTTCGATGCTGTATGATTTTAATAATTTGTGTACTGTATTAGGGAGGCTTATCCAGGTTTAGTTTTGTAAAATGATTAATTTAGAAAACAGGTTTTAAACTAGGGCAGATGTAAAGGACTACTGGTGCAGAACAGAGATCTTGATTAATTAGTTCTGTGTCACAAATGATGTTGACCATCTGGCAGAGATGGTGACCAAGCTGAAATATTATGAAAACACAAAGGAAAGGGGGAATTTTAACTCTCCTCGATCGGGGGAGAAAAGAGCGAGATAGCAGTAAAAATGAAGTGGCTCCATTTCCCGCTGATTCTCCATTTTGATGGCTCTAGTTTTGGCAGTGGATGAGGATTTCACAGGTCTTCATTAATAAATACAGATAGGAGTCCCATGCAATGTTCCTTCTTCAATTTTTTTTGGGTGCGCGGCCCAAAGTTTCGCTGGGACCAGCAGAAAACTTATAGGGAACGTTGGTCCCATGTACATGGGATCCCAGTGGCATTTTAACCTACTCCTAAGCGGGGACCCTGCCGTGGCTGCCCTGCCAGGAAAAGCTATAGGGAATCCAGTCAGACACTTCAAGGTAAGTTTCCTTAGTGGGGCCAGGAGTTCTCCTCTGGGTCCCCCTAGTTAAGTTCAAGCTTCTGCTGCCCCAAACGCCCTACAAACCCTCCCCACTCCGCCGCCCCCCAACCAACCACCGAGCCTAGAGAGCCTCGCAACGCCCCTCCTCTTGGACTTATCTTGGTGCCGGCAGACTGGCGAGTGGCCTAGAGGCCGCCTAATCTTCAACTCCCTCCCCCCGCCGACCATCTGTTGCTTTCCACACAAGGTGGGCGAGCAGCTGACCAGCAGCATCAAAATGAGGCCCAGCAATCAAAATCTGCTGGGCCTCCAATGAAGACTCCCACGTGGGATTGCCATCCACTCCCACTGGCTTCCCCCCCCCCCCCCCAACGAGTTAAAATCAGCCCCGAAGAAATGGTAAAGTCCTTCAAACATGATGGAATGATATTTAAAAGAAAGAAAGGAAAAAAGATCAGCCATGTGTAGGGAGAATAGTTTACTATTCTAGGTAATGAGACAAATATGTTTAGGTAAATGCAGGGAGTGTGTTTCAGCCAAGAGATGGACAGAGCAGCAGAATGGATAGCTGTGTGCGGGGAAGGGGCGACTGATTGTAGGTTAGATACAGTGAGATGATGTAGGTGGGGCCGATAACTGAAGCAGGTCTGGTTGTGGAACTTCAATCTGAACATTTTTTTCAGTGGGACAATGTTTGTAGAGCAAAACCTTAGTGAGCTGACTGTGATGAGTGTGTTACTGATTAAGGATCTTGGTGTAAGCAGAGAGAGAATACACTGGGTATATAATGTGAGGGGAGAGTGGAAGTATTTGTTTAGAAATAAAGGTTTTAAGGACAGTAGCAGTATTTTTTGTTATTCATTCACAGGATGTGGGCATTGCTGACAAGGTTGGCATTTATGCCCATCACTAATTGCCCTGGAGAAGATGTTGGTGAGCCGCCTTCTTGAACCACTGCAGGCCGTGTGGTGAAGGTACTCTCACAGTGCTGTTAGGTAGGGAGTTCCAGGATTTTGACCCAGCGACGATGAAGGAATGGCAATATATGTCCAAATCAGGTTGGGGTATGACCTGGAGGGGAACTTGGTGGTGTTCCCATGCGCCTGCTGCCCTTGTCCTTCTAGGTGGTAGAGGTCATGGGTTTGGGAGTTGCTGCAGTGTATCTTGCACCAGTGGTGGAGGGAGTGAATGTTTAAGGTGGTGGACGGAGTGCCGATCAAGCGGGCTGCTTTGTTCTGGATGGTATGGAGCTTCTTGAGTCTTCTCCACTTATCCAGGCAAGTGGAGAGTATTCCATCACACTCCTGACTTGTGCCTTGTAGGTGGTGGAAAGGCTTTGGGAAGTCAGGCGGTGAGTCACTCGCTGCAGAATACCCAGCCTCTGTCTTGGCTCTTGTAGCCACAGTATTTATGTGGCTGGTCCAGTTAAGTTTCTGGTCAACGGTGACCCCCCCCAGGATGTTGATGGTAGGGGATTCAGCGATGATAATGCCTTTGCATGTCAAGGGGAGGTGGTTAGGCTCTCTCTTGTTGGAGATGATCCTTGCCTGGCACTTGTGTGACGCGAATTTTACTTGCCACTTATCAGCCCAAGCCCTGACGTTATCCAGGTCTTGCTGCAGGCACCGACTGCTTCATTATCTGAGGAATTGGAATGGAACACTGTGCAGTCATCAGCGAATATCCCCGCTTCTGTCCTTATGATGGAGGGAAGAAACATAGAAGATAGGAGCAGGAGTAGGCCATTCGGCCCCTCGAGCCTGTTCCGCCATTTAATGAGATCATGGCTGATCATCCAAATTCAGTACCCTGTCCCGGCTTTCTCCCCATATCCCTTGATCCCTTTAGCCTTAAGAAATTTATCTAACTCCTTCTCGAATATATTTAATGAATTGGCCTCAACTGCCTTCTATGGTAGAGAATTCCACAGGTTCACCACTCTCTGGGTGAAGAAATTCCTTCTCATCTCAGTCCTAAATGGCTTACCCCTTATCCTTAGACTGTGACCCCTGGTTCTGGACTAATCCGCCATCGGGAACATCCTTCCTGCATCTAGTCTGTCTAGTCCTGTTAGAATTTTATAAGTTTCAATGAGATCCCCTCTCATTCTTCTAAACTCTAGCGAATATAAGCCTAATCGACCCAATCTCTCTTCATACGTCATTCCTGCCATCCCAGGTATCAGTCCGATGAATCTTCGCTGCACTCCCTCCATGACAAGAACATCCTTCCTCAGATAAGGCAACCAAAACTGCACACAATACTCAAGGTGTGGTCTCACCAAGGCCCTGTACAACTGCAGCAAGACATCCTTGCTTCTGTACTCGAATCCTCTCGCTATGAAGGCCAACATACCATTTGCCTTCTTAACCGCCTGCTGCACCTGCATGCTTACCTTCAACGACTGGTGCACAAGGACACCCAGGTCTCGTTGCACTTCCCCTTTTCCCAATCTATTGCCGTTCAGATAATAATCTGTCTTCCTGTTTTTGCCACCAAAGTGGATAACCTCGCATTTATCCACATTATACTGCATCTGCCCAAATCATACTGGAGTTTCTCTGCATCCTCCTCACAGCACACACGCCCACCCAACTTTGTGTCGTCTGCAAACTTGCCGATATTACATCTAGTTCCCTCGTCATATATATATATATATATAGTCCTAGCACCGATCCCTGCGGTACCCCACTAGTCACTGCCTGCCACTCAGAAAAGACCCGTTTATTCCAACTCTTTGCTTCCTGTCTGCCAACCAGTTCTCTATCCAAGTCAGTACCTTACCCCCAATCCCATGTGCTTTAACTTTGCACACTAATCTCTTATGCGGGACCTTATCGAAAGCCTTCTGAAAGTCCAAATACACCACATCCACTGGTTCTCCTCTCCCTAAAGGTCATTGATGAAGCAGCTGAAGATGATTGGCCTCCAACAACCACAACCATCTTCCTTTGTGCTAGGTATGACTCCAGCCAGTGGAGAGATTTCCTCCCGATTCCCATTGACTTCAATTTTACTGTGGCTCCTCGATGCCACACTCGGTCAAGTGCTGCCTTGATGTGAAGGGCAGTCACTCTCACCTCACCTCTAGAATTCAGCTCTTTTGTCCATGTTTGGACCAAGGCTGTAATGAGGTCAAGAGCTGAGTGGTGCTGGTGGAACCCAAACTGAGCATCGGGGAGCAGTTATTGGTGAGTAAGTGCTGCTTGATAGCACTGTCGATGACCCCTTCCATCACTTTATTGATGATTGAGTAGACTGATGGAGCGGTAATTGACCGGATTGGATTTGTTCTGCTTTTGGTGGACAGGGCATACGTGGGCAATTTTCCATTTTGTTGGGTAGATGCCAGTGTTGTAGCTGTACTGGAACAGCTTGGCTAGAGGTGCAGCTAGTTCTGGAGCACAAGTCTTCAGCACTACAGCCGGAATGTTGTCAGGGGCCCTTGGCCTTTGCTGTATCTAGTGTGCTTAGCCGTTTCTTGATATCACGTGGAGTGAATTGAATTGGTTGAAGGTTGGCATCTGTGATGGTAGGGACCTCAGGGAGGAGGCCGAGATGTCTATGTTTTGAGACAAGGCCTGGTATCTGATTAGTAGTGAGGTTAACAGTACCCCACATATGCCTCAATAGCCTCAGTGAGAGATTTGCAGAGAAGCACTAAGCCCTGATCCCTTCTCCAAGTGAACTCTATATAAAAACTGTGGGTTAGAATACTAGATTACTAATGCAGTGTTTTAGAAGCTGATAACATTCTACAAATAAGCTGCAGTGCTTATTTCAACCCGTGATGCTACACCTTTGTTATTGCAAGATACAAGCAAACACAAGTGTTAAAAATGAGACAGTAAATTAAAATCGAGACAGCTTTTGGTTATTTAGTGGCAAAGTGAACATGTCGTGAGCGGTGTACAAAGGCAGGCATGAAAAACAAAAATAAAGTCATTCTGCTCCAGAGCTTCAGGATTTAGCTCCAATAAAATTAGGTGTGACCACCCATCTTGATTATGACGGGTTTATTACAAGCCAGCTGTATCAAAGTATAATGTACAACACAGATGAATTTTAAAAACTTATGTCAACTCAAGATCAGATTTTGAATACTAGCTTCATGATGAGTACAGTATTCATTTCTATTGTGACAAAAGGCTGTTAAAATGAAGTGGGAGCCTTAGGATCCAGTCTTAGATTAGCAAAAGCTTTAATTTTTCTTTTGTCCTTGGCTCTTAGTGCAAAACATTTGTATGTTTTCAGGGCATTATAGACAAGTACCTACAATACTGTGCCATACATGGCTTGGAGCTAGCAGCATCCTCAAAATCCCCAAGACCTTGCCCGATAAGATCATAAACTCCCTGAACCTTTCCTTTTTCTTTGCATAAATATAACCACCTGCTGTAGAGGCTCCCAGCTTTATACCAGAGTGCTGTCGACAGCAGGACAACTATGTCTGTCTATCGATGTACAAGTGCCTTATGTCTGCAAGCACCTAAAGGAAAGGATTTTATTTCACATAACCTGAAAACAGAGCCACTGAACACTACAAATGCTGATCAATTTGTAACAATTAAACAAAACAAAAGCAGAATATCAGGATTCCTACCGCACACATACAGACAAGCCTGAAGTAACCCTAGCTCAAGGGGCCATAAGACACCTGTATTCTGTAAACACTACCCAACTTGAAACTGTGGCATTAAGTAACAGCCCAATTTGCCTCCTGCACCCCAAATCTTGTTAGCAAAGGTCACCTGTCTCTTCAGGACCTTTCCTTGCGTCAGTCTTCAGAAATGCCAGTATTCATTCTGTGTCACTATCCCAGTAAAAATGTGTACAAGAGAGGGGAAAAAAAAGACAGACGCAGGCTTACAGTTCAGCAGTTTACACAAAAACTCAAATTATTGCAGCATGAAACTTATCCCAGAGGCTGGGGTGCCTCTGTGCCTGGATCACAGCAGAATGCACAATTTGCTCTATCCATAACTGTCATTGCAAATTGGTTTGGTGCCAACGTTACATACATACTAGCCTCCAATATAAATGAAAGGAAAGGCACATAAACAGAGCAGCCCAAACAGCACCTTTTTCAATGCAGTATTTACGATCGTATTACATGCAATTACACAAATCCCATGTTGGTTCCAGTTTCACAAATTTCTTGTGTTTCAGGACTCGACTAAATTAAACCACAACACTCACCCACAAAAAGGTGTGAAAGTCTTGAATCATTTGTAATGCTTGATTCCCGAATAAAGAATCAATGCCCCTCAGTGACAATCAATCTATGTGGGCAGAATTCTAATCCTGCTTTTGTGCGTGCACATAAATAAGTGAAAGGAGAACGTAGTGGTTATCAAGACAAAATACTGTGAATTCAGATGGTTTATACAGGTAGATATGCCATTGCTCAACATTCACTCTGTCTAGTTTATCTTTTTTTTAAAAAGTACATCTTGCTACTTTTTCAAGACTTCAATCTGTTTACAATAGCAAATCACAGTAACAGGTTGCTAGTGTTGTACTTGTTAGCTACTGAAATAACAAAGCTTCAGCAGAATTCATAATTTGGGAATGTTAAATTGGAACACTGTTGCACAAAAAATGCCTGATAAAAAGGTTTTATGTCGTGTTTAGCATAGAATCTAGCAAAAGTTCACCAGTAATTTTAGAGCTCCAGTATTGAAACTTTTTTTACTCAAAAGCCAAGGAAATCTGAAATCAGCTTTTGTACACCTTGTGCTGACCAGGTTTAAACAATAGAACAAAAGCAAAATACTGCGGATGCTGGAAATCGGAAATAAACAGTAAAAGCTGCAAACACTCAGCAGGTCAGGCAGCATCGGTGGAGAGAAAAACCAGAGTTCAAGTTTCAGGTCGATGACCTTTCGTCAGAAATGGGAGGTGCTGGAGATTAACAACTTTTAAGCAAATACAGAGCCTGGGGAAAGGGCCGGGGAGGCGGTGCAGGGAAAGGTCTGTGATAGGGTGGAGGGAAGGAGTGATAAAATTACAAAAAAGGAATGATGATGCAAAAGGAGGTGATAATGGGACAAACATAGAAACATAAGATGGGTCCAGAGGAGGTTTAATTGGTACAAAACATCCAAGAGAAAATGGGAGCGGTGATTAAGATCTAAACTTAATGTTAAAGCTGGAATGCTGTAAAGTCCCTAGTAGAAATATATGGTGCTGTTCCTCGAGCTTGCGTTGAGCTTCGTTACAGTGCAGGGTGGGGGGAATCCAGTTTTGCAATTGGTGATATTGGGTGAAGTTCAATGCTACCATGAGCATCTATAAATGACCCCAACCCAACAAGGAGGGCAGCACTAACCAGAACAGTCCAACTGTCCAAATTAGCACAAACGCATGAGATTGAAGGATGTGGTCAATGCAAAAAAAAAAGTTAATGTTCAGTTTGATGGTAAACAAAAAAAAATCTTTGGTACCAACAGATGGCCCTGTGTTCTATTAGTAATAAAGTATCACTTCCACAAATCCTTTTCTCATAGGCAGTTTATATATATATAAAAAAAGAGATTAAAGAAAGCAAAGGTTGTTCTTAAGTGGCATTGATTGATAAAAATGTTTGGCAAAACAATTTTGCTTGAAGAGGAAATTCTGCATCCATTTCATAATGATGTCACCGAGGTCAGAATAATGCATTTTGGCATAATTTACATCACTCTGTCATAGACAGGCAGCCCAAACACTTTTTCCACAAAGTCTGTGCTCCTTTAAATACAAATACATACAACTGTATTTCCTTTTGCTATTCTACACGCTAAAATAGTGTTTTAATTTTCTCCCATATTGTACTCAAGCACACTGCACTCGCTGAAGTCAAGTGGACTGCTTATCTTAACAGCTTTCTCTCTCTCTCTGACCCAACCAACTGATCAGTTACGAGTCAATAGTTAGATCAGTAACCTGCTCTTAGGCTTTGCCTACATTTTCCATTTTACTTCTGGCTAAAATTAAAAACAAACAAACTTAACCAAGGTAACTAGTTCAGATTTTTGCTCTCTCTTTTTCCATTTGGTAGGACTACCCTCCTTCAGCATGACCAACATACAATCTACAGCGTAATCCATGTCCTACCGTTCAGTAACGCAGCACAATGGAGTACCAGTGTCCACCATCACTATAGAAATTAAAAACTATTTTAGATTATTGAAATGTCATGTTAAAAACTATATTATCACTTGCCTTCAAAATTAATGGAGGCATAACCTCAAAATTAGAACTAGACCGTTCAGGGATGATGTCAGGAAACACTGCTCCACACAAAGGCTAGTGGAAATCTGGAACTAGCTTCCCAAAAAGCTGTTGAGAGATCAATTGAAAATTTCAAAACTGAGATTGATTGTTATGCAAGGGTATTGAGGGTTACGGAACCAAGGCAGGTAGATGCTAATTGAATGGCAGAACAGGCTCGAGGGGCTGAATGGCATACTCCTGTTTCTAAAACTTCTACTAATTTGGAAGGTAAGTGAAGCAATGTATTGTATATCAGCTTACACAACAGAGATTCCCCAATCCAAATTGCCATCTTGGCTTTATTGCGGAGGTGGTTCTGAGCAGTGGGCAGAGAGGCAGTAATCATCACTTGATAATCATGGGATATAAAAGCAGAAACTGACTGTTCATAGTCCACCGCATCCTGGCAGCAGCAAAAAAAAGAGGAATAGTGAGCAAACACAATACCAGAAAAATAATCTTGAAAGTAATTATTTGGTACTTAAGAGTATGTAAAGTAGTCTCCTGATAAACATTAAAAGAACTGTCAAATTTTAGCAGGCAGAGTCCAAGGGGGCAGCAGTGGGTGGGTTGAGCGGGACAAGGAGGGTGGCAAAATGATCCCCCAGCGATCATGCTGGGTGGGGGGTCAGCAAAAGAGGAATGAGGCAATTGAGGTTGCTGCTCGTAAGTAGGCAACGATGGGTTCCTCGACGGGCCCTTCAGGAGAATCGATAAGGCACAGAGGATCGCTGTGGGCTTATCCAAAGGCAATTTAAGCCTGGGATGGTGGCAGAAGAGTGAGAAGGCAGAGGAATAATGAAGGGAATGGGTAGGGATTAGGGGACAAACTTAAATGTTGCATTCAAATGTACAACTGAATGCGATGCCACATAAATACTTAAATAAAGTACTGAGTATAGAGCTAGAGGAGTCATACCATTAACAAGTCACCAGCAATCAATCAATCCATAAAATAAACCAGTTTGCAATCCAAAGCAATCTGATCTAAAAATCAAGAGCCTTTTGTACATTGTCAATGAAATAATCACCTTTTGATCTCTAGATGAGAAGTCACTAAATTCTAATTAGAATGATAAGCAGACCCATTTGTGTAAAAAACTTCACCCAGCTTAGTTTCCGTGGAAATATTTTTATTTTTTTTAAAGTTGGCATCTTTGTTCATATAAAAGGTTTGATTTATTCATCTGTATCATAGTGCAACAGTCCTTATATAGTGTTAAAGCTATTCTAAAAAAAAGCAGAATTTAATTCATCCAGGATGAGACTTAGGCAAACCCAGCAAAATGCTCCTCACTAACATCTAGGGGCTGATGCTCAAATTGAAAGAGCGATGACAGATTACTCTAGAGGACGATCTCAGACTCTATCACCATCCCTGGGTATGTCCTGTCTCACAGGCAGACAGACCTGTCCGAGGTGGTGGCAGAGTTGTATACAGGTCAGGTGGGCAAGAACCTCCTGCTGATCACCACCTACCACTTCCCCCAACACCCCACCCAATTCCCAACTGACAAATTAGTACTTCTTTCTTGAACACCACTTGGAGGACATTCTGAGGAAAGCAAGAGCACAAAATGTACTCTCTGAGTGGGGTCTTCAATGTCCGACGCCAAAAGCGGCTTGGTGGTACCAATGACTGAGCTGACCAAGTCCTGACGGACAGAGCTGCCATACAGGACATGTGTCAGGTGGTAAAGTAACCTACTCGACCTTGTATTCACCAGCCTACCTGTCACATATACATCTGTCCACAATAACATTAGGAGTGACCACCGTATAGTCATTGTGAAGATAAAGACATGTCTTCACAATGTAGTGTGGCACTATCACCATGCTAAGTGGGACAGATTAAGAACAGATCCAGCAGCCAAAAACTGGGCATCCAGGAGGTCCTGTGAGCCATCAGCAGCAGAAATCTATTCCACCACAATCTGTAACCACGTGGCACAACACATCCTTCACTCCTCCATCATCATCATCCCGCAGGGAGAGCAACCCTGATTCAATGGGAAGTGTAAAAGAGTGTGCAGGAGCAGCTCCAGGTGTACTTTAGAATGAGGCAAAACATATGGATGCTACAACACAGGGCTACCTGTATGTTAAACATAAAAGCAGCAGTCTGTGGTCAGAGACAAGTGTTCCCAAAGCTGACTGATCAGAGCAAAGTTCTGTAGCCCAATCATATCCAGTCAGGAATTTTGTGGACAATCAGGCAGTTAATGGGATGAGGAAGGTCATGAACATTCCAATCCTCAATTATGGCACAGCCCAACAAACATGTACAAGAGACTTCATTTCTTTCAAAAGTCCCATGTGGATGATGATACTCAGCACCCTCTGAAAGTCTCGACCATCATAGAAGCTAGTGTCCAGCCAATTTGGTCGATTCCGCATAACATTAAAGTAGCTGAGTGCACTGTACTCATCAAAGGCTATAGACTCCAACGACATCCTAGCTGTAGTGCATCAGAATCAGCCACCCCCCAAGCTAAACTATTCCAGCGCAGCTATGACACTGGCACCGACCCAAAAATGTGGAAAATTGCTCCTGTATGCCCTGTTCACAAAAACAAACAGGCTAACTCTAACCTGGCCAATTTCTGCCCGGTCAGCCTCTTCCCAATTATCAAAGTGATGGAAGTAATCATTAATGGTGCCATCAAGCAGCACCTATTCACCAATAACGTCATAGGAAAAGTAGGCCATTCAGCCCCTCAAGCCTGTTCCACCATTCAATCAGATCATGCCTGATCTATACCTCAACTCTATTTACTCACCATTGCTCCATATCGCTATCTAACAAAAATCTATTTATCTCAATCATGCAAATTTCAACTGACCCAGCATCCATAGCCTTTTTTTTTTCCCCCAGAGGGGAGGGGGGGGTGTGGAAGGGAGAAATGAGTTCCAGATTGTCAGTACTATTTGTGAGAAGAAAAATTCACTCCTAAGTGGCCTAGTTCTAATTTTAAGATTATGCCCTCTTATTTCAAATTCCCTCACCAGAGGAAATAGTTTCTCTGTATCTGCCCTAATGAATCCCTTTATAATGTTAAACACCTCAATTAGATCACCCCGCAACTTTCTAAACTCAAGGGAATACATATCAAGTTTATGCAACGCGTCCTCACAATTTAACCCTTTAAGCCCCATTAGTCTGGTGAATCTGCACTGCACCCCTTCCAAAGCCAATACCTCTTTCCTAAGGTTTGATGCCCAGATCTGAACACATTACTCCAAATGGAGTCTGACTAAGGTTCTGTACAACTGAAGCATCACTTCCACACTTTTGTATTTCAACCTTCTTGAGATAAAGGCCAACATTCCATTAGAATTTTTGACTTTTTTGATTACTTCAGGTTCAGCTCCAGAACTTGTCAGAGCCTTGATTGAGACATGGATGCAAGAGCTGAATGCCGGAAGAGAGGCAACAGTAACTGCCCTTGAAATCAAGACTGTATTCGATCGAGTAAGGCACCAAGGAGTGCAAGCAAAACAGAGGTCAATGGTGGCCATGGGGAAAAACCTCTAGTAGCTGAAATCATACCGGACGAAGGAAGATGGTATTGCTTGTTGGAAATCAATCATCGCAACTCCAGAACACCGCTGCAGGAGTTCCTCAGGAAAGTATCTTCAGCTGCTTCATCAATGACCTAAACTCTGTCACAAGACCAGGAGTGAGATTGTGTGCTGATGTTTGGAGTTGAATGCTGTACATTCACAACTCCTCCAATAATGACCACCACCTTACAGCATAAACTTGACGGAATCCAGGCTTGAGTGGGTGCAGACACTAAACAGGACTGAGCAGTCCACTTGCTCAGCGCTCCTGCCACTGATCTCAATATCAACCCCCACCACCATACTGTGGCTGCAGCATGTACGACAGCAACTCGCCAAGCTTACCTCCCAGCCCTGCGGCCCTTAGCACTAACAATGTGGTACAACGTTCCAAGGCACTTCACAGGAGCATTAGCAGACAAAATTTGACACCGAAGGACAAAAGCAGCAAAATCATGGGAACATTATCATCTTCAAGTCCCCTTGCAAGACACACATCATCCGGACTTGGACAGCAGTCGCCATTCCTTCATCATCACTGAGTCAAACTGGGAGAACTCCCTGTTTCATCTCAGAATAGTGTTGTGGGATTTATGTCCCTCTGAGAGGTAGACAGGGCCTCGGTTTAATTCTTCATCCATAAGACAGCACTTCTGACACTCTGTCAGAAATGCCAGTCTAGATTATGTGCTCATGTCTTGAGTGGGGTTTGAACCTATGGTCTTCTGACTCAGAAGCGAGAGTGTTACCACTGAGCCAAGGCTAATGCCTAAAAGGGAAGTGGAAAAATATCTGAAAATTTTAAAAGGGTATGGAGAAAGGTCAGGGGAATGGGTGTAATGAATAGCTAGTTCAGCGAGCGATCACAGGAGCAATGGGTCGAATGGCTTTCTTTTGCGCTGAAAAGTTCTACAAATACTGTAGTGTGCTTTTATGGAAACTCCTAGATTCACAGCTATGCTGTAATGTGCCAAATAAAACAAATCTCTAATCAGTTCCATGAACAAGCGTGCCAGACAATTAACAATCCACATGAATTTGATGTGAATAATGCAGCAGAGACCAGTTTGAAAGTCTATTACAAATACCCAGAATTTTATTCTAAACAGAAAATAAAGCATTCATTAAAAAGGTTGGTAACTGGGTGGCAGCCATAGGGGTGGGAAGGGAAGAGAGAAAGAGATAGAGAGAGGAAGGGAAGTAGGAAGGTAATGGCTCATCGAGCATTTCTCTTCCCTCCCCCGCCCCATCTCTTGCAGCTCATCCCAGAAAGACAACTGCAGTTTCACGTATGGAATAGACTTTCTACCTCTGCTATACATTTGACTTGTATTGGGGGTAGGGGAGGGGGAGGAGAAAAGTTAATTCCTCCTCTTTTTCTGACCAAGATTTTCTTCTCCTTAACCTATCGACTCTGCTAGGGTATAGTCTGTGTGTGTTGGTAACCCACTTTACCCAAGTGGCTGTTCTTCATGCGTGACACTAGACAGGAAGCATTAGCTGGGTATTTGACCATGATCAGCGTCACAGCCACGCCCGATCCCATCCTCAGCTGATGTCCACACATGGATACTTCCAGCAGCAGCCACTGGAGGAACACTGGCCAATTCTCCTCCCCCATCCCAACAAAATGGAGAACACGAAGGCCAACTGCAATATTCCCAACACTGCCCCGGCTGAGGTTAGCCAACTCAGTAGCGAACAGGGTTTGAACCTGGGACCTTCCTGATCTGCATGGTTCAGCTGCTCACTGCCTTAAGCAGCTGGACCATTACAAGAGCTGCTGTGTAAACTAATTCTTAGGCGGCCATTGCTTCATAAATGTGTTCTGTAAACCTTTAATGGTTACTAATTCTAGCTTAAATAATCCTAGAATCATAGTAATTTACAGCACAGAAGGCCGCCATACAGCCATCATGCCTGTCCCAGATCCTTGAAAGAGCAGTCGAGCTTAGTCCCACACCCCCTACCTTTTGTCCCTAATCCTGCAAGTTCCTCATCCTCAAGTACCTGTCCAACTCCCTTTTAAAATTATTTATGCAATCAGTTTCCACCACATTTTCAGGTAGAACATTCCAGATCCCAACAACTCTGGGGAAAAAAATTCTCCTCATCTCCTCTCTAGATCTTTTGCCAATGATTTTAAAGCTATGACCTCTGGTTATTGGCCCACTCGCCAAAGGGAACAGTTTTTCTCTATCAAAACCTATCATCTTGAAAACCTATATTTAGTCACATCTTAACCTTCTCTGTTCCAAGGAGAACAGTCCTAACTTTTCCAACCTCTCCTTATAACTGCAGTCCCTCATCCCTGGCAACATCTTGGTAAACCTCCTCTGTACCCTTTCTAAGGCCTTTACATCTTTCCTGAAGTGTGGTCTCCAGAATTGTCCACAATACCCCAACTGAGGCCTAACCAGTGATTATAAAGTTCCAGCATTTCAGCCCCTGCCACAAACTCCGTTCCCTAGCCACTGACTCCATCCCTCTCCCTAACATCTGTCTGAGGCTGAACCACACTGTTCGCAACCTTGGTGTCATATTTGACTCTGAAATCAGCTTCCGACCACATATCGTGGCATAGCTAAGACCGCCTATTTCCACCTCCGTAACATCGCCCGTCTCCGCCCTTGCCTCAGCTCATCCGCTGCTGAAACCCTCATCCATGCCTTTGTTACCTCTAGACTTGGCTATTCCAACGCACTCCTGGCTGGCCTCCCACATTCTACCCTACGTAAACTTGTCATCCAAAGCTCGGCTGCCCGTGTCCTAACTCGCACCAAGTCCCGTTCACCCATCACCCCTGTGCTCGCTGACCTACATTGGCTCCCCGTTAAGCAATGCCTCGATTTCAAAATTCTCATCCTTATTTTCCAATCCCTCCATGGCCTCACCCCTTCCTCTCTCTAATCTCCTTCAGCCCTACAACCCCCGAGATAGCTGCGTTTTGAGCATCCCTGATTATAATCGCTCAACCAACCATTGGTGGCCGTGTCTTCTGTTGCCTGGGCCCTAAGCTCTGGAATTCCCTGCCTAAACCTTTCCGCCTCGCTACCTCTCTTTCCTCCTTCAAGACGCTCCTTAAAACCTACCTCTTTGACCAAGCTTTTGGTCACCTGCCCTAATTTCTCCTTATGTGGCTCAGTGTCAAATTTTTTGTCTTTTAATACTCCTGTGAGGCGCCTTGGGACGTTTTACTACGTTAAAGGCGCTATATTAATACAAGTTGTTGTTGTAGCATGCTCTCTTTGCTTTTATATTCTATGCCTTTATTTATAAACCCAAGTAACCCATATGCTTTTTTAACCACCTTATCAAGTTGCCCTGCCACCTTTAAGGATTTAGGTATATGGACACCAAGGTCTCTGCTCATTAACACTTTTGAAAATTGCTGCTATCTTGCCATATTAGTTCTCCCAAAGTGCATCACTTCACACTTCTCCACATTGAACTCCATCTGCCATGCTTTTCCCCGCCCCCCCCCCATTTCGTCATCCTGAAGTCTACAACTATCCTCATCACTATCTACTACGTTGCCAAGTTTCATATCATTTGCAAACTTTATAATGCTGCTCCCTACACCAGAGTCTAGGTCATTTATATACTTTTTTTTATATAAAAGGAATAGATCCAAAATGGACCCTTGGGGAACACCACTGCAAACCACCACCTAGTCTGACAAACAACCATCTACCACCACCCTCTGCTTCCTGTCATGGAGCCAATTCCATATCCATACCTCCACTTTCCCCTTTATTCCATGGGCTTACAGCTTAACAAGCCTCCTGTGTGGCACTGAGTCAAGTGCCTTCAACTAATCTTTCAGAACAGGTATAAGATCAGCCAATAATCAAAGATATTTCAACAGGTTGCAATAAAGGCTATCTTCCTCTTTAATAAATGATTTAAATTGTTCCACCTAAAAGATGGCTTTGAAAATGGATTCAGCCATAACCATTGCACATGTAGTGTTTTTCCATTTTTGTATAACTTATTCAAATAACTCAAACTTTCTCCCAGCTGAGAGCACTGAAGCACAAAAGGAAGTGGGTGAGGAAGCCTCACCTACTTTTAATCTCACACAAGGATCATAAAATTAGAGCAGATTGGCCACAATTATACCAAGGAGTGATCAGCATCGAAGTTTAAACCCAAGCCTAATGTACTCACAAACTATTCATTCCATTCACAATTCCTCAGATAATGAAGCAGTCCATGCCCTCATGCAGCGAGACCTGGACAACATCCAGGCTTGAGCTGATAAGTGGCAAGTAACATTCATGCTACACAAGTGCCAGGCACAGAGAGAGAAGAGAGAGAGAGAGAGAGAGAAGAGAGAGAGAGAGAGAGAGAGAGAGAGAGAGAGAGAAGAAAGAGAGAAAAAGAGTCCAACCACCTCCCATGACATTCGATGGCATCTCCATTGCCGAATCCTCCACCATCAATTTTTTACCCTCCCTAACTCAGAGGCAGCAAGGCCAGGTGCAGCACAATTACTCTTGGCAGGACTGAGGTCAGCTAATAACACACCACTGAGCAGCTGAGCCATCAGGAGAATTACTGTGTCTGAAGGGCTATTACGGCATCGCTGCGACAGCCTCAGTACTCAACATCAACAACAGCCAATCTCCGGACGCCATCCTACAACTCATCCGCTTCATCCTTGACCACAATGTCTTCACCTTCGACAACCATTTTTTTACCCAAACACACGGAACAGCCATGGGGACCAAATTCGCACCCCAATACGCCAACATCTTCATGCACAAGTTCGAGCAAGACTTCTTCGCTGCACAGGACCTCCAACCAACGCTGTACACCAGATACATCGACGACATCTTCTTCCTTTGGACCCACGGCGAAGGATCACTGAAAGGACTACACGATAGCATCAACAGGTTCCATCCCACCATCAAACTCACCATGGACTACTCCTCAGAATCGGTTTCATTCTTGGACACACGAATCTCCATCAAAGACGGACGCCTCAGCACTTCACTCTACCGCAAGCCCACGGACAACCTCACGATGCTCCACTTCTCCAGCTTCCACCCTAACCACGTTAAAGAAGCCATCCCTATGGACAAGCCCTGCGAATACACAGGATCTGCTCAGACGAGGAGGAACGCGATGGACACCTACGGACACTGAAAGACGCCCGTAAGAACGGGATATGACGCTCGACTCGTCGATCGACAGTTCCGACGGGCCACAGCGAAAAACCGCATAGACCTCCTCAGAAGACGAACACGGGACACAACCAACAGAGTACGTCGTCCAGTACTTCCCCGGAGCGGAAAAACTACGCCATGTTCTTCGCAGCCTTCAACATGTCATCGATGACGACGAACACCTTGCTAAGGCCATCCCCACGCCTCCACTACTCGCCTTCAAGCAGCCGCCTAACCTCAAAAGTACCATCGTTCGCAGCAGATTACCCATCTTTCAGGAGAACAGCAACCAAGACACCACACAACCCTGCCACGGCAACCTCTGCAAGACATGCCAAATCATGGACACAGATACCATCATCACACGTGAGGACACTACCCACCAGGTACACGGTACATACTCATGTGACTCGGCCAACGTTGTCTACCTGATACGTTGCAGTAAAGGATGCTCCAGAGCATGGTACATCGGCGAGACCATGCAGACACTGAGACAACGTATGAACGGACACCGCGCAACAATCGCCAGGCAGGAGGGTTCCCTCCCAGTCGGGGAACACTTCAGCAGCCAGGGGCATTCAGCCTCGGATCTGCGGGTAAGCGTTCTCCAGGGCGGCCTTCGAGATACACGACAGCGCAAAATCATAGAGCAGAAACTGATAGCCAAGTTCCGCACTCATGAGGATGGCCTCAATCGCGATATCGGGTTCATGTCACGATACAGAACGTGACTTGACATCATGGCCGGTCTTCCCAGGTGTTTTTTTTTTTTAAAAAGACTAACACAAGAACCAACACAAATTGACAGGATATGCAGCCAGCAGGTGGTTTGACACGTTGGACCCCCTGGGACACATCTCATTGTCTTGGCTGTGCTCTTAGTGTGTCTTTGATGTAGGGAAATATTTGAATAGATTTTGTCTGTGTTTAAATTGTGAATTCTGGGAGATTCTCTCACTGCTAACTTACCTGAGGAAGGAGCGACAGCTCCGAAAGCTTGTAAAATTAAATAAATCTGTTGGACTATAACCTGGTGTTGTGCGACTTCTCATTTTCATAAAATATGTTTAGCAAACTTTGTTACTACTGATAAAAAAGAATGCTGGAAGAACTCAGCAGGTCAGGCAGCATCTATGGAGAGAGAAAAAGTTAACGTTTCAGGTCGATGACCTACAATTAGATTTAGAAAACAGAAATACTTAAATAACTCTGACCTTTCTAAAGATGGTTACAGCACGGAAGGCGGCCATTCGGCCTGTCGAGCCCGTGCCGGCTCTCTGCAAGAGCACTTCAGTTAGGCCCTTTCCCCGTAGCCTTGCAATTTTTTTCCCTTCAGATACTTATCCAAATCCCTTTTGAAAGCCACGATTGAGTCTGCCGCCACCACCCTTTCAGGCAGTGCATTCCAGATCCTAACCACTCACTGAGTAAAAAGTTTTTCCTCATGTCACCTTTGGTTCTTCTGCCAATCACCTTAAATCTGTGTCCTCTGGTTCTCAACCCTACTGCCAATGGAAACAGTTTCTCTCCATCTACTCTGTCTGGACCCCTCATGATTTTGAACACCTCGATCAAATCTCCTCTCAACCTTCTCTGCCCCAAGGAGAACAACCCCAGCTTCTCCAGTCTATCCACGTAACTGAAGTCCCTCATTCCTGGAATCATTCTCGTAAATCTTTTCTGCACCCTCTCTAAGGCCTTCACATCCTTCCGAAAGTGCGGTGCCCAGAATTGGGCACAGTACTCCAGTTGGGGCCGAACCAGTGTTTCATACAGGTTCATCATAATTTCCACGCTTTTGTACTCTATGCCTCTGTTCATGAAGCCCAGGATCCCGTAAGCTTTTTTAACTGTTCCCACTAAATTTTTTGTACGCGCGGTACCTTTAAATTTGCTGCGCGGCTGCACAAGCAGGATCTTAGAGGAAACAGCTCGTGAGCGGCCTGCGTGGTCCCTTCCCAATCGCTGCTCAGCCGCGCACACGCAGCTTAGAGAACATCGCTGCTGAGTATTTCCAGCATCCGCAGTATTTTACTTTTGTTACTAATGATATTAGTTTATCAATATCAAAGCTCGTTCAGAACAAATACAAAATCAAGCAAAAACCACAGCATTTCAATAGGATTACGGATGACATAACGCTATCCTCCTTTCCATTAACAAGTGATTTCATTGAATTGTTCTTGCTAAAAAGGACCAGTTTGAAAATGGATTAAGTTATAGCCACGTGTTCCGTTTTTAATTTTTATAAATTCAAATAGTTCAAACCATTGCTCGCTTACTCTCGCCGCCACCTTTAGAAAACAACTTAGCACCAAAAGGAAACCTCACCCACAGTTAATCTGACAAAGATCATAAAAACAGAGAGGTGTTAGATAGCACAATTAACCTAAGGAAGGATCAACATAGTTTAAACCCAACAAACCCAATATACTCACTAACCTAATGTACTGATTAACAGTATACAAAACCTTTATTAACCTCTAAATAAGTAGCACCATGGAAGGGGATTTGTACATCCCAGATTTTGCTTTCAAAATAACGGTGAGACTAATGGCGCTCGCCGTTATTTATGAGCAAATGCTAGAGCATCTTCAGGCGAGGGGTAGATTTGCGGTTAAACTCAAAAATCCAAAAGTTGCTGTCGGAGTTCTGCTGCTCCACCATTAGCTTCCCGAAAATGACATCTCGGCTGTCGGAGTCACCATTGAAATGCATTGGATGGGGTGAAATTGCTGTATTTGCGTGGTAGATACGAACTAAACCCGCCATAGATAGTTAAATCTTGTCCATTCCAGACCAAGTACCCTTTTAACGACATGATGTTAAAAAGTTTTACCTTTCCTTGGTCTTTTTCTCTCTCTCTCTCCAATCTTTCTTTCTCTCTCTATTTCTCTTTCTGTACCCGATTTGGCATTGAATTCACCCACTCTAATTTACACTTCCTTCTCAGTCCTTGTGCTGTTAACCAATCAGATTGAAGAATTGTGAAATTAAGGAGATACACAGTTGTTTGTCCTGTTCACTCAGGTCCCAGATGCCCAGTTTCCCTCACTGCACCATTATTAGCTCTCACTTTCAGCAACTTCCCACGCAAAAATTTAAAAACCTAATGGCAGACGCAGTTAGATGCCCTGCTACAAAAAATTATGGCCCCATGTTTCCAACCTAGCTTTACTGGTTTGCATAGAATTTGGTCTACACATGCAAAACAAAGTTCCAATAAGTGAATATAGGAAGGCGATTGCACATTTTTGGCATTAACAGTAGAACTTATGAGATAAGATTTTAGATAACCATAATAGCTTATGAGGTCACTAGGAAGCTGCCACAGTATCAAGATTTCTACTGCGTTCCATATGATAGGTGACGTTAAAAACTTTGAAAACATTTCACCACATACATAATAAAACGGCAACATGCTAATCCTTATTATAGGGACCTCAAATTTGTGGGTTACGGGCAATGTTCCCTGTTAAGTTGTGCGGCTGCACAGCACTCCAGGGAACCTGCACAGCCGGCTTTTCAATACACAAACCGCGCATGCGCAGTATTTTGAATAGCCCGTGCAGCGACAAACAAAATTAGAGGGAACATTGATTATGGGCTTTTCATGGTTAAAATCAGTGCATATCCCACTTCCTGCGCTCTCCATTTGTCCATCTCCTTAGTATGTTACGAAGTGCAATGTGACCGTTCCCTCCAAGACACCCTGGTCCACTCCCAATACCCCCTTCCCTACCCTTGGCACCTTCCTGTGCCAGCACAGGAGATGTAACACCTGCCCATTCACCTCCTCCCTTCCCACTATCCAGGGCCCTAAACACTCCTTCCAGGTGAATCAGTAATTTATTTGTACTTCTTTCAATTTAGTATACTGTTTTCGCTGCTCATGATGTGGTTTGGGATTGGGTGATTGCTTTGCTGAACACCTCTGAGTTTGCGGTCGCTTGCCACTTTAATTCCCCATCCCACACCCACTCAAACCTCTGTCCTTGGCTTCCTACACTGTTCCAATGATGCTCAACGCAAGCTCGAGGAACAGTACCTCATCTTTCTATTAGTCATTTTACTGCCTTCCAGCCATAACATAAGTTTAGATCTTAACCACTGCTCCCATTTTCTCAGACAGCAGGTGATGGTAATGGAGGATGGCCGCACCAGAGCCAGTGGGAGCGAAGGATATGTGGACCGGTGTTTGGGGTGGGGAACCCCTATCAGTACACTGCTGGAGGAGTGGCCCACACCTTTCTCTGCCACATTCCTGGAGATGGGAGTTATCTCTTTGCCAGATTTTCCATGCTTCCCTCCCCCTCTGCTGTAACCATTTACACTTCCTCTAAACCCATCTTTTTTTCCCCCTTTACTTGTTCTTTTTTTCTTTGCCTTGCACCATCATCCCTTTTGTCATTTAATCACTCCTATCACAGACCTTCCCTTTTGTTCTTTCCTCCCCTCACCCCTCACCCCCCACCCCTGCACGTGCTTAAAACCAGTTATAGCTCTAACTTTTTACAACAATGACTCCACTCCAAAAGTACTTCATTGGCTGTAAAGTGCTTTGAGACGTCCAGTGGTCGTGAAAGGCGCTATAGAAATGCAAGTCTTTCTTTTCTTTCTCTGATACAGCCTGACCTGCTGAATGTTTTCCAGCATTTTCTGTTTTTATTATACGATTAAAATAATTGTTTAAAATGTCTGTGAATCTTTTGATCAACACACTGCCTAGGACACTTTAGATATATTGTAATCAATTAGTGTCAGTAAGTTCAGGTACAAGCAGAATTTTCCAGCATTTTCTGTTTTTATTTCAGATTTCCATCATCCACAGTATTTTGCTTTTTTATAAGCAGGATTTGTTTAGCACAGAAGACAGGATACATCTCAAAACTGATGTATTCTACCATGGCAAGAACCATTTGGAGCAGTAAACAAATTTAGCAGTCAGACAGCAAGAAAGATCTTCCTTCAGAAGTGAAGCGATATTTCAAGGATTTAGATACACTATGCAAAAATACTGCTGTGCAAGATGCATATGATCAAAGACTAGTTGCTATGGGTGGATTAGATGGACTGGTGAAGGAGCTGCTGAAATGAAGGATTTGCAACCTAGATCTAGTATGTAGGGCCTCCTCCCCGGCCCCAGGCCTAACTAATTCCCAGAACCCAAGACCAAACAAACTGCTTGTTCCGACGAAGGGTTTCGACCTGAAACGTTAACTCTCTTTCTCTCTCCACGGATGTTGCCTGGCCTGCTGAGTTTTTCCAGCGTTTTCTGTTGTTATTTTTGCTTCAAACCCTTGATCTGCAGTACTTCCAGTAGTCAGGTCAAGATATCTGGATGCTTCATTGTGTTCCTCCCACAAGCATCATGCAATCAAATATACAGTGCCCACCATTCATAGCGGCGTTGTTGTTAACGTGATTTGATCGCTATACGTGGTGGACGGTTAAACCAAAAAGGTAGCCAACCAACATTTTTTTAAAAAAACAAGAAATCTCCATTTAGCAACTGCCTCTCCTACTTATTAGCAGTTACATCCAGAATCTCATCACTACGGTAATCACATTTTAACAAGGTGTGAACAGCTGATTTCAACTTAGGTTGGGTCTTCAAGTAGTTTCAATCAGCACACCCTATTAAAAATCAACCAGTGCAATACAAGGGATTAAGAGGTGCGAACAGCTGATTTAAACTCCTCGAAGGATCCATTTTGGCTGAAATCAGCAGAGCATTGTAAGTGGGTAAGTACTTATTGAACTGCCCGAAATAGCCAGTGTGCTTAATACATTATAAGTGGTGCCCGTACTAAGCATGGACGTTTTAACTGGTGGGGACTTTACTAGGGTTCATAATATGTGAATGTACTTTCTTCAGAAACCAAGAAGAAATAAAAGAAAACAAAACTAAAGGGTAAGTATTTAAAATTAATGTATTTTATACATCTTTCCTACCAGTGAAACTCAAACAATGAACCAAAGCTAGCACCTACACTTATATGGTGCCTTTCATGTAACAAAAGCATTTACAGAGGGAATGGTGGACAAAGAATAGGAAGGAGGAGAAAATCTAAGAAAGGTGACTAAAGGGTTGGGTAGGAGAGGGGTAGAGAATAACAGAGTGTAATAGTCAATGAAATTAAGAGCGGGTTATATTGATCTAGTGTGCAAATAAACAACATATAAATAGATAGCAGCCATGGGTTCTACTTGCAGCGTTTTAGTCATTTGTGGTTTAAAGGCACTTATCGACTGCATTTGACTTTTATACCAAGAATGTCACAAACACAAACCACAGTATAAATTATTTCATGAAGTCATTCCTGGTACAAAATAGTAAACAGGCTGCATTCTCCCCCATCAGTGAACAAAAATTCTCCTGAACTTTGCTATAGGTTTTTACCCGGCTTTATTGGTGAATTGTCTGTTTAGCGACTCTTGGCTCAGAGTCAAAATGTTGCAAATTCAAGCCCCACTCCAGAACTTCAACATGTAATCTAGGCTGATATTTCAATGCTGTACATAGGAAGTACTGCATTGTCTGAGGTGCTGTCCTTCAGATAAGGCATTAAACTGAGGCCCCCGTTTGCATCTTCAGATGGAAATAAAAGATTCCAAGACAATATTTAAAGAGCACGACAATCCTAGCCAACATTTATTACTCAACCACCACAACAGCAGCTTAACTGGTCATTTACCTCATTGCTCTGCACAAATTGGCTGCCATATTAGCCTACTTAACAACAATGACTATACTTCAAAAGGTATTAATTGGCTGTATAAATGCCAATTCTTTCATTTTTGTCAGATTTGATTTCAGGAAATTCCAGATCTTAGGAATTAAAAATTATATTCAACACGAAAGATCCCTTTACTTTCATAATTGTGAAGACACTTAAATATGAAAGACTGAGCTAAATCATTTTAGATTAGATTTAGAAAAAGAGCCCAGAGGAGCTTGTTTTTCTGAATTTAAAGTACATGTTTGGGAAACAGCCATTTTTCATAAGCAAGCTTAGCCAGGATAAGCTATTCAATCACTTCAGCTGATCTCCACACATTTGCAACTTTAAGCAGGAAACTTAGTTGATTTTCCCCTCCCTAGCCCTGGAATGTTGAGACCAACTGTAGCATCCCACTGGAGATCAGTTAACAGAGCTTGGATCATATTTATATGCCTCCGCGACACCCTAGTCCACTCCTCTACCACCCCCAGCACCCCTTCCCCTTCGCCCGGCACCTTCCCGTGCACGCGCAGGAGATGCAACACATGCCCTTATACCTCCCCTCTTCCCACTGTCCAGGGCCCCAAACACCCCTTCCAGGTGAAACAGCGATTTACTTGTACTTCCTGCAATTTAGTATACTGTATTCGCTGCTCACGATGTGGACTCCTCTACATTGGGGAGACCAAACGCAGATTGGGTGACCGCTTTGCGGAACACCTCCGTTCAGTCCGTAAGGGGGACCCCGAGCTCCCGGTGGCCTGTCACTTTAATTCACCGCTTCACTCCCACTCTGACCTCACCGTCCTCGGCCTAATACACTGTTCCACGGAAGCTCAGCGTAAGCTCGAGGAACAGCACCTCATCTTTCGTTTAGGCACGCTACAGCCCTCTGGACTCAATATCGAGTTCAACAATTTTAGATCATAACCTCAGCTCCAATCACATTTATATTATGGCTCAGCACCACACCAGTTTGTGTATTACGCCATTATGGGAGTCCCATCTGTTTGGCTGTTAATACAAGATCCAACTGCAGGAGTATTTTAAAAGAATAACCAACTGATTACAGGAATAATTATTTAACAGCAGCACTAAAGATCATTCTAATAGGGCACACTGTACAACATGAACATTTGTATCTACTGGAGCTTCAATTATCTGCAGTTTTCATTAACCACAAGAATTTTCATAGGAGTTGCAGTTTAGTTTTGCTTGACCCAGCTAAATTAACATTTTCCAGAATCTGGGTTCTTGATCTAGCAAAATATTTATCTGGATGATTAAGTGAGCTGGCAAAACCTTCATCCAATCAAGATACCAACCTTAAATGAGTAAAAACTAGGTTACAAAATTGGTGACCCTCCAGTCCGAAATGTAATGCTCTTTTGCCAACAATGTCTCCCACTCTATGTCTCTTAGCCAGATTACAATTATTACGGAATACTATGGTAAATAGGGTGTTTGAAACTCTTATTGAAAAGCAGATGATTTGCTAAAACATTCACAATAATCACTACAAATATTTTTTAAATAGGGGATAGTGAAGAGATCCTCTGATGGCTCAGTCAGGAAACTTCCAGTTTCAATGCCTGCTCTGTGCTGAGTTAGGTACCATCCTTGCAGTAGAGACATCATCATTTCTCTGAGCACAACCTAAATCAAGGATGGGAAAGGAGCGGGAGGGGGAGGAGAACCTGGGTAGGGCTCCCAGAATAGGCTCAGCTGTCTCTTCCCCCCACCTTCCAGGAAAAACAGCCGGCTGACACTCAATGCCATGGCAGGAAAAGGAGAAAATAGTCGAGAGAAAAAGCGCTAAAACATCTAAAAAGCTGTCTAGCAGGTACAAAAGTCACTTGAAATAGTTATGTAATACGATGCTAGCAACAATAGTTTTGGTCATCTGAAAACGTGCGTTTGACTAATTTCAAGGTTCAAAACAGCATTAAAATGCATTCAGTGAAATGTAAATGGGTGGTAATAGTCAGGAACACAGCAATTGACATTTCATTTCCATCTTCACACTTAATAGCATTTTTGGTGTGACAATTTCTCTTTGGGGAAGTGGGGGGTGGGGAAGAGAAAGCAGCAAAGAAATACCAATGGTGTAAATTTTACAGAACTGTAGTTAACTATTTTCTAGAATCCAAGATGCAGCTACATTAAAGATGTACTATTATTCAAGAAGATCCAAGCCAAGAGGTAGAAACTCACGATAAATTTCACAAAAAGTTGCTAGTCCTATACTAAAGCTTCCTGTTTTTCAGTTGTGTGGCCTGCAAAAGCAGAACATTTCTTCCTGGATTCTTGAGCTTTGAATTTTGAAGTCCATTAAAAAAAAACCCACCTGATTATGGAAAACACTGTTACTCTGACAGACATCACCCAATAAAGCAGTGAAAAAATGAACTTGCATTTATAAAGAACCAAAATGTGTCACAGCCAATGAATTACTTTTGAAGTGTAGTCACTATTGTAATGCAGGGAAATGCAGCAGCCAATTTGCACACAGCAAGGTCCCACAAACAGCAATGAGATAAATGATAGCAAAATACTGCGGATGCTGGAAATCTGAAATAATAACAGAAAACGCTGGAAAAACTCAGCAGGCCAGGCAGCATCCGTGGAGAGAGAAAGAGAGTTAACGTTTCAGGTCGATGACCTTTCATCAGAACTGTGAAGAGCCGGAAATCAAATAGATTTAAGGCCAGAGTAAAGCTGGGAAAAGGGGGAGGGGATAAAAGAACAAAGGGGGAGATGAAGAGACATTAAGAGATATGCAAGGCTAGAGGTGGTGTTAATGTGACAGATTAAGGCTGAAAGAAGTGTGAAATCCACTGGCAGATGTCCTTCATTCTGCCAGTGGATTTCACACTTCTTTCAGCCTTAATCTGTCACATTAACACCACCTCTAGCCTTGCATATCTCTTAATGTCTCTTCATCTCCCCCTTTGTTCTTTTATCCCCTCCCCCTTTTCCCAGCTTTACTCTGGCCTTAAATCTATTTGATTTCCGGCTCTTCACAGTTCTGATGAAAGGTCATCGACCTGAAACGTTAACTCTCTTTCTCTCTCCACGGATGCTGCCTGGCCTGCTGAGTTTTTCCAGCGTTTTCTGTTGTTATATGAGATAAATGATGTTGGTTGAGGGATGAATATTGGCCAGGACACTGGGGAGACTTCCCCCTGCTCCTCTTCGATTAGCACCATAGGATCTTTTACATTCACGTGAGGGGGCAGACAGGGCCTCGGTTTAACTGCAGGAATAGGCTAAAAGCCATAGCTATCCCAATATGTAGGACAGCCCCTCAGGAACTGAAAAATAAAGCACACATAGGTTTGGGAAATAGGCTGATGTCCAAAGGGAATCAAATCAAAAATCCAATCCATTCCAATAAGTTGTAATGTTACTTTTTCCTGCTTGGGAATTGCAAGATTCTGTTTAAGGAAATCAGTGAAACTAATCAGCATTATGTAAATTATAAGCTCAGAGCTGAATTATTCCTGGGCAGCTTCACAGGCAGAGGTCAGAAGCACTGAGGTCACAGCAATCCTGCACCATCTGATTTCCCTGAGCAGTTAACCAGGACTTAATGAGCATCAATGTATTCCCGTAACTTTACTTCCATAAAAAGATTTAAAAAAACAATTGGAATAAGCTAGGTTTTAAACCAAATATTGTTTGTAACCTGTTTCTAAATAAGTAGCAACAGTTTGCTTTTCACTCATCTCTCAAACAGAATGTTTCTGGAATTAAACTGAACTTTGAAACTGTAGACTGTGTCAGATGTGTTAGGATAAGAGCCTGATGTGACCAATCGAAGTAGAATACAACACTTCATCCAAGAAAGGTGAACATAAAAGACTCAAGTGTAAATTTTCCTGGTCCTGTACTTGGGCATATTGAATCTCCTTGGGTGCGGCAAATATAGGAACATTTTGGAGGCTCTCTTACAAGTGTGTACTCCTCCCCACCCGATTTCCCTCTATCCGATGTACCCTGGTGATTCAATATGCTTAGATGCAGGACTAGGAAAATATAACCCCCTTCCCAAATCTTTAACTAAAGTATTGGTTAAAAAAAAGTAGTTCAGGAGATCAGCGACTATTCACCTTAAGGGAATCAGAATGTCTGACCTAAAGCCATTCCTTAAGAGGATGGTACTTAAAGCTCATGAGATCTACTTTTGCACACCTTCCTCGTGCATCTCTTTAAGTCAGAACTACTACATAAACCTTTTCTCTCTGTCAATTTACCCCTCCTTTACTCTCCTGAAGGAGACACCATTTGCTAGGATGTTGATCCACAGGGAGTGGCAGCCCTCTTTTAACTTGCCCAAGTAGATATTTTCCTATGTAACATGGAGCACAAACTAATGTACTGAAATAAAGAGGCATCTATTCAGTATTTGGTTATATACAACTATCACAGAATTATCATATTATTTATTTTCTGTTTTGGGGACGGTGAAATTGAGTCATCAATCTGGTCATTGTAACAAGAGTATGGAAGTATTTATTTACACACTTCAATAAAAAGATTTATTTTTCTTTCTCCATTTTCCACTGTGCTCTTTCTACATCTTTTCTGGCCAAGAGGGAGGGTAGGTAACCTGTTTCCAGGGCTCTATTGTTCTGTGATCTACCTCCAGGAAGTGTCCAGTAACTGTCCCTCCTTACCTGGAAGGGCTTGGCCTTCACTCTATACTTCCCTACAACAGCATGGTTGAGATCAAGAACTGTGTGTGTGGGAAAACCACAGACACAAAAACACATGATGCCACTGCCCTGTATTTATATAGTGCAGCATTTTAAATGAAAATTAATCTCCCAGTAAAGTATGTGGCAATTCACTGTAAACCCATACACAAAAGGTCACCTTCAGATTACGTTTATAATAAAAACTTTAAAGGTATTTTACCTATAACTCATAGCTCAAGGTATTGGAGGAGTGTTAACACAACAACCTGCCTCTATCATTTCTTCTTTAGACTAGTATTAAAAAAATTAAGCTTGTTGCGTGATGCAGAGCCCCACAGCAGACTATTTAGTGAGGGCAGTGTAGGCAGGAGGATGTCATTCTCTTCAGAATGTCTCCTGATAATCAATGCATTTCCCTGACTGCTGCCTCCTCTGATTCAAACTCTGCTTACTGGTAGCTTCCTCTGCCACACCAGGTTGACCTTCGTCCTACAGGGCCTCCAGTTCCGGATCTGGAGGACAAGAATGTGCAGTGCACAGAAAGCCACCAGAATGAGAGAAACCTGCTCTGGAGCATATTGCAACAAATATAAACTCCTGTGACAAAACATGCATAGGAAGCCAAATGAAGAGAGAAGTCAGCTTATTCTCTGAAGATTAAGAATATCTTAAATGTGTTTATAGATGTAACACTTTCCCAACCACCCACTATTCCTTGTATTAAATGACTGTACATTAGAATACAAACGCATTGCGCACAAACTAGGAGTGTTTTAACAAGAAAGGGTAAACATGAAACCCACTGCTATCTGTTAGAATACACACAAAAAGGCTTAGCACCAACAAACCAGGAAAAGTGCCAGGTTCAAGTCCAATTTAATGCTGAATTTAGTAAAGTTAGATCACTTTTTTTTTTAAATCAATCATTCATGGGATGTGGGCGTCGCTGGCAAGGCCAGCATTTATTGCCCATCCCTAGTTGCCCTTGAGAAGGCGGTGGTGAGCCGCCTTCTTGAACCGATGCAGTCCGTGTGGTGAAGGTACTCCCACAGTGCTGTTAGGAAGGGAGTTCCAGGATTTTGACCCAACAATGATGAAGGAACGGCGATATACTTCCAAGTCAGGGTGGTGTGTGTGTGACTTGGAGGGGAACTTGGAGGTGGTGGTGTTCCCATGCACCTGCCGCCCTTGTCCTTCTAGGTGGAAGAGGTTGCGGGTTTGGGAGCTGCTGCCGAAGAAGCCTTGGCGAGTTGCTGCAGTGCATCTAGTAGATGATACACACCATCTACAAGATGCACTACATTAGTCAAACCATTGGGAATAAAATAAAAATAGTTTCTGAAAAAAAACCTTGAAGGCTTTGTGTTTTAAGGAAAAATGCTTTACAGTACAACACCAAAAGCCTTATTATGCTTCACATTTCAATAATTTCAAGCAGCGACTCCAATTTGAAGTAATTGAGCACAGTGCAAGAAAATGTAGGCTGTCCAACAGGGTAGACATATTACACAGCACTAAACTGATTCCTTGCAGGCTGCTGGGCTGAGGATGCCTGAAGCCATTGTATTTCACACAAAACGCATTTCTAATCACAGGCTTCACTTCCCAATTAAAGTGACCTGATCTATGGATGAAATCGCAGTCACAATATTCCTAACCAGTGATAAACAATGCTTTCTGCATCAGCTGTGAAGCAATATGAATTTCATATCTGTCCAAGTGTGGACTAAACAAACATAATACTAGTATGTTGACAAGTTACAGCACAAACAGACTATTTTAAATAGGATGCTGTCGGGTGCACACACATACTATTTTAAATAGGGTTCTATCAGAGTAAACTTCTGGATCAGCCTGCTCTAAAAACTCACTTTTCTAGTGCAGTTTTCGTGTAACATATACTAACTTGCTTGATGATTTACGATTTAACAATACCATTTAAAGAAAGAAAGAGACGGTACAAGTGCAAATAATTGGTTACTGCACATATTTATGATAAGTTTCAGTTCAAGTGTTCCTAGGTAACCAAGATCTGACCGAACGCCACAAATCTTCCAAATGCCTATACAGAACTCGCAACCCCTTAACAGTAATGGAGGAAACATTTAACCCAACTCCTCACAATTTTTACTCCAACTATATTCAAAGTTAACTGGCTCCATCCCAGGGAAACATAACTACAAATAAATTAGATCAGCATAATCATCACCACCACCCCCACTGGATTATCTGGATAGTGAAATAAATGAACTGAATGAGAATGATGATAAAACTGCTACCCATGCACAGCACACCTGGTTTGTCCATTCTCAAACCTATAGCATCTGCCACTATAATACGTGCAGCAATCTAATACACTTTGTGCAAGCAGATTTATTGGAAATGAAACTAAAAAATATGTATCTGGCTTGTGTGCGCACATTTGTCAGTTGAGGGGAGGGGAAGAAATTAAAACCAGGCACAATTTCAGCCACACACCTTCACCTCCTGCCAAAATGGATCCACTACCTGGCAGAACACACAATAAATGGAAACGTTCTTATCCATTGTTCCTGCCACACTCGTCACACAGACCCAAGATTCCTTTATCAGAACATCCGTCCTGTGACATTGCGAAGGCTTACCTCCCCAGATCTTCGCCGATTTCGTAGTAATCGTCCACATTTTCTTGCTTGAACACGGTCATGGTAACTGGCTACTGCATCCCGGCGCACAACTAGTCGTATAAAGATTTCAGCACCTACTAGGGCGACCCTCCCTCATTTCTAGCCGCATTTTTACGTGCATTCCTGCCTGTGCAAAAAAAACCAAAAGTTAATATGACTCTTTTGTACCAAAAATTGATTTTTTTTTTACAAATAAAGAACTCTCTATGGGCGTTCCTCGACATTTAAAAAAACATGGTTGTTGCATTACGTTGTTTGAGCGGTACTACATAAAGAATAAAGCAATCGGCAGCATTCCTTATGATGCGCGATTAAAAATGGTGTTTATACCATGAAAACAACACAAAAAATCACGTCTATTGTAACCCTACACAAAGTCAGCGACACCCAACCTTTGAAAGGGACTGGTTGGTGATTACTCGTCAATACAGCACAGCAACGCCAGGGCTGGAGAGCCAGCGGGAACCACACACACATCAAATAAAAAAAGCTGCATTAATTGCTCTCCAATTCCACTTTACAAACATATATCTGAATTCAAACCAAATTTTAAATATATACATTAAAAACTCACACTTGGTGAATTAAAGCCTTAAAACACGAGAGCTCCCTGTCAAATTCTAAAAAAATATTTAAAGTCCCTTTACGCGGATTGCATAGAGATTCTGCCTGTTTGCAGCGGGGCGCTGCGCCTCAGGAAGTCACCGTGTGCTCGAGCCTCGGCCTTGCGCCCAAGACAACCCGCACCGCCAAACAAGCACATTAATGAAGGTGAAGCCAAGAATACCAGAGCAGCAGCAGGAGAAAGGGGACCAAGCGACAACAGTGGGCAATGTACCGGGGAAAGAAATGTAACATCCCCGAGCCGGAGGGCGGCGTTTAAAAAAAAAAATGGAAGTTTGCAGCTGTGCTCACCCTAGAGCTGGCGCCGTGAGCTCCCGAGGAACGAGCTTCAGCCCCAACCCGGCCCGGCCTTCCGTCACCAAGCACAGCTGCCCTGGTTACCGGGGCGGAGGAGAGCGGCCCAGCCAATGACAGCAGGCTGCACACTCACACAGCTCACTATTTACACACTCACAGAGTACAACTCGCTCTTCGGCGTCTGGGGAAATATCCAGCTCCACCCAGGCTTTGCATTTATTATATATGCAAAGCAACACAATGTTCAGCAGGCGAACTCTCTTTTTCCATCTACTTACAGTTCCTTCTGCAAATTAGCAACCATTGGTAAATTGGGCAAGGTGTGTGCTCCCGAGGTGTGAGTGGCGGACTGGAAGTTACAGCAAGGACCTCGATGCTTTCCTCTCACTGTGGCGTTTGCACATTTCCTCCTTCGACGTGTGATCCGTTCTTTCAGGATCGCTTAATTTCTGAATTACACCCTTTGCTTCTCAGCCCAGGGGTGTTACCTTCGAGCTAGTCGCTACCTAACAGTCAATCCACTAGGAAACTATCTACTCACAGAAATTGGGAAAATCTACAGAATTTTCAGATATCAGCTGGGGGGCAGAATTCTGCTTATTTCAATTGAAATCCCTCCCACCTAATAATTTTAGAAATTACTGTCGGTGATGTTATGTACAAATGCTTGCACTTCCAAATTACCCTATGCTATTTTAAAGGGGGATTAACCCGGTTAAGTTAACATTTCCAATATTATGCCTTTTTGTTTTAATGTGAACACTATCATTAGCTTTAGAATAGTTATGGAAAAGGACAAGGAAAAATCAAACGTGAAAATACTCAACTGCAGGAGGGCTAATTTCAGTGAGTTGAAAAGGGATCTGGCCCAGGTGGATTGGAATCAAAGATTGGCGGGTAAAGCAGTAAATGAGCAATGGGAGGCCTTGAAAGAGGGGATAGTTCAGGTACAGACTAGACACATTCCCACAAGGGGAAAGGAAGGGCATCCAAAGCTAGAGCTCCCTGGATGACTAAAGATATAGAAATTAAAATGAAACAGAAAAAGGAGGCTTATGATAAATGACACATTCATAATTCAGTAGAGAACCAAGCTGAATACAAAAAGTAGAGGAGAACTGAAAAAGGAAATAAGGGGCAAAGACAGTGTATGAGAATAGATTAGCGGCTAACATAAAAGGGAACACAAAAGTCTTTTCTAAACATATTAATTGTAATGGACGCGACTGCTGCCAATGAAATAAAGTAGTTGCACAGGCGCAGTTCCAGTGGTTTTTGCCGGACTTCCCACAGATTGGTGAGAGAGAAAGGAGAGGAGGGGGTGGGGAAGAGAGATCGCTGCTGCCGAACTGAGATGCGTCGGCGAAAAGTGATCGTTGCTGAAGAACTGAGCCGCGTTAGGAGAAGAAAATAAAAATTAAAAGTTGAATTTATGTTTATATGGGGTTATGAAAGTTAACATTTATGTGCTGCCAATCTAATGAAAGTTAACATTTATGCGCTGCCGAACTGAGCCAAAAATAAAATTAAAATTAAAAGTTGAATTGCTGTTTCTATTGTCTTATGAAAGTTAACATTTATGCGCAGAATGCTTCGGTTTGTTGGCAGCAGTCACTCTGAATAGTAAAAGAGTAGTCAAAGTAAGGGTGGGTCTGACTTGGTGCCAAAAAGGAGATCTTCTTGTGGAGTCAGAGCTGAGTTACTAAATGAGTACTTTGCATCTTGCCAAAAGGCCTCCTTCTATGCCGTAAATTTCTATGATTCTCTATGATTCTATCTGTCTCCTATCAGAAGAGGATGCTGCCAATGTCACAGTAAAGGAGGCGGTAGTGCAGAAATTGGATAGGATAAAATTAGACAAAGAGGAGCTATTTAAAAGGTTGGCAGTGGTCAAAGTAGAAAAGTCATCCGGTCCGGATGGGATGCGTCCTAGGTTGCTGAGGGAAGTAAGGGGGGAAATTATGGATGCTCTGGCCACAATCTTCCAATCCTCCTTAGATATGGGAGTGGTGTCAGAGGACTGGAGTGTGGCAAATGTTATACCCCTGTTCAAAAAAGAGGAGAGAGATAAACCTGCCAATTACAGGTGGTGGGGAAACTTTTAGAGACAATAATCCAAGACAAAATTAATTGGCACTTGAATAAATATGGGTCGATACATTAAAGCCAGCATGGATTTGTTAAAGGCAAATCATGTTTGACTGAACTGATTGAGTTCTTTGATAAAGGAATGGAGAGGATTGATGAACGTAGTATGGTTGATGTATATATGGACTTTCAAAAGGTGTTTGATAAAGTACCACATAATAGACTTGTTAGAAAAATTGAAGCCCATGGGATTAAAGGAGCAGTGGATATGTATTTGGCTACTGGACAGACAGCAAAGAGTAGTGGTGAGCAGTTGTTTTTCAGACTGAAGGGAAATGTGCAGTGATATCCCCCAGGCATCGGCGTTGGGACCACTGCTGGTTTTGATATATATTAATGACCTGGACTTGTATATACAGGGCATAATTTCAAAGTTTGCAGATGACACAAAACTCAAAATTGTAGTAAACAGTGAGGAGGATAGTAACAGACACCAGAGGGATACCATGAGGAAAAAATATTTTATGCAGTGAGTTGTTATGATCGGGAATGCACTGCTTGAAAGGGTGATGGAAGCAGGTTCAATAATAACTTTAATAAGGGAATTCGATAAATACTTTGCTGGGCTATGGGGAAAGAGCAGGGCAGTGAAACTAATTGGATAGCTCTTTCAAAGGTCTGGCAGAGGCATGATGGGCTGAATGGCCTCCTTCTGTGCAGTATCATTCTATGATTCTATGACATCAAAACTTGTGTATGTTGCTTGTAATGAACTGTGCAGTGAGAACTACTAAGGGGAGGAAAATATAATGAAGATGAAAACTCACTCAAGTGCTGTAGTCAGATTTGCTGGGGATTCTGGGGGTAATTTAGGTCCCCAGCAGCTACAGGCTGTCCCAAACTCTCCATTTTTTGTTTGAAGCAAAATATTTGAGTAAGCGAAGTAATCAGCTAAGTTAGCATATATAGAATCCGAGAATGGTTACAGCACAGAAGGAGGCCATTCGGCCTGTTGAGCCTGTGCCGGCTCTCTGCAAAAGCAATTCACCTAGTCCCACTCCCCCGCCCTTTCCCCATAGCCCTGCAAATTCTTTTCCTTCAGGTACTTAGCCAATTCCCTTTTGAAAGCCACGATTGAGTCTGCCTCCACCACCCTTTCAGGCAGTGCATTCCAGATCCTAACCATTTGCTGCGTAAAGAAGTTTTTCCTCATGTTGCCTTTGGTTCTTTTGCCAATCACCTTAAATCTGTGTCCTCTGGTTCTCGACCCTTCTGCCATTGGGAACAGTTTCTCTCTATCTACTCTATCTAAACCCCTCATGATTTTGAATACCTCTATCAAATCTCTTCTCAACCTTCTCTGCTCTAAGGAGAACAACCCCAGGTTCTCTAGTCTATCCACGTAACTGAAGTCCCTCATCCCTGGAATCATTCTCGTAAATCTTTTCTGCACCCTCTCTCAGGCTTTTACGTCCTTCCTAAAGTGCGGTGCCCAGAATTGGACACAATACTCCAGTTGAGGCCGAACCAGTGTTTTATAAAGGTGGTTCATAACTTCTTGCTTTTGTACTCTATGCCTCTATTTATGAAAGTGAGAAGTCGCACAACACCAGGTTATAGTCCAACGGTTTTATTTGAAATCACAAGCTTTCGGAGCGCTGCTCCTTCACCTGACTTCACCTGACGAAGGAGCAGCACTCCGAAAGCTTGTGATTTCAAATAAAACCGTTGGACTATAACCTGGTGTTGTGCGACTTCTCACTTTTGTCCACCCCAGTCCAACACCGGCATCTCCGCATCATGGCCTCTATTTATGAAGCCCAGTATCCCATATGCTTTTTTAACCACCTTCTCAACCTGCCCTGCCACCTTCAACGATTTGTGCAGATATACCCCCAGCTCTCTCTCTTCATGCACCCACTTTAGGATTGTACCCTTTAGTTTATATTGCCTCTCCTCGTCCTTCCTACCAAAATCGCTTCACAGCCAGTTAAGTACTTATGAAGTACAGTCACTGTTGTAATATAGGGAAACGTGGTAGCCAATTTGTGCACAGCAAGGTCCCACAAACAGCAATCAGACACCATGAGAACTCCTGTGCACTTCTTCGAAAAGTGCCATGGGATCTTTTATGTCCATCTGAGAGGGCAGACGGCGCCTTAGTTTAACGTCTCTTCCAAAAGACTGCACCTCCGACAGTGCAACATTCCCTCAGTTCTGCACTGAAATGTCAGCCAAGATTACATGCTCAAGTCCTGGAGTGGGCTTGAACCCATGACGTTCTGACTGAGAGACAAGAGTGCTACACTGAGCCAATGGCCACGTTCGCGCCCGGGTGGCCCTGGAGATGGAGCACGCGGTGTCCGCTGGCACACTCGAGGCCTTCCGCGACCGTGAGCACCGCAGGGACTGGAGAGCATCATCACCCCCAGCAACCAAATTTTAATTTAATTTGATAAGTTTAATTTAATGTTTTAAGTTTAGTTACAGTCTATTTGTTTATGGGTTACTCAAAAGAGTACACTGAGCCAAAGTTTTACAGTTAAAGCTGCAATGGCAAGTACTTGTCTTTTTCAAAGTTTTTTTTCTATTTCGTTGGATATAAACTAAGAAAGTCTAACCATTAAAAGTGTTTTGTTTCTGAGGAATGTTGGCCCTTATTGCAAGGGGGATGGAGTATAAAAGTAGGGAAATCTTGCTACAACTGTACAGGGTGCTGGTGAGACCACACCTGGAGTACTGCGTGCAGTTTTGGTCTCCTTATTTAAGGAAGGATATACTTGCATTGGAGGCAGTTCAGAGAAGGTTCACTAGGTTGATTCCTGAGATGAAGGGATTGTCTAATGAAGAAAGGTTGAGCAGGTTGGGCCTATACTCATTGGAGTTTAGAAGAATGAGAGGTGATCTTATTGAAACCTATAAGATTCTGAGGGGGCTTGAAAGGGTAGATGCAGAGAGGATGTTTCCCCTCGTGGGGGAATCTAGATCAAGGGGGTATAGTTTCAGAATAAGGGGTCGCCCATTTAAAACAGAGATGAGGAGGAATTTCTTCTCTCAGAGTGTAGTGAACCTTTGGAATTCTCTACCCCAGAGAGCTGTGGAGGCGGAGTCATTGAATATATTCAAGGCGGAGATAGACAGATATTTGAGTTACAGGGGAGTCAAGGCTTATGGGGAGCGAGCGGGAAAGTAGAGTTGAGGCCAAGGTCAGATCAGCCATGATCTTATTGAATGGTGAAGCAGGCTCGAGGGTACAAATGGCCTACTCCTGCTCCTATTTCTTATGTTCTTATAGGAACACAAAACATCTGAGCTCCAAAACACTGTGCATATTTGGCTTCCCCATGCTGCCAAGTTGCTGATCTCCACTTTGGGGCCAGTGTTGCATCTTTTAGCAGACAGCATTGGTCGAGAGCTGAGAGCAAATTAACACACAGTGTGCCCAACTTGATTATGGGCTTTGACATTGTAAAAGAAAAAGAAAATTTAAAAAGTGTTCTTCAGTCTGATGATCTTAAGAATTAGTGGTGAATAGTTTTACAAAGGACCAACTGCACGTTTATTCAATAACCTCTGTCTTTGGCCTCTGTTTCTTCCAGTTACAAAGTTATAACTTGAGGATGAAGAGCAGAGGTTGGTGCCCTGAGTATGTAAACTGTACATTCTTGAAACCTACCTCCATTGAGAAGCCTTAAACATCCTTATTATGAACATCACTTTGGACCATTAATAATAGGGGCCTAGATGTTCTGCAGTGACTGAATCTTCACATCTTCAGTATGGCAGGACTTCTGGCCACTAAGATGTGTCCCTGACCCCACCCAATCATCCAGTCACAAGATCATTACCACATTTTAGGCGGCCTCCGCTAGGACTGGGGTGAAATATTGCTTATGTTTCTCTCATTTGCATCAGCTTACATTACACTACATCCGCCCATAATATGGGTGAGTGAATTGTACACTGCCAGGCTCTGACTGTGGGAGATTGGGGCAGAAATTTTCTGCCTGCGTCTATCTGAGGGCAGCCAGGAAATCTAGGCCAGTGTGTTTTAGTTTGGCTCATTTTGTGTGATTTTATTTTCAGTTACTTGCCACTTAAGAAAAATGACAGAACTCCCTGGGTGTCTCAGCCAGGGAGTGACCGAGGCCTACAAGGTAAAGTCCTAGATTTGTTCCCTGGCCTGTGCTGTCAACCAGCATGGACTGGTTGGGCCAAAAGGCCTGTTTCTGTGCCATATATCCTATGTAAACTGATGTTAGAAAAGGGAGGCTGTAGGAATCCACCAATTAGCCTTAGTGCCCTGAGTGGGGGGGGGGGGGGGGAGGGATATCAGCCAGAGTTTCCTACTCCTGGTTGCTATCCAACATTCCATGCTAGAAGTGTGTATGTGCGGGGATTGGGTCAGGACAAGCTTGAGCTTGGCTGTGACGCTCCCTGTGGTAAAATAGCCCATTGAAGTTCACACTTAAATTATGGCCTCTTGGGTACCAGCAAGAGCTCTACAACCATGTATCCGTACCACCCCTCCCCAAACAGGAGTGAACACGCTCAGGAGAGGGGCAGGGCAGATAATTAGCCAGAAAAGGGGAAAAATCATAGAAAGAAAAACTGTTGATTTCTGCACATATAATATAATATTTAAAATAACAACAGAAAATGCTGGAAACACTCAGCAGGCCAGGCAGCATCCGTGGAGAGAGAAACAAAGTTAACGTTTCAGGTCTGTGACTCTTCGTCAGAACTGGTAAAAGTTGGCGATGTAACAGGTTTTAAGCAAGTGCAGAGGCAGGGAAAGGTGTGGGGGGCGGGGAGGGGAGGAAGGAACTAAACCTACTTAAAACCTGTTACATCTCCAACTTTTACCAGTTCTGACGAAGGGTCACAGACCTGAAACGTTAACTCCGTTTCTCTCCCCAGCATTTTTCTGTTGTTATTTCAGATTTCCAGCATCCGCAGTATTTTGTTATAATATAATATTTAGTTCTCATCATGATGTTTTTGTAGCTGGGGGTATAGCACCTAGGCAGTTTTATGCGTACATGTGCGAATGGAAGATATGCAACATTTGGGGGAGAGGGGTAAGAGTGTCCGTGCCTTCTGGTGGTCAGAGTAGATCTGCTTCCCATGCCCTCTTCCCCCAATCACATTGATGTGGAGACTGGATCTCCATTCTTTGTGAGTTCTAGCTTGTAATTTCAGCTTCATTGGAGTTGCTGTATTTATTCTGCAGGGTGCTTCACCGTCACCAACCGTGAACACTTAACTGATAGCTGGGTTTTTGTTTTGTGTGTTATTATTGACAGTACGATCCCTCTCCACATCTGCCTTTTGTAAAATGCTGTCATTAAGTAACTTGCGTGTAATGGTGTAAGTTACTTCAACCATAAGATTAGCAAACTTAAAGCTGTAAAAATGCTTTATAGTGTGTGGTGATGAACAGCAGATCATGTTGTGTAATTCATATGAACCCAGAAATCTGAAATGTGGATGGACAGTTAATACAGCGATGAATCTGCCATCTCGTTATACTGTCCTGACCTTGAATTGGTCCGAACCTGAGGTTTCAGTTGCTTTATTCAGGGACCATCTTGGAGTACTGAATTCACTGAGCTTGCAAAAAGGCAGTTTTGTGCCAAGAGCAAGTTTGCTTGTCAAACATGCAGTGTAAACAAGGTTAGTCTCTGCCCTGCTCCTGCAATATTGTGTCTTTTGCTTCTTTGCCCACATTCCTCTTTTCTGTTTGTGCATGTTTAACTTGAAGGCAGTCCAAAGACTGTACCATTGTTTCCAACCTATTTTATTTCACAGAGTGTACCCTATAACCATCGATGTTACCATTTACAGCCACCACATTAATGCAACAATCTACTTTGAATTTCAGTCATTTGTGTTTCTTTGGTTCCTCATTCATCAGCTTTGGATATGAACTTACAGACAATGGTGACATTCACATTTAAACCAGTTTCAGAAATGCCGTCAGAAATTGAGGATACACAGACTTCCTCCCCCTCCCCCAGCCAGTTTCTCCCCTCCTTTTCTGAACATGCTGACTCATGTGGGAATATGGCTCCACGGGCACCAGCAGGTCTATGTTACCTTGCTGAAGGCACCATTCTTCATGTGCGAGCTTTGATGGTGGGTGTCCACTTGTTATTTGATCATTGGGGGAAGAGACAACACATTATGGCCTGTCCTGTCCCCACCTGACATCTACACACATGCACCTTCCAGCACAGATCACTGGATAGAGATGAAGGCCGCGATTTTGCCGACCGAGGTGGGTCCGGGGCGGCTGGGGTCGGTGTCACGGTCCCAGCCCGCTGCCTACTGCAGCCCACACGCTCTAAGTGATTTTACGTTATTAGGGCTTGTTAAGCCTGCCCTGCGAGGTTCCCGGCCAATTAATAGGAAGTGGGTCTGATGATGTCATTTGATGATGCATCATCAGCCGATTTCCTTAAAGGGGCCATGTCCAAATTGATTTTGACAGTTGTGCTGTCAGTGTTCTACAGCATTGAGGTGCTGCAAACACTGACAAGCACTGCACAAAGATGCATGGCTGCACCCAGGCTCTTCCATGACTCCCTTCATATGCTTATGGAGGGAGTCACAGCACACAGGGAGGTTCTTTTCCCTTCCCATGGGCAGAAGAGACCTCCCCAGGAGATCAACGCAGCCTGGTTGCACATTGCACAGGAGGGCACAAGCAGGGATGTCGTCAGGAGGACTAGGCTGCAGTGGCGCAAACCTTTCAATGATCTCAGTAGATCACGAAACATTACCGCAAAGCCACACTCAAATGCTGTGCCACTCATCACATCCACATCACTCAGCCTTCCCTACCCTACTCCTGCACATCTTTACTCCCACCAACTTACCTTGCACCTCCACCCATCCCTCTCTAACTACATTATCACTTCCCCATCTCACTAGCCACCCCTCACACTCACCCACATCCTACTGCAAACACACAAGGGTAGGCACTTGGGTGTTTTATGCAATGTTCATGTAAATATTCTGTTAATATGTTGTCAAACATTGAAATCTTTATTTTCAACACTTTACCTTATTGGACAGATCTTTGCTCACCTTTGGAAGTGCCTTAGTGAATTCCAGTGAATGTAGAGTGAGGGATATGCCGGGCCATGAGGTTACAGATTGTGGAGGAATAGCGAGAGTCTAACCACCGCCCCTTGACATTCAACGGCATTACCATTGCGAATCCCCCAGGACAAGGGCAGCAGAAGCATGGGAACACCACCACCTCCAAGTTCCCCTCCAAGTCACACACCATCCTGACTTAGAAGTATATCGCCGATCCTTCATCGTCACTGGGTCAAAATCCTGGAACTCCCTACTTAACAGCACTGTGGGAGTACCATCACCACACGGACTGCAGCAGTTCAAGAAAGCGGCTCACCACCACCTTCTCAAAGGCAACTAGGGATGGGCAATAAATGCTGGCATTGCCAGCGACGCCCTGATCCCATAAGCGAATGAAAAAAAACCCTGCTGTGATTAGCTGACTCAGCACAGGCTGAAGAGGTACAACTTTAGTGATTAGGATTACTTGAAGCTGTGTGGATTATTTAAAACTGTATAACTTCCATTAACATGACTAATTGAATAGTAAACCAGAATGCAAGGACTTTGTTTTATTACTGCCATTACGAAAAGGTAATGTCCCTGCAGAGATTTTATCTACTCAGTATTTAAACATTTTCCTTATGTAAATTTGCCAGGGGTCTAAACCCTGCGGAGTAGTGGCATGCCCTGGAATTCTGAAGTTTGTCAGCAAACAAATGCCTGAGTTTAGAATGGTCAGGAACGAGTGTAGAACAATAACTATATCCGGTACGATAGCAAAATACTGCGGATGCTGGAAATCCGAAATAACAACAGAAAACGCTGGAAAAACTCAGCAGGCCAGGCAGCATCCGTGGAGAGAGAAAGAGAGTTAACGTTTCAGGTCGATGACCTTTCATCAGAACTGGGAAGAGCCGGAAATCAAATAGATTTAAGGCCAGGGTAAAGCTGGGAAAAGGGGGAGGGGATAAAGGAACAAAGGGGGAGATGAAGAGACATTAAGAGATATTAAGAGATATGCAAGGCTAGAGGTGGTGTTAATGTGACAGATTAAGGCTGAATGAAGTGTGAAATCCACTGGCAGAATGAAGGACAGCTGCCAGCTTCTAGGAGGAAAAAAAAAGGTGCGGGGGGACAAATAAAAGGGTGGATAAAATAAAATATAAATGTGATTGGAGCTGAGGTTATGATCTAAAATTGTTGAACTCGATATTGAGTCCAGAGGGCTGTAGCGTGCCTAAACGAAAGATGAGGTGCTGTTCCTCGAGCTTACGCTGAGCTTCCGTGGAACAGTGTAATAGGTCGAGGACGGTGAGGTCAGAGTGGGAGTGAAGCGGTGAATTAAAGTGACAGGCCACCGGGAGCTCGGGGTCCCCCTTACGGACTGAACGGAGGTGTTCCACAAAGCGGTCACCCAATCTGCGTTTGGTCTCCCCAATGTAGAGGAGTCCACATCGTGAGCAGCGAATACAGTATACTAAATTGCAGGAAGTACAAGTAAATCGCTGTTTCACCTGGAAGGGGTGTTTGGGGCCCTGGACAGTGGGAAGAGGGGAGGTATAAGGGCATGTGTTGCATCTCCTGCGCGTGCACGGGAAGGTGCCGGGCGAAGGGGAAGGGGTGCTGGGGGTGGTAGAGGAGTGGACTAGGGTGTCGCGGAGGGAGCGGTCCCTACGGAATGCTGAAAGGGGAGGTGAGGGGAAGATGTGTTTGGTGGTGGGATCACGCTGGAGGTGGCGGAAATGGCGGAGGATGATCCGTTGAATGTGGAGGCTGGTGGGGTGAAAGGTGAGGACAAGGGGAACCCTATCGTGGTTCCGGGAGGGAGGGGCAGGGGTGAGGGCAGATGTGCGGGAGATAGAACGGACACGGTCGAGGGCCGTGTCGACCACGGTAGAGGGGAATCCTCGGTTGAGGAAAAAGGAAGACATGTCGGAAGCACTGGTATGGAAGGTGGCATCATCAGAGCAGATGCGGCGGAGACGGAGAAACTGGGAGAATGGAATAGAGTCCTTACAGGAGGCGGGGTGGGAGGAAGTGTAGTCCAGGTAGCTGTGGGAGTCGGTGGGCTTGTAGTGAATGTTAGTCAATAACCTATCCCCAGAGATGGAGATGGAGAAGTCGAGGAAGGGAAGGGAAGAGTCGGAGATGGACCATGTGAAGGTGAGGGAAGGGTGGAAATTGGAAGCATAGTGAATGAAATGTTCTAGTTCAGGGCGAGAGCAGGAGACGGCACCGATACAGTCATCAATGTACCGGAAAAAGAGGTGAGGGAGGGGACCCGAGTAGGACTGGAACAAAGAGTATTCCACATATCCCACGAAAAGGCAGGCATAGCTAGGACCCATGCAGGTACCCATAGCAACACCTTTAATTTGGAGGAAATGGGTAGAGTCAAAGGAGAAGTTGTTCAATGTGAGAACAAGTTCAGCCAGGCGGAGGAGGGTGGTGGTGGATGGGGACTGGTTGGGCCTCTGTTCAAGGAAGAAGCGGAGCGCCCTCAGGCCATCCTGGTGGGGAATGGAGGTGTAGAGGGATTGTACGTCCATAGTGAAGAGGAGACGGTTGGGGCCGGGAAACTGGAAACTGTTAAAATGGCGGAGGGCATCGGAAGAGTCGCGGATGTAGGTGGGAAGAGACTGGACAAGGGGAGAAAAAATAGAATCGAGATAGGAAGAGATAAGTTCCATGGGGCAAGAACAGGCTGAAACGATGGGTCTACCGGGGCAGTCCTGTTTGTGGATCTTGGGAAGGAGTTTGAAGCGGGCTGTGCGGGGTTGGGGAACTATGAGGTTGGCGGCCGTGGGGGGAAGATCTCCAGAGGAGATGAGGTCAGTGACAGTCTTGGACACGGTGGCTTGATGTTCGGTAGTGGGGTCATGGTCCAGGTGGAGGTAGGAGGAGGTGTCAGAGAGTTGGCGTTCAACTTCCGCTAGGTAGAGGTCGGTTCGCCAAACAACAACAGCGCCACCCTTGTCAGCAGGTTTAATGACAATGTCAGGGTTGGATCGGAGAGAATGGAGTGCTGCAAGTTCAGAGGGAGGTAGGTTGGAGTGAGTGAGGGGAGCAGAGAAATTGAGCTGGCCGATGTCACGGCGGCAGTTAGCAATGAAACTATATCAGGTAGCCGGTTACATGCTGACAGATCAAAGGTTATCTAGTCTCTGTTTATAAACAAATGTTTCTGTTTCATTTATTGTCAGTGAGCACAATTCTAATTAGGAAGGAATTGGGGATAGTATTTATTTCTGGTTTGTCATATGTTTTTAAGTGATACTTTAAATAAAACTAAGCATTGTTTTAATCTAAAGGAAATGCAGTGGTTGTGATTTTATGGATTTTCAAAAAAAATTGATAAGGTAACACGCAAGAGACATATGACAAAGATAATATCACATGGAATTAAGGGGAATGTGGTCACAGGGATAGAGAGATGGTTGGAGGGCAGAAGGTTGGGGTAAAGGGAAGTTTAGTGAACTGGAAAGATATGGCGAGTGGTGTTCCACAAGGGTTTATCTTAGAGTAGCTGTTACTCACTGTGTACATAAGTATTGTAAACCTAGGCATTGAAGGAACAAATTGAAATTTGCTGATGACCCCAAAAAGGAGGTATGGCAAACTGTGATGAGGACTGTGAAAGACTGCAAGAAGACATATATAGGCTAGCACAATGGGCAGATGCAACTCAGTGTAGAGAATTGAGAAGTAATACATTTTGGAAGTGAGACTAGGGGAAGGAAGTACATCTTATACGGTCAGATTTTAAATTGAGTACAAAACAGACTTTGGTGTGCAAGGAGGGAATATTGAACTTGTACAATATCTTAATCAGGCTTCACTTGGAGTACTGTGCATAATTTTGGACACCCCATTGTAAGAAGGGCAAAAAAGCCATGGAAAAGGGGCAGTGTAGATTCACTAAAATATTATCAGGGATGAGGGGATTACAGTTATGACAAAAGACTTGACAAGCTAGGGCGTTTTAACTGAGAAGGTTGAGGGGGACACTTGACAGAAGTTACAAGGTTATGCAAGGTATGTAAGTCGTGATAGGTTGTTTCCATTGGTTAGCGGAATGGTCAAGAGAGGGAACAAATTTAAAATAATCACAGAAAGAATTGAAGGGGAGTTTAGAAAAATTGTCATTACACTGAGGGTGGTTAGAATGTGGAATTCTCTGTCACAATCCATCATTGAAGTAGAGGATATAAATTCTTTTGAAAGGGAATTAGATAGTTATTTGAAAAAGAGGGATATATTAAAGGATACGGGGAATGAGCAGGGGAGTGGAATAGACTACGTGGCCTGTGAAGAAAATCACTGGTGCAGGCTTGATGGGCCAAATGGTCTGTTTCCGTGATGTTAACATTCAATGATCTATCTACACTGTCTGTATCATAGTTTAAGTGATAAAGTCTCCCAGTATTTGCTGAAAACACAGAGCAGGTGATGGTATATAGTTAAGCCACATGTACTGTTGTAAGTTATGAAATGCATACACACAATTCATTGTCAAAGGGATAGGATACCTTCTACCTCCCCAAACCAACTTCCATTGTCATCGGTTACAAAGGTAAAATGCAAGAGGGTAGATTTTCCTTTTCTCTGCGCCTGGGAAAAATGGGGCAGAGACTTGTTACATCTGGTCACCGCCCTCCCCAGGATTTCCTGCTACTTCCCCAGTGAATGTTACTGGGGCTGTGCCTCTATTAGGTGCAGGCCCAGCATTCATATTTATAAAGTGGTGGAATGGGGCATTCCCAGCATTCTGCATTAATCCTTTCTCCACTTATGATTATTGGGTGCCCCTGTGGAGGGGCACAAAGAGCCTTGGTGCAAGTGCCTGCCCCAGGATCCCCAAGGACTGGAGGTTCTGTGGGGGTTGTGGGGCAGGGGGGTGGGGGGGAGGTTCAGAGGGCTGGCTAAAGACTTCCTAGGAAAAGTCCGAATGTTTTTTTTTACAAACACTTTCAAGACAATTTGAAGCGCTCAAGGCCATCTGGCTTCTACTCTCCAGCCCCAGGACAAAGCCGCCGATCTCGGAGGCCAGGAGCGCAGCTGCAAGGGTCTCGGGCCTACAGCTGCACTCACATTTCCTTCTCAAATTTTAGGTGCATGGCCCAGCCAAGGGGTGGTCTGTGCCTGTAGTTCCTTCAAGTCACGCAAGTGGCCCGAGGGAGGAAAGGACAGTTGCAGCTGCTTCCTTTCAGTCAGTGTACCCGAGGTGGACTGCACCTGTCAGGCATCCCACAGGTGCTCCTGGAAGAAAATCTACTCTAAGAACTCCACGACTGTAGAAATACCGAAAACTTTATGTCCTTTTCACACCGAAAGGAAAGCAGACTGAAAAATGTTGTATATTTCATAAAATTAGGTACTGTAGTACTTAATTATGTTTGACTTTTTACATTTCAGAGTAATAGGCCTACTGTAAATGAATGCAGGTTAGTAAAGTATAAATCATTAGAACTTTGCTGTATTGAAAGGGTTTTTATATTTTTTTGTGACGGAGCCATATTGATGTATGTTTGTATCAGCGATGTCAGATGGTGCTTTAGTGAGGCAACACTAAATTGGCTTCAGATGTAACAGCATATAAATTTTGCATGATGCAGTCCATTTGTGCTGGTTCAATTTAACCTTTGTTCTGCTACGGTAATTATTAACATGGATCAGGACAGACCAAGGTTAGCATTAGCATTTTGGTACGAGCACCAGGAGAAAATGTTTAGAGAGCTTCCTGAAAACGACACTTAAAATATTTCACCTCTCTCCTTCTCTTCCTTAACTGGCACAAAACCTCTCTGTGTTCCCCTTGTTCTTGCACCTGTTCTCCCACGATCGATTATTGACTTTATCATAATTTGAAATAATGAACAAATATATTCAGCTGCATACAAACATACAACCCATTTAAAACTCTGGAAAATAATTACTCAAAACTTATGATACAGGATCATAGAAATCTACAGCACAGAAGGAGGCCATTCGACCCGTCGTGTCTGTGCCGGCTCTTTGAAAGGACAGTCGTGCTTAGTCCCACATCCCCTGTTCTTTGTCCGTAACCCTGTAAGTTCCTCATCCTCAAGTACCTGTCCAACTCCCTTTTAAAATTATTTATGGAATCAGCTTCCACCACCTTTTCAGGTAGAATATTCCAGATCCCAGAAATTCGGATTGTTCCTGAAATAACATCACATAGTAGGTATTAGGTTTCCTATAATCTCAGATTACCATTGATGAAGGCAACACATCTATGATACCAAATCCGCCAAATAGATTTAAGTTAAGTTTCCTGGTACTGCCGATGGCTGATTCTCTGGACCTAGAAGAGCAGCAACAATGGACTGTGACTAGGGACAGGGTCATACAACCAGGTGAGGGGAGGTTAGTTTCACAGCACACCCAAGGAGATTCAGCACCAAATCATGTGGGACCTCTTATCACTTCATATCTATTATGCTCATTCAAAAAGGTTTCAGAATGTGAATGCCCCATTTTATGTACAGGAGTAAAAGCATATCTAAAGTCAGTCTGTCTGCTTCTGCTGCCCACCTGCTACTGCGTTCAGCACCCTTCAAGCAGTTAACAGGATCTATCTATCTTAGACTCTTCATGCTCCATGTGTGCTAAAATGTGATATTTGCATATAGTATAGTTTCCCCTCCACCTACTCCCCCGCACTTCTGCTCTTCTTCAGAACCCAAAGTAGATGAACCACGTGTAGGGCCACTGAAATTCCTTGAAGGATGGCCGGGACAGAAGCAGGAAGTGGACTGGAGGCAGCCATATTAATCCAATTGTGAAACCTGGCAGCATGCATACAAGTGGGAATACTCTGGTACAGTTTGGGCTTTTTTCCTGACACTTGCTCTCATGTTTACAGATAGTAATTTCCATAAGCAGACTGAGTCCTTTATGAACAGAAGCCTGTGTCTTTACTCACCGCTGGGTATGGGATACTATGCCCAGGGTTTAACAATTAACTTCTAATCACAGTACACCAGAATATATGGGAAGCCCACCACAATTTCCTGATACTTCCAAATGTCTACAGGCTAAAACAAGCTTTTCATATTTATTTACAGGTGGAATAATATAAAGAGGCCGAAAGCCACCTGAAGTTACAGAAAGAATCAAACTTACACAATATGCGACAAGGTCATTACAGATGAGGAAAGCCATTTGGTCCAACTAAGTTAATCCATCCAGAAACATCCTAAAGTCCTTCTGCTGAAGCTTTCAATTATTTCTTAAAGGTTTCCACTGTCCAGAAGTCTAATCCATCCACTGAACATTGTGTGTATGAAGAAGAGTTTCCTGATAGCAGCCCTAAATTTACCTTTTACCAGTTTGAAGCTCTTATCCTACTCTTGCAATTTAATTTAAAATAATATTCTGGATTTACCTTTTCCATTCCTTTGACTATCATACACCTTTATAAGATCCCCTCTCAGATGCCTCTTTTCTAAGCTGAAAGCCGAAGTTTCTCCAGTCTTTCCTCATAACTCATCTTTTTCACCAGGGATCAGCCTCATGGTTTTTCTTTGCGCTGCCTCCAGTGTGAGGTGGTTTCCCTTGTGTCTTGGTGACCAGAACTGGGCACAAGTATTCAAGGTACAGTCTGACCAGAGCATTGGACAGTTTGATCAAGACTTCTTCTGACTTATATTCTACTGCTTTAGTCATGCAGTTCAGCATCCATTTGTTTTGTTGATCGCTGGTCTGCATTATTTGAACATACCAAGTGTCAGTTCTACTAATCCAAAAGCAAGATACTGCGGATGATCCCTTTTGTCTTTTAATCTCTCCTGCCTTCCATCCTATCACAGACCTTCCCTCTTGTTCTTTCCTCCTCTCCCCCCTTTCCCTGCCCCTTCACTTGCTTAAAATCTGTTACATCTCTAACTTTTTCCAGCTCCGACGAAGGGTCATCGACCTGAAACGTTGACTCTGTTTCTCTCTCCACAGATGCTGCCTGACCTGCTGAGTATTTCCAGCATTTTCTGTTTTTACTTCAGTTCTACTAAGCCTGCTAAGTCACTTTCAGCTTCATCCTTTAGCAATATGTTATATGAACCTGACCATTTAACAAAACAAAAAAAGATAAAGTCTGAAATTCTTGCTGGTTTTGCAATAAGTTCTTCAGAACCATCTTTAATGGTATTGTATGTGGGAATAATTCTCCAGAGAGCTTCGTAGTAATGTTGAGTCAGCTTGTGAGCTGAAGACCCTGAAGAAGTCTATGGGCTATAAGGTGTTTTACCCTTTGATGATCAAACAATTTCTTCTAAACAATCAGGCAATTAAGATGTGAAACATTTTAAGACTTATGTGGACAAGGTGTGCACTGAGGCTTCCTGGCCATCTTTTTAATTCTGTTTTTGACACCAGGCAGCAATTGAAAACATAATTCTGGTCAATCTGTATCTATTAACACTTCTAAAAAGCTGTTCTGGCCATAAAAGTAACTCCCGGAAAATGTTATTAAGACTATGCCCTAACTAGCACCTGTTCAAGGCCATCAGGAGCAATGGCAAAGTGGGATGGAATGGTGGGGAAGCACTGGTGTCAAGTTGGAAGGCAGCGATAGCAAGCTAAGGTGGTTCAGCAACAAGATCAAAGATAAAGTTACTTGGTCTAGTAATGGTCTGGCCTGGTCTGGGAGTGTGTGGTAGGAAGTCTGCCGAGTGAGGCAGAAAAGACTTTTCACAATTTCATGATATTCAACCTGGTCATGGGGGAAAAAGCTAATGTTGGAAACCTTGGGAGAAAATGAAGAACTAATACTATAAATACCTAGTGAGTAAGAATTAGAATAAATAAATCCTGGATCATTCCAGCCCACTTGGACCACTGGATATATGTCCATCTGGTCATTTGCATTCTGAGACCTGACCCTGCAGCAGTCCGTTATGGAGCAATGGCCCCACCTGCTGTCAGTTCTCAGCATTGCAACACAAGGACTGAAAAAGGCTGAACTAAACATAACTCAAAAGTATGTGTTTCAATGGCATTTTTCCCTTTCCATTCAGGACAAAGGAATTAATGTCAACTTATATGCTGTATTTTTCTTTATTATCAATCAAAGTCACTATGAAAATAAATGACCAACCAAATCAGTAGTAGGTAGTTGAAATTTCTCTTCCTCACATATGTCACTTGTCATCCATCAGCACTGGTACAACTGACCTTTGAGGATGCGCCAGAGTGGCTGTGGTTAAGTTGCTCAATAATTTAATAAATTCCCCTCCCCTTCCCCCTACTTCCTGCAGGGAAACGCCTAATCTCCTACAGTGGCCCAGTTCAGATTGTGAAGCTGCTCTGTGAGAAATCATGGGTGGAAACCAGCTCCCCATGATGCACAACTGCTTTGCCACCAGACCACCCTGCCATGACAAGTAGGGGAGGAGTATCAAATCAAATTCAACAGCTGAGGTGACATGACAATTGGATTTGAGTTACCTTGTCCCTTTTATAAATAAAAATAATGGTCAGCGTGACGGAGCGACTCTGTCAATTCACATATTGGGCATCATTGTGTGTGGCCTGCTATCGCGATCTCGCCATCACAGTTGAATAGCTGCTGCCTTTCCTTTAAAAACAAATGGTCAAACTTATTTGGGTCGAATTTCTGCTAGTTAAAGCAGCGCAATCCAGGCGGAATCAGCCAAACCAGCGCAAAAGATCGGGGAATTTTAAACGCAAGTGTGTTAGGCACAAAGCCACTTATGTTTGTATGTTCCGTGATCTTTTACGCTGGTTCAAGATTCAATTCTCCCGAATTAGGCCCCGCCCACAAAACTGGCCACCCGATTGAAATTGTGAGATTCCGCCGATTGCACTCGCTCTACAAATTGCACTCATTTTCTAAGGACACTAGTCGGCATGTTTTAAAAGATTTTGATATCAAAAAATATTTAATTTACTAAGAAACTAACTAGTATACACCAATGAATCTATTAAATAGTTCAGTATAGTTTTTTGAAAGTCATTTTCATTGATTTTAAAAATGCTTATTTTTGCTAATAAATCCATTTTCAGCTGTATTAATAAAACTGCCCCAGGTTACCACTCCTAAATACAGCAAGGAATATTTTTTTATTTGGAAATAAAAGAAATAATTACATTCTATTATGCTGCCCAATTGCGCTGGTTCATGGATGATTTTATGTTTGTTGTTATGCAAATGAATTTTAGCGGAAACTTGAAGTGCAAACTAACCAGTACAATTTCCAGCATATTTTGGGTGCAATTTCCCGATTGTGCCCAAAGCGGAAACTCTACCCCATTTTCTTTTTCTTTGTTATTACCTGGAAATCAAGTTGGGAGTGGGAAAAGGAGGGAAGGATTAGGTGTTGTGAATGTGTTATCTATTTTTTCCTTTCAACAAAGAAACACCTATGTCATTATTTTTTGCCACGAGCAACTACAGAATACTGTAGCCCATTACCATCTCCTTTTGCCTCGCACCATCATCCCTTTTGTCTTTTAATCTCTCCTGCCTTCCATCCTATCACAGACCTTCCCTTTTTTTCTTTCCTCCCCTCCCCCTTTCCCTGCCCCTGCACTTGCTTAAAATCTGTTATTTCTCTAACTTTTTCCAGTTCTGACGAAAGGTCATCGACCTGAAACGTTAACTCTGTTTCTCTCTCCACAGATGCTGCCTGACCTGCTGAGTATTTCCAGCATTTTCTGTTTTTATTACAGAATACTATTTGTTTCAAAGTTGCTTCATTCAAGTTATCTAATAATCCAATTTCTTTGGCACCAAATTCCCACTTTGCATTGTTATTTATGTTACTTAATTGTCATTATTGTGTTGCTCAAATATTCTAGTTAAAAAATGACAGTAGACTACATGGCCCCAATTTTAACTCCACTTGCCTGGCGGAAACCGGGCGGGGGATCGTGAGCCAGAAGAGGCCCAGGCAGCGAAATCTTAAAAAACTGTAAGTGTCCCTGTGGGCCAGGAGGAGCAGGAGTAAATTTACTGTTTTACAGCAACATTTTTGGACGGAGTGATTATTTGCAATACCTTTTAACTCTTTCTGCGCATATGCGCTAATTGGTACTGCGCATGTGCACGAGATCCGGTCGCGCATGCGCAGTTCCAAACAGTGCGGCGGCTGCGGCCTGCACCACCATGCTTTCCTTGGCTCCCTGCGGAGAAAGTCAGGGAATCAGATGGGTGGCAGGGGGGGAGAGAGGAGAGGGGATCAAAGGTGGGGGAGAGGAGAGGGGATCAAAGGGGGGAGGAGAGGGGATCGAAGGGGGGGGAGGAGGGGATCAAAGGGGGGGGAGGAGGGGATCAAAGGGGGGGAGGAGGGGATCAAAGGGGGGGGAGGAGGGGATCAAAGGGGGGGAAGGAGGGGATCAAAGGGGGGAGGAGAGGGGATCGAAGGGGGACAGAGGAGATCAAAGGAGGTGAGGTGAGAGGAGAGGGGATCGAAGGGGGAGAGAGGGAATCAAAGGGGGGAGAGGGGCTCAAAGGGGGGAGGAGAGGGGATCGAAGGGGGAGAGAGGGAATCAAAGGAGGGAGAGAGGGGCTCAAAGTGGGGAGAGAGGGGATCGAAGGGGGGGAGAGGAGATCGAAGAGGGGATCGAAGGGGGTGAGAGGAGAGGGGATCGAAGGGGAGGAGAGGGGATCGAATCGAGAGAGTATTCCATCACACTCCTGACTTGTGTCTTGTAGGTGGTGGAGAGGTTTTGGAGAGTCAGGAGGTGAGACACTTGTTGCAGAAAACCCAGCCTCTGACTTGCTCTTGTAGCCACGGTATTTATGTAGCTGGTTCAGGTCAGTTTCTGGTCAATGGTGACCCCCAGGATGCTGATGGTGGGGGACCCGGTGATGATAATGCCATTGAATGTCAAGGGGAGGCAGTTATTGGAGATGTTCATTGCCTGGCACTTGTAGGGCACAAATGTTACTTGTCACTCATCAGCTTAATTCTGGATGTTGTCCGGGTCTTGCTGCATGAGGGCATGGACTGCATTATGTGAGGAATTGCAAATGTAGGTGAACACTGTAATCATCAGTGAACAGCCCACTTCTGACCTTATGATGGAGGGAAGGTCATTGATGAAGCAGCTGAAGATAAACCTGTGGGATTTTATAATATGTGGAGTGATGTTTCATATTTCATGAGTTTAACATCACATCACAGTCTATTTATTACAGCAATTTTTCCCTCAGAAACTTTGCTTTGAGGCAATGTTAAACTCAACTTCTATCACAAAGCAGTGAACTAATTAATACTCATGTTATCTCCAGCTCCTGGTTGTATTTAAATCATCAGCTCCCACTGGAGGGCAATCCATAATCTGCAATAGCATATCATTCTACATTAAAGATATATTTAAATACACTTTTCTTTTATAATTGCCACTTTAATGTGCGATATAAACAAGATAGATTATGCAGTCCTGTGAGATGTAATTTATAGCTGCTATTGGGTTACAATCAAATCCCATGGGTAGAATGTATTCTGCACCTCAAGCATATATTTGCAGAGGAGAGTTCCATGATATTAGCTATGCATGATTCAGTGAATTCTGTATGATTTGTAATATTAATATTTCAGCCCCTTATTTATTTGACTGGTTTGCAGCATTGCCAACACTCACAATTTTGTTAATTTATTGATTTTTTTCATTATTATTTTAATATGTGCAATTCGCAGGGATAGAATGGAGATGGAGAAATAGCATTGTCTCTCCCTACTGGAGGCAATCACTGTGAACCTTGCACAGTAAAATAATAAATTATTCCTTAAAATAATAATAAATTAGCAGTCTTAAATGTTGGCAATGCTGGAATTGCACTCCCACATCCTATTGGTGCCTGGACTTTTTAATCCTATTTGTCTTCTTTAAATTAAGTATTCACTCTTTCCCCATGTTTAAAATAAACAGTAACTTGTCACAAATTTATATTGAAACACAGTCTCGTTTTGGAGTAGGCATCCTGTTCCCAGACTTTTTCTGAGGAATTATGGATCCATAAGTGCCTGGGAATGTAAACAGGCTGCTTATCTCACCCTGCTTACTCTGTCATTTAGATCCATCCTCAAAACCTTCCATGCCAAATCGAAAATATGTTGATTTCTCCATTGAATGCTTCTCCCGAGTCAGAATTCACTGTGTTAGGTGATAGTCTGTCCTATAAATGAACTACTCTCATGTTGAATAAAAACAGAAAATGCTGGAAATACTTGCAGGTCAGGCAGCATCTGTGGAGATAGAAGCAGAGTTAACGTTTCAGGTCGAAGACCTTTCGTCAGAGCCTCATGTGAAGTAGTTTATTTTTAAGTTGTATTTGTTTTCAGCGTCCTCCACAACAAGACCTTCACTGTACCATGTGGCACACATGGCGTCAATGGTTTTGCCTCCAATATAACCCTTATCTTCCAAAAGGCTGCTGTTGCAATGGCAAAGTTTAACCACCACATTTGCACATATAGGATGGTGCATATTTGACTTGCATATTTTAACCATGAAGTTATTTTTTCAGAGGTTTAACATAAACATAAATGTTGAAAACTACACAGCAGTAGTTCACACAGCAGCAGATATAATTTTTCTGGAGCAGTGCAAACAGTCCCTAGTGTTTAATACTGTATCGTGGCACTGCATTGGTTTCTGAACCAGACTTTTCAAGCACTCAACCTGCCCCTTAATTCCCCAGTTTCACCAGACGACTATTTTAACATGCAGTGATACAATGTATGCGAATAGTTATTTTTATACCTGCTTATTCTAAGTGTTTTAGTTGGGAGTATAGAGCCTAATCATTTTCTTTGGTCAGAGATAAAAGGTAAAAAAGCTGCAAATCTGAAATAGAAGCAGAAAGTGCTGGAAATACACTGCAGGCCTGTCAGCATCTGTAAAGAAAAAAGACGGGTTATGATGATTTTGATAGAAACCATCCAGTAGGATTTTGTTCAAACATTAACCTGTCTTTCCTCTCCAAATGAGGATGAGCCTACTGTGTACTTCCAGTACTTCCTGCTTTCATATTTTTCCTGACATTTTTTTGAACCTTGTTCTCATCACGACAAACGTGGTGTCACTTCTGGCACCAAATGCTGGGAGCTCATGAACTTCTTTTTCACCAAAATCCAGGGCATCTGCTCACTGCTGCCTGCTGCACGTCCACCAACCCACCGATCTGCTTTCCCCCAACTCAGCCTCACTATCCTCTTATTTTGCAGTTTCTCCCTCTGACCTCATCAATTCATTTCCTCCACAAAATGCACTACCAATTTCCTCAACTCCATCTTCTGAACCAGCTCCAAACAACCTAACATCCTCTGATCAGCCCCATGTTGTTGTATTTGTCTTTGTAATCATGGATCATTTATTTGCAGGTATTTATTTATTCTTACAAGTTACACAATGTCAGCATGATTGCTGCTCAGTGATAAAGTTCCTAGTTCCCATCTAGTGTCCAGATGAGTACATTACTCCCCTTCCTTCCTTTAAGATGGACCGTCAGCATATTATTTAAAAAAAACAAATAATGAAACTTTTAAAAACTTAAATCTCCTCAAAGCCACTCTTTGTTGTTTTGCTATTCCTTTCTTCCAAAGCTTGTTAAGAACCTCGCTCTTCAACCTTGCTTTTAGTTTCACCCTTAATTATCCTGTCTTCTGCTCGGGTTCCCTTGTACAGCATCTGTAAGATATTCTTCTACATGTGCTATAAAAAGGCAAGCTGTTGTTGATGAACCCAAAGACATTTTGAAGCATTGCAAATGATTTGCCTGTTCTTTCCAATTACGCATTCTTTTCACAATGGGCTGAATTTTCCATGGTGGTAGCGGGCGCGATTGGTGGCGGGTCGGGTGGGAAAGTTGATTTTTTTGACAGCGGTTCAGGAACCCGCTGTCAACTCACTCCCACACACCTTTCCCACAGGTGCATCTGTCAACGTGGAGCCAACCTGACCGGCAGCGGTGGGGGACCCAATTGAAATCATTATGAGGTACTTTATAGGCACTTTAGAGCCTTTTCTCCCCTACTTTTTAAATTTCCCTGCATGGCCACAGGATTCACACAGCTCGGGAACCACATCTGTCAACCCGAGGCCTGAGTTCTGTGGCCATTGCTCCAGCTGATTACTTGACAGCATGGAAAACAAACCAAAATAAAAACATGTTGATTACATCAGCTAACAGATTGATGGAGATTCTGTTCTACTTGAAAAGCTGCTGGTAAATGTTAATTTTTCACTGGTCATTCTCGGCTGTTGCCTTCCAACTCAACAGTAATTGCAGTGAAGTGATCTGCACTATAAAAAATGACATATACCATTTAAATTATAAATGTATACTGTGATTATCCGGTTACACATTAAATCAAGTCATCAACCGTAACAATTTCATTCTCATCACGCATTCCACTGGTTCAATTTGCTTTCAGTCCCTGAATATGACTAATTAAATTTTTCAGTCTGAGACTTTAGGGTGAATGTTTGTGGAAATTCTCTCACTTGTCCATTGGTAACTTCAACGGAAGAGCTGCAGAAATCCCAGAAACACATAAGCACCACTTACACTGTTTGTCAGGGTTTCCGCAGCTCTTCCGCTGAACTTGCATAAGATTATAAATCCACCCCTTTACAATTACATTTAAAATCTGCTTAATTTTAAGTATTACCTATACACACACACATCTTTTATTTGTACCAGTTACTGATACAAAAGTCTATAGAATTGTGACTAAAGCACCAATAACTTCCCAATTAATGTACTTTTTAAATTATGTTCTTGATCGTATTTGTAGATGGATTCATATTACTTAATAATTTTATTTAAATATTTCTTTGTCACTCATATATAACTTTTTTATTATATTATTGTACAGTAAAGATTCAACACCCAATATGTTAGATTAAACTTAAAATTTAATGTGGCCAGGGTCCCTTTAAGGATCCCGGCTTAAAACACTTCATGAACGATGTCACCAGCCCCGCTCCATCTAATTGGGCCGGGTAATGCGCTGGGTGAACTTAATAGGCCCCATTAAGGTAAGTTAATTTTCTACAGTGGGATGGAACCAGCAGCGGGGTCGGGACCTGCCACAGACACCGGCTGCACCGGACCCACCAAGGTAAGGAAAATTCCGGACAATGTATCTGGACAGAGACCGCAGAAACCGAATTAATGTGATCAACAGTTATTGCCAAATCACATCTCTTTCTTCAGCAACTATCTCCGACTCCGACCCATTACCATTTCCTTTTTCTTTGTACAATCAGACCTTTTGTCATTTAATCACTCCTGCCTTCCCTTTTGTTCTTTCCTCCCTTGCCCCCTTTTCCTGCCCCTGCACTTGCTTAAAATCTGTTACATCTCTAACTTTGTCCAGTTTTGACAAAAGGTCATTGACCTGAAACATTATTAACTCTGTTTCTCTCTCCACAGATGCTGCCTAACCTGCTGAGTATTTCCAGCCTTTTCTTATTTCATTAAAGGAGATATGTCTACACTGCCCACTTAGTAGAAAGCCACACAGGCCAGAAGGACTTAGGTTTCAGTCCTGGGTTGAGCTAACTGGTCTCCGGTGGGGCAGCACTCTTGCCATGCATCAGTCCAGGTAGACAACCCATCTCTGGGTCCCTACTGGGGTTCAGATATTTGATTTTCTCCTGAAACAGTTGCTAATGCCAGCTAAAGTACAGACTGAGGATCAAACCTGGGACCCTCCTAGTCTATATTGCTTAGCTACTCACTACCGTAGCCAGCTGAGCCATTAGGGTCACCCAGTACTAGTTTTTTTTTAACCGAGAGTAGCCCTATTAGGGAGCAGGACACCTAGCTTCCACTTAACACCTCACCCTGCCTGCTCAGATTATATCAGATGCTTACCATGTGGCAGTTATACACCAACATTTATTAATTTCATTCCAATACCAAAATCTTTATTTTAAAAAAAAAATTAGTTTGAGCTACTGGACGGCATGCAATTCCTTAATTGTATATTGTAGCAGATATATTAAATAAAATGTGATGGTATGGAACTTTCACTGAATGAAATGATGGCTCTATAAGCATTAAATGTATAATAATGGTTAACTGTATAATATTTGGCTCATTTACACTAGAACTATGAAAAATATAAAAACTATGGGATGGACTCAAAATGGACACGAGGAACATGAAAAGGGCATATGAAAAAAGATTGAGAGTCAACATGAATGGAAATAGCAAGGATTTTTATGATCATATAAGTAAAAGTATAGTCAAAGATGGGATCAGACTAATTTGAAATGAAGGAAGCCATCTTGTAATTGAGAGTGAACGAATGATAGTTGTACTTAATAAAGGAAGAATGTGCATTGATATAGCACCTTTCATGACGTCAGTACATCCCAAAACGTTTCACAGCCAATGAAGTACTTTTGAAATGTAGTCACTGTTATAATGTAGTATCCCACAAACAACAAGATTAATGACTAGATAATCTGTTTTAGTGATGTTGGTTGAGGATTAAATGTTAAAAGAAAGAAAGACTTGTATTTATATAACGCCTTTCAAGACCTCAGGATGTCCCAAAGCGCTTTACAGCCAATGAAGTACTTTTGAAGTATAGTCACTGTTGTAATGTGGGAAATGCGGCAGCCAATTTACACAGCAAGGTCCCACAAACAGCAATGTGATAATGACCAGATAATCTGTTTTTTTTGTTTTTGTTGGCCAAGACACTCGGGGAACTCCACTGCTCTTTTCGAATGGTGCCATGGGATCTTTTATGTTTGCCTGAGAGAGCAGGCGGGGCCTCACTTTATCTGATCCAAAATAGAGTACCTCTGACAGCACAGCACTCCCCCAGTACTGCACTGAAGCATAAGCCTAGATTATGTACTCAAATCTCTGGAGTGGGGCTTGAACCCACAGCCTTCAAAGGCAAGAGTACTACAACGGAGCCAAGGTGATAAATACTTTACTTTGTCTTTTTTACAGAGGTAGGTGAAAGTGGGACTGTAGGAAAACCTGAAGAGGACGTGGAGTAGCCACTACTAGAGATAGATACTCAAATGGAAACTACATGTTTATAGTATGATTAATCATTTGTGTAATTTGCATGTTTCATTACTATTTGATTTCCTGATCTAGACAGTGCCAGTCTAGTGGGCAGGAGAACAAGAAAATCGGTGTTTTTATATTTCCTCTCCAACTTTTTTTATTTGTAATCAGAATGGCAACACTGTCAAGACAACAAATATTTCTAGGCCACTTCAGAGGGCATTTGGAGTTAACCACATAGTGTAGAGTAAAATCACATGTAGGTCAGACCAGGTAAAAATGGCAGGTTTACTTCCCTGAGGGGCTTTAGTGAACCAATTGCGTATTTATGAAAATCAGGTTGATTTCGTGCTCATTGTTTTGGTGCTGGCCCACAAGAAACGATCATTGAATTAATTTTTGCAACTTCCTATGGTAGGTTTTGAACTCACGATGATGTGTTATCAGCCCAGTAGCCACTACACTACTGTCCCCCTCCTCTGCTAATGGCACCTATTCATTCTGCAGTGCAGTTCCACAGATGCTAGGAGACCACCAGCATCTTGCCCTGGTGGTTATTCTGCATGTGTGAGCAGCACCGCATGTGCGATCAATCTACATGACTACGGAGAACATCCCAGCAAAACCTACCCTTACCTGACATCCACACGAGTACATTTTCCAGCACTCAATCGCATTCCAGTGAACAAAAATTCTGAAATACAGCCAGTATGAAATTCTTCACCCAATCCACCATTTACCCCAAAAATAACATCTATAAACACAATTACCATGTTAAAATTCAATTCAGGAAACAAAGAACAAAGCTATCCATCCTATCACGAATGGTTTTATGAAAATGATGATGGCATAAAAAGATTCCTTGATGAGAAACACCGCCTACACACTTACCATAGATAAAGGACAAGTCACTAACCAAGCAGAAGCAAGCTTATGAAAACATTTGTAAACAAGTCCAGACCAAACTAAGGATTATGTCTGACTCATTGTGGTTTGTGGGGCATAAAGGCAGATGAATTGCAGTTCTCTGTTGACCAGAATGACATGAAAATCTTCTAAAATACCACAATCTAGTCGCTCCACCCCAGTTATGAGAACTGATGAAACCAATTCTCCTCACAGATAAAAATCAAATCCTGAAAAGTTGGGTTGACCATTTCCATGGCCTTCTAAGTAATATATCAGCTCAATGTGCCATCAATGGTAACCTTGTAAAAGAACCTACTATCTCAGAGATTGCAAAGACTATTTGGCTATCTCAAGTGAGAAGGCACCTGGTTCTGATACTATTGCAGCTGAGATAGACAAGGCCAGTGGCGACTACTTAGTCAAACACCTCAACAAACAATTTCAATCTATGTGGCACTCAGGAATAAAAAGCTAGTATCAGTAATGGTGACCATGAAACTATCGGATTGTCGTAAAAACCCATCTGGTTCACTAATGTCCTTTAGGGAAGGAAATCTGCTGTCCTTACCTGGTCTGGCCAAAATGTCACTCCAGACCCACAGCAATGTGGCTGACTCTTAATTGCCACTCAGTAACAAACCTCTACAAAACACAATAATAAGAATGAAACCGGACGGACCACCCGACATCGACCTCGGCACCGGCTACGGCAACGGCACACCCAGCCAAGTCGACCCTGCAAAGTCCCCCTCACCAACATCTGGGGACTTGTGCCAAAATTGGGAGAGTTGTCCCACAGACGAGTCAAGCAACAGCCTGACATAGTCATACTCACAGGATCATACCTTTCAGCCAATGTCCCAAACTCCTCCATCACCATCCCTGGGTATGTCCTGTCCCACCGGCAGGACAGACCCACCAGGGGTGGTGGCACAGTGGTATACAGTCGGGAAGGAGTGGCCCTGGGAGTCCTCAACATTGACTCTGGACCCCATGAAGTCTCATGGCTTCAAGTCAAGCATGGGCAAGGAACCTCCTGCTGATTACCATCTACCGCCCTCCCTCAGCTGATGAATCAGTACTCCTCCATGTTGAACACCACTTGGAAGAAGAACTGAGAGTAGCAAGGGCACAGAATGTATTCTGGGTGGGGGACTTCAATGTCCATCACCAAGAGTGGCTCGATGGCACCACTACTGACCGAGCTGTCCGAGTCCTGAAGGACATAGCTGCCAGTCTGGGCCTGCGACAGGTGGTGAGAGAACCAACACGAGGGAAAAACCTACTTGACCTCATCCTCACCAATCTACCTGTCGCAGATGCATCTGTCCATAACAGTATTGGTAGCAGTGACCACCGCACTGCCACATCCTATCGTGAATGGTGGACCATTAAACAACTAACGGAAGGAGGAGGCTCTATGAATATCCCCATCCTCAATGATGGTGGAGCCCAGCACGTGAGTGCAAAAGACAAGGCTGAAGCATTTGCAACCATCTTCAGCGGAAGTGCCGAGTGGATGATCCTACTCCTAAGGTCCCCACCATCACAGAAGCCAGTCTGCAGCCAATTCGATTCACTCCACATGATATCAAGAAACGGCTGAGTGCACTGGATACAGCAAAGGCTATGGGCCCTGACAACATCCAGGCTATCGTGCTGAAGACTTGTGCTCCAGAACTAGCCGCGCCTCTAGCCAAGCTATTCTAGTACAGCTACAACACTGGCATCTATCTGACAATGTGGAAAACTGCCCAGGTATGTCCTGTCCACAAAAAGCAGGACAAATCCAATCCGGCCAAATACCGACCCATCAGTTTACTCTCAATCATCAGCAAAGTGATGGAAGGTGTCATCGACAGAGTTACCAAGTGACACTTACTCACCAATAACCTGCTCACTGATGCCCAGTTTGCGTTCTACCAAGACCACTCTGCTCCTGACCTCACTACAGCCTTGGTCCAAACATGGACAAAAGAGCTGAATTCCAGAAGTGAGGTGAGAGTGACTGCCCTTGACATCAAGGCAGCATTTGACCGAGTGTGGCATGAAGGAGCCCTAGTAAAGCTGAAGTCAATGGGATTCGGGCGGAATACTCTTCACTGGCTGGAGTCATACCTAGCACAAATGAAGATGGTTGTGGTTGTTGGAGGTCAATCATCACAGCCCCAGGACATCGCTCTAGGAGTTCCTCAGGGCAGTGTCCTAGGCTCAACCATCTTCAGCTGCTTCATCAATGACCTTCCCTCCAACATAAGGTCAGAAATGGGGATGTTCGCTGATGACTGCACAGTGTTCAGTGCCATTCACAATTCCTCAGATAATGAAGCAGTCCATGCCCGCATGCAACAAGACCTGGACGACGTTCAGGCTTGGGCTGATAAGTGGCAGGTAACATTCGCGCCACAGAAGTGCCAGGCAATGACTATCTCCAACAAGCTAGCGTTTAACCACTGCCTCTTGACATTCAATACCATTACCATTGCCGAATCCCCCACCATCAACATCCTGGGGGGGTCACCATTGACCAGAAACTTAACTGGACCAGCCACATAAATACTATGGCAACAAGAGCAGGTCAGAGGCTAGTTATTCTGCGGTGAGTGTCTCACCTCCTGACTCCCCAAAGCCTTTCCACCAACTACAAGGCACAAGTCAGGAGTGTGATGGAATACTCTCCACTTGCCTGGATGAGTGCAGCTCTAACAACACTTAAGAAGCTCGACACCATCCAGGACAAAGCAGCCGCTTGATTGGCACCCCATCCACCACCTTAAACATTCACTCCCTTCACCACCGATGTGTACCATCTACAAGATGCAGTGCAGCAACTTGCCAAGGCTTCTTCGGCAGCACCTCCCAAACCCGTGACCTCTTTCACCTAGAAGAACAAGGACAGCAGGTGCATGGGAACACCACCACCTCCAAATTCCCCTCCAAGTCACACACCATCCTGACTTGGATGTATATTACCGATCCTTCATTGTCGCTGGGTCAATTTCCTGGAACTCCCTCCCTAACTGTGGGAGTACCTTCACCACACGGACTACAGCGGTTCAAGAAGGTGGCTCACCACCACCTTCTCAAGGGCAATTAGGGATGGGCAACGCCCACATCCCATAAACAAATTTTTTAAAAGTCACCAGGGAATCTCTTTAATTTCATTGCTGGAAAGATCCTGGCAAGAGTGATGCTTAATTCAATACATTGCTGAAAAAATCCTACGAGACTGTCAGTGTGGGTTCAGAAAGGGAAGAGGCACAACTGATATGATCTTCCTAGCCAGACAGCTCCAAGAAAAATGTAGAAAGCAAAATGTAGACCTTTACTGTGTCTTTGTTGACCTGACAAAGGCATTCAACACTTTCAGTAGAGAAGGTCTCTGGGAAATCCTCTCCAAGTTTAGGTGTCCAGGTAAATTCATTGAAATGGTCAAACAATTCCATGATGGCTTGAGTGATGGAAGATTGGGACAATTCCATCTCTTTCCCCGTGACAAATGGTGTCAAGCAAGGAAGTGTCCTTGCACCATCACTCCTTAGCATTTTATTTACTGCTACGCTTCTCGTGGCTTTCAATAATCACAAAATCGGAGTCAAGATCAGGTTCAGAACTGAATCAGATCGGATTCAACCTTAAAAGACTACAAGCTAATATAGAGTTGTGGAAGAACTTGTTTGTGAACTCCTATTTACTGCTGAATGTGCTCTTGTGACCCACTCCCAGGATGATATGCAAACAATCGTGAACCACCTTGGAACAGCTTGCCTGCAATTTGGCATAACCATCAGCCTTAAAAGACGGTGGTATTCTTCCAACCAGCCCCAGGCACGTATCATACTCCACCAATCATCAGTATCGGTGATCACATGCTTCAGGGGGAGGACAGATTCACCTACCTGGGTATTACCCTCTCCAGAGAAGTTCAGATTGATACAGATGCATCCTGCAGAATCACCAAAGCCAGCTTAGCTTTTGGCAAACTCCGTAAGCACCTCTGGGAAAGAGAGGCATCAGCATGCAGACCAAGCTCAAAGTATACAGGGCTGCCGTTCTGACGACCCTCCTTCATGTCTGTGAAACTTGGACGACATTAAGAAACGGAATCACTTTCACCTAAGCTGCCTGAGACAACTAATGAAGATCAGATGACAAGACAAGATCCCCGACACTGAAGTTCTTAAAAAAGCTGACATGCCAAGCATAGATTGTTTGCATATCATCCTGGGAGAGGGCCACAAGAGCACAGTCAGCTATGATGGTCAGGTCATGTGGCGCAAATGTCTGATGAACGAATCCCAAAGAAGATCTTTTATGGTGCATTGGCAGCTGGGAAGCGCTCTTGTGGTGGTCAGCAAAAGAGATATAAACGCTGCTTAAAGGTAACTCTGAAACAGCACACAATAGACATCCATAGGTGGGACCAACTTGCTCAAGATAAGAAAGTATGGCAAGAAACTATCCATGAGGGCACCTCCTACTATGAGGCCCATTGCATTATTGATGCTGAATGTAAATAGAAACATAGAAACATAGAAAAATAGGAGCAGGAATAGGCCATTCAGCCCTTCGAGCCTGCACCGCCATGCAATATGATCATGGCTGATCCTCTATCTCAATACCATATTCCCGCTCTCTCCCCATACCGTCTGAAAATCAAGATTCCTAACCTGGTGTATTTGAGTTCCACTGTTCACACTAGAGATGCTCATGCCAAGCAAAAATAGGACTCATCGGTCATCACAGAATTCACTGCAGAAAATGAGTTAATATTCTGGCTGTCTTCTTCGATGTTAAAGGACGGATGAACAGAATGGGTAGAACAATTTCTTTTGAGGAATTTGATTTTTAAATTGGGGCAAAGGATTCGGATGATATGATTTGGATGATATGATTTGTGAATGAAAGTAGAAAATAACTAAAACAATCAAATGAAAAGGAGAAAAACAAATCTTCCAGAGAGAAAGAAGAAAATTGACAGTTGAGCTTGATGCAGATGATAGGCACAGGAAATGTTATTATAAAAATTAATGGACAGATGGTGATGACACTACTGAGTTGTAAGAGTTAAGATAATTCAAAGAATGGGGCATTTACCGTGGTTTAATACCCACCCTTTCAGCTAACAGGACTGCAAACATGCAGTTGTTTATCAAAATAATGTCAAATGCTGAGCAAGTTCAGCTTGTCATTTTTGAATGCCATCGCTGCTGCAGAATACACAGCTGACACATCATATTTATACAATTCCTGCCTAACGTATATACCGTGTCTCATTTTCCCTTGGATACCACACTCAGCGCTTGAGTAATGACTAGTTATTATCGCAGGCCATTAATTTTCAACCAGGTGTAGCAGGTACATCCATGTTGACTCTTTTTCCTCAATTTTCAATGATCCATGCTACAAATTTGTAATCCTCGCGTAACTCATGCAAAAACGATGCCGCTGTCGCTTGTGATTATGTCACATACTGTATGAAGCACAGCAGAGACACTCCATTGTGTGGAGATGAACTCTGGTAGGGAAAGGAACGCATTGTGGCAATGAATGTGTGAAGTCTGGTTAAGCAGTTTAGTTTAGTGATAATAAAAGTGCATATTAAACCTGATGATTTCTGCTCTGCACCATGTAACATTCAAACTATTTGATTAGTCGTGTAACGGTAACTGTGTTACAGATTTACATTAAGTTTTTCTGTTATGTATTTCATTATTTTTAAATTTAATTAATTCCCCCCCTCCCCCGCAGTGGTGTTTGGGATGTGTATGCGCTTTTACATTCCTGTGCTGCACTTTATGAATTTTTCTGGGACTGTGCTTCTCAGTTTGAAATGCCTGGCCTGCTGTGTAGAACATATTCTTGTGTGTTCTAAAGCCACTTGATTACAACTGCTTTATGACTGATTTTAAACTATAAGCACATTTTTAGGCCATCTGTTGAATCTCCAGCTGATCACACTGTTAGTGCATTTGTAGCTGGGTTCATTTCTCAAGACCACATAGGTGATATTTAAACATTCATTTAAAAAAACAGTTTTTGAATTGTTAAACAGCCACATGTGCATTTGTTGGCTTTCTCTTCTATAAATAATGATGGGAGGGTGTTTAAAAACCTTTAGGCGAACTCCTCTAATACCTTAGTGAGTTCATTCAGTGAGTAGGCGAACCGTACAAACCAGAAATGTCCCAGGTTCAATCCCTGTCTATGCTGAGTTAGCTGATCTCAACCAAGGTGGCGGTACAGATGCTGCAATTGGCCTCAGTGCCCTTCGGTTGATTTGGGGAGGGATCAGGCAAAGTTTCTGATCCTGATTGCTATCTAGTGCCCCTCCCCCATTGTGGTGTGAAGGCAGCATTAGACTCAGCTGTGATGCTCGCCGTGATAAAATAGCATATCAGCACACTGTCAAGGGGCATCTATGAATAATGGGCACGTGTGCATAGTGCTGGAGGATAACTGGCACCACTGGTACTGTACCTCAGCAAAGAATAAATTTTAGGAGAGGGGAGAACATTTGTGAGAAAAGACAAAGCCTGGGATTTAGAGCAGTCGATTTTTGATTAACCAGAGGGATATGAGTACATACAATACTAAGTTGTTATGATGAGAGTATTATGTTGCACTAAGCATAGTATAGTAATAAACAAATGAGGCAGCAGTCCCATGCATAAACACAAATTACGTCATTTTCATGGGGGATGGGGCGGGGGCACGCGATAGCAATCAGGATCAGAATCTTTGCCTGATCTCTCTCCAACTCGACCAAAAGGCACAGAGTCCGAAATTTTAAAACACATGTCCAGACACCTATTGTTTTTCATAACGTACAGCATTCAGAGCAGTGGCTTACTAGATTAATAGATAGCTGGTTTATTATGGGTGTGTCTTGCTGTTCACGTTTCACCAGTGCAGCTTGTAACTCTTGCTTATGATACTGGTATTTTTTGGTGAGATTAATATCACATGACAGGGATTACAAGGATCTTGATGATGCGGAGATGCCGGTGTTGGACTGGGGTGGACAAAAGTGAGAAGTCGCACAACACCAGGTTATAGTCCAACAGTTTTATTTGAAATCACAAGCTTTCGGAGCTGCTGCCCCTTCGTCAGGTGAAGTGAAGGAATACGAATCGGCAAAGCATATATAGACAGAGAACAATTCCTGTGTAGTGTACAATCTCGGACAACTACAGTTAATCTATCTGACTGCCTTTCATCACACCTCGGCAGAGAAACAATCAGGTCAGCCAGGAAGGCACCACATCAAAGACATAGCAAGATACAACTGAGACAATGAGGTGGGGTCACAGGGGGTCTAATGTGTCAAATGCAGTCTGTATGGAAAACCATAAACTTTAAAATTTTTACTTTTTTTTACTGGAAATCACATCTGTGAACAAGCCAATGACGACTCGAGTCTGGATGACTCTACGTCGTGTAGCGTGACATGAACCCAAGATCTCGGTTGAGGCCGTCCTCATGGGTGCGGAACTTGGCTATCAGTTTCTGCTCAATGATTTTGCGTTGTCGTGTGTCTCGAAGGCCGCCTTGGAGAACGCTTACCCGCAGATCCGAGGCTGAATGTCCTTGACTGCTGAAGTGTTCCCCGACTGGGAGGTAACAATCCTGCCTGGCGATTGTTGCGCGGTGTCCGTTCATACGTTGTCTCAGTGTCTGCATGGTCTCGCCGATGTACCATGCTCCAGTGCATCCTTTCCTGCAACGTATGAGGTAGACAACGTTGGCCGAGTCACATGAGTATGTTGATGATGGTATCTGTGTTGATGATCTGGCATGTCTTGCAGAGGTTGCCGTGGCAGTGTTGTGTGGTGTTGTGGTCGCTGTTATCCTGAAAGCTGGGTAATTTGCTGCGAACGATGGTACTTTTGAGGTTAGGCGGCTGTTTGAAGGCGAGTAGTGGAGGTGTGGGGATGGCCTTAGCGAGGTGTTCGTCGTCATCGATGACATGTTGAAGGCTGCGAAGAACATGGCGTAGTTTCTCCGCACCGGGGAAGTACTGGACGATGTAGGGTACCCTGTTGGTTGTGTCCCGTGTTCGCCTTCTGAGGAGGTCGATGCGATTTTTCGCTGTGGCCCGTCGGAACTTGATGAAAGGATCTTGATGAAAGTGGAATTGTATCCCATTATGATTGGAAGGGACAGTTTTATTTGTTATTAAGAATTTTTGTGATATATTAGATTGACAAGTCCTGATCAATGCAGTATGTTAGAACATTATTCTTTCATTTCTGGGATCTGGGTTCCAATCCAGCTGATACTGATGGAATGAAAATCGGGTTGCCAGATGGCTGCTTTATTATTGGCACAGCCAGTGTTAAAAGCTTTGCTGCCAGTTGAACGTTTTAAGGGACAATGCAGTAGTCATTTGTTTTTTTTTACATATTGGTGCTGCAGCTGGAAGAACCATGAAAATGATTGCCAGCTGTGGAATGTCACTTCATTTGGTCCAAGGCCAGAGTTTAAAATATTTTTTTTATATCACTGTTTCTATTTCTCTTATTTTAAAATATATGTAAATCACTGGCCCTGGAGGATTTCCTGTGAAGGACTTGTTGAAGCTAATAGAATATCCATTAAAAATGGACAGGGTGAGAATTCCTGTACTTTTTGAGTAGTTTATATTTTACAAATAGGCCCAACTGGGGCACGGATCTCAGGCTGGCAGGTTAGAACATGTCTATTTTTGTTAATGGCCCTACCTAACTAATCTATCCATCTATCTATCGAATCGATCCATCTATCTATCTAATCTATCGATCTATCTAATCTATCTATCTAATCGATCCATCTTATCTAGCTAATCTATCTATCTAATCTATTTTATCGATCTATCTAATCGATCCATCTTATCTATCTAATCTATCTATCTAATCTATCTATCTAATCTATTTATCTTATCTATCTATCATCTAAGACCTCAAAAGTGTCCATTTGACCAATAATCACTATTAACTAAAATAACCAGTGTCTATTAAGTGAATGATATTGAATGGTTGAAAGATCTCATTGTCTAAATGTGAAGCAATCAACATTATTTCCATTCATTATGAATCAGCAATGAACAAGCACCACAAAAATATCTGATCAAATCGCTCAATTCTCAAACCAAACAATCTGCAATTAGCAACTACCAATCGAATCAAAGCAATCAAATTGTTGAAATCATTTCTTCACATTGTTTTTGAATGCTTCTTTTCCTCCTTCAGGTCTGTGCATACAGCTAAGTCTAACAGTTATAATGAACAAACATAAAAAATTGTATAATTATGAAGAAAATCACTAAGTGTATCCATTTAAATTAACATTGTGTATTGAAACTGAAATAATGTACTTTTGTCTGTGGCAGTTTGAATAGACTAGTAAATAATAGATGTGACTGGTTGACCCATTTTAAAAAGTCAGCTGTGGCTCAGTGGGTAGCACTTTTGCCTCTGAGTCAGAAGGTGGTGGGTTCAAATCCCACTCCAGAGACTTGAGCATAAAAATCTAGTCTGACCCTCCAGTGCAGTACTGAGGGACTGCTGCACTGTCGAATATGCCATCTTTTGGATGAAACGCTAAACCAAGGCCCTGTCTGCCCCCTCAGGTGGATGTAAAAGATCCCATGGCACTATTTCAAAGAAGAGCAGGGGAGTTATCCCCGGTCCTAGCCAATATTTAATCCCTCAATCAAAAAAACAGATTATCTGGTCATTATCACATTGCTGTTTGTGGGAGCTTGCTCTGTGCAAATTGGCTGCTGCGTTTCCTTCATTGCAACAGCGACTTATTCTTTTTTTTTATTCGTTCATATGATGTGGGCGTCACTGGCATTTATTACCGATCCCTAGTTACCCTTGAGAAGGTGGTGGTGAGCCGCCTTCTTGAATCGTTGCAGTCTGTGCGGTGAAGGTACTCCCACAGTGCTGTGAGGGAGGGAGTTCCAGGATTTTGACCTAGTGACGATGAAGGAACGGCGATATATTTCCAGGTCAGGATGGTGTGTGACTTGGAGGGGAACTTGGAGGTGGTGGTGTTCCCATGCACCTGCTACCCTTGTCCTCTAGGTGGAAGAGGTCGCGGGTTTGGGAGATGCTGCCAAAGAAACCTTGGCGAGTTGCTGCAGTGCATCTTGTAGATGGTATACACTGCAGCCACGGTACGCCAGTGGTGGAGGGAGTGAATGTTTAAGGTGGTGGATGGGGTGCCAATCAAGCGGGCTGATTTGTCTTAGATGGTGTTGAGCTTCTTGAGTGTTGTTGGAGCTGCACTCATCCAGGCAAGTGGAGAGTATTCCATCACACTCCTGACTTGTGCCTTGTAGATGGTGGAAAGGCTTTGGGAAGTCAGGAGGTGAGACACTCACTGTAGAATACCCAGCCTCTGACCTTCTCTTGTTGTCACAGTATTTACACTTCAAAAAGTACTTAATTGGCTGAAAAGCACTTTGGAACGTCCGGTGGTCGTAATAGGCGCTATATAAATGTAAGTCTTTTTTCTTTTCAGATAATTATGTAAAGGTTATGGGAAATTGAAAAAAAAATATTAGCAGTGAGTTCCCCTGATGGTATCCAGGAAGTAACTGAGCCATACATACCAGGAACATCTCAGATTCTATTGCAGTTAGCTGATCTCAATCATGGAGGCATTAGGAGGACTACAACTGGTCACAGTTCCTGCTGCTGCTTGCTATTCAGTGACCTTGCAACGTGTGCATGTGTGACTATCAGGTGAGGCCAGGATGAGGCTTGGCTATGTTGCTCTCCAAAGTCAAATGGCCTCCAGACACTCAGGGCTGGATTTTCCTCCTCCTGCCAGAGGAGGGTTGGGACGGGACACCCACAAGAGCACTACAAGAGAGGAGCCCATTTAAAAGGAGCAAACGAGCCCTGAAGATCTGTCGATGGAATTTTTATTTTAGGCCTTGGATTAGCGCCTGAGTCGAAAAAGAGGTGCCCACATACTAAGCCCTGTCCCCCCCAAAAGGTGCATCAGTGGACCTTCTGCCACTGTCCCAGGGACTACTGCCATCCCTCTCTTGGCAGGCCCTGATACCGGCGATGCCAACAGTAGAAAGCTGGGAAATTGGCCGGGCCTTACCTCTCGCCCTAACTTACATGTTGTGGCATGATGAATAGGCAAATGATGGCCTTCCCTGTTGTAGCTAGAGGAGGAAAATCTACTTTCAGGTGGGGATGCAGCAGTAGGCCTTCCTGTTCAATTTTTGTAGATTATTCCTCCACTGTACTGCCTATTGTCCAATGATTTAGCGGAGAACTCCAATCCTTACTATCAAATGTTCTATATGAAGAATGCCTATTAGGTGAGGTATCACAGAGTGACTGATGCTTACAGGACTGTACTTTAGCAAGGAATCAATGCCTTCAAGAATGGAATCGGTGAGAAATTTGGAGAGAAAATAAAGAAGTATGAGCAGTGGTGGTTGAGACTAAAAATACACTGTAAGGAAGTTTTGATTTAGAACGGTCGTTCAATAAATGCAAGTGCTACCAGCACTTGTCTGTGAGTTCTTGGAAAGAACAACAGTGGCTGGTTGGAAATATTCCTGGTATTATATTGAAGGATACAATGTACACTATAGAAATACAAAGAAGTTACAATATGGAAATAGGCCATTCGGCCCAACCAATCCATATTGGTGCTTACCCTCCACAGGAGCAAATAATTCTAATCACATTTACCTATTCTGTTGCCACATCTCTTCATCTCCTTTTCCTTCATCTACCTTATCCAATCTAATCTTGAATGTTGGCATAGTTTCTGGCTCAACCAGTCACCCTGGATGTGATTTCCACAGCCTCTCAACTCTTTATGTAAAGAAGTTTTTCTTGCTCTCTGTTCTAAATCTCTTACATTTCATTTTATATCTGTGGCCCCTCATTCTAGATGACTCTATTGGAAACAGTCTGGTTCTGTTTACCCTGTCCCATCCTTTCATAATTTTAAACATTTCTATCATATCCCCCCTTAATCTCCATTATTCTAATAAACAAACGCTCGTCTTTCTTTGTATTTTTATTTCTTCCTACCTGGCCGCATCTGAGTGAATCCGAGTTGTACCCTTTCTAAAGCCTTCCTATAGTGCGGAGCCCAGTGCTGCACACAGTACTCTAACTGAAGTCTTATTAAGGTTGGACTGCAAATGACCCCTTGGCTTTTATATGCTTTACCTATTATTCCATTAGTTTTTTTATTTACAGCCTTATCGACCTAAGGTGCTGCCTTTAATGTCCTGTGAATCTGTACCCCAAATCCATCTGCTCTTCCACAGCACTGAGCCTACTTCCATTCAATTATTTTTTTTACCGAAATGCATCACCTCACACTTACTGATATTGAATTCCATCTGACACTTTTTAGCCCATTCTCCCATCTTTGCAACTTCCTTTGATCTTCTAAAGAATTAACTATACCTCCTATTTTGGTATCATCTGCAAATTTCAATATCACTTCCTCTAGGCCTATATCTAAATCATTGATATACACAGTGATCAGAAGTGGCCCCAGAACTGAACCCTGAGGGACATAAAAACCTGCAAGGGGACATAGACAGGCTAAGTAAGTGGGCAGAGATTTGGCAGATGGAATACAACACTGGAAAGTGTGAGGTGATGCACTTTGGCAGGAAAAATCCTAGAGCAATTTATTATCTTAATGGCAAGAAACTGGAGAGTACTGAAGTGCAAAGGGATCTGGGGGTCCTGGTGCACGAAACTCAAAAGGTTAGTATGCAGGTGCAGCAAGTGATTAAGAAGGCAAATGGAATGTTGGCTTTCATTGCTAGGGGGATAGAATATAAAAATAGGGAGGTATTGCTTCAGTTGTACAAGGTATTGGTGAGACCGCACCTGGAATACTGCATACAGTTTTGGTGTCCTTACTTAAGGAAAGACATCCTTGCTCTCGAGGCAGTGCAAAAAAGGTTCACTCGGTTAATCCCGGGGATGAGGGGGTGGTCATATGAGGAGAGGTTGGGTAGATTGGGACTCTACTCATTGGAGTTCAGAAGAATGAGAGGCGATCTTATTGAAACATATAAGATTGTGAAGGGGTTGGATCGGGTGGATGCGGGGAGGATGTTCCCGATGACGGGTGAGACGAGAACTAGGGGACATAGTCTTAGAATAAGGGGCTGCTCTTTCAAAACTGAGATGAGGAGGAACTACTTCACTCAGAGGGTGGTAGGTCCATGGAATATGCTGCCACAAAAAGCTGTAGAAGCTACAACATTAATTAAATTTAAAACAGAAATAGACAGTTTCCTAGAAGTAAAGGGCATTAAGGGTTACGGGGAGCGGGCAGGAATTTGGACATGAGTCTAGGTTCGGATCGGTCATGGCCCTGTGGGTAGTGGAGCGGGCCCAGGGACTGTGTAGCCTGATTCTGCTCCTATTTCGTGTGTGCAATTCTGTTAGATGCAGGAGATGGTTCTGTGATAGATAGTAGATTGGCGGTTAGGATCAGATCAGCCATGATCTTATTGAATGGCGGAGCAGGCTCGAGGGGCCGATTGGCCTACTCCTGCTCCTATTTCTTATGTTCTTATGTTCTTATTCGTTCCAACCACTCTGGGAAACTGTCCTTAACCTCTACTCTGTTTTCTCCCTTCTAACTCATTTTTAATCCCGTTTGCTATTCTTCTCCTAATTGCAGACCCATTAATTTTCTCGAGTAATCTCCCATGTGGTACCTTGTCAAAAGCTTTCTTAAAGTCCATGTACAGAACCAGCTCTGCATTTCCTCCATCTACCATGTCTGTTACCTCCTGAGGTTTGTCAAGTAGGATAATCCCATTTGAAATTCCTACTGGCTACTTCGAACTATTTTCTCTTTATCCAGATACATGGTAATTTCATCCTTAATTGTTAAAATGTAAACTACTTGAGCTATCTAGCTCTGTGTCTCTTTACTACATTGGCCACTCTCTGATCTTCTGGCACACATCCACACTCAATAAAGTTCTGAACTATAATTTCCTGGACCCTGGCAATTTTCTCCCTTATTTCCCTCAGGATCTTAGGATCCTTGGTGCTTTGTATTCCTTTAGCTTAACAAACTTAGCTAAAATTTTCCTTTTATCCATCATAACATCGCTCATCATGCTCTAAACCTCTCAAAGTAATCTTAAATAGAAAGACAAAAATTAGCAGAGTATAAAACAAATGTGCTTTTGTGGGAATCTGATTGGTTCATTATAATCATGTGAAATCACAAATCAATCATCAATGCTGGAGGCTCACTATGGTTCAGCGCTATTACAATATTACAGACACAAAGGCTGCGACTTCCCCGAACTTGGCGGGCGACGTCGGTGGCGGGTCCCGGCCTTGCTGCTGGCTCCAGCCCGCTGTCCAAATTGATTTTGCCCTGATTGGCCTTGTTAAGCCCACCCAGTGCATTTGCCGGCCAATTGAAGGAAGCAGGTCTGATGACGTCATTTGATGACGCATCATCAGCCGGTTTCCTTAAAGGGACCAGGCGCAAATTAATTTTGACATTTGTGCTGTCAGTATTCTACAACAGTGAGGTGCTGCAAACACTGACAAGCACTGCACAGGGGTGCACGGCGGCACCCAGGCTCTCCCATGCACAGCACACAGGGCGGTTCTCTTCCCTTCCAATGGGTGGAAGAGACCTCCCCAGGAGACCAACGCAGCCTGGTTGCACATTGCACAGGAGGGCACAAGCAGGGATGTCGTCAGGAGGACCAGGCTGCAGTGGCACAAACCTTTCAATGATCTCAGTAGATCACGAAACATTAGTAGAAAGCCACACTCAACCTCATCCTGCTGTGCCACTCATCACATCCCAATCACTCTGCCTTCCCTACCCTACTCCTACACATCCTTACTCACACCAACTTACCTTGCACCTCCACCCATCCCTCTCTATCTACATTATCACTTCCCCGTCTCACTAGCCACCCGGCACATTCACCCTCATCCTAGTCCAATCATATCAATTAACAACACACAAGGGTAGGCACTTGGGAGTTTTATGCAATGTTCATGTAAAGTATCTGTTAATGTGGTGTCAAACATTGAAACCTTTATTTTCAACACTTTGTGTTCTTGGACAGATTTGTGTGCACCTTTGGAAGTGGCTTAGTGAGTTGCAGTGAATGGTGAGACATAACAGTACCCCCCGTAATGGTGATGAGTATGAAAGGAATGGCTTGGCATTGTAGGGATGCTTTATGGTGTTGGTTTGGGGTGGTGCCAACCTGGCGCATCATGTGGCAGCCAGAGTGTACAGCATCAAGTGAAGTAAATCTGACCATGGTGAGGCCACACTGGCCTCCCGGGCAACAATGTGGTCGGGTGCTGATGCCCTCTGTCCTGTGCAGCATCAGTTGATTGCAGCGAAGGTTGGGGTTGTTGTTGGTGCTGCTGGTGTGCCTGGTGCTGCTGGTGTTACGGCTGATTGTGGTGGGATTCTGAGGACCAAGGTGAGATAGTTTCAAGGGCACTGATGCTGATGTAATAGATAGCAGGTAAACTTGAGATGACAAAAGCAATCTGTCAATGGTGAGAGAGGTTGTTCCAATGAGGTGACACTGGATAGAGAGTTTACTCCAAACACTTGCAACCTGCATAAAGCTCAATCTGTCTTCCAAATGCAGTAAGCAACAACTTCTGAGCTTGGAAAGTGATCAGCTGTGAGATGGGAGCTTTTATAGCACATTTGCAGCTATCAAGCAATGAGATGATTCCATGGTCATATAGCTCCTGACCTGCTGACCTGACGTGATCCTAGAGTAGTGTGGACCCCGTGGGCGACCTCGTAAAATGTAAAGGTGAGCTACAAATACTTCTTAATGGGCTGTTAACAAGGTCATAATGACTTGACTTGCCTCCCCCGCCACTGCATGTGGGGTCTGTTCAGTGTTGACAGACGTTGAAAGAGCTATCAAGTGGCACTTACTCACCAATAATCTGCTCACTGTTGCCCAGTTTGGGTTCCGCCAAGACCACTCGGCTCCCGACCTCATTACAGCCTTGGTCCAAACATGGACAAAGGAGCTGAATTGCAGAGGTGAGGTGAGAGTGACTGCCCTTGACATCAAGGCAGCATTTGACTGAGTGTGGCATCAAGGAGCCTGAGTAAAACTGAAGTCAATGGGAATCGGGGGGAAAATGCTCCACTGACTGGAGTCATACCAAGCACAAAGGAAAATGGTTGTGGTGGTTGAAGGTCAATCATCACAGCCCCAGAACATCGCTGCAGGGGTTCCTCAGGGCAGTGTCCTAGGCCCAACCATCTTCAGCTGCTTCATCAATGACCTTCCCTCCAACATTAGGTCAGAAATGGGGATGTTCGCTGATGACTGCACAGTGTTCAGTGCCATTCGCAACTCCTCAGAGAATGAAGCTGTCCATGCCCGCATGCAACAAGACCTGGACGACGTTCAGGCTTGGGCTGATAAGTGGCAGGTAACATTCGCGCCACAGAAGTGCCAGGCAATGACTATCTCCAACAAGCGAGAGTCTAACCACCGCCCCTTGACATTCAACGGTATTACCATCGCTGAATCCCCCACCATCAACATCCTGGGGATCACCATTGACCAGAAACTTAACTGGACCAGCCACATAAATACTGTGGCAACAAGAGCAGGTCAGAGGCTAGGTATTCTGTGGCGAGTGTCTCACCTCCTGACTCCCCAAAGCCTTTCCACCATCTACAAGGCACAAGTCAGGAGTGTGATGGAATATTCTTCACTTGCCTAGATGAGTGCAGCTCCAACAACACTCAAGAAGCTCGACACCATCCAGGACAAAGCAGCCCGCATGATTGGCACCCCATCCACCACCTTAAACATTCACTCCCTCCACCATCGGTGTACCGTGGCTGCAGTGTGTACCATCTACAAGATGCACTGCAGCAAGTCACCAAGGCTTCTTCGGCAGCACCTCCCAAACCCGTGACCTCTTCCACCTAGAAGGACAAGGGCAGCAGGCACATGGGAACACCACCACCTCCAAGTTCCCTTCCAAATCACACACCATCCTGACTTAGAGGTATATCGCAGATCCTTCATCGTCGCTGGGTCAAAATCCTGGAACTCTCTCCCTAACAGCACTGTGGGAGTACCTTCACCACACGGACTGCAGCGGTTCAAGAAGGCGGCTCACCACCACCTTCTCAAGGGCATTTAGGGATGGGCAATAAATGCTGGCCTTGCCAGCGACGCCCACATCCCATAAACGAATTAAAAAAAAAAAGACCGGACATCTGGGAAAGGCACGTGGCAGCAGGTTGACAGCGGGGTCCCGACCCGTTGCAAAAAAATGTTTTTCCCACCCAACCCGCCACTGAACGCACCTGCTGACCCTCCGAAAAATTCCCCCCAAAGGCACAAAACTTTAAGATATAGGCAATTTGTTTTTATTCTTAATGCACAATTACAACATTCAGACCATAGTTTGAAAGGAACTGTGGAGGTGATTCCCTTATCCTATGCCCCAAGCAGGGAGTGACACTCTCAGGGAACACATTTGGGACATTGCAGATGTTCAGCCTGTGATTTTCTGTCGAACCCCAGACTGGAATGTGTGATTTTCCTCAATGTGCTGGATCACTGATCCCTCAGAAAAGTGCAGCTGTAGGTACCTGTATTCTTGGTTTTTGACCATCTCTCTACAATAATAAAACAAAAGCAAATACTGTGAATGCTGGAAATTGGAAATAAAAACAGAAAATGCTGGAAACACTCAGTCGGTCAGGCAGCATCTGTGGAGAGAGGAACAGAGTTAACGTTTCAGGCCGATGACCTTTCATCCCTACAGCAATAGTTCTGGATCATGCAAGGCTGAATAGTAAAATAAGTTTGCTGCCCTCTATTGCGAAGCAGTGATTGAAAATTTGAAACCTCTTTTTAAATTAAGTCATATGATGGCTGATGGAAAAATTTGCTGCACATATTGTTCCATTGGCTTCAACTTTGGTCTTGTGACAGGCTCTGAAATCCAACATGTTGACATCTGGAAATAAGTTAAGCTTCGTATTTTTATATCCAAAGAAGTTACAAACATATTCTTAATACTATAAGCTTAATCATTATATATGATCCCTGTATTTTTTAAATAGTTTTTAAATAGTTGTTTCATATCTAATGCTAATTCTATACTTTTGTCCCATTGTAATAAGTTGAAACATGACGTTATCTGCAAAACACAATACAGAGCCTGCAGAATATCATCTTCTCTATAGCTTTAAATTGCAGTTTTATGGATTAATTGTACCGATTCTCTAAAGAAAGGTCCAGCAAGAACCAAAGGCGACATGAGGAAAAACTTTTTTATGCAGCGAGTGGTTAGGAGCTGGAATGCACTGCCTGAAAGGGTGGTGGAGGCAGATTCAATCGTGGCTTTCAAAAGGGAATTGGATAAGTATCTGAAGGAAAAAAATTTGCAGGGCTACGGGGAAAGGGCGGGGGAGTGGGACTAGCTGAAATGCTCTTGCAGAGAGCCGGCACGGGCTCAACGGGTCGAATGGCCTCCTTCTGTGCTGTAACCATTCTATGAAGTACTTAATCTCTAGGAATTCTGAGTAATTTGTCAATTTTCCTTACCAAATTTTCTGACTCATGCTGATGTACAAGGGCCACTTCAGCAATTGGATCAAAAAAAATGTACGGTGCTCTGGATAATTGTGAGCACACCTGCACTAGTTGCGTGATAGGCTGATCCTGCCTGAAGTGTCACCTTTATTGCGGAAAACCTGAAGCTCATGCTGGAGGTGGTGGTACTCAGGAAAGTGGTTTCTTTTGGGGCAGAGGGAAACCCTTCTAATTAGCTACTATGCAGCAGCCATGGCAAGATGTCACCAATCAAGTGAATGCTATCTCCTCTGTGCATCATGAGAGTTCACAGAGAAAATCCTCACCCACGGTCAGCACAGTGTTGCAATTTTATCATCTCTGCACAGAGGACCAGTTTGGATAATAAAGTTTAAAATTTAAATAATTTTAGCCAAGATTACCTGAGGACAAATCCATACCCTAGCAGACAGAGAGCTAGACCTGTCTCCAGTTGGACTCATGGTTGTTTCCGAAACTGTCCATGCTGGAAAACTATCCAAAAATATAAAACCCCCTCCCTTTATTGGAGCTGATCATTCCACAACATATTTGTTGAAAATGATTTAATTTAATATGTATTTAATCTCATTTATATAATTAAACAGTCCCATTTCTGAATAATTGATTCAAAAGGTGGAATACATCTTAACGTTAGTTTGCAATCAGGGCAAAATGTAATTTATGCTACAAATAACACACAAGCGACTGAGTTTCAAGGTAGTTTTTGGCAGTGTTTCGTTGACTGGTATAGTTCAGCTTTAAATGTGGGAGATGGAATTTGATGGGCCGTAATCCTAGCCCTTACACTGGGATTACGCCCACTGGTGCCCTTTTCAGTAATGCCAACTCTCGCAATTTAATCGCGAGACATGCGATTTTTAATGAAAATTCAGCCCAACTTGCGATCTCGCGATTTACCTCAGAAAACTCACGATTTTAAATTTCATCTGCAATATTGTTGACATGCTGAGCAAACCGGAGGTGCGCGCTCCGCCACACACTATGCCGAAGAGTCCAACTCGCTGGGCATGCTGGGAGATGTAGTTCCATTCTTGTCATATCACTGTCTGGAGCCGCGCAAGTCTGTCTCGGCGAGAACTACATTTGCCACAATTGCACTGCTTCGCACCATTCACTTGTGCAAGCACACAATCGGCAGTCAGAGGGCTTGATTTTACTTACCGAGACGAGTTGGGGGCGGGACTGCTGCCTTCCGGGTTCTAGTCCTGCCGCCAGCAACGTCTGATGAACAGACGCTATTTTGCCCTGATAGGACTTGTTAAGCCCGCCCTGCAGGCTTGCCGGCAAATTAGGGGAAAGCCGATGTCAGATGACGTCAGTTGATGACGCTTCATCTGCCGTTTTTTTCAAAGGCATATGCACCACACTTGTTTGACAGATGAATTGTCAGTGTTTGACAGCATTGAGGTGCTGTCAAACACTGACAATCACCATACACAGGTGAGCCCTTTCACCCAGGCTCTCCAATGACTCTCTCCTTAGGATAAAACAGATGGCAGCTGCAGGTGAGGATACAGAAGCGATCTGTCACTTCTCCCGATGAGATGAGGCTACACAAACACTTCACAGCTTGTCACCTGCAGAAACATCTAGCCACATTAAAAATTACTTTCACAACATTTCCTTACCTCTGATACTAACCATTGTCCCATTGTATCCTTCACACCACTTCTGCAGCTGTCATCCAAACACCAACATAACAACAGACCCACAGCACGCCTCACTTACCCTGGCAGGGTTCCCCGACATCGGGAAGCCCGCAGCAGCTGTCGAAAAATTGGGAAAAGCCTCTTAACTGCCTGTTAACTACCTGTTAACAGGCAGTTAAGTGGCTATAATCCTCTTCCCGTCACTAGGAGTCGGGTCGCTGCACAAATCGTGGACCCGACTCCAGGGAAGATTGGTTGGAGGTGGGTTCGGGACTCACTCCCATTCTTTTTGACTTTCCCAGCAGTCCCGCCTCCAAAACCCGCCTCCTCAGGGCTGGTAAAATCCAGCCCAGAGAGTGCGATCTGGTGGCTGAGTCAGTGAGTGCGATCTGGTGGCTGAGTCAGCGAGTGCGATCTGGTGGCTGAGTCAGCGAGTGCGATCTGGTGGCTGAGTCAGCGAGTGCGATCTGGTGGCTGAGTCAGCGAGTGCGATCTGGTGGCTGAGTCAGCGAGTGCGATCTGGTGGCTGAGTCAGCGAGTGCGATCTGGTGGCTGAGTCAGCGAGTGCGATCTGGTGGCTGAGTCAGCGAGTGCGATCTGGTGGCTGAGTCAGCGAGTGCGATCTGGTGGCTGAGTCAGCGAGTGCGATCTGGTGGCTGAGTCAGCGAGTGCGATCTGGTGGCTGAGTCAGCGAGTGCGATCTGGTGGCTGAGTCAGCGAGTGCGATCTGGTGGCTGAGTCAGCGAGTGCGATCTGGTGGCTGAGTCAGCGAGTGCGATCTGGTGGCTGAGTCAGCGAGTGCGATCTGGTGGCTGAGTCAGCGAGTGCGATCTAGTGAGGGTGAGACTTGGGTGGGGGGAGGAGAAACGATGGAGAGTGACAGGGAGATGGGGTACAGAGAGGAATGGGAGAAAGATGGAGGTAGAGAGAGAGAGAGAGAGAGATTGGGGAAGAGTGACAGGTAGAAAGAGATGGAGGCACAGAGACAGATGGGAGACATAGGCAGAGAGATAGAGGTACGTAGAGAGAGAGAGAGAGAAAGAGCGATGGGGAAGAGTGACAGGGAGAGAGATGGAGGTACAGAGAGAGGGATGGGGTAGAGAGAGAGAAATGCGAGAGATAGGGAGAGATGGAGTACAGAGAGAGGTCGAAACTCAGGGGAGGGGGAAAGAGATCAAGACCAATGGGGCGGGGGGGAAGGAGAGAGGGAGATGGAGTCGCAAAAGGAAATGATTGACGTGGCCAGGGAGAGAGGAGTGTAGGAGAGATTGGGGGAGGAAGAGAGAGAGACTGGGCAGGTCGAGAGAAGGGTAGACACTGAGGGCAAGAGATAGTGAGATACAGGGAAAAAGGAAGGGGGGAGACAGAGATGAGACAAAGAAACTGAGAGGTAGTGGAAAAAAGACAGAGAGACAGGGGAGGGCGATTGATGGAGAGATGTGAGGGAGAGAGAATGGAAGGAGGGGGCAGAAGAGAGAAATCAGAGGGGTTGGGGAGTGAGACCAGAGGCAAGGGGGAGAAAGAAAAGGGAGAGAGACAAAGGGGGGGAAGGGAGGAGACTGAGAGATGGATGGGGGGACAGGGAAGAGGAGGGCGTTCAAGTTTTTAGGCTGCACCAGATGGTTTTCTTGAGTCCAGTGACAAAAGTCATTTCTGTAGGTAAGCCCACTCAGCCAGTTAACTGAAGTGACTTTATACGCCAATATCCGGTAATGTAGCATTGTCCAAGGTCAATCAGAACAGTCTTGTTGTAATTTGCTAATTGGATCTGACAGCAGCCCTCCCATGTATTTAGATAATGGAAGAATAATCCAGTGGTTCTCAAACTGGGGTCTGTGCAGACAGGCCGGTAAACAGCAGAGGGGGAGGGAAAAAAAAACCTGAAACACCCAGCAGCTGTGCAGTGAGTAGGCGAGTGGTGGAGCGTTACACCTGAAACGGTGCCAGTGTTCCCAACAGGAGCCACCGAGCCTAATCCCACTCCAGGAAGAGCAGGGAGGTGTTGTGCGGTGAAGTATTCAACAGGCATGTTGCTGAACCTGTAGGATTACCTTTCAGCTGAAGGGAAGATAAAAGTTTTCACATCACCAACCACATCAATGCTCACTGGGGGTGATCGTGACTCCAATCTCCATGGGAAGTGTCTTTGATTTTTTTTTTCCACAACTTACCTTTGGTTGGCAGCTGCAGGGACTACATTGTGTGATGGTTGTGTTGTGCACCAGGGTGGGATGATAAAGGGTAGGATTTTTAAAAAGTTTTTTGTAAAACATTTTCAGATGCAGTAATTTAGTTTTTGTAAAGAGGTGTGACCTGTTAGAGATTAAATAAAGTCACTAATGAGGTTTATAAACCAAAAAATAGCAACTTATGATTTCTTAGCAAATCTCATGCTTTTTAAGAGTTTGTCCCATGATTTGTGAAACGGTAGGGGTTGGCATTACTGCCTCCAGCACTGACCCTGCTGGTGTATGCAGCGTCAGGGGGATAGCACCTAATTAGCATGAAGTCACATCTCGATTTCCCACTTGCTCCATGAGATCACAAACTCTGGCAGTGCTGACAGGACTCAGTGGGAGCAGGGGTGTTGTCAGTGCCTCCTCTCCCACACCCCCCCCACCACCCCATCTCAGAAATGCCAGACTATGCCCACAGCAACCTACTTGCCAAGGTGTCCATTCTGAATATTACAAACAAAGTCCAGGCAGCCTTAACCCGCAGTGTGAGCCCTACTTCTGCTGTCCTTGAGACCAGTATTCCTCTTCCTATAATTCATGATGCAGCGTATCCCAGGACGATACGTCAGGAACACCTGACTTTGGAATTCCCCCACGTCACTGGCCTTCTAAGGAGAGAGCGGAGGCTCCACCCCTCTCAAGACCTTATGAAAAGCCCCACGTAAGCCTGAAACTTGGTGTATCCGGGCCCCAAAGCAGAGTTATGCTGGGAGTCTGTCAGAACAGATGAGTAGTTTCAGCCTTATTATATTTAAATGAGGCAGGTACAGATGTATCTAGCAACTTGAAGTTTATGCACACACCAGCTGATGTTTTTGCCACCTAAAAATTATTGTCTTGCCCACCCTCCAGCCTAATATCTGGGGCTCAAATGCAGATACAAACCTTGTAGCCATCACCATGAACACTGCTGGCTTACCTTTGGATCAGCATAAAAAAACAAAGTGAGCCACACTCTAAAATCCCTCCCCACTGCAACAAGGACAATGCCAACATTATTTTTTACAGAATTAATGCGTCACGTTCCCATTCATAAGCCCATGACAGTCAACACTAAGTTTGGCAGGATAGACAATCTCGCAAATTGAATATTTAGGACTTGGGTGTAAATTGTTGCAAACTGTAATGACTTTGTTGCTGCATGTTTTGCTCTATGATGACCAACTAGTGAGCAATGCTGAAATGTATGATTATTGAAAAAATGACAGAGCAGCCTTATATCAAATAAACTGCAACATAAAAACTTAATTTCAGGAATCTGCAGTACCATAACACATATCAGGATTGGTAGAATTAAGCATTCAAAATATCACAGCCCTTCCCATATAAAGAAAAACACGGTAATAAAGGCCTTGCAATCACATCCGATAAACTTTAACTACATCAGAAACAAATTATACAGAGAGATGAAATACATTACCGCCATTGCAGTGAATGTGAACTTGGTTATAGAAATCAAAAAACAAATGGACAAAATTGGCAAAGACCAGAAGGATGCAGACACTGCACCAAGGCAATACAGAAATAAAAGTTATTCTGAACTAGTACTTCGTATGGATTCAGTCAGGTTAAAGGAGCCTTCTCTAGAGTATAGAGCATAGGAGCAAAGGTTGTAATTGATAAACCAAGAAATACCATACATGGGCCAGGGAGGCCCATATCTCCCAAGAGAACAATTCAACTGTGAAAATGGGAACTCATAGCTGTGCTTCTTTACTACAGATAATCTGCATGATTTCTTCTGAGGAATGTAACCTGAGTATTGTAAAACCAGAGTGTGCTTAGTTTATCCACTGTTTATTCACACTGTTATTTAACAGGCTGTTGATTGGAACTAACTGAAGATACATCCTCTACTTAAATATAGATATCTCATATATATCATGACTAAACATATTGGTGCATTTCCCTGTCCAGATGGTCATTTCAGTACTAGAATGGTCTAATTTCAACCTAGTGAACCAAGTGGGTTCATATTCTCTACTTGTCATGGGGGATCTGGATTTTTAATACATAAATTCAAAATTTTCAAGGGGAGCATGTCCTTGGGCCTCCCCAGAAATGCATCATGAACTTCTGCCTTCAGCATTAGGTTGCCCTGCTCAGGTTTTCATGTACTGTTGATTTTTTCCTCTAAGGAAGGAGTATTGGGTGTACTTAAAGCTTAAATTGTGATGCCTATTTGGTACACCTCATGGACTTCTAATCAAGGCTGTTCTTGAGTTGTCAACCTTTTGGAGGCTGTGCCAGCTTTTTTGAAGCTGTTGGTCAGTTTTTGCTAGTTTTCCAGGTTTGAAATGTAATCACTATTGTTATGTAGGTCCCAAAAGGAACAATGAGATAAATGGCCAGTTAATCTGTTTTGGCGGGATTGGCCAGGAGACTGGGAGAACTCTCCTACTCTTCTTTGAGTAATGTTGTGAGACCTTTTATGTCTTTCTGAAAAGGCAGTTAACACCTCTGATAATGCAGCACTTGTTCAGTATTGCACTGATGTCAGTTTAGATTATATGCTCAAATCTTGCAGTGGGGGTTGAACCCACTGACCTGAGTCAAGGTGAGAGTGCTACCGTTGACCAAGCTGGCATTTACGGGATGTATGTGTGAACATTCTATTCTGGCTACATTTTGCCTTAGCTAGATAATAGACACTGTCCTCATAAGAATGAGTTTGGAAAATACAACTGACATTCAAAGGACTTTAAAGTTGAAGTGTACAAGATTCCAAGATCCTCCTGGACAAGAAGCTGAGGACAGAGGATTCAAATCCAATACAGGGAATGTGAGGTGAGGCCAGCAGGAAAATCTCTAGAAACAATATATTAGGTTTTGTTAGTGACCCACTTCTTGTATTATAGAACTATAGAAGTTTACAACAATAAAGGAGGCTATTTGGCCCATCGTGTCCCTGCCGGCACATTGTGTCCATGCCAACCCTTTGCTAGAGCAAAATCAAATCTAATCCCATAACCCTGTTATCTCCCCAAAAGTCCTGCATCTCCCTTTGCTTTAAATGTTTATCTCTCATCCCTTAAAAATAAAAGTTTCTACCTCAACTGCTCCCTGTGGCAAAACATTATGGGGGTGAAACTGCGATGTGAGATATACCCGTGCCCATTCAAAAAGCGCAGGCAGCAAGTCAATTTGGTGCTGCCTGCTAATTACCATGATAGGAGCGCACAGCCTAGCGCGCAACGTGCTGCTGACAGGCTGTGCGGTCAGCAGAGGGCCGAAGTTCGCGTTGCGTCTTCAAGGCAGTCTGGTGCTCTTAAAGCTTCTGCTGATATAAAAAATTAAAATTCCTTCAGCACTAGGCAGTCTCCAGCTCTTAAAGCTGAGCTGCCTTCGACAGATAAAAATTGCTAAAAGTGCTTCAGCACTAACACAAATGGTTCAACGGGCCAGGGTCTCAGATGCAGCAGTCCAGCTTTGTGTAGGGGGTCAACACTGAAGAGAGGTCCTCTACCCACTGGGGGCCAGGAGGCCCTCCAGAAAGAAGGATGTGGGACCAGATCGCTAAGGTGGTCACTGCCAGCAGTGTCGGCCCCAGGACCTGGCTCCAGTGCCCAAAGAAGTTTCATGACCTCAGACGAGTGGTCAAGGTCAGTGAATGCATCTTCAAATGCCGTTTCCTACCAACTGCACCATTAGCCTCTCACACTGCTCAATGCACGACACCCTCCCCATCACTCACCACCAACAATCTCTACCAAACACAAGGCACACCTCACATTCCTAGCTTCACCTCACCCCCTTGGAGGAGACGGTGCTGGCCATTCTTGGCAGGGGCATGGCTGAGCCCTTGGCCAGCAGCGGGGCTGACAGAATACAAGATGCTGGTATCCTCAGACGTTATCCTCCTTCTCACATCCCACGTCCCTCTCATCTCACAATATCTTCTGATTTACAAGCTGGCCATGATGTAAGCATGCACCTCTTGCTTTACCCCCCCTCCCCTCACCACAACACTACCCTTGTGCCTTCCTCATTTAAGACACCCAAGAAATCCAGCCTGCCCAGCCAGTGGGTGACCAAGAAGAGGGAGAGGAGAGTGAAGAAGAAGAAGAAACACCATCACTCGATTTCACATGCCCTGCCACCAGCTCCTCGAGGTTGTCCCACAAGGCCATCTGCAGTGTACCCCACTGAAAATCAGCAGCCTTCCACCAGCTATGCTGCAGCCACTGGGGTAGCACTGCATAACATCACTAGGATAGCCAAAGGCACACGCAAAACAGTCACTAAGGGTGATTAGTTGATTTTTTGATGTACTATTGAATGCATATATGGATAAAGTTGTATTGGAATGTTTGCTTTGTTGTGGCTTTTATTTCAGCATAGTGGCCAAAAGGATGCTGTGATGGTCATTAACAGTGGGACAAATGTTGAATGGGGAATTGGGGTTGTGTTCACTGGTACTGCAGGCGGATGATTTGATCCCAGATATCTTGACCAGAAAGGGGTTGTCTGGGTTGGTTCTTCCTTCCGCTTCCTTCTCTTCTGCTTCTGCCTCGTCTACTTCTTCCTCTTCTGCTTCCTCCTCCCTCTGCGAGTGGCTTGTCCCCTTTACTGCCTCTGCTCCATCTCCATGTGATGCTGCAGTCCAAGCAGGACTGCAACTAGAGCCCCCAGGACTGGGAGCAAGTGGTGTCCTCAGAGGCCTTCCTTTAAGAGCCAAAGTCTTGCAAACGTCCAGCAGCACTCCCTGCACACTTTAACAACTTTTTAAATGTATTGCGCCACGTCGCTACTCCAATAAAATGTAAGGAAACCAGACCAAAAATCTAAACTTACCTGAAAGTTGTGTGTATCCCTTTAAGAAATGCTGGCAGCTGCTCCGTTGTACTGCTGCATGCACTTTCTTCCGTGCGTGATTTGGAGAGGGCGGTAATAAGAGCGGCGACTTTGAAAATCACAGATTGTGTGTCAATTCAGGCGTTGTACAGCGATTGACATCACGATCTGGATCATTTAAATATGTGCGGTGAGCGCAGGCAACGGCAACGCTGGTGACCTGCCCAAAATGGCGGCCGCCATTTTTTCTTCCAAACTGGCCTTAACGGCTGACGCTAAAGGTCCCAATTTTGTGGCCTCTGTGCTTTAATAAGTCTCTGTAACACTGGATAAAGTGGAGCAAGAGACTGAGCTTGGATAAATTGGGAGACCAGCATAAAGCTGAGTTGGAGACCAACAGTGGATAAAGTGGAGTGGGAGTGGTGGCATGGGATAAAGTCCTATGATTTAAATATTTATTTTAATCAGCCATAATTATTGAATAGCATTATAAGAAAACGAGCAAAACTGTTTGCTGTTTTAGTGTGAATTGTATAATCTGCAGAAATATCTGTTGCTGGTACTGATCACAAGATGGCAGTGCTATCTGCAAATTACAAATATTTTCTTTCTGTTACAGTGTTATCAACTATTAGCAAACTTACTAAGAGAAAACAAAATTCTTTAATCGTCAAGTAAAACAGTTGTGAGTGTGAGTTTTACTTCTGCAATACTGTGCATAAAAGTTACATTTCATTTGCTCTCATTCAGAAAGGCTATGCCGTGTTATTTTTTTTAATGATTAATTGTTGTTTTTTATTTGGTGTCAATAAAGACGATCTTGCCCGTCAGTAAAGCAGCCTGCATAGTACTTGTTAAACCTGATGCCTCATCAGCAATTTAATACAACAGAACTGCAAACTGTAAAAAATAGTTGCTGTATGTGCGGCCTTGTCTGCCACTGTTCTTTGCTTGTGGAGGTTTGTGCAATTCCAGTTTTGTAGTGTAAGTTTTTTAAACCTGCTAAAAAACTACTACTTTTTTCTAGCAATTATTGTAGGATACCAGGATACAAGTCTGAAGAAATATTTGTTGAAAAACTTGATAAGTGGCATTTGCTGCAGTACACACTTACTGCACTTACCAACATGGAGGTGTGCCAACTGCATTTTCCCAACGTGCTATTCCTTCACTGTGCCCAGAAGGTAATAATGCCCGTAAAAAATTCGGGGCTGTCTTAGATACCTCCTCAGTGGTGTCAGTTGCTCCTGTAAGGAGATCCCATACTTCCTTATGTGTCAGAGTAGACTCTCTCAACTCCATATCTACTTATATGATAGTGTATCCCACGGTTGTAGCAGTAGTACCCCCTTGTGATCTAAACTGGATATTCATGTCTTTTACATGTGCCTCCACAAACCTCTCAAGTCTTTTCAAAGATGGACGAAGAAAACATAAGGCCAGAAATTAATCATTAAGTTATTTTATTTCATAGTAATTATGGGTATGGTATCATATTGTGTGTTTATAAACAAAGACTTTCTATGAAGTATAAAAAGTATAAATCATATTTATGTTTCTAACACTGCTACATATCTTCCCATAATCTATTAGCGATGCAGCAATCTCTGTTTATGAAGTGAAACACATAGCCCATAACACTGTAGTTTATTGACAGTAGACCTCCTCTCGGCATGACTTGAATACAATGGAAGAAGCATTGAAGTTGTAAATAGGGAGAAATGATTCATTTTAGAAATCATTCTACAAAGCAATTATTTTTCAAACATCCCTTTTTAGCTCCTAGTGGTAGAGAATTCAATAATACTACATGCAAAAGAAAGCACTTTGAATGGTTAAAGTTGTGAATATTCATAGTTAATCATATCATTTTTGTTTATTTTCTACAACAAAGCAATATTTGCATGTCATACTATGGCAGTTTTTAAAAGCAAATTGTTCTACAATTTAGACTTACATTCAAATTTTCAATACTTTTTAGTTACAAAGATGTCATTATAAATGGACCAGGAGTAGGTGAGGGTTAACAACTTTAAGTTCCCAACCAGATGGTACAAGTCCCACTACCTGTCACTCACATCAGCTTGCCACAGCTGGAATAAGTTTTGGCAAGGCCTGTAGGTGAGGCATTTCACAATAGCAGAGTACTTTACCTCATAGAAAAATATAACATTGGCTCTATTTACTTAAAGAATTTGGCATTGCCTAAGTTCTTAACATGTGGTGTCTAGTTTGTCGACCAATTCAACTTAGAAAATAGTAGCAAACCACGGAATATTGGCTGATTCTATTCTATACATGAAGCATGGAATCTTAGTGCCAATTATGCAATAAAAAGACATTCCTGTTACTGCTTCTTTACAGTGGATGGTTAGACTGGGGGGTGGAGGGGGGGGGGGCGCTGGTCGGGAAGCTGTACAAAATACTTTTTAAAAACAAATTAGTGTGTTATGTTGTATCTTTAAGGAAATATCCCTATTTTAAAAGTTCATTCTTTGGTGACCTAGGTTACGGGGATAGTCTGCACATGTCCCAGAACAGCCCAGGAGAGGGGCGGAGACCTGCAATTTCCAGAGCACGTGTTTTGATATTCTGGACATGATAAACTCATGTTTACACACGATTGTGATCTGAAAAATATCCCATATATTTGTGACATCAGATCTGGAACTATATCCTCCTCCTCCACTGCTGCCATAAATCTATGATAATCAGGGGCTTTACAGCAACTGTGCCACGTTTGCAACTTGCTCGATGCAATCCAACCCCCAAAGAGCATTTTCTGTTTGGTACATTGGCGGGTGATGAATTTGGAAATACATTTACATATGCGTAACTTTGTATGAGTTATGGATCTAGACATCCATGCTACCTGCCTGGCTGACTGCTGTAAGAAATAATATTTGGGGCTGAGATGGTCCAGTGAATTTAAAAAGAGATGGTCCTGTCTGCTTTATTTAGTTTTATATTTAAAATGGCATTTTGTGCCCTCATCTTTCCAGAAGCTATTTTAAAAAAAGTATTAAAAAATGTATTCTGTTTTTGCTGGAGTTGATCTGGTTATCATCTTACTGGTCCTACCTCCCTTCAGATCAATGTGATGGTGAGCCTATCATGTCCAACAGGCTGTGGAGAACCTGTGAAATCGGACGTGCTACAGATTGGCAGGAACGTATGCAGCAGTCTTCTCATTGGCCTCCCAACACTGAAAATAGCAGCTACACTTCAAAATTGAATCTAATCAAATTTTCTAAAGTAGTCCAGGGGGCTCAATTTCTGCTGAGTGGGGAAAAAGCCTCATCACCAGGAGAGGTCGGTCTTGGTCTCCACCCAGACTGTTTGCTGCTGGCCCATCAGGGTTATGATTTATAGTCTAAATTTACCACCAGCAGCAATCAGGTGTTTACACCTGAAAATATGCTTTGCTGCTGGCAGTGAAGCTAAGTGCTGACCTGCGGTAAGATTGAGTCTGAAAAGACATATTGTAGCCAGAATCCTTCCCTGCTGAAAACAAGATCCCAGGGCCATGAAATTTGTTGGTGCCGCGCCCATTTTTCAGGTGCGAAATGGGCAGCTAAGTGTCCAATATGGTGCACGCTGTGTGCCCTCGTTCTGCACCAAAATTGCGCCACCTGCCATATTGGTCCATAGGTGTCTTGAGCATGTGCCGAAAGTATGTAAAACAATTAATAAAATATTTAAATAAGAGTTCTACGCTTGTTGTAGGACCCTTTTGTAACATTGGTCAGCCCCACTGCCTAACTTACCACGTGATAAACTCGCTCAGCAACTTGTGGTGCTAACAGGCAGGAAGGCAGGCAGCAGAGCTATTTAAAGGGCTCATCCGCTACATGTAGGTTAGTTAAAAGAAAGAAAGACTTGCATTTATATAGCGCCTTTCACGACCACCGGACGTCTCAAAGCGCTTTACAGCCAATGAAGTACTTTTGAAGTGGAGTCACTGTTGTAATGCTGGCTTGTCTTTTTAGGCTGCCGGTTAACTTCTGGGGGAGGGGTTTTGGCCTATTTTCTGCCTTATAAAACTTAATTCTGACTTCTGAGAAAAAGTTTTTGCTGGTGCTGGACTGTTTTTGGCTGTCTTTAAAATAATTTTACTGTGTCATGGATGGTCTGGTAGAGCTGCCTTTGGGGCTGGAGGACGAGGGGAAGCAGCAAAGGAGAGAGAGCTGGATCATGCAGGTTTGTGCCTGGTTTCCTGACATCAGTCAAGATGCATTCAATGTGCGGCAGACATCTGTGCCGTCTTTAATCCAGCTAGGCCATCAGGTTATAAGACTGGCCACTGGATGACCAGGGCTAACCCCTTTAGACGTGGCTCATGACTCCTGTCAGGACCCTGGCACAGCTGCAGAGGTGGCCTACAACGAGAGTCGTGCTGCCACCAGAAACGTTATTGAGCAGACAGTTGGCGTGCTCCAGCAACGCAATCGCTGCCTGGATCGTTGGGAGGAACTCTGCAGTACAGTCCTGAGCAGGTATCCAGATTTTTGGTCATCTGCTGCATGCCCCACAACTTTGCCATCATGAGGAACCAGCCCTTACCACCACCTGGGCAGAAAGAAGTGCAGCAGGAGAAGAAGCAGAAGCAGAAGCACCACCATGAAGTGGAGGAAGAACAAGAGCAGCATTGACCACCTGTGCCCCGGGAGCTGCCAGAGCGCTCAGAGAGAGCTCTCGAGTGTGTGTGCAGACTTCAGATGGGGATAGGATCTAGCTTGGCTCTGATATCCAGCACAGTCGAATAGACTCGCTCAGGAAAATTGTCAGGTACTGGAGGGCACCCTGCATTCATGTAGTTTATGCTGGCACCTTCAAGAGAACACCCTGAAAAAATAATAATAATGTACATCCAAACCCAAAGGCTGGTTCTAGTTTACCAAACTAATTGTGGTGATACTGATGACTTACCCTGATATAAATAAAAGAGCATAGGCCATTAAACCTAATGGGTGTCAAATGAAAATTGGTATATGGGCCATAGTTTTAATACAACCATTTTATTTGCACGATAGATCTAGGACAGTTCTGTGGGTCCGATTTTCATCTGCCGACTGCTCTTGCTTTTTGGCCTGAATGGGATGTTAGCAGGGATGCTTTTATTATTACTGCATTGAAGGATGTGAAGAATATGCAGTATAAGTGTCAGCTCCATTGGATTACATTGCAAGTGGGAGCTACCTTTTCGCAGTCAGTTTGCAATGTTATGAAACAACAACAGAAAACGCTGGAAAAACTCAGCAGGCCAGGCAACATCCGTGGAGAGAGAAACAGAGTTAACGTTTCAGGTTGAAACCGTGCAATGTTATGAAGTTGGGTATGGTGGTGCTCCCTCTGTGTGCTCAAACACATGCACCAACTACTACACAAGGGTTTCTCCCTGATGGTGCTCTTTTACTTGTAACAATAACTGAAAAACATCAGCAATAGCAAGCAGACTCTCAGAGTAAAGCATGGACATGCCACTCTTTGAAGCCCAAGTGACTTATACAGCTTGCTGCCTTTAATTATATTTACATTGCCTCAGGTCAGCGGCAGACACACAACTGAAAATCCTGCATTCAGGATATCTCGTGTTGACAGCTCTGTATAATAGAGACGTTTGAATGCACTATCTATGCTTTATAATAATAGTCATTAAAATAAAATAGCCCATTATTGTGTTTAAATATCTAAAATATACTTGCACATGTGTATAAAAGAAGACAGAGTAGAGAATAAGGGATTGACACTGCTTTTCCTGGGTCCAGTGGAAATCTGCAGCAATGGAATTTTCCATAGATTCAATCTAACTCTGCACTTATGCTTTTTAAGCAGATTGAAGTCTTGAAGTCCCAAAGTTTCCAGTTAACCTTTACTACCAACAGGTCCAGGGAAATACTTGTCATCTGAGCCGACCGATTTTATTTGTTTTCAGATTAAGAACATAAGAACATAAGAAATAGGAGCAGGAGTAGGCCAATCGGCCCTTCGAGCCTGCTCCGCCATTCAATAAGATCATGGCTGATCTGATCCTCACCTCAAATCTAAAGAACACAAGAAGTAGGAGCAGGACCCGGCCACTCAGCCCCTGGGCCCGCTACGCCACCCACAGGGCCTCGACCGATCCGAACTCAGCCTCATGTCCAATTTCCTGCCCGCTCCCCGTAACCCCTAATTCCCTTTACTTCTAGGAAACTGTCTATTTCTGTTTTAAATTTATTTAATGATGTAGCTTCCACAGCTTCCTGGGGCAGCAAATTCCACAGACCTACTACCCTCTGAGTGAAGAAGTTTCTCCTCATCTCAGTTTTGAAAGAGCAGCCCCTTATTCTAAGATTATGCCCCCTAGTTCTAGTTTCACCCATCCTTGGGAACATCCTTACCGCATCCACCCGATCAAGCCCCTTCACAATCTTATATGTTTCAATAAGATCGCCTCTCATTCTTCTGAACTCCAATGAGTAGAGTCCCAATCTACTCAACCTCTCCTTGTATGTCCACCCCCTCATCCCGGGGATTAACCGAGTGAACCTTCTTTGTACTGCCTCGAGAGCAAGTATGTCTTTTCTTAAGTATGGACACCAAAACTGTATGCAGTATTCCAGATGCGGTCTCACCAATACCTTATATAACTGCAGCAATTGTGATTGTGATTGTGATGTTGAAGTAAACAATACTGTAATAAAGCTATTTGAATATCAGAAAGACCTTATTACTGTAATATTAACCCCATAGGACTAAAATACAGACTTAAAACACAATTTAAAAAATACTAATTTTACTCTCCCTATTGCATCTATTTTCTCCAATTCAATCTTCTTTCCCATTCTCAATCTGTGTTTCTCTGGTTTTAATTTTACTTTTCTTCTACATAATCTAACTTATCCTATATTTTCCCACACTTTCTCACAAAAAATTAAGTTTAATATCTTTTACTTACTTTTTTTCCAGGTTCTCTGTCCATTTTGGGGTGGGAGCAAGTTTGGAAAAACTGGGTTGTCACTAGCTGAAAATTGGCTTTTCAAGCTCACGTTTTAGTTAATTAGAAACAGTTATGGCCGATTGGCTGCAGTTACATCAGTGTCAGAACCTGACAGCAGCTGGCTGAGTCAACTCATCTGCAGTGCTCGAATGCTTAAAAGAAATGCATCAAAATGATATATGTCGGACTCCCCTGACAGATCAGTAGGTTAATGCACTGCACAATATAGTACTGAGCTGTACAAACAAGACATGTTCTCGGTTTGATACTTGCTTTCTGCTTAGTTCTGCTTAGCTGATCTCAGCCCTTGCTGTACCTGACCGAGACGTCTTTGATGATGACATGCGTGTTACACTTTGAGATGTTTCCCAGCATCTTTGTCTTGTGATAATGGCAAAATGGTAGTTTCTGTGTGCAGACCGAGGGCTCGATTTTGCGGCTGCTCGTCCTCCGAATCTGAGGACCAGGATGAAAGGAAATAAATGGTTCCCTTCTTCATAGGCAGTCCCTTGGAACTGAGGATGACTTGCTTCCATGCTAAAAATGAGTTCTCAGGTGACTGATGAGTCCAATGTGGGACCTACAGTCTCTGTCACAGGTGGGGCAGACGGTGGTTGAAGGGACGGGTGGGTGGTGTGATTGGTTTGACGTGCGCTCCTTCCACTGTTTGCGCTTGGCTTCCACTTGCTCCCGGCGAAGAGACTCGAGGTGTTCGGTGCCTTGCCGGATGCTTCTCCCCCACTTTCTGCGGTCTTGGGCCAGGGATTCCCAGGTGTCGGTGGGGATGTTGCACTTTTTCAACGAGGCTTTGAGGTGCCTGCTGTACATGGTCCATGTCTCTGAGGCATACAGGAGGGCGGATATCACTACTGCTCTGCAGACCATGAGCTTGGTTTGAGGTCCTGGTCTTCAAACGCTCTCTTCCTCAGGTGACCAGAGGCTGCACTGGCACACTAAAGGCGGTGTTGGACTTAGTCATCGACATCTGCCCTTGTTGACAGTATGCTCCCAAGGTATGGAAAGTGGTCCACGTTGTCCAAGGCCTCGTCATGGATTTTGATAATTGGGGAGCAGTACTGTGTGGTGGGGGCAGGTTGGTAGAGGACCTTTGCCTTACGGATGTTCAGTGTAAGGCCCATATTCTTGTACGCTTCGGTGAAGGTGTTGACGATGGTTTGGAGTTCGACCTCCGAGTGTGCGCAGACACAAGCGTCGTCTGCATACTGTAATTCGATGACAGAGGATGGGACGAGCTTGGATCTGGACTAGAGGCGACGGAGGTTGAACAGTTTTCCGTTTGTTCTGTAAATTAGCTCCACTCCAGCAGGGAGCTTACTGAAGGTGAGATGGAGCATTGCAGCCAGGAAGATCGAGAAGAGCGTTGGTGCGATGACACAGCCTTGCTTGACCCTGGTCCGTACGTGAATTGGGTCTGTGGTGGATCCGTTGGTCAGGATCATGGCTTGCATGTCGTTGTGAAGCAGGCAGAGGATGGTGACAAACTTTTGAGGGCAGCCGAATTTGAGGAGGACACTCCATAATCCCTCACGGTTGACGGTGTCGAAAGCCTTTGTGAGGTCAAAGAAGGCCATGTACAGCGGTTGGCGCTGTTCCCTGCATTTCTCTTGTAGTTGACGCACAGTGAAGATCATGTCCATTGTGCCCCTTAGTGGGCGGAATCCGCATTGCGACTCTCGAAGGAGCTCCTCAGCCACTGGGAGAAGGTGATTGAGGAGGATTCTTGCGATGACTTTCCCTGTGGCAGACAGCAGGGAGACTCCTCTGTAATTACTACAATTGGACTTGTCACCTTTCTTGAAGATGGTCACTATTGCAGCATCTCTGAGATCCCCTGGCATGCTCTCCTCCTTCCAAATAAGAGAAATGAGTTCATGTATTCGCACCAATAGTGCTTCTCCTCCATGTTTTAGCGCCTCGGCGGGGATTCCATCTGCTCCTGAGGCCTTGTTGTTCTTCAGTTGTCGGATGGCCTTTTCAACCTCATGCCGGGCTGGGGTTGTGCTCAGGTGGTGGCGGGTAGCATGCTGCGGGATGGAGTTGAGGACACTCGCGTCGAAGACAGAGTCTCGGTTAAGGAGATCTTCGAAGTGCTCCTTCCAGCGGGCACTGACTGCCTCTCTGAAAGGAAATAAATGGTTCCCATGCTGCTGGTAGATACCTCAGTTGAGGAAGCGCTCAGTCAATGTGGGGAGAGGGTTTTCCCAGGAGGTCACAGTGGAGATGGATCTCAGCTTCACCACTTCCAAGATCAGTGGACCTGCAAAAAGTTCTCCAAGACCTGAAAAAACAAAGTTCTGCCACCTGCAACTGATCCTTGTTGAGAGTTCCATTTTTATGGTGGAGCTGCTGCTGTTGGGAAGCCAGCCACTTGTCAACCCAACAGGATTAGATGGCGTGTTTCAGGAGAGACGTGCAGCATGCTGGAAATGTGGCAAAATTTGAAAGGCCTCTCAAAATGTAATTATAGAGGTACTTAAGTGGTAGTTAAGTGCCTTAAGGGCCTATACCGCCGCCTGGAGGCGCGACCGAAACTGACTCTGCAAGCCCACCTCTGGCCCCGAAGAAAGTTGCCCACAGAGATCTCGTGATCTCTGTGGCGAGATGTTTGGCTTTTTCAACGTTCAGTTGAGATCAGTGTAAGTTCATGGGGATTCCCAGCGAAGAGCTGCTGTGATGTCAACAAGCTGTCTAAACAGCCAATCACAATGCAGAATTCTCACAGACAGCGAACCAGGAAGTGAACAAGTTGCTTTTATTCTGACTTTTTAAAAATGTTATAGACAGCATAACAAAGATTGGGGCTCTCACATGATAATTTTTTTAAAGTTTCTTAAAAATTGTAATCTTTATTATAATGATTTTAATTTGACATCCACAAAATTTAAATTATTTTTTCAGGGCCATAACGTTTGTTTAGACGTCAATACACTGTTAAAACCCCAAGTACACCTAATCCAACACGGTCTAACTTTTAATGGGGTATTTAACAGCAATATTACTGCGGAAAGGCCAAGTGTTCGTCAGTTGCACAGATTTACCTGATTACACCGATTGCCGTCTATGGGGGCGTGCAGTGGGGCCACAGCACAGCCGGTGTCAGAGCAGTGAATGACTGACCTTAACTTCAGGATTTCCACGTTAGGATGCGCATGCGCTACATCCTAAAGTTGCGGTCAGTTTCAAAGGGGTAATAACAGCGAACGCTGTTCATTCACTGTTATTAGAACTGAGACTTTTAGAACTGAGACTTTTAGAACCGAGATGAGGAGGCTGGGTCATTAAATACATTTAAAGTGGAAATAGACAGATTTTTGCAAGATAAGGGAGTGAAGGGTTATGGGGAGTGGGCAGGGAAGTGGCTTTGAGCCCAAGATCAGCCATGATCTTATTGAATCGAGGGGCCAAGTAGCCTATTCCTGCTCCTATTTCTTATGTTCTTATGTATTACCCACCACAAATTCTGGGCCATTGTGGTTTTATTCCATACATTACCCTTAATGGCTGATCAATCAAAGCGATTAGAAGCATTGGTTGTTAAACTGTATTTGTTAACATTTCAAATAAACTGTTCCATTCAATAAGCAATGTTTTGATTTAAATGCTTTTGAACAGAAGCCTTAAAGCAACAAAGAAAAAATATTTAGGACAGATGTTTCTCATTGAACTATACAACTCGGTCAGATTGCTGCAGAACAATGGGGTCCTCCAAGTGACACTGCTGGCTGAAGCCATTTTAAAATCAGCTTTAGCCTAACTATCTGACATTGCAGAGTCATTTTATGAGCTTCCACTCCCAGTGCAGTGCTTTGCTAGCAACAAGTGAGCATACCATTCCTGGGTATCTCCTGTCCCACCGGCAGGACAGACCCACCAGAGGTGGCGGCACAGTGGTATACAGTCGGGAGGGAGTGGCCCTGGGAGTCCTCAACATGAACTCCGGACCCCATGAAGTCTCATGGCTTCAGGTCAAGCATGGGCAAGGAAATCTCCTGCTGATTACCATCTACTGCCCTCCCTCAGCTGATGAATCAGTACTCCGCCATGTTGAACACCACTTGGAAGAAGCACTGAGAGTAGCAAGGGCACAGAATGTACTCTGGGTGGGGGACTTCAATGTCCATCACCAAGAGTGGCTCGGTAGCACCACTACTGACCAAGCTGGCTGAGTCCTGAAGGATATAGCGGCCAGACTGAGCCTACGGCAGGTGGTGAGAGAACCAACATGAGGGAAAAACCTACTTGACCTCGTCCTCACCAATCTACCTGTCGCAGATGCATCTGTCCATGACAGCATTGGTAGCAGTGACCACCGCACAGTCATTGTGGAGACGAAGTCCCATCTTCCCATTGAGGACACCCTCCATCGTGTTGTGTGGCACTATCATCGTGCTAAATGGGATAGATTCAGAACAGATCTAGCAGCTCAAAACTGGGCATCAATGAGGCGCTGTGGGCCATCAGCAGCAGCAAAATGTAGTCCACCACAATCTGTAACTTCATGGCCCGGCATATCCCTCACTCTACCATTACCATCAAGCCAGGGGACCAACCCTGGTTTAATAAGGAGTGCAGAAGAGCATGCCAGGAGCAGCACCAGGCATACCTAAAAATGAGGTGCCAACCTGGGGAAGCTGCAACACATGACTAAACAGCGGAAAAAACAGCTACATTTACATAGCGCCTTTCACGACCACCGGGTGTCTCAAAGCACTTTACAGCCAATGAAGTACTTTTGGAGTGCAGTCACTGTTGTAATGTGGGAAGCAGCATACTATAGACAGAGCTAAGCGATCCCACAATCAACGGATCAGATCAAAGCTCTGCAGTCCTGCCACATCCAGTCGTGAATGGTCGTGGACCATTCAACAACTAACAGGAGGAGGAGGCTCCATGAATATCCCCATCCTCAATGATGGTGGTGCCCAGCATTCCAGTGCAAAGACAAGGCTGAAGCATTTGCAACCATCTTCAGCCAGAAGTGCCAAGTGGATGAACCATTTCGGCCTCCTCCCAAGGTCCCCACCATCACAGAAGCCAGTCTTCAGCCAATTTGATTCACTCCACGTGATATCAAGAAACAGCTGAGCGCACTGGATACAGCAAAGGCTATGGGCCCCGACAACATCCCAGCTGTCGTGCTGAAGACTTGTGCTCCAGAACTAGCCGTGCCTCTAGCCAAGCTGTTCCAGTACAGCTACAACACTAGCATCTATCCGACAATGTGGAAAACTGCCCAGGTATGTCCTGTCCACAAAAAAGCAAGACAAATCCAATCTGGCCAATTACCATCCCATCATTCTATTCTCAATCATCGGCAAAGTGATGGAAGGTGTCATCGACAGTGCTATCAAGCGGCACTTACTCACCAATAACCTGTTCACCAATGCTCAGTTTGGGTTCTGCCAGGACCACTTGGCGCCAGACCTCATTACAACTTTGGTCTAAACATGGACAAAAGAGGTGAATTCCAGAGGTGAGGTGAGAGTGACTGCCCTTGAGCTCAAGGCAGAATTTGACCGAGTGTAGCATCAAGGAGGCCTAGTAAAATTGAAGTCAATGGGAATCAGGGGGAAAACTCTCCACTTGCTGGAGTCATACCTAGCATAAAGGAAGATGGTTGTGGTTGTTGGAGGTCAATCATTACAGCCCCAGGACATCACTGCAGGAGTTCCTCAGGGCAGTGTCCGAGACCCAACCATCTTCAACTGCTTCATCAAATGACCTTCCCTCCATCATAAGGTCAGAAGTGGGGATGTTCGCTGATGACTACACAGTGTTCAGTGCCATTCGTAACTCCTCAGATAATAAAGCATTCCATGCTTGCATGCAGCAAGACCTGGACGACATTCAGGCTTGGGCTGATAAGTGGCAAGTAACATTCGCGCCACACAAGTGCCAGGCAATGACTATCTCCAACAAGAGAGAGTCTAACCACCTCCCCTTGACATTACCATAGCTGAATTTCCCACCATCAACATCCTGGGGGTCACCATTGACCAGAAACTTAACTGGACCAGCCACATAAATACTGTGGCAACAAGAGCAGGTCAGAGGCTGGGTATTCTGTGGCGTGTGTCTCACCTCCTGACTCCCCAAAGCCTTTCCACCATCTACAAGGCACAAGTCAGGAGTGTGATGGAATACTCTCCACTTGCCTGGATGAGTGCAGCTCCAACAACACTCAAGAAGCTCGACACCATCCAGGAAAAAGCAGCCCACTTGATTGGCATCCCCTCCACCACCTTAAACATTCACTCCCTCCACCACCGGCGTACAGTGGCTGTAGTGTGTACATAAGAACATAAGAAATAGGAGCAGGAATAGGCCACTTGGCCCCTCGAGCCTGCTCCGCCATTCAATAAGATCATGGCTGATCTTGGGCTCAAAGCCACTTCCCAGCCCGCTCCCCATAACCCTTCACTCCCTTATCTTGCAAAAATTTGTCTATCTCCACTTTAAATGTAATGACCCAGCCTCCACAGCTCTCTGGGGCAGAAAATTCCACAAATTTACGACCCTCTGAGAGAAGAAGTTCCTCCTCATCTCAGTTCTAAAAGGGTGACCCTTTATTCTGAGACTGTGCCCCCGAGTTCTAGATTTCCCCATGAGGGGAAACATCCTCTCTGCATCTACTCTGTCGAGCCCCCTCAGTATCTTATATGTTTCGATAAGATCACCTCTCATTCTTCTAAATTCCAATGAGTATAGGCCCAGCCTGCTCAACCTTTCCTCATAAGTCAAACCCCTCATCTCTGGAATTAACCTCGTGAATCGTCTCTGAACTGCCTCCAATGCAAGCATATCCTTCCTTAAATAAGGAGACCAAAACTGTACGCAGTACTCAAGGTGTGGTCTCACCAATACCTTGTACAGTTATAGCAGGACTTCCCTGCTTTTATACTCCAACCCCCTTGAAATAAAGACGAACATTCCATTTGCCTTTTTGATTACTTGCTGTACCTGCATGCTAACTTTTTGTGTTTCATGCACAAGGACCCCCAGGTCCCTCTGAACTGCAGCATTTTGTAATCTCTCTCCATTTAAATAATAGTTTGCTTTTTTATTTTCCTGCCAAAGTGGATAACCTCACACTTTCCCACATTATACTCCATCTGCCAAGTGTATGCCCACTCACCTAGCCTGTCTATATCCCTTTGCAGATTCTTTGAGTCCTCTGCACAACTTGCTTTCCCACCCATCTTTGTATCATCCGCAAACTGGGCACATTGCACTCGACCCCTTCATCCAAGTCATTAATGTAGATTGTAAATAGTTGGGGCCCCAGCACCGATCCTTGTGGCACCCCACTAGTTACCGTTTGCCAACCAGAAAATGACCCATTTATCCCGACTCTCTGCTTTCTGTTAGTTAGCCAATTCTCTATCCATGCTAATATATTACCCCCAACTCCGTGCGCTCTTATCTTATGCAGTAACCTTTTATATGGCACCTTATCGAATGCCTTCTGGAAATCCAAATACACCACATCCACTGGCTCACCCTTGTCCACCCTGCTTGTTACATCCTCAAAGAACGCCAGCAAATTTGTTAAACATGATTTCCCTTTCCTAAAACCATGCTGACTCTGTTTGACTGCAGTATGTTTTTCTAAATGCCCTGCTACTGCTTCCTTAATGAAGGACTCCAGCATTTTCCCAACGACAGATGTTAGGCTAACTGGTCTATAGTTTCCTGCTTTCTGTCTCCCTCCTTTCTTAAATAGGGATGTTAGATTAGCGGTTTTCCAATCCGCTGGGACCTCTCCAGAGTCCAGGGAATTTTGGTATATTGCAACCAATGCATCCACTATCTCTATCTCTGCAGCCACTTCTTTTAAGACCCTGGGATGCAGGCCATCTGGTCCCATTATTTTACCGAGTACTATTTCCTTAGTGATAGTGATTGTCTTTAGTTCCCCACTCCCTGTGGCCCCTTGATTATCCACTATCGGGATGTTGTTAGTGTCTTCTACAGTGAAGACAGATGCAAATATTTGTTCAGAGTCTCTGCCATTTCCCCGTTCCCCATTATTAATTTCCCAGTCTCATCTTCTAAGGGACCAATGTTTACTTTAGCTACCCTCTTCCTTTTTATATACCTATAGAAGCTCTTACTATCTGTTTTAATGTTTCTTGCCAGCTTACTCTCATAATTCATCTTCTCGCTCTTTATTATTTTTTTAGTCATCCTTTGCTGGTTTTTAAAAATTTCCCAATCCTCTGGTCTCCTACCAATCTTGGCAACATTGTATGCCTTCGTTTTCAATTTGATACCATCCTTTACTTCCTTAGTTAGCCACAGATGGTGCTCCTGCAGTTCATCTACAAGATGCACTGCAGCAACTCGCCAAGTCTTCTTCGGCAGCACCTCCCAAACAGCGACCTCTACCACCTAGAAGGACAAGAGCAGCAGGTGCATGGGAACACCATCACCTGCAAGTTCCCCTCCAAGTCACACACCATCCTAACTTGGAAATATATCGCCGATCCTTCATCGTCGCTGGGTCAAAATCCTGGAACTCCCTTCCTAACAGCACTGTGGGAGTACCTTCACCACACGGACTGCAGCGGTTCAAGTAGGCGACTCACCACCACCTTCTCAGGGGCAACTAGGGATGGGCAATAAATGCTGGCCTTGCCAGCAACACCCACATCCGATGAACGAATAAAAGAAAGTGCATAATGGAAAATTGGGGCTATAATATTGAGGTCTAGCTCTGGTGCCGCTCTTACCAAAAGTAAGGCTCAGTACCAGGAACAGAGCCTTGCAAAATGATGCCCACCCCAGATTTAAAAAAGGACAAAAATCTTCCTGCTTGTCACACCTGGGTCAGGGAGTAGAAAATATGTACTATTCCCCAGCAACAGCACCCTCACCTTAAAAAGTACAAATTTTCCATAAATTAAAAAAGAAACTGCTTCATTGATTCAAGACTGTCCTGTAGGGAAGGGAACCTGTACCTACCTAGTCAAGCCTACACATGACTCCAGTTTCACAATATATGATTGACTCTAAATGCCCACTGATGTGGCCTAACTAACCACTCACTTGTAAAACAACCTCTCAGCACAGGACTATCTGCATGCTAAACAACAAAAGCAGCAGTTATAGACAGAGCTCACTGGTCCTGCAAACAATGGATCAAATCCACGCTCTGCATCCCTACCATATCAAGTCAAGAATGGTGGTTTACAATCTGACAATTAATGGGAGGAGGTGGAGCCTCCATGAACACTCTATCCTCAACCATGGGAGTGCCCAGGATGTTAGTACAAGAGACAAGTATTTGCAAGTATCTTCAGCCAGAAGTTCGAACACTTGGAGGTCGAACTCCAAACCATCGTCAACACCTTCACCGAAGCGTACGAGAGCATGGGCCTTACATTAAACATCCGTAAGACAAAGGTCCTCTACCAACCTGCCCCCGCCACACAGTACTGCCCCCTGATTATCAAAATCCACGACAAGGCCTTGGACAACGTGGACCACTTTCCATACCTCGGGAGCCTACTGTCAACAAGGGCAGACGTCGATGACGAAGTCCAATATCGCCTTCAGTGTGCCAGCACAGCATTCGGTCGCCTGAGGAAGAGAGTGTGTTTGAAGACCAGGACCTCAAACCCGGCACTAAGCTCATGGTCTATAGAGCAGCTGTGATACCCGCCCTGCTGTATGCCTCAGAGACATGGACCATGTACAGCAGGCACCTTAAAGCACTGGAGAGGTACCACCAATGCTGCCTCCGCAAGATCCTGCAAATCCATTGGCAGGATAGGCACACCAACGTCAGTGTTCTCGCTCAGACCAACATCCCCAGCATCGAAGCTTTGACCACGCTCGATCAGCTCCGATGGACGGGTCACATCGTCCACATGCCCAATACGAGACTCCCAAAACAAGTGCTCTACTCGGAGCTCCGACAAGGCAAGAGAGCCCCAGGTGGCAGAGGAAACGCTTCAAGGACACCCTCAAAGCCTCCTTGAAAAAGTGCAACATCCCCACTGACACCTGGGAATCCCTGGCCCAAGACTGTACAAAGTGGAGGAGAAGCATCCGGGAAGGCGCCGAACACCTCAAGTCTCTTCGCCGGGAGCAAGCGCAAGCCAAGCGCAAGCAGCTCAAGGAGCGCACGTCAACCCAAGCACCTCACCCACCCGCCCCTTCAACCACCGTCTGCCCCACCTGTGACAGAGACTGTAGGTCCCACATTGGACTCATCAGTCACCTGAGAACTCATTTTTAGTGTGGAAGCAAGTCATCCTCGGTTCCGAGGGACTGCCTAAGAAGAAGAAGATGACACTGGTATCGACCCAAGAATGATTGGCCTCTGACAACCATCTTCCTGTGTGTCAGGGATGACTCCAGCCCTTGGAAGGTTTTCCATTTTGCCCCCATTGATCTCAGTTTTTATGAGGCTCTATGCTGCCATACACAATCAACTGGTGCCTTAATATTTAGGGCAGCTAATCCCACCTCTTCTCAGGCCCAGGTATGTCCTGTCCACAAAAAGCAGTACAAATCTAACCCATCCAATTACTGCTCTACCAGCCTCCACCCAATAATCAGAAAAGTGATAGCAGGAGTCACTAATAGTGCCATCAAGTGACACCTACTCACCAATACCCTGCTCGCTGATGCTTGGCTTGCTTTTGACTAGATCAGATATGTACTCAAGAGCTAAATGTCAGAGGAGAGCCGAGAGAACCCTCCAGTGGCTGGAGTCAAGACCGACACAGAAAAAAGTTGTGGTTGTCAGAGGCCAATCATCACAGCCCCAGCACATCACTGCTGGAGTTCCTCAGGGCAGCACCTTGGCTTAACACAATACTCAACAACTTCATTAATGGCCTTCCCCCATCATAAAGTCAGGAGTGGGGCTGTTCGCTGATGACTCTACAGTGTTCAGCTCCATTCACAACTTCTACCATGCCAGTCTACAGCAGGACCTGAACAACATTCAGGGTCATAGAATCATAGAATGATACAGCACAGAAGGAGGCCATTCTGCCCATCATGCTTGTGCTGGCTCTTTGAAAGAACTATCCAATTAGTCCCATTCCCCTGATTTCTCCATAGCCCTGCAAAGTTTTCCCTTCAAGTACTTATCCAATTCCCTTTTGAAAGTTATTATTGAATCTGCTTCCACCGCCCTTTCCGGCAGTGCATTCCAGATCATAGCAACTCGCTGCATAATTTTTTTCCCCTCATGTCGCCTCTGGTTCTTTTGCCAATTATCTTAAATCTGTGTCCTCTGGTTACCGACCCATCTGCCACTGGAAATAGATTCTCCTTATTTACTCTATCAAAACCCTCCATGATTTTGAACACCTCTATTAAATCTCCCCTTAGCCTTCTCTGCTCTAACAATCCCAGCTTCTCTAGTCTCTCCATGTAACTGAAGTCCTGCACCCTGGTACCATTCTAGTAAATCTCCTCTGCACTCTCTTCAAGGCCTTGACATCCTTCCTAAAGTGCGGTGCCTAGAATTGGCCACAATACTCCAGCTAGGGCCTAACCAGTGTTTTATAAAGGTTTAGCATAACTTCTTTGCTTTTCTACTCTATGCCTCTATTTATAAAGCTAAGGGTCCCATATACTTTTTTAACAGCCTTCTCAACTTGTCCTGCCACAAAATAAGATTTGTGTACGTACACCCCCAGGTCTCTCTGTTCCTGCACTCTGTTTAAAATTGTACCATTTAGTTTATATTGCCTCTCCTCATTCTTCCTACCAAAATGAATCACCTCACCTGCCACGTGTCTGCCCATTTCACCATTGTATCTATGTCCTCCTGAAGTCTGTAACTATCCTCCTCACTGTTTACTACATTTCGTGTCAGCTGCAAACTTTGAAATTATGCCCTATATACCCGAGTCCAGGTCATTAATATATATCAAAAAGAGCAGTGGTCCCAACACCAACCCCTAGGGGCACCACTGCACACATTCCTCCAGTCTGAAAAACAACCGTTCACTATTACTCTCTTCTTTCTGTCCCTTAGCCAATTTTGTATCCACGCAGCCACTGCCCCTTCAATTGTGCTAACAAGTCTATTATGCGGTACTTTATCAAACGCCTTTTGAAAGTCCATATACACAACATCAACTGCACTACCCTCATGAACCAAAGAATTCTACCAAGTTAGTCAAACACAATTTGCCTTTAACAAATCCATACTGACTTTCATTTATGAACCCATATTGGCAATTAATTTTGTCCTGGATTATTGTCTCTAAAAGTTTCCTCACCACCGCCATCAGCAATGTAGATGGCGGAGAGGTTTCTGGAGGTGAGCCAGTCATCAGAGAGTACCTAGTCTTTACCCTGCTTTTCTAGCCATGATATCAGTCTGGTTGTGCTGACAAGTGACTGGTAACATTTATGCCACATAAGTGCTAGGCAATGATCATCTCCAATAAGAGAGGGCTCAACAACCTCCCCCTGACCTTCATTAACACCAGCATCATTTAATGCCCTACCATCAACACCCTGGGGATCACCATTGACCAGAAGCTTAACTGGAGCAGCCATAACAACATCATGGCTGGACGAGCAGGGTAAAGACTAGGCCCTCTCTGATGAGAGGCACCTCTAGCACCCTCGAGGACAAGAGCAGCAATGTCATGGGAATACCTTCACTGCCAAGTCATACACCATCCTGACTTGGATATATATCACCATTTCTTCATCGTCGCTTGGTCAATATCGTGGAACTTCCTATCTAATGCCGTTATAGAAGTACCATCACCCCATAACTTCAGTGGTTCAAGGAGGAGGCCCACCACCACCCTCTCAGGGAAACTAGAGATGGGCAATAAAGGCAGCCTTGGGCACCCACAACCCAAGAACAAATAAAACAATCTGTAGTATCTATTCAATAAATAGCATCACAAAAACCACAAAAAAGTGGGAATTTTAATTAACAATTTATAATAAAATGTTCATGACTGAATAAATCTTTGGTAACTCAATTACTTCTTTTAGTTTGAGATAGACTGCTGTATCTCAGCCTATGGACTAGATTAAATTGACTCAACACTATTCATGTTAGTTAAGCGAGTACAACCAGACACTGGAGGGAGTGTACCATCTCCTCCTCAAGCTCTAACAGAAAAATGTCTTGTTTCTCAGTGACAGCAGCATGTGGATATAAATATATTCATTTTGCGGTGGGAGGTGGGGGGTGGGGGGTGGGGGGCGGAGTGGAGATGGAATGTGTCCTTGAGAGGATCTGGACCTTTCTTTGAAATATGTCTGTGAATACCACAATGCTAATGTCCTTGGAGAATTTTGCTCCTATTAGATCTACAAGGTTAGTCATCAAACTTATGATTCAAATATGGTCTCTAAGTGTGAATGATGGATGTGACTAACCAATGCAACTGATTATATTTTATATCATTAAATGCCCTCTATCAGTCATCTTGTTCTGTAATATTAATAAATCTTTGTTAACTTTTGGAACATTGTCTGTGTAATAATCCTTCCATTCTGTAGATTTTGGCAACTACTTTTTGTTTAAGATTAACTACTGTGGCTGTTAACATTCCCTTAGTCAGAACTAATGCAATACATTCATAATTATTTTACAATTTATAATTGTTAAGTTGTTAGCGATTATCTTTGGACTTCATTTGAGGTAATACTATTTCTTCAATTTTGTTTGATGACTTAACTCTTATTTTAAAATTGATTTATTAATACATAATGTTGCAGTTTCCACTCACCATCCCATGTTACTTAATTGCTAGCTCTGCTGTGGGTGGTCTCTGTAAAGTTTAGTTGCTATGTGACTTCAATGATTCCTAAAGGCACAACAGAAACACCTGTTTATACTTTGCTTAGCCTCTGTGCCTCATGTCTCTCCAGAACCATGGCTGCAAATGTTTAATATGGTTGTCTCTTCGCCAAGTACATCCAGTTTACTCAGTGCTCGGAGATCCTATTGTCACAGATGGAGATGTCATTGTATAAAGGCTGTTGAGTAGGTTGGATGGTAATTCAGTTGAATATTTTAGTACTCCTTCCTAAAATCTGGAGTGCAATGAAACATCAGCCAAAGACCTCTAATTCCTTTTTCATTTATTCACATGTTCACGATTGTCAACTATGTAAAAAAAAAGAAAAATATAAGTAGAGACCGTTACCACCAAAAGTCCTAATTCCAGCACTATTGCCCTTATATTGGTGCTTTCTAAAGCTATGGAAGCCACTGTTAACTCTCAAATAACCGATTACTTTGAAAGTTCTGGCCCAATCTATGATTGTAGTATGGTTTTGGTATGGCCATTTCATTGGTTATCTGGTTGGCTCTGAGTCTCTGGCCTCTGCTCCCAAATACTTTTGTGAATCATTTACTATTGCTTAGGTTCATATTGAAAGCCTTTGTGCACTTCTGAACAAGCTACCATTATATGGTCTCCCACCAAAGCTATGTTCATGGTCATCTATCTTCTTTTCAAATCACTCCACCTGTGTTATAATTGATGGTTCATCTTCTGACTCTTTTCTCATTAACTCAAGCTTCCCCAGTGTCCTGCCATTCTACTTGTTCATATTAATGAGCTTCCTAATCTATTCACTCTTGATTCCATTCTGCATTCATTAACTTCCTTCAGATCACACACCTTCAGCACACACAAATTTCAATCCTCTCACATTGCAATGGCGGAATCATTACAAGTTTTTCTCCTTTGTACCCGTCAATGGGCCAAGGTAAATATTGGCCCGGAATTTCCTGAAAACCTACAGCATAGTAACGGTGCATCTACGGTGTACGTCATTATTCTAGCATAGACGTTCCAGGAAATTATGGCATTAGTGATTTATACTAGGGTTTACGCCACGCTAGAATTTCCTGGGCCATCTGTTGTAGTGGAACCATTGCTGAAACCCTAAAATATGGATTATGTAAGCTCTGCCCGCCCCCCAACCCCACTCAAAACAGTGGCAATCACATATTTGGTTGGGAACGTGTTGCAGAAAGGCATTGGTTGGCTCAAATGACTGCAAAGGTTAGTTCTGTGCACAGAATTTAATCGTTGGAAGGGTATTAAAAACAGAATTTGCTTTGTGAATTTATGATTTTGTAAGGATGACATTTTATTATAGGTGCTAACACTCCTGGTCCTCATTATGAACAAATGTCTAAAAAGTACCGTCCCTACATTACAATGGGAAGTGAATTGTCAGCAGTAGGGACATTTACTAACAACACATAGGATGGAGAGTTGTTCATACTTTTCTTCTAAATTTTACAACAACAACAATAACTTGCATTTATATAGCATCTTTAACATAGTAAAATGTCCCAAGGCGCTTCACAGAAAACAACATTTGACACCGAGCCACCTAAGGAGAAAGTAGGCCAGATGACCAAAAACTTGGTCAAAGAGGTAGGTTTTAAGACAGGTTGAGAGGCGGAGAGCTATAGGGAGGGAATTTCAGAGCTTAGGACCTAGGCAGCTGAAGGCACGGCCACCAATGGTTGAGCGATTAAAATCAGGGATGCTCAAGAGGCCAGAATTCGAGGAGCACAGATATCTCGGGGGGCGAAGAGGTTGTGAGCCTGGAGGGGGATTACAGAGATAGGGAGGGGCAAGGCCATGGAGGGATTTGAAAACAAGGATGAGAATTTTAAAATCAAGGCGATGCTTAACCAGGAGCCAATGTAGGTCAGTGAGCACAGGGGTGATGCGAGTTAGGACACAGGCAGCCGAGTTTTGGATGGCCTCAAGTTTACGTAGGGTAGGACGTGGGAGGCCAGCCAGGAGTGCGTTGGAATAGTCAAGTCTAGAGGTAACAAAGGCATGGATGAGGGTTTCAGCAGCGGATGAGCTGAGGCAAGGATGGAGACAGGCGATGTTACGGAGGTGGAAATAGGCTGTCTTAGTGATGGCACGGTTATATGGTCGGAAGCTGATTTCAGGGTCAAATATCACATCAAGTTTGCAAACAGTCTGGTTCAGCCTCAAGCTGAGTTATAACAATTTCACAGTTAAAGTTCATTCATGACTGTTATTTTCATTGAGTTAGATCATTGAGATCAATCCAAAACATGTTTGATCTGATATTAAATCGAATAAAATCTCTACAACAGGTTCGCGCAAAATCTTGATGACATGTAAATAAAAACTTTGGATTTGGTTTATATTACAAATAAGACGATCGCTCTTTAGTGAGTTTGTAAAATGCAAGGAGACATTAATCAGAATTAGTTTTAATTAATTAAGTCTATTCTAACTTGATTGCAATAAATCATTTTTATATTTGTAATACTATTAAATATATGCTATAAAGCAAAAGTAATTAATAATGTTATAGGCTATAAATTGGCAAAATATCTGAGGAGGTGATTATTAGAAATATGTACGGTGCTGAAAAATTGAGTAAAGGACACTTCTATGCAGAAGAGCCACTTCAGATCTCTTGCACCGTCTCTACCATTGCTGTGGAGTGAGGAGTTTCCGAGCACATTTTGGTTTTGGATCGGTGCTGGAGCATCGGGGCGAGCAATAGTCTTACTTATGGCGATCATCACCAATAACACTGCTGCAGCAAATTCCTGGCCATTATCTCTTTCAATTCTTTGAAAACACAGGTTCTTCATGTCTCTCACAATTCTACTCAAATTCTACCATCTCTTACCTTTGATCTCTCCAATCTTAGTCCTCCTTCATCTTGCTTCCACTCTCTCTTCTGACTTCAGATGGATCTCCCATATATCCTCCATTCCTAAAGCTGCCTCCAAAATCCTTGGTTTCCTCTTTCACTTCAAACACTTCTCTTCACTCTTAGCTCTCTATTAAGACGTCTGGCCAAGATTTGAATACCACTCCCATATCTGGGAAAGTTTTACTAACACCTTGCTTGCACTCCTTCACTTCAACACTCTTGGACAGGATACAAAAAAATGACACCTCTAGCTTCCAATCTCTCTTTCCTTCACAACCTTCCTTTCTCTCCTTAGCTTATTGACACAACCATGATCAATGCTTTTTTGAAAGTTCTTCACTTGATCCTTCTGACCTGTAAATATACTATGCTACATCCTTTTCCTCCTGCATTCTTACTGCATTGAAATCAAGATTCACTGAACTTGTTACTATTCTTAACACATTCATCCACATGACTTACAAAACTGTTGAATTCCTTGGGGGTTATTTTGGTGAAAGGGTGAAAACAGGCACTAAATGACTGCTGTGCTAATAAGACAAGCCTGTTTGAAAGTCTGGTTTTAGCATGCAATTTTGGTCCTAATTGCTGATTACCATAATTTGACCTCTTTTATTGACATCTTTTGTTAAACCCATTAACTTAAGGGACCTTCAAATAATCAAATCAAATTAAAATTTCATCGGCCCGTGAGATGATGCACTCCAGTCCCCGCGGTGCCCACCTGTCCCGGAAGGCCTCGAGCTTGCCGGTGGACACCGCGTGCTCCATCTCCAGGGCCACCCGGCCGCGAACATAGGAAGAGAGGCAGGCAATCGGGCCGAACGACCCCCTCGACCACCCGCTGCCTGGACCTATAATGGCCACTTTGGCCAGGCCCAGGAGCAGTCCTATGAGGAGGTCCTCCGACCTGCCCGCTCCCCTCTGCACCGGGTGACTGTAGATCAGGAGCGTGGGACTGAAGTGCAGCCAAAAATCGAGGAGCAGCCCCTTCAAGTAATAGAACAGGGGCTGCAACCTCACGCATTCCATATACACATGAAACACGGACTCCTCTAGGCCGCAAAAATGGCAGGCGGCCTGGGAGTCCGTGAACCTACTTAAAAACTTATTGCACGGGACTGCTCCGTGCAACACCCTCCAGGCCAAGTCCCCAATAGAAAAGGGGAGGACTCCCGCGTAGAGAGCCCTCCATTGGGGACCTCCGCCTCCGCCGGACGGCAAGATGGTCGCCAAGGCGTGTCCGGTCGGTTGGCGAAGATGACAAAGTGGAGAGTGTGCAGGAGCAGCCCGTACAGGAAACCCCTCCGCGCAGAGCTAAAGGGCATGGAGGGCATTTCCCCAAGAAGGCTCAAGTTGTGAGGCGCCGGTTCCCGAGAGGGGTTTCGGGGCTGCGCGCCGATGAGGAATTCTGTCCGAACGGGGGTCAGTTCGGACGGGATCGCCCCACGTGCTTGAGCCTCCTCGATACACCTAGTGGAGTCAGGGCCCAGTGCCGCTTTCAGCGTCTCGATGGCTTTGGCCACGCGCCAGACCTTGGCCAGGGACAAGCGTTGCACCAGCTCTTCTGGCGCCATCCAACCCGCTCCTCTGCCATCGAGCAGGTCCCTGACTCTAGTCACCCTACCACGCACAGCCCTGCCCTCTGCCTGCCACCCGATCCAGCGGTCGCGGAGGTGCGGATTCCTGAGCAACGGCTCCCGAAGGAGAGCCGCCACTCCAGACGGGGGAGAGCTGCGCCTGGAGGCGACCTTATTCCAGACCCATAGCAGTTCCTGGTAAAAGACAGGCAGCTCCCGCAGGTGGGCACGTGTACCGCCCAATTTCACAAACAGGAGCTGCGTGTCGTAATTGAGGCCGTGCAGCTGGCGGAAGAAATACGTCGCCATCGCACACCATCGAGGAGGATTACCATAATTTGAACTTGCCTGGCGGTGCTAAAACAAAGACACCTGCAGGTTTAGCACTCAAGCGCTGATTAGACACAATTTTCTTGGATCAGTATATGTGGGCTCCACTCACCCACTTCCACTGAAGGTGTGGAATGTGCTGACACACAGTAGCACATTTCAGGCTGGCTCAGGGACTGAGGAAGAGGGCACACAGGTTCTCAGATGTGGTCCTGGTGGAGGAGGTCCAGAAGAGGAGGGATGTCCTGTACACACAGAGGGGAAGGAGTTGACCTCGCCCTTCTGTCCCTCTCTCCTGCAGCAGCTGGTGCTGCTCTGCATTGCCTCCTGTCCTCCTCCCATTCCTCCTCCAGACCAAGGGGGACGCCTGCAAGATGCTGATGACCAAGCACTCCCTTTCTCCTGGTGTCCTATAAGGTAGAGTAGCGCAGTATTTACTCGTTTTAGGTGATATCCTCAGAGAATTTCCAGAATAAATGTTGATAGTGTGTTGATAAAATTCTCTTCCTTGTTTTCAAATCCCTCCATGAGCTCGCCCCTCCCTATCTCTGTAACCTCCTCCAGCCCTACAACCCCCTGAGATATCTGTGCTTCTCCAATGCTGGCCTCTTGAGCATCCCTGATTTTAATTGCTCCACCATTGGTGGCCATGCCTTCAACTGCCTAGGCCCTAAGTTTTGGAATTCCCTCCCTAAACCTCACTGCTTCTCTGCCTCTCTTTCCTCCTTTAAGACATCCCTTAAAACCTACCTCTTTGACCAAGCTTTTGGGCATCTGCCCTAATGTCGCCTCATGTGTCTCAGTGTCAAATTTTGTTTAATAATGCTCTCGTGAAGCGCCTTGGGATGTTTTACTATGTTAAAGGTGCTATATAAATGCAAGTTGTTGTTGTTGTTGATGACAAAGTGTCCCAGAAAGTCTCCTGATGTGTTTCAAAAATCGTCTTCAAACATCCAGCGGGAAGTGAACAGTAAAAGGTGATATACCTTTAAGTAATGCTTGAAATCCTCTGCAATGACTAGTTTATTCCCAATCAGCTGGTCGCTGTTAGGAAAGGGCATTAAGTCACGCGCTAGCCACCAAAATGCCATGCAGCCTCCTTAATGAGTGCTAGCAGGCAATTTAAGTGGCAATCAGCTGCTTAACGATCCTCTGGGCAGCTGCTCCTAGCGCAAGCTTCAACTCCTTTAGCACCATCTTGCCAAACCAGCATTTCAGCTTAAGACTCCATCTTGGCCACCTTAGAGGCTCTTTTTTAGTGCCTAAAGTATCCAGGGGAAAATCGCCCCCTGAATCTCTTAATCTTTTCCCTTGTGCTACTATGTTTAGGCTATTAAAATCCAGGCTTGGTGTCACCTAATGAGTGCTTCCTAATTTGCCTTATCTACTCTTTCACTGTTTATAACCTTAGTGGTGTCCTGCACTATGAGCCCCAACCATTCAGCTTGGCTTCAATTAAAATATTGAGAAATAATTTTTTTAAAGAAAAGTGTTCTGTTTCAAAACTTGGGCTCCCATTTTGTGGATGCTGTATTGTGATCTATATGCAAACTGTCCATTCACATAGGTTTATCCAGCAGTCTTTGCAGAAGACAATAATACAAGAATACAATAAGAATTGCATCATATTCCACAATATCACAGGGTAGGTTAAAATGAATATAGTTCTTCAGTGCATTTAATCTCAAACTTCCAGAATGCCAACCCGACTCAGAATTTAACTATTTCTTATGTGAGTTCGCATCTTGGTAACTGAAAGATTAGAACCCTTTCCTATAGGTAGATATTTATTGTGAGGTTGAATATAGAAATGTTTGAGCAAGTGGCTGTTCGATACTGGGGACATCAAGCCAATATGCTTCCTATTGCCAGCCTTGGCTCAGTGTAGCACTCTTGTCTGAGTCAGAAGGTTCAAGCCTACTCCAGGACTTGAGCACGTAATCTTGGCTGACACTCCACTGCTGTACTGTTGGAGGTGCCGTCTTTCGAATGAGGCGTTAAACCAAGGTCCTTTGATTGGTTGCCGCTGTTTAGGCTGTAGCGCCCGCTGAACGATCCTGAGCGGAGCACGCCCAGCGCCTGTTCTGCTCATCGCAATCCAATTTCTGTTAGGGGACTGAACAGGCATTTAGCACCTCATTTACACATGCTAGAGTCCTAACGCCTGTTTTAGGCAGCCGCCAGGGATGCCTGAAAATAGTCCAACCCAATATCGGATCGAAGGTCTTTAAAGGCATCCTTGGGGCGTAGGATGTTGATCCCTTGTTGCGTCTCTTTATGCCTGTAAAACGGGCGCAATGAGGCCCATTTGCTACCCCAATCCCTTTCCAGGAGGAGTCACAGGGCAGCGAGCAGAAACAGAAACCCATTACTGCTAGCTCCTTCCTAGCCCAATAGCACTGAAGTCAATTTTTTGTGGCCCAACTAAGATCAGTTAACCCAGCACAGACCAGGGATTAAATCTGGTGCTTGTCTGTTCTGTAGGGCATAGCCGTTAACATTGGGCAGATCCTAGCTTAAGCCCACATGAAGCTTTGCCTACTCGAATTTCACAGCAGTATGGAAGACAGTGAAACCATAGCTCCCATTTTCATTGCTGAGAAAATAGATGCAATTGTACATCCTTCAGTACAGTTTAAGAATGGCAAGAATATCTTCCTTTTGCCTGTGTATTTTAAAAATCTTTGCATGTCTCTTTCTATGGAATGATAGAGGAGGAGCTACCCCAACTCCGATCTGCCATTTTAATCTGAAGCCTGAGCAGGGGAGCAGTGATGTCTTCTGCGCCAGGTCAAGCCTGCTGGGAGCTGCAACGAGGCCCAGTAAGGTAAACATTAACATTTTTTTGGTTTCCTTGTGGGCCAGGAGGATTAGGAAACCTTGGGCCTCCCTTGCCCTGGGCTTCCCCTCCCTCCCCTGATCTCAATCACCTCTAGACCACATTCCAACTTCACCACTTACCTGACTGCCGGGGACCCTTCCCATGGGTCCCTGGTGGTGGCCCCTGCTGCCCAAATTCCTGCTGTCGCCCGCTGGCCAGCCAGTGATTTCTGCTGGGTTTGGGCAGGTGTCTGAGCCTGAAATCGAAATGAGGCCCAGGAGTCCAAATCTCTTCGGGCCTCATCATACGAGTTTGTCATTTGTCCAGGTCTCCCCACCCCACAATGCAAAATCCTGCCCAACAAGGCCAGAGAGTCTGCTTGCCTGTGTTTCAATCCATTTGTAAATCTGTGAGCCTGCGTACGTGCGATAACAGATTTGAAGTTATGTGTTATCCAGTGTATTAATAACAAAGCGTAGTCTAATATTACATCTCAGATCTTGCAGTAGTATTTTGCGCTGAATATGCCAAATATTCATTTAAAAATGTTTATCTGCTGAAAATCCACAACAGTACAAGTTTACTGCTGTCACTTCCTTAATTTGTAAGTATTGGTCATGAATGAACTGATGTTCCCTGCTCTGTCATGTTATCTTTTCTTTCTTTTCAAACAGACACAAAGTGAAACAGGATGAGGCAAATAAACACTCAAAGGGAATGAATCTGTTGATTCATAGAGAATTTTCCATCAGAATAAACCAGTTTAACCTTGCTTGCAGTGAGGAGACAGGTCTAGTGGGGAGCATGAGCCATCAGTGAAGGATTATAGCTATTAGAGAGCCTCCTACTTTAACACAAATATCATTAGTCTGAGCTGCCTGCTTTGCTGTGGCTTCACAGGAGATGTGATGCGATAGCAGATCCCTTTGATGTTCATGAGTATTGACCAAAGAGTTTATTGTTAAATGTGTCAGGGTTCTTACAGTATGAAAATTGAGGAGATTGCTACAGTGCCATCAAGAGCTGTAGATTCTTAGAGATAAAGTTGTATTAGTGCTGTAAATGGAATTTACTGATTGTGAACACTAAAGATGCTGTGATATAGACAATAAGTTACCTGAAAGTGAAAATGAGGAAGTCTTCTAATCAGAGGATTCAAATGGTGTCATAGACTGTGAGAGTTCTCACCTCAATTATAAGATTAGATTACATACAGCTTTAGAATCAGTTACTGGTATCTGTAATTATTTAAAATGCCAGCAGGTTTCTCATGGCATTGCCCACAGTAAGTTGGAGGATATGCTGATTTATACTATATAATGTACAATATATTACAAGGATCACTGATTTGTGGTGATTGAATGAATGAAACTGCCTATTCATTACACAGTATTATGGGTGTGTCAGTGGTATTTTCAGCTTCAAGTTAGGAGATCATCTCCACATTTAAGAAGATTTAGAAGATCTTCAGGGGGCTTCAGTTCCCTTTAACGATGGTTCGACTTTCTTTTGGCACTGCAGTGGGTGTCCTGCTGCAGTGTGGCTGCATTTTGCTCCCTGGAAGTGGTGGGCTTCCTCTGTTTGGCGGCAATCAGTCTCAGGGGTACTAACAGCTGCTCTGACAACCTGCCTACCTTGCAATGAGTGGACTCGGGGAGGGGTGGGGGGGAGCAGGAACTAATCAGTGGATAGATGATAGAACCCATCAGCTAGTTCTTCCTGCGGTCTAGTAAGCAAACATACTGACCTGAATAACACAAAGCCATGCATACCAAAAGGACACAGGTTGTATTCCTGGTCTGTTTGCTGATCTCTGTCAGGCAGCACTGTGGTTCTACAATTGGTCTCTTAGCTTTTGGGTTAGGGAGGGGAAAAAACAGCAAGGGTTCCTGCTCATTATTGCTATCCAGTGATCTCTGTTGGATGTTGCATGTTTAATCTCACACATGAAGAATCACGACTTAGATAAGGTACCAGAGGACGCCAATGGCTTCAGAACCCAGCAAGATTCAGTGCATTCAGAAAAGGAGGGGAGAAATTTAGAGAACCAAATATACACAAAAACTTAAAAAATTAAATTTATACCTGCATTTAAAAAAATATTATATTCCATGCATGTATTTTGTGAAGCCATTATAATAACGTAAGTGTTTATTTTATAAAATGTATCTTTTGAACGGCATCTGTATTTTAATCCCTGGTTGCACGCATAGACACAAATTCACACACACATTGCGGTATTGTAAGAAAGAAAGGGAAAGGTTTGGAGAAATTCTTTTATGCTGAGGGTGTCAGTATGTGGAATACTCTACCAGAAGCAGTGGTGGAAACAGAATCCATAGATAGATATTTAAAAGAGAATAAATATTTGAAAAAAATTAAACGCGTATGCGAAAAGGGCAGAGCAATGAAAGTGAGTAGATAATTCTTTCAGAGAGCTGGCAGCGAAACAATGGACCGAATGATCTCCTTCAGTATTGTAAGCTTCTATGAAAATAGAAAAATTAAAGAGAATAAAGGAAGAAAACAAAGAAGCAAACAGAAATTAAAATGACTGAATGAATTAGAGAATCAGTGAAAACTGTAGAAAATGGTACCTTTTTTAAACAGGAAACCTTGGAAAGCAGGTGAATGGGAAACAAAAATACACTTTTAACTTAATTCATAATTTTGGCAGACTGTAAATAGAATTTCTTTCAAGTTAGAAAGTAGTTTGCTCAGCAACAATTTAAATTATGCCCTTATTTCATAACAGATCTTAATTTGTAATTATAATTATTTTAATACATAAGAATTTGTAGGAACAGGAAAAGGCTATTGGGCTCAACAACAAAGCCATCCATTTTTTACAACAAATTGCCTTCTCACCATATCTCTCAATTTCTTCCTTTCTGGAAACACATTGGTGTAGATGTGAACTTTGTCTGACAGTGTAAACAGGTGATAGTGAATCGGCAGCCCATTTTACATCTCTCCCGATTTTCACTTCCATTGAAGTCAATAGAAATAAAAATCGGGAAAAATGTAAAACAGGCTGCCAAATCGTTATCACCCCGGTTTACATAATCACACTCAGTCAAAATCTACCCCATTGAGTTTCCTCAAGCCCAAGTCTGCTTCAAAGTCCTTCCCTGGTATCCTATTCCATGTCTATTGTCCTTTGTGTGATAAAGTTATGCCGAACTTCCCTTTTTGTTGATTTTTAAACTGTGTCTTCTGGTACTTGAACCCTTCAAAATTTACCTTTGTCAATCCCTTATAGACTATTGAACAGTTCAATTTAACCATTCAAAGCTGCACTGAAACTCAATGAGAGAACAAAGGAAATATGCATTAGGCTGCCCTTGGAATGTTCCTTTGAATCTTACACTGATCATGGATGACAATGCTTTGTAAAAGCTGGATGCGCTTTTGTTTTTAATTTATTAATGAGGCATGCATTCTTGTATAACTCGTGTGAAAGGTTCAAAAACAAAAAAAAGGATCTTGAGCTTCATAAATAGAGGTATTGAGTACAAAAGTAGAGAAGTTATGCTGAACCTTTATAAAGCGCTGGTTAGGCCACAACTGGAGTATTGCGTCCAGTTCTGGTCACCACACTTTAGGAAGGATGTAAAGGCCATTGAGAGGGTGCAGAGGAGATTTACCAGAATGGTTCCGGGGATGGGGAATCTTAGCTACAGGGACAGGTTGGAGAAGCGGGATTTGTTTTCATTAGAGCAAAGGAGGTTGAAGGGTGATTTGATAGAGGTGTACAAGATTATGATGGGTTTGGATAGGCTAGACGGGGAAAGGCTGTTCCTACTAGTTGATGGTACAAGGACTAGGGGACACAGATTTAAGGTTTTGGGCGAGAGATACAGGGGGGGACGTGAGGAAAAACATTTTTACGCAGCGAGTGGTGAGGACCTGGAATTCGCTGCCGACGGAAGTGGTGGAAACGGAGACACTCAATGTTTTCAAGGGGAGACTGGATAGGCACTTGAGGGAAATAAACTTGCAGGGCTATGGGGATAGAGCAGGCGAGTGGGACTGACTGGATTGCTCTACAGAGAGCCGGCACGGACTCGATGGGCCGAATGGCTTCCTTCTGTGCCGTATGACTCTCTGTTGTGAGGGTCAAGAGGGAATTAACTTATTTTTCACTGTTTTTCTTACTCCAAATATCTTAAAAAACCAGCATTTGCCACATCTGATGCCAATGTGCCTGAAACTGTTCTAACCTTGGCTAATGCCATTTAGGTATATTTTTTTCAGATTCAGTCTGAGTTAATGGCATGCACATTGACATTATCGACACTATATCACTAGAACTGCAGGAGACCTCCTTTTTAAAAAAAAAATGTGGGACCAGGTTTAAGGGGGAATGCTCATTGAGTTAATAAAGCTATGCAGTTATTTTTCATCTTCAAAGACATGCTGCTTATAGTACATTTCAGATTAGAGATCAAACAGTTTCTTTCTGAAGCATTGACCTTCAGGCTAAAGTTCACAGAACTCAAATTTTTTCTCAGCGAGAACTCTGCTGGAATACTGCTTATGACTCGTTGACTTACTATGCTCCAAATCATTGGCATTTCCTACTTCCAATGTGTCTGCTAAATTATATACTACTGATAAATCAGAAACCAGCTTTGACTAACTATAATGCAATTAAACTGCTTAGCTTAATACACCATCAAACTGTCTCTTGGCATTAGAGCATCTTAAAACAGGCATACAGAAACTTAACAGTTTGAACTATGCATTGTCAAAGCTCTTAATTTTCATATAACATGGAGAGATTTTGGTCAATACATTTGTTTGTTTGTTATTTAAATAATCAAAAGTTTTCACTTTGAAGTGTGCTTACCACTTTTTGAATTGAATATTGAAAAAAAAGAAGTTGCAAGTGTGGTTTTCACACATGAAACGAACAACATGTTGAAGAAAAATCTCTAATCTTCAGCTCATTTTTGTTAACAAAAATATACTTTGGCATTTTATGATATTATTGATAGCTTGTAATTTGAAATGTCAAAAAAATCCAGAAGTTCTGCTGCAAAGCTTTGAGCAGGGTCTGAAGAGCGGGACTAAGGAATTATTGAATGTCTTTGGAGCACATATTGCCTGAACTAACAGATACACTGTACAAATGCAAGTATGCACTGCCTATATGAGCTGGAATTTGAAATGAGTATATATATTTTAAAGGATAATGCTGAAGCACCTGGTTCACACGAGGCCTGTTTGAACATTTGAACTGGGATCTTTCTATATGTGCTTGCAAAGGCAATTTGGGCAATAAACATGGGTTATTGTTGCTCAAGGAATAATATGAGGTTTAACGCATTTACTTCCACCAATAAGTTAGCCATTAAATGAAATTATTATTATTATTGCATAGTTTTAAGTTGCTTAACTTGCCAAACATTGGGCGCATGAGCCTGTAATTGTAGGTCAATCCTGCTTGTAAGACATTGTGCAAGTAGTTGAGGCAACTAGCATCGATGCATTTAAGGGGAAGCTACATAAACACATGAGAAAGAAAGGAATAGAAGGATATGTTGATGGGGTTAGATGAAGAAGGGTGGGAGGAGGCTCATGTGGAGCATGGACCTGTTGGGCCGAATGGCCTTTTTCTGTACTGTAAATACTATATAATACTATGTAAAATGGCATCTCTAGCTAATAGCACCAAGAAATTAAGAATTATGCAACAAGAAGTCAAGTTATTCATCAAGGAACTGCTGTTGAGTTAGGTTTCCATTTCTGGTATCACTACAAATCCAACAAACTGGAGGCTTCATAGAAGGGCTTGAGGATAGGTAACACATCTCTCAGAATGAACAAACTTTACAAGATGTTGACCAAAGATATGATTATACCAAAATGACTACTAAGGAATGGATTACTTTTAATAACCGGACTTATGAAGTCATTGGAGGAACACCTCTAACCCTGGAAATCCTGACACTTGCAGAGGAAATAATGGCAGAACCTCTGGCTTTGGAGTCTGTGGAGGGTTTTGGTGGCTGAGATATAGGAGCACTGATTCAGGTAAACATGTCTAAGTACATATAAATGTACAAACAACTGCTCAAGACATATCAGATAATCTGTTTTTTTAATGGTGTTGGTTGAGGAGAGAAAGTTGGCCAGGACATTGGGAGAGCTCACCCACTCCTCTTTAAATCATGCCATGGGATCTTTTATATCCACACGAGAGAAAAGTTGGGGCTTCAGTTTAACGTCTCTCCAAAAGATGGCAGCTCTCACAGCGCAGCACTCCCTCGTGACTACACTGAGGTATCAGCATAGATTATATGCTCAAATCCTGGAATGGGCCTTGTGCACCAAACCTTCTGATTGAGAGGTAAGAGTGCTACCACTGAGCCAAGGCTGACACATGAAAGATTGGAGATGAGGGAGCAAACACACTGATATTATTTACAAGTGGGTGTTTCAATATTCATTTCTTTCTCCCTCCCTGAAGGCTCATACTGGAGTATAATTCCACAGGCACCATCAGCCCTTCATTACCTCAGCCAAATTGTCATTCTTTTCACCTTGTCAAAAGACCTTGTTAGCTGGTGAACAGAACGGAACATTCCCAGCAGATGCACTCAATTATAACTGTTCACTCAGGAGTTTTATAGTTGATGATAAAATGAGTGATAGTGTTTAGCTCTGTTACGGAATTAACAATAAATGAAAATTTGTTCAAATGAAATTCTGTATTCACTCCGATAAACAGATACTGCAGTGATATATATTGTAAACGAGGAATTTTGCAACTTAATGCTGTGGATAATGTGTCCCACCTGAGATCATTATCACTGGGAACCCTGACATATTCAAGCCAGCAGGTAATCAAAAAGAGGGCAAAATGTCAGTGTCCATGTGTGGTAGAGTACAATGTTAAGTGAATTTATCTGCTGGACCACTACACATAGTTTAGAACATGAGGCATAGAACTGTGAGCAAAGCGTTGAAATATGGGGGGAAAAATTTGTGTACGCCAAGAGAATTGCTGGTGTCAGTGGCAACTCGAGTTAACGGCCACAGTGCTACCAGCCAAAAATTAGCGCTGGGGGTTGGTGATGTGTAGCACGTTGCTAACTTACCATGCAACGCCCTTCTATTGGCATTAATGGAGGCCTCCGACCCGAAGTTCCCGTCAACAGTTGGCGTTGCAGCTTCTTACAGCCTGTGGGAGCGAGGCTGTGGTGTTTGCAAGGCATTGTGGGCAATTAAAGGGGCTATGAATTAAAGGGGCAATGCATTCAGAACTAATAAAAATTACAATGCAGTGAAAAAATGCAGCTATCAGCCCTTATTGTCTTTCAATTACAATTTTACCATTAAAAAGAAGTCCCAAATGGGAATCTGCAGCACTTAAAGCCAAATTCTCTTCCGAACCTCAAAAAATGGGAAAAGTGCTTCAGCACTAGCAAAAATGGCTCAGCAAGCCAGGGAATGGGCACCCAGGGTCTCGCACGCAGCACTCCAGCTTTGTGCAGGGGGGCAACACTGCAAGAGAGGTCCTCTACCCACAAGGGCCAGGTGACCCTCCAGAAAGGAGGATGTAGGAGCAGATCACTGAGGCCGTCACTGCCACCAGTGTCACCTCCAGTGCCCAAAGAAGCTTCATGACCTCAGAGCACTGGTCAAGGACCGTGAATGCATCTTCAAAAGCCATCTCCTACCAACTGCAACACTAGCCTCTCACACTTCTGAATGCACGACTCCCCCTCACCCCACATCACTCGCCTACCAACAATCTGTACCAATCACGAGGCACATCTCCCAATCCTAGCCTCACCCCCTTGGAGGAGACGGTGCTGGCCATTCTTGGCAGGGGCATGGCTGAGCCTTTGGTCAGCGGCAGGGCTGAAAGGATGCAAGATGCTGGTATCCTCATATGTTATCCTCCTTCTGGCATGCACCTCTTGCTTTCCCGCCGTCCACTCACCATAACTCCACCCTTGTGCCTTCCTCATTTCACACACCCAAGAGATGCAGCCTCCCGAGCCAATGGTTGACCAAGAAGAGGGAGAGGAGAGTGACGAAGAAGAAGCTGATTGATTTGATACTCCCAGCCACCAGCTCCTCATGGTCGACCAGCAAGGCCATTTGCAGTGTCACCCACTGAAAGTCAGCAGCCTTCCACCAGCCATGCTGCAGCCACTGGGGTAGCACTGTGTGACATCAGTAGGATAGGCAAAAGCACACACAAGACAGCCACTAAGAGAATGTATAAGGATGATGAGTTGATTTCTTGATGTCATATTGGAAGGATGGATGTATAAACGGTGGGCAACACGGTGGCATAGTGGTTAGCACTGGTGCCTCACAGCGCCAGAGACCCAGGTTCGAATCTGACCTCGGGTGACTGTCTGTGTGGAGTTTGCACATTCTCCCCGTGTCTGCGTGGGTTTCCTCCGGGTGCTCCGGTTTCCTCCCACAGTCCAAAAATGTGCGGGTTAGGTTGATTTGGCTATGATAAATTGACCCTTAGTGTTAGGGGGGGATTAAATATGTGGGGTTATGGGGATAGGATGGGATATGTTAGGGGGAATTAAATACGTGGGATTACGGGGGTAGGGTGGGATATGTGTACTGTGGGGATTAAAGCAGGGACAGGGTACTGGATTTGAATGATCAGCCATGATCGTATTGAATGGTGGAGCAGGCTCGACGGGCCGAATGGCCTGCTCCTAGTTTCTATGTTTCTATAAAGTTGGATTGGAAAGTTTGCTTTGTGTTGGCTTTTATTTCAGCATTGTGGCCTAGAGGACGCTGTGATGGTCAGTAACAGAGGGAAGGTAAGGTGTGAGACAAATGTTGAAAGGGGAATTGGGGTTGTGTTCACTGGTACCGCAGTGATTCCATCCTGGATATCCCAGCCACAAAGAGACTGTCTGGGATGCATCCTTCCGTATGCTTCCTCCTCTTCTGCTTCTTCTTCTGTGTCTTCCTCGTCCCTCTGTGAGCAGATGCTGTAAATCTGAAATTACAGCGTAAAATGCTGGAAATATTCAGCAGGTCAGTAAATGCAAGATAATGGCCCAAAAATTCGGCCAAATACGGGAGAGTACCCGCTGCGTACTCACCCGTATTCGGTCCCGAAGTGCCGGTTTCCTGCATGCACTGCGCATGCGCGGGAAACCGGCACTTCTGGTATGGCGAAGGGGGCGGTTTCTAGGTGAACCGCGTGCGCACTACAGGCTGTGCGCATGCAGCACACTTAGATTTTTTTTCAGGTTTCAACGCGAGGGTAAGTATGGAAGATTTTACACAAGAAAAAAGGAGGCGTAAGACCCCTTTTGAACAAGGTAAGTAGTTAATTAAGTATAATTTTTAATTTTTTTCAACAGGTTTATCTTTTTTAGAGACTTTAAAGAAAGGTAAGTTTATTTTTAGAACTTTTAAAAAAAAATTAATTTTTTCAAAAATTTAAATTTTTGTTTAAAGTGGTTAATTTATTTAACTATAGTTATTTTATTAATGTGATGGTTTTTTTAAAATTTATTTGAGGTTTAGCTGTTCTTTTGGGGTCTCTTTCAATTCACAGATTTGACAGGTCTCCTGTCAAATCTATGAATGAAAGATGATGTGCTGCCATTGGCTCTCCATGGCCCACGTGATCCCAGAGGTCACATCGCACTAACTGCGCCCCTGGGACACGTACACACTGCGCGCCGGCACTAGGGAGAGGCCCAGGACCCAAAGTTCCTGTGGGCCCAAAACACAACGGCCGGCGCGGAGTGTGATATCGCGCGCGATCCTTACCCCCGCGGCAAGCCTCCGAGTCAAATTTCTGGGCCATTAACTTCATTTTAAGACAATTAGGGGGAAAAATTCGGTTGCTTGCTAATGGGGCACAAAGCAACTAGTGCCTGGGCGCGGCAATGTTTGCGCCATTCGCGAAATTGACCAGACATTTTGCGGCGGCGCTAAACACTACCACCATGATCTCCTGCGCCCGCAGATCGTGACGTCAGTCGAGCGTGCAACGCCCCAGTAGCGCCCCGGACCGGATATTGAGTGGCGCCCCCTGCCTTACTACCTGCCGCTAGCAACGACAGGTTGAGGGGAGCGTTTTGCAGTCGGGAAGGGACTGGGGGAGCGCTATTTAAAGGCGACCGCTTCCTGCCTTTTTTTGTCGGCGACATTTTTGCACCACGCATTCTGAAGAGAGAGAGAGACTTCTGGAGAGATTCAACGCTGTGTGAAGGAGTTTTGGGTACTGAGCAGCACTTTGCAGGTTCATTTTGATTTGACCTTCCTTGCATCGATTTAGAAGAGACTATGGGGGCTGCACTCTGAGCTCTTTCCCTGGGCCTCTCCATTATTCTTTCCAGCAGATTTGATGTACAGGTCTCTCCAAGCCGAGATTCAAGGCTGCAATGAGCAGGGTGTGGATGGAGAGCAAGATTGACCCTCCCCTTTAAGAACTGGCCGGCGCCAGTGTGTCTGTGTTCCATTGCTGACTGACATCAAATGAGCTTCGCCAGTGCTCTGAGGTAGCGCTTCGCTCCTCGGCGTTAGCGCTCCAATCACCTCCAGGGGCGATAGAAGCCAAGTTTGCAGTCAGAGGTGATAATTAGCGCCAGGCGCTAAACTTTGCGCCCGGCCGATAATTGCGCCCCAAAAGGGGCGATACCGAATTTCTCCCCCACATCTTTTAATTGATGTGAGAGTTTGGGCAGTGTAGACATTTCAGTAGCTCATGTACTGAGATTCCTGGTCATAGGGGCATGCATGCAAGTCTTGTGCCCACTCTACTTTGGAACAGAGGGCAGGTGAAGAAAGGAAAAATTGATCTGCACCTCCTTTTGACCAGTCAGTGAATAGCACTGACAGCTCAGACTAGAGAGGGAAGTGTGGCACCAAGAAATGTCATTAGATTAAAAAACTTTAAATAAATCATTTGGATATCTGACTAATTTTTTGAAAAAGTCAATGCTTCATAACTATGAAAACCTGCAAACTCAAAGTTACAAACATGGACTGAATCGAATTAACTGGATAAAGGGTTAAAATGTCTCTCTAGTGATTTGTTAACTGAACCCTATCAGTGCTGATAGGATTGCTTGTCAGGCAATGACGGAAATGCGAAAAGAGTCTGTTAACTCTTTCAGGAGATATTTTCATTACTGTTTTCAATTCCTGAGTCCCCTACTGCAGTTGGAGCCAGGCAATCTTCTATACAGGTGGCTGAGTAGCGGAATCATCACGAACTGCCAGGTTCCCATTTACTTTGGGGGCTAATCAAAGCAAAGATCATTGAATTTTACAGTACAAAAAGAGGCCATTTGATCTATTTGCCTGTGCCACCTCTCTGAAAGATCTACCTACTTACCCTGCTCTCTCCCATTCACTTCTAATTTTATTTTCAAACACTTATCCACACCCCTTTTCAAAGCTATTATGGATGCCAATTATATAGGTATGAGGGGCAAGTTGGCTATGGTAGATTGGGAAATTAGATTAAAAAGTATGACGGTAGATAAGCAGTGGCAAACATTTAAAGAAATATTCCAAAATTCTCAACACGGTGGCATAGTGGTTAGCACTGTTGCCTCACAGCGCCAGGGACCTGGGTTCGAATCTGGCCTCGGGTGACTGTCTGTGTGGAGTTTGCACATTCTCCCCGTGTCTGCGTGGGTTTCCTCCGGGTGCTCTGGTTTCCTCCCACAGTCCAAAGATGTGCGGGTTAGGTTGATCTGGCTATGATAAACTGACCCTTAGTGTTAGGGGGATTAAATACATGGGGTTATGGGGATAGGGTGGGATATGTGTCGGTGCAGGCTTGATGGGCCGAAATGGCCTCTATCTGCACTGTGGGGATTCTATGATTCTGTGATTCTGTGAATATACATCCCATTGAGAAATAAAAATTCCATGGGAAAAGTGATCCATCCATGGCTAACTAAAGAAGTTAAGGATGTTATTAGATTAAAAGAAGAGGCTTCTAATGTTGCTAATAATAAGCCTGAGGGTTGGGAGAGCATTAGAAACCAGCAAAGGATGACCAAAAAATTGATAAAAAGGGAGAAAATAGAATGAGAGTAAATGAGCGAGAAATATAAAAACTGATTGTAAGAGCTTCTACAAGTATGTAAAAAGGAAGAGAGTAGCAAAAGGAAGCATTGGTCCCTTAGAGGCTGAGACAGGTGAAATTATAATGGGGAATAAGGAAATGGCAGAGACTTTAAACAAATATTTTGTATCTGTCTTCACAGTAGAAGACACAAAAAACATACCAAAGATAGTGGGGAACCAAGGGCTAATAAGAGTGAGGAACTTAAAGTAATTAAGATCAGTAGAGAACTAATGGCAAAAAAAAGCCGACAAATCCCCTGGACCTGATGGCCTACTTCCTAGGGTTCTAAAAGAGATGGCTGTAGAGATAGTGGATGCATTGATTGTGATCTTCCAAAATTCCCTAGAATCTAGAAGGGTCCTAGCAGATTGGAAGGTAGCAAATGTAACCGCGCTATTTAAGAAAGAAGGGAAAGAGAAAACAGGGAATTGCAGGCCAGTTAGCCTGACATCAGTCGTCGGGAAAATGCTGGAATCCATTATTAAGGAAGTGGTAACAGGGCATTTAGAAAATCATAATGGCCCAGAAATTCCGCGGGCGGAGGGCTGCGATTCGGAAAATCTGCGCCTGGACCGGAAGGCTCCCGGGAGGCGCAGAATTCCGTTGCTGTGCCTCTTCAAACTGCTGGTGTGCAGGGCACGCGTATCCCAGGGGCGCAGCTAGTTCACAGCATCCCTGGGATCACGTGGGCCATGGGGAGCCAATCAGAGCAGAGAATCTCCATTCATAGATTTGACAGGAAGACCTGACAAATCTATGAATAGAGATCAGCCCCAAAACATAAGTAAAATTTCAAATAAATTAAAAAAAAATCACATTTTTAAAATGACTATAAATTACATAAATTAACTATTTTAAACAAAAATTAAAATTTTTGAAAAAAATAATTAAAGTTTTTAACGGGGCTAAAAATAAACTTACCTTTCTTTAAAGTATTTTAAAATGATAAATCAGTGGAAATTTAAAAAAAAACTTTCTTAATCTATTAGCCTGCTAAAAGCAGGCCTTGCGCCTGTTTTTCTAGGCGCAGCTGTTCCCGACTTACCTGGACTCAAGCCAGTGTGAAAAAAACGGAAGTTTCTAACGTACGCGCTGCCTATCCGGCACAGGCGTTTGACCTGGGAAGCCCTTTCTGCAGAGAATGGAAGTGCCAGTTTCCAGCACATGCGCAGTGCATGCGTAAAACCGGCACTTCCGTTGGCCCTACGGGTGAGTACACAGCGCGTACACACCCGTAGGGAACGGAATTTCTGGGCCAATATGATTAGGCAGAGTCAACATGGTTTTATGAAAGGGAAATCGTGTTTAACAAATTTATTAGAGTTTTTTGAGGATGTAACTAGCAGGGTAGATAAAGGGGAACCAGTGGATGTAGTATATTTGGATTTTCAAAAGGCACTCAATAAGGTGCCAGATAAAAGGATGCTACGCAAGATAAGGTCTCATGGGTTTGGGGGAAATATATTAGCATGGATAGAGGATTGGTTAACAGACAGAAAACAGAGAGTAGGGATAAATGGGTCATTTTCCAGTTGGCAGGCTGTAACTAGAGGGGTGCCGCAAGGATCAGTGCTTGGGCCTCAGCTATTTACAATCTATATTAATGACTTCGATGAAGGGACCGAGTGCAATGTATTCAAGTTTGCTGACGATACAAAGCTAGGTGGGAAAGCAAGCTGTGAGGAGGACACGAAGGGGGAAAAATTCATTATAGCCCAGGAATGGGCGGTAACTTTTGAATAGTTTGAGAATTAGGGACAAGCGCTAATGCTTCCGACGGCAAGCAAAATTCAGTCTCATTGCACGAAGAAAGGATTGGAGCACTACATCAAGCGCTAATGGCCTAGCTCAGTGGCATTAAACGCAAAGCGCTGACCAATATCAGGTGCAGTCTAATCACAAGTCGTCATTGCCACAGGCTCTTTCCAGTTCTTAAAGGGGAGGTTCGTTGATGCTGCAGAACCTCATTCTCATCATTGCTGGCTGTGCAGCCGTCTCAGCCAGCAGCAGCAGGTCAAGGAGAAGGAGCTGGACGACTAAAGCAGTCGTAATGATGGCAGATCCACACCCCAGGGAGAGAGCCCGCAGATTCTGCGACCATGCATTGGAGTCCTTGGAGTTTGCAGTGGAAAGACGGAGGGCGGTGCTGTACCCGACAAGTGGCAGGAGGCCCTCACTGCAAGTCTTCCGTACCATGTGGAGGGAGGTAGCCCAGCATGTCTCGGGCAGCACTGTGGTCCTCAGGACCCACACAGTGCAGGAAGAAATTTAACGACCTCACTCGGGTGGTCAGTGTGAGTCAATGCTTCAACAAATGCAACATACCACCATCTGAACCATAGTCTGCACACACTGCCCAAAGCACCACACCCCCAGCACTCACCTACCAACAATCTCTACCGACCAACACTCACACCCACATCTCACACCTTGCACACAATGACAGCTATTCAACTATGGCAGGCACATCACCCAAACACATTGCTCCACACTCACTCACACACTTTCCTTTCTCTTGCAGGCCAAGGTGGCTCACAACAGGAGGGAGCAGGAGCGCACAGGAGGGAGCAGGAGCACAGGCTGGGTACAAGCCAACACCCAACCATTGTCTGAGCTAGAGACTCGAGTACTGCAGATTATTGGGCGCCAGGTGGTGGGCGCTGTGGCCACCGGCGATGTTGACCCCCTTGGGGACAACAACGGTATGTTCATCCCTACTCCTTCTTCTCACATCCCACTTCCCCCTCACCCCACAAGCCTTTTGCACTTTCCAGCTAATCATGCTGTATGCATGCATTTCTCCCTTCCTGCCACCTCCCCTCACCTTAACCCGAATCTTGTGCCTTTATGCTTTCAGATAATGAGCAAGCACCTGAGCAGCCTGTCCCTGAGGGCACCGTTGAGAGCGAGGTGGGACAATAGGAGGAGGAAGAAGACACCACGTCACTGCATGTCTCACCCGCAGGCAGCAGCTCAGATACTGGCACTACGCATTCTTTAGAGGCTAGTATAGTAGTGGGATATGCACCAGGGACGAGCAGGCTGCAGCAAGACCAGGGGGAAAGGGTAGCTCGGGAACCAGCTCCCCGGAGGACGAGTTCGCGCGCGAGTTCTGCTGCACAGGACTCAGATGAGGACCTCGATGGGGAGGCCTTTAGAAGAAGGGTGATGGGCATGCACACGGAGATGATAGGTGCAATGGCAAGGGTGCACGAGAGCTTCTTGGCAATGGTAAGAAACGTGGAGGAGTCCGCCTCCAACACTGCACAAAGCTCTGCGCACACCATGGAGCCCATCATTTCCAGTCTGCAAAGGATGGTGGACTCCCAGAGAGTCTGTGGTGACCCAGATTGATGCCACGTGTGATGGGCGATCTGGCAGCTTCCATTGCAGCACAGGCGGAAGTGACGCAATGTCTTAGTGCTGTAATGCAGTCTGCTTGGTGGCATCCAATCTCAGACTGCTCTCATGCAGTCTCAGCTTGATGCCACGCAAGCTCTGACTGCTGTCATCATGGCTGGTTCTACCACTGTCGACTGGGGCTTTCACGGTATCGCAGCAGGCCAGCAATCTGTGCTGCAACAGATTGCTAGGGATGCTGAGGTGCTGCCCCGGGGGAGTGGCAGTGGGTCAGTGGAGCAGGAACCTGCTGTCCTCTCTCAAGATAACAGCATTCCTGCTCCCACTACTGCCACTCCGCCATTGCCCTTGTCACTGCCTGTCATCCAGCCAGCCCAGACCGCTGCCGCCCATGCTGAGGTGGTGCAGTCTACAGCCGGGCCTTCCAAGTGCAGAGCTGGTCGAGGGCGTCCTGCAAGGCCATCTGAAGTCTCCTGCACGGACTCTCAGGAGCCTTCCACCAGCCCTGCTGCACCCACTGGGCCAACACTTCATAGGAGCACTAGAGTAGGCAAAGGCACAGTAACGACAGGCACTAAGGGATTGCACAAGGGTGAATAGGTAATATTGTTGTTGTAAATATGTGTTCACTGATTATTGATAAATTTATTAATTCAGTTTGGATTATTTTGTGGTGTCTCTCATTTCAGCTTTGTGCTGTGATATGGCCTGCGACAGGGATGGAATGATGGGGATGTGGTGAGCAATGGGGATCTGGGGTTTAATTTATTGGAACCGCAGTCTGATGAGGCGGTCACGGACCGCCCTTCCGGAAGGCTGATTGAGTGGCTGCCTCCTCCCTCGCTTCTGTTCCTCCTCCTCCTCCTCATCGTTGTCTTCTCACTCTTCCTCCTCCTGAAGTGGTCCCGCAATCCCTGGTGGCAAGGGCTGTACCCTCATAATGGCCAAGATGTGGAGCATGCAGCAGACCATGACGAAATGGGTCACCCACTCAGCTGAGTACTGGATGGCTGCTCCTGAGCGGTCAAGGCAGCGGAACCGTTGCTTGAGCACCCCGATGGTCTGTTCGATAATGTTCCTGGTGGCAGCATGGTTCTCATTATATGAGTGCTGGGCAGGAGTGTTGGGGTTGCGGAGGGGAGTCGTGAACCAGGTGGAAAGCGGATAACCCTTGTCTCCAACCAGCCAGCCGCGCACTTGACATGGTGGCTGGAAGAGTGCCGGCACACTGGCCTGGCGAAGGATGAAGGCATCATGGCGGCTGCCAGGATAGCGGGCATTCACATTGAGGATTCGCTGTCTGTGGTCGCACACCAACTGCACATTAAGTGAATGGTAGCCATTGCGGTTACGGAAGATCTCAGAATTGTTATGTGGTGCCCGCAAAGCCACGTGGGTGCTGTCAATGGCGCCCTGCACCATGGGGAATCCCACTATCCTGGCAAAGCCTCATGCACATTCGTCCTGCTTCTCTCTGGTGATGGGGAAGGAAATGTAGTCCCTTCTCCCACTGTAGAGAGCCTTTGTGATGTCCCGGATGCAGCGATGGACGGCGAACTGCGAGATGTTCGTTATATCTCCTGTTGCAGACTGGAAGGATCGCTGGCGAAGAAATTGAGGGCCATGCTGACCTTGACTGCCACTGACAGAGCCGTGGTCACCCTGATCTGAGGCTGGAGGTCTGGTTGCAGGAGGTGGCAGAGTTCTGTGACCACCTCCTTGCTGAAGTGGAGCCTTCTAATACACTGCTCCTCGCTTAATTGGAGGTAAGAGAAGTGCTCTCGGAATACCCTTAGAGGGTAAGGCCTCCTGTTGAGGGCCCTCATGGCCCTTCTCCTCACTCTGGCCACATGTTCCAATCCTTCTCGTTCCCTCTCGATCCTGGGGAGCGAGATCGACTGCCAGTATAGCCCCCATTAATGTAACCAAGTATAGCAATTTGATATGTTGTGAGAATAAATGTAACTAATTGTTAGGAGCCAGAATGCTCCTGATACTGAACAACCTTTAAATGACTGAATTAAACTGTTGCACAATGTCAAACTGACAAGACAGCAGTGAAACACTACTAACCTGATAGCTGCTACTCATTACTCATAATCACTTTAAGTGGCGCCCCTGGAGCCGGCATCTGCCTGCTTGACGCCTCCTCTCCCTGTTGCTGTCAGGACGAGGTGCTAAGACAGGGGGGGACAATTAATTTTGCAGGTCAGGCGCCCAGTGAGCGTTGCACGCTCACTGACGTCACGATCTGCCTGGCGCTGAGGACCCCAGCGATAACTTGTAGATGCGGCGCTACGGGGGGCCGGATTTGGCGTGCGTCGCAGGATTCACCTCACCTCGACGCTACTGCATCAGCGCCACATTAGCGCCCCTGTCAGGCGCTAACTGAAGACGCTAACCAACTGAATTTTTCCCCCAAAGAGCCTGCAAAGGGATATAGACAGTTAAGTGAGTGGGAGATGAAGTATAATGTAGGGAAATGTCAGGTTATTCACTTTGGTAGGAAGAATAGAAAAACAGAATATTTTTTAAATGGTGAGAAACTATTAAATGTTGGTGTTGAGAGAGATTTAGGTGTCCTCGTACAGGAAACACAGAAAGTTAGCATGCAGGTACAGCAAGCAATTAGGAAGGCAAATAGCATGTTGGCCTTTATTGCAAGGGGTTGGAGTACAAGAGTAAGGAAGTCTTACTACAATTGTACAGGGCTTTGGTGAGACTGCACCTGGAGTACTGTGCATAGTCTTGGTCTCCTTATCTGAGAAAGGACATACTTGCCTTAGAGGCGGTGCAACAAAGGTCCACTAGATTGATCCTGGGCATGACAGGGTTGTCCTATGAGGAGAGATTGAGTAGATTGGGCCTATACTCTCTGGAGTTTAGCAGAATGAGAGGTGATCTCATTGAAAAGAACTATGTGGGAGAAATTCAGTATCGCCCCATTTGGGGCGCAATTATCAGCCGGGCGCAAAGATTAGCGCCTGGCGCTAATTATCGCCACCGACTGCAAACTTGACTTTTATTGCCCCTGGAGGTGATTGCAGCGCTATATCAGGCGCTTCACACCTGTCTTAAGGTGCAAATGCCGAGGAGCGAGGCGCTACCTCAGAGCGCTGGCAAAGCTCATGTAATGTCAGTCAGCAATGGAACACACACACAATGGCACGGGCCAGTTCTTAAAGGGGATGGTTAATCTTGCTTTCCATCCACATCCTGCTCATTGCAGCCTTGAATCTCGGCCTGGAGAGACCTGCACATCAAATGTGCTGGAAAGAACAATGGAGAGTACCAGGCAAAGAGCTCAGAGTGCAGCCCCCACAGTCTCTGCTAAATCGATACAAGGAATGGCAAATCAAAATGAACCTGCAAAGTGCTGCTCAGTACCCAAAACTCCTTCACACAACGTTGAATCTCTCCAGAAGTCTCTCCCTCTCTCTCTCAGAATGCGTAGTTCAAAAATGGCACCAACAATAAAAGGCAGGAAGCGGACACCTTTAAATAGCGCTCCCCCTTTCCCTTCATGACTGCAGAACGCTCCCCTCAACCTGTCGTTGCTAGCGTCAGGCGGTAAGGCAGGGGGCGCCACTCAATATCCGCTCCGGGGCGATACCGGGGCGTTGTGCACTCGAGTGACGTCATGATCTGCCGACGCAGGAGATCGTGGCGGTAGTGTTTAGCACCGCCGCAAAATGTCTAGTTAATTTCGCGAGCGGCGCAAACTTCGCCGCGCCTGGGCGCTAGATGCTTTGCGCCCCATTAGCGCCCTCTTAAGGCGCTAACGGGAGGCGCAACCAACTGAATTTTTCCCCCATAAGATTCCAAGGGGTATTGACAAGGTAGATGCTGAGAGGTTGTTTTCCCTGGCTGGAGAGTCTAGAACTAGGGGTCATAATCTCAGGATAAGGGGTCAGCCATTTAAGACTGAGATGAGAGGAATTGCTTCACTCAGAGGGTTGTGAATTTTTGGAATTCTCTACCCGAAAGGGCTGTGGATGCTGAGCCGTTGAATATATTCAAGGCTGAGATAGATAGGTTTTTGGACTCTAGGGGAATCAAGGGATATGGGGATCAGGGCGGAAAGTGGAGTTGAGGTCGAAGATCAGTCATGATCTGATTGAATGGTGGACCAAGCTCGAAGGACTGTATGGTCTACTCCTGCTCCTAATTCTTATGTTCTTGTGTTCTTATTTCCACATTAATACAGTGACTACACTCCAGAAGTACTTCATTGGCTGTAAAGTGCTTTGAGACGTCCGGTGGTCATGAAAGGTGCTATATAAATGCAAGTCTTTCTTTCTTTCTACCACTGTTTCTGGTAGGGCAACAAACCTCTGCATAAAAAAAAATTATCCTAACCTCTCTCTTTTGATAGACATTAAGGGAAATGTATAGTTACAGTTTAAAAAAGTTGAAACATAAATACTTACAAAATTAAATTGTTTGATTTTAAAAATGTTTAGGACCCCCCTCCCTCTAGACAGCTATTCCAGTCTTCTCTGTTCTAGTTGGGTCAGGCACAATGACAGACTGATGAAGGGGTGTTGAATGCAACAGCTTCTGATGTACCAGAGGAAGCAGGCTAGTTTGCAGGTGGGCAGTGATGTAATGCTGAAACTCACTGCACTCATCTCCATTGATAATACTGACCTTATTGGGATAGCAGGAATAGTACTCTGTGTTAGCATAGAAGATAGGAGCAGGAGTAGGCCATTCGGCCTCTCGAGCCTGCTCCGCCATTTAATGAGATCATGGCTGATCATCCAAATTCAGTACCCTATCCCTGCTTTCTCCCCATATCCCTTGATCCCTTTAGCCTTAAGAAATATATCTATCTCCTTCTTGAATATATTTAATGAATTGGCCTCAACTGCCTTCTGTGGTAGAGAATTCCACAGGTTCACCACTCTCTGGGTGAAGAAATTCCTCCTCATCTCAGTCCTAAATGGCTTACCCCTTATCCTTAGACTGTGACCTCTGGTTCTGGACCCCCCCCGCCATCGGGAACATCCTTCCTGCATCTAGTCTGTCTAGTCCTGTTAGAATTTTATAAGTTTCAATGAGATCCCCTCTCATTCTTCTAAACTCTAGCGAATATAAGCCTAATCGACCCAATCTCTCTTCATACGTCATTCCTGCCATCCCAGGTATCAGTCTGGTAAATCTTCGCTGCACTCCCTCCATGGCAAGAACATCCTTCCTCAGATAAGGCGACTAAAACTGCACACAATACTCAAGGTATGGTCTCACCAAGGCCTTGTACAACTGCAGCAAGACATCCTTGCTCCTGTACTCGAATCCTCTCGCTATGAAGGCCAACATACCATTTGCCTTCTTAACCGCCTGCTGCACCTGCATGCTTACCTTCAGCGACTGGTGCACAAGGACTCCCAGATCTCGTTGCACTTCCCCTTTTCCCAATCTATTGCCGTTCAGATAATAATCTGTCTTCCTGTTTTTGCCAGCAAAGTGGATAACCTCGCATTTATCCACATTATACTGCATCTGCCATGCATCTGCCCAATCACCCAACTTGTCCAAATCATACTGGAGTTTCTCTGCATCCTTCTTACAGCACACACGCCCACCCAGCTTTGTGTCATCTGCAAACTTAGAGATATTACATCTAGTTCCCTCGTCTAGTTCATTAATATATATTGTGAATAGCTGGGGTCCTAGCACCGATCCCTGTGTTACCCCACTAGTCACTGCCTGCCACTCGGAAAAAGACCCGTTTATTCCAACTCTTTGCTTCCTGTCTGCCAACCAGTTCTCTATCCAAATCAGTACCTCACCCCCAATCCCATGTGCTTTAACTTTGCACGCTAATCTCTTATGCGGGACCTTATCGAAAGCCTTCTGAAAGTCCAAGTACACCACATCCACTGTTTCTCCCTTATCTATTCTACCAGTTACATCCTCAAAAAATTCCAGTAGATTAGTCAGGCATGATTTCCCTTTTGTAAATCCATGTTGACTTTGTCTGATCCTGTCACTGTTTTCCAAGTGCTCTGCTATTACATCTTTTATAATGGACTCTAGCATTTTCCCCACTACCGATGTCAGGCTTACCAGTCTATAATTCCCCGTTTTTTCTCTACCACCTTTTTAAATAGTGGGGTTACATTAGCTACCCTCCAATCCATGGGAACTGTTCCAGAGTCCATAGAATTTTGAAAGATGACCAGCAATGCATCTACTATTTCTAGGGCCACTTCCTTAAGTACCCTAGGATGTAGATTATCAGGCCTGGGGATTTATCGGCCTTCAATCCCGTCAATTTCCCTAACACCATTTCCCTACAAATTGTGATTTCATTCAATTCCTCCCTCTCATTAGACCCTATGTTCCCCGACATCTCTGGGAGTTTATTTGTGTCCTCCTTTGTGAAGACAGAACCAAAGTATGTATTTAATTCGTCAGCCATTTCTTTGTTCCCCATTATAAATTCCCCTGATTCTGACTGCAAGGGACCTACGCTTGACTTCACCAATCTTTTTCTCTTCACATATCTATAGAAGCTTTTACAGTCAGTTTTTATGTTCCCTGCAAGCTTACTCTCATATTCTATTTTCCCCCTCTTAATTAATCCCTTTGTCCTCTTTGCTGAATCCTAAACTGCTCCCAATCCTCAGGTTTGCTGATTTTTCTGGCCAATTTATATGTCCTCTCCTTGGATCTTATGCTATCCCTAATTTTCCTTGTTAGCCATGGTTGAGTCATCTTTTTTGTTTTATTTTTATGCCAAACAGGGATGAACAAATTCTGTAGTTCATCCATGCGATCTTTAAATGTTTGCCATTGCCTAACCACCGTCAGCCCTTTAAGTAACGCTCCCGAATCCACCCTAGCCAACTCGCGCCTCATACCATCATAGTTTCCTTTATTTAAATTCAGGATCCTAGTCTCTGAGTCAACCACTTCACTCTCCATCTTAATGAAGAATTCTATCATATTATGATCGCTCCTCCCCAAGGGGCCTCGCACAACAAGATTGCTAACTAATCCTTTCTCATTACATAATACCCAGTCTAAGATGGCCTGATCTCTAGTTGGTTCCTCGACATATTGGTCCAGGAAACCATCCCGTATACACTCTAGGAATTCCTCCTCCACAGTATTGTTACTAATTTGGTTAGCCCAATCTAAGTGTTTATCTTAAACTTAATAAAACCTTAACAGTAGAACAATCAGGATACTAAAGTTCTACGATCAGAATTACCAAATTAATTCATACGTTTGTGTAGGCTCTCTAATTTGATTTAGAGCCAAAGAAGTTTTCAGTACAGAATGAGGCCATTTGGCCCAGCATGTCTGTGCTGGCTCTTTGCTAGAGAAATCCAAAAGTAATTCCAATGCCTGCTCTCTTCCCACAGCCCTGTATCTTCCTCTGCTTCAAGTATTTATCCAATTTTCCCTTAAAAGATGTTATGTTCTCTACCTCAACTATTGTCTATGGCAAAGCATTCCATGCGCTAATAACACTCTGCATTAAAAATGTTCTCTTAACCACACTCTTTGTTACCCCAAGCAAAGGAAATAGTCTTTCGTCCTCCACCTATCAAAACCCTTCATAATTGTAAAAGCCTCTATTAAATCCATTAATTTTCTCTGCTCCAGTGAACATAGTTCCAGTATCTCAGGTTTCACCTTATAACTATAGTTTCTCATCCCTAGTATCATCTTTGTGAATCTATGCTGTATGCTCTGGATTGTTTTAATGCCCTTATTATAATGGGGCACCCAAAACTGCACACAGTACTCTAACTGTGGCCTAACCATTGCCGTGCAAAAATTTATCATAATCTCTTTGCTCTCGTACTCTATTTCTCTATTTATAAAACAGGGCTTTATCTATCTGTTCTCTGTTCATCTATACACTTCAGCATCTTTCCATTGACTTTATACACCCATTTATTGTTTTTCCTTCTAAAATGCATCATGTCACACTACCTACATTAAATTGCATCTGCCACCAATTTACTTGTTAATCTGCGTGGCCATGCTGCCGTGCAGCGGTCTGGATGTCCCGCGCAGGCCACTCACTGGCTTTTAAATAGAAAAAACGCGCATGCACGGAAATTTGAATGGGCTGCGCATCCCATTAAAGGGGCCACGCATCCAAAAAGAAATTAGTAGGAACATTGTCTACCACCTGTCTTCCCATTCTGCAAACCTGTCTTTCTTCCTGAAGCCTTTTACAATCCTCCTCACTGTTTGCCAACTTTTGTGTCGTCTACAAATTTTTGTATCATACGCCATATGCCCAAGTCCAAGTCATCTATATACATCATGAACAAAAGTGGACCCAGCACTAATATCTGGGGTATACCACTTCCAACCCTTCTCCAATCTGAGTAACAACCCTTAATGCTAACCCTTTGTTCCCTATACATGCCAATACATCTCCTTTCATACCATGCACCTGGGTTAGTTCATGCTTTTAAACCTCTGGAATGGGATTCAAACCTATCTTCCACCGATTGGATGAAAGTTTTTTCCCTTTGCTACCCATAGGTGTTCTACTTGAAATAAGTTTGAGTTGTCTAAACCCAGTTTCTAGATAGGCATGGGCCGACAGCATAACACTACCTCTAATTTAGCACTAATGAATAGATGGCTGATGTGGGAAATGAGAAAAATTCACTTTAATGCAGTCGGGGTGCTTTTCTGAAGTTGGGGCTAAGGCATATTATTGTGGTGGAGTAGAACAATCTGCATCTAACTATGTTATTCATGACCTGGGAGTGTTTGGTGCTGTCAAAAGGTTGCTTGAGATGGAAAGTGTTTAATTCCCCAGCACCAACATCCCTCACCTTAGAGGGAAAAAGATTGTGTGAACCTGCCCTGATTGTTCATTTGGAAACGGCAGCATATGCTTTAACCATACAGGCAGAAGCTCCCAATTTGGATTCCTAGACATAGGATCAGTTGGGGAGCAGCTGCTCTGCTGCATCTCAATCTGAGATCTGTCATCAAGTTGCAGCCTTGTCACCTGATGATTGCCTTGGGCTCGTTGCAACCTTGCCTGTAACACCCACAGTTTGGACTCCTGATTTACGCATTGACATTTGCAAAGTGAAACCTCAGGAGAAGCAGCTGTTGATTATTTTGCTTTGTTCATGACTTTGTATTATAGCTGTTCAGGGCATGTTCAGTTACTGTGCACAAGCTGACAATGCCCACGCTATGCTGGGTTGGCTGGTACATTATGTGGGTGGGGAGGGATCAGGTGGTTGTCTCCATTTTTGGGTCTGACGAAAATATCTTCCTACATGGCACTGATCCTTGCAATGATTAATACGGCTTTAGATGTAACATTTGGAGTATTGTTTAGTCAGATTGTTTAAGCAGAGAACGTAGCCATATCAACAGTTCAGAGGATAATAAACAGCTCCTGAATCAAAACAGTGGCTTCAGGCTCAATTATTAACATTGAAGAATCACTTTTTTGATGAATAAACATGCTCTTGAATTACCAAACTTATTGCTATTATACTAATATGCAACCTTTTACAAAGAAATACAATAGCAAATGCAATGTCAAACTGCAGAAGTCCAACAGTATAAAAGAAATCTTGAGCTGTTCGTTCCGTTTGCTCAAATAATTGATACTATCTGTGGTCTTCAGATTAGCATTTGTGAACATCTGTCATAACTAAGTCACAATAAAATGTTTGTGTATGGCAATAAGGAATTAGGAAACATAAATGAATCATTACATTCGATACTCAAAACAAGAAAAGATAATGTGCACATCTCATTTATCATCTCATCATCTTGGGTGTCAGGTCTGACAGTGCCTCACTTGTGTTCTTGCAGTGTTGCATGCAAATTTACGGTTTGATTCCTTTCTGTAATGTGTTCGCTGATCTCAGCTGGGGTGACAGTAAGGTGTTAGAGTTGACCTCAGCATCCCTGGGCTAAGGAGGGGAATAATCAGTCAGGATTCCTTCTCTTGATCACTATCGAGTGACCCGCTGGGAATGTCAGTTGTGGACAGGATCCGGATTGGCTGTGATGCTCCCCATGGTTTAGATTTGCTAACACTCATTGCCTGGGCTCACATACGAAGAATAGCTACTTGGAGAAGATGATAAAATGGCAGAAAACTGGAAAACAAATGGTGTCAATTCATGATAATGACTATTATAAAGTTATTATAAAATGTTTCTTATGCTGTTGAGATGGTGACAATGCTCCTTCAGTTGGTAAGAGATTACTTGAGACTAATGTTAATCAAAGCTTCTTTTTGTATTATATACACATGAACTTTAAAGGGGTGGCTTTGTTCAGTCTTAGGCTTGTTTTTTTAATAGACAACCAGTGCGCTCGGTGCCACTGATGCATAATGACACCATCATTGAACAGTTAACAACTATATCACAACCACTGCAAGGTTATCACAAAACAGTTTCAGTTGATTACCACAAAGTAATATGGCTAATATGTAGCATTTATAATTAATTACTTAAAAATTAACTTTAGACTATTTTACTTGAAATAATTGAGTAATGAAAAAATCTAATTTTTTTAATTTGACTAATAAAACAATCAATTTGAATTTCCCAGGTTACAGTTGAGCTTTTTTTTCTGTCCACACCTGCGTGCAGTGAAAGTGGTAAAAATTCCTTTGACCGTTTCATTTTTCATTTCTGTCATCTCTTTAGAAGAAGTGCTTGGTCAAAATCAGTTAAGCTTGTCCCATCCATCACCAGGGGCTGTAATGAGGCAAAGCATGGACATGCTAAGAACGGAGGACTGGAATTTTTATTTCACTTAAGTGACACCAAAGAATACACACAAAAAATGATTACAGCACCAGTAGCTCCACATTGGCAACAACATAAAATACCAGGCTGGACTGAACAATGCACAAGTTTACCCTGGGATTCAAATGGTCTGATGAGTTGCGTAAGAGCAAGTAGCTGCTATGTAATTATTATGGGGTTGTGTTAATCGCGATTGTTAAATCTCTGTTACAAACAGAAATGTTTACTGTGTCAAAAATCTTGGTTTAACATTGCTACCAAGAAACTACAATAAAGTAATGATGTTAAAATTCCTCCATCGAAAAGAAAGAAAGAAAAACTTGGATTTATATAGCGCCTTTCACGATCACAAGATGTCCCAAAGTGCTTTATGCCGAATGAAGTACTTTTGAAATGCAGTAACTCTTCAAAGATAAGAAACGCGGCAGCCAATTTCAGCACAGCAAGCTTCCACAAACAGCAATGTGATAATAACCAGATAATTTGTTTCAGTGATGGTGGTCAAGGGATAAATATTGGCCAGGACACTGGGGAGAATGTAAATTTCTGTAATTCTGGGATTGGAGGCGTCAATTTACCTAAATCACAGATTCAATAAGTTTTTATCTGAGCCGTTTAAAATCCACTGAGTTAGACTCTCTTTGATTACATTTCTAGATTAGTCAGAAAATAAATTTACCAATTCATTGTTTTGCTAAGGAAAAAAAACCTGTAAGATTATTCATGTACTTCAAAATATGTAGGATTATTTTTGAAATATTAATTATATACTAGTTGATTTCTGGTGGCATTGCACAGAGAGAATCAAGTTTATGATTGATATAATTGCCTTTTCTGCAGATTAATTATACCTTGCTACATACTGACTGCTTTTTCTTAGTAATCAACTACAGGTTATCAATTGGTAAATGTGTGCTGATTATATTGTAAGTACTAATCATCCAGTAAAGGTATCATTGCCCCTCAATGAAGCAGAGCATGAGCTGCCAGAAAAATAATAGAATGAAAATGGATTAAAATTTCTTCCCAACCCATACAGTATGTGTAAAACACAGATACATGGGAGTAATTTGAAGGCAATTATCTCATCTATGGGTTGGATGGCGGTTAAAAACTATGCTACTGCCTTGCATTATTTAAACCCTGTGATGAGATTTGAGATTGTTTTCAATTTTTACTAATCTTAATGCTTGCCGTGCTGTACATGTGTGCTTACTGAGCAGAGCTCCTCCCTTGTTAGAGTTAATGTATAATCATTTATATTCTGGAATTTCAATTGGACATTTAAAGCCAATTTTCAGCCAATGAAATCCCAGTTTGCCTTTGAAAATTTTTCTGCCTCCAAAATACTTAGGCCCAGGAAGATGAAGAAAAAAGAAGAGAAGTGTTTAAAGTAGGTTTTAGGAAAATACGGCACAGAAAAAAATAGATTAGGTCAGGGAAAAAGTAAAATTAAAGTTGGTCTTTATCAATCCAATGGGGAAGGAGAAGCTGCATTATTCCGGTTCCCTGCATGGACATAGATGTCTTGCAGTAGCTGCAGTTTCTTGGCCCAGGCCTATGGCTGTTACCAGGCCTGCTGGTTCATCTGGAACTGTGTGGTGCCCTGGTCCTGTTATTGGCTTCTAATAAATCCAGTTGTGGCCAGTTAAACTTTCCTTGCTTGAGTGCTTCCATCATTCCCCTTGCTCTAAAACCTCTCTCACTGCTCTTTCCTGACCTTGGAGGATCTGGTATTTCTGGGAATTTTTTCCTCAACCTTTTCTTCAAATTGTATTGCCTTTTCTGGACAGTATATTTCTTTGGCATGAAGGGAGTGCATTAACCTAATACCAAACTCTTGACAAATTTTATTTTTGGCTTCAGGTGTTAATTTAACCTTACCTTTTCTCAATCACTTCTGCTCATTCATTAAGCTTTCTTCTACCAGAATGCTTAACTTTTTAATTATCAGAGAAATTAGGCTAATACCATATTGGGACATTCTCTGATCCATCTCAGGGAATTCAAAAGCATATACTAGTACAATGTGCTTTAAAATGGTGGGCTAGATCATTGGCCCAAAATTTGCTGCAACCATCAACGAACCCATCAACGAATAGCTGTTAGTTAGACTTGCCCGTGCCCGTTTAATGTTGACAATATTTTGTGCTGCAAGTTGCTGGAAGTGCAAGATAGAGATGGCGTGGTGCCCTCTACAGGACATCTGGGATCTGCGTGATCAGGTCAAGCAACTGTGTATCTCCTTAACCAATCAGATTGAAGGATTGTGCAATTAACAGCACAAGGACTGAGAAGGAAGTGTAAGTTGGAGTGGGTGAATTCAATGCCAAATCAAGTACTCAAAGAGAAATAAGGAGAGGGAAAGAAAGATTAGATTAAGAGAGAGAAGATAGAGACAGAAAGAAAAATATATTTTTTTAAATTGTCCAACATCAATTAAAACCTGAAGGAATGAGACTTCACACTTGTAATAGTTAATTTTCAGTGCCAGAGAGGTTGACTGGCAGTAATTAGCATTTATCACATTGTTAGATTTGAAATGACTTGATTTAACTTTCTGTAGTGAGTTTACATTGTATCTACAGTACAGGAACTTAACACCGTTCAATGCATTTGAATGGGCAGCCAATCAACAAGATGCTGTTTAAGAACAAAAAAAATAAGAAATAGGAGCAGGAGTACGCCATTTGGCCCTTCGAGCCTGCTCCGCCATTCAATAAGATCATGGCTGATCTTCTACCTCATCTCCACTTTCCTGCACTATCCCCATAACCCTTGATTCCCTTAATATTCAAAAATCTATCGATCTCTATCTTGAATATACTTAATGACGGAGCCTCCACAGCCCTCTGGGGTAGAGAATTCCAAAGATTCACCACCCTCTGAGTGAAGAAATTTCTCCTCATCTCAGTCCTAAATGGCCAACCCTTTATTCTGAGACTATGATCCCTGGTTCTAGACTCCCCAGCCAGGGAAAACATCTTCCCTGCATCTACCCTGTCAAGCCCTGTAATAATTTTGTATGTTTCAATGAGATCACCTCTCATTCTTCTAAACTCTAAAGAATATATGCCTAGTCTACTCAATCTGTCCTCATAGGTCAATCCCCCCATCCCTGGAACCAGTCTGGTGAAACTTCATTGCACTCCCTCTGTGACAAGTATATCCTTCCTTAGGTAAGGAGACCAAAACTGTACACAATATTCCAGGTGTGGTCTCACCAGGGCCCTATATAATTGCAGTAAGACATCTTTACTCTTATACTCAAATCCTCTTGTAATAAAGGCCAACATACCTTTTGCTTTCCTAATTGCTTGCTGTACCTGCATGTTAACTTTCAGTGATTCATGTACAAGGACACCCAGGTCCCTCTGAACACCAACATTTCCCAATCTCTCACCATTTAAAAAATACTCTGCTTTTCTATTTTTTCTACCAAAGTGGATAACTTCACATTTCTCCACATTATATTCCATTTGTCATGTTCTTGCCCACTCACTTAACCTGTCTATATCCCCTTGAAGCCTCCTTGCATCCTCCTCACGACTTATATTCCCACCCAGCTTTGTATCAGCAGCAAACTTGGATATATTACATTTGGTCCCCTCATCCAAATCATTGATGTAGATTGTGAATAGCTGAGGCCCAAGATCTGATCCTTGCGGTACCCCACTAGTTACAGCCTGCCAACCTAAAAATGACCTGTTTATTCCTACTCTCTGTTTTCTGTCCGTTAACCAATCCCCAATCCATGCTGGTATATTACCCCAAGCCCTAATTTTGTTTAATAACCTTTTTGCGAAGCTAACGGGGGAGTTGCGCATCTCTGACAACATTTCGATTTCCGTGTTTAATCGTGCATCTGCCCTCGCCTGAAGTTGCTGTGGCATTTGCGCATAAATAACAGCAAGCGCTATTCGCCTCACCGTTATATTGACAGCAAATTTTTGGGCAATATTCTTCTATCAACCGACTGTTGCTTTTTGTCTCAAAATACCCTGAGGCGTACGGTAGCATCGTGGTTATGTTACTGGACTAGTAATCTGGAGGCCTGGACGAATGATCTGTAGGACATGGGTTCAAATCCCACCCTAAAAGAGAAGGAAAAAGCCTTCTACTGCCATGTAAACAGTAAGCCAGTAGTAAGAGGCGGGGTGAGGCCTATTATGAGACAAAAAAGGTGATCTATGCTTCGAGGCGCAGGGCAAGGCTAGAATACTCAATGAGTACTTTGTATCGGTGTTTACTAAGGAGGTGGATGCTAACAAAATATTGGTAGAAGTGGAAAAGGTAGAAGCAATGGAAGGGGTGAAAATTGATAGACAGGATGTACTAGAAAGGCTGGGTATGCTTAGAGTGGACAAGTCGCCTGGTCCAGATGGCTTGCATCCCAGGTTGCTAAGGGAATTGGGGGAGGAGATAGTGGAAGGGCTTGCCATAATTTTCCAATCTTCCCTAGATGCGGGGGAGGTGCCTGAGGATTGGAAAGTGGCAAATGTGACATCATTGTTCAAGAAAGGGTGTAAAGACAATCCTAGTAACTACAGGCCAGTCAGTTTAACATCAGTGGTGGGTAAAGTTTTAGAAACAATAATCAAGGAAAAAATTAACAGGCACTTGGAGAGGTTTAAGCTAATTAAGGAGAGCCAACATGGGTTTGTAAAAGGCAGATCGTGTTTGACTAATCTAATTGAATTTTTTGGTGAAGTAACAGAGACGATTGATGAAGGGAATGCAATGGATGTTGTCTGCATGGATTTTCGGAAGGCGTTTGACAAAGTACCACATAGAAGGCTGGTTAACAAAATTGAGGCTCTTGGAATAGGTGGGTCAGTGGCAGCTTGGATAAGGAATTGGCTTAAGGACAGAAAGCAGTGAGTTGTGGTAAATGGCTGTTTTTCAGACTGGAGGATGGTAGACAGTGGTGGTCCCCAAGGGTCAGTGCTGGGGCCACTACTTTTTTTGATATATATATAAATGACCTGGATATTGGAATACAGAGTAGAATTTCTAAATTTGCCGATGACACCAAACTTGGGGTTGTGGCAAACAGTGAGGATGATACCAATCGACTGCAACAGGACATAGAAAGGCTAGCAGAATGGGCAGATAAATGGCAGATGGAATTTAATACAGAGAAGTGTGAGGTGATGCATTTTGGCAGAAGGAACAGGGAGAGACAATATACACTTAATGGCACAGTTTTAAAGAGTGTGCAGGGACAGAGGGACCTGGGAGTTAATGTGCATAGGTCCCTGAAGGTGGCAGGACATATTGAGAGAGTGGTTAACAAAGCATATGGGATCTTGGGCTTCATAAATAGAGGTATTGAGTACAAAAGTAGAGAAATTATGCTGAACCTTTATAAAGCGCTGGTTAGGCCACAACTGGAGTATTACGTCCATTTCTGGTCACCACACTTTAGGAAGGATGTGAAGGCCCTTGAGAGGGTGTAGAGGAGATTTACCAGAATGGTTCTGTGGATGAGGGATCTTAGCTACAAAGACAGGTTGGAGAAGCTGGATTTGTTTTCATTAGATCAAAGGAGGTTGAGGGGTGATTTGATAAAGGTGTACAAGATTATGACGGGTTTGGATAGGTTAGACGGGGAAAGGCTGTTCCCACTAGTTGATGGTACAAGGACTAGGGGACACAGATTTAAGGTTTTGGGCAAGAGATACAAGGGGGAATGTGAGGAAAAACTTTTTTATGCAGCGAGTGGTGAGGACCTGGAATTCGCTGCCGATGGAAGTGGTGGAAGCGGAGACATTCAATGTTTTCAAGGGGAGACTGGATAGGCACTTGAGGGAAATAAACATGCAGGGCTACCGGGATAGAGCGGGGGAATGGGACTGACTGGATTGTTCTACAGAGAGCCGGCACGGATTCGATGGGCCGAATGGCCTCCTTCTGTGCCGTATGACTCTATGGCAGTGATTAAATAATTCTGGAATTTTAAAAAGCTAGTGTCGTTCATGGTGACCATGAACCTAGCCCATTTAGCACCGTGGTAGTGCCACACAACACAAAGGGGGCCGTGCAGGGCCAAAAGAAATTACAGGGAACATTGGTGGTCACTCCTCCCAATACTGTCATGGGCAGATATATCTGTGAGAGGTAGATTGGGAAGGACGAGGTGAAGTTGGTTTTTCCCTCGTGTTGGTTCTCTCACCACGTGCTGCAAGCCCAGTCTGGGAGCTATATCCTTCAGGACTCAGCCAACTCGGTCAGTAGTGGTGCTGCTGAGCCACTCTACCACCTTGAAGGACGAGGGCAGCAGGCACATGGGAACACCACCACATCCAAGTTCCCCTCCGAGTCACACCCCATCCTGACTTGGAAATATCTCGCCGATCCTTCATCATCGCTGGGTTAAAATCGCTGGAATTCCTTACCTAGAGGCACTATGGAAGTATCTTCACCACATGGCTTGCAGCAGTTCAAGAAGGCAGCTCACCACCACCACCTTCTCTCAAGGGCAATTAGGGATGGGCAATAAATCCTGGCCTTGCCAATGTCGCCGACATCCCGGGAATGAATAAAAGAAAATTATGATTTCTTGTAAGTTTTCCACAGTTCCTTTCAAAGGATAGAAAAATGCAATGAATCTTTTTTTCATTTTCTGCCGCTGCTTTGCTAAAGGTGCTGAGCCTTGACAATGAGTGTTAGTGGGGTATTTGACCTCAGGGAGCATTACAGCCATGCCTGATCCTGCTCTTTCCTGATGTCTGACAACACTTGTGGTAAGGTTGCAAGGAAAAAAAGAAAGCTGATATTAAAAATGTGATTCATCTGATTAATGAAGATCCTGGGGTCATTTTGAAATTCTCAGATGGCTGATTTCAACTGTTCATCGGAGAATGTTTTTAATATAATAATTTACAAAGTTCCTTTAGTATCTCTTGATAAACAAATATATAGTCAATTGCTTGTGAAAGATCCAAGTATTTAGCATTTGAGGCTTTCTGAGGCAGTGATGACAAATTATTATTATTTTTTAAAGCAATATGTTATTCAGCTAATAGATATTGTTCAAGTGCAAACTTCAATAATTTTTTCAGTTAATTCTATGCTTGACATTGCAAATTAGATTTTTGGTCATCCCTCTGACCAATCACAACATTTTGCTATTGTTGCTGCAATAATTTGTACCGTAAAGATTATCTCTTATCTATATCCGGAGGGGCGATAAGGTCGGTATAGGTTTAAGCTCTTAATCATTGCACCAATGTCCCTGTATGAGCTGTGATGAAGACAATTGAGGACACATGGATGATACGGTTCAAAATATCTGGCACAGGCTTATTTATCTGTAAACTTTCTCGACAGGACATATTGTAAGAATAATGACTGTTTTAGCAGAGGAGGCTAAACCTGGGGGCAAAAATTATCTCTCGTGTCAAAGGTTGATGGCTGGAGATTAAATTTGATAAGAGGATTTGTAACACCTGGCTTGAGAAATATGGAGTATTTGATGTCAGATAATAGGCTGTAAAACAGCAGCGATCTGGGATCAGAAAAAACAAACCTAAACCAAGATACAATCGATATAGATTTAATAAATTTAGACTAAAAAAGGTAAGAAAATGCCTGAAAACTTGCTAAAAATAAACTGTTCATTAGCTAACACTTCCTTTTTTTTGAATAACTTGGGTAAAGTAGTAATGACAAAGAGATAGCCTGAGGGAACTTATTTTAGTATCTTACATTTTGTCTCTACCTCGAGGGTTGAATGTGTGCTGTGACCCTTGGCATCTGAATGGCTGAAGATTGTTGCTCTCCTTAATCACCTTGAAGGCAGGTTAAGTGGGTTGTTTTAGTGCTTCTTTGTGCTTTGAGCTCATGATATTATTGAGCACAGCTGGCTCATAAGAAAAGGTTAGCATCAGTTCAAACTGCATGTAAGGAAGGCTAATGCAGTCTGTGCTATCATTTATATGGAAGTTCAAACATGGCTTTACTTCACAGTACCTAGATTTAACGTTAAAGTTACCATCTTCTGGAATTACAGGGACCAGACAAGTGATGTTTCTAGATACAAAATATTTGATTCCAATAGGTTTAAAGGATGAGGAGGAGATGGCAAGGTTAAGGGGTACAACACTGATCACGTGACCCAAAAGGATGTTTAATTTTCCAATATTCTCATCTCCAGTGCTGAAGTCGCTGCCTGACATTTTTGTCTGGGTCCTACACATTTTTGATACCTTTTCCAAACGGCCATCCTGCCTGTGAGAGTCCAGAGAATGAGTGTGAGGTTACTTAGCCATGGAGGGTATCAGATCCAAGGCCGATTCTGTCCTCACCTGGTATTCACATGTGGGCTTTCTAGCAGAGGTTACAAGATAACATCAGGACTCCTGGCTGATTTTTCCCAAATCCCAAATGACTTCCCAGACTGTGATCAACTAACGCAGCACAGATCAAGGATCCAACCTGGGACTTTCCTGCTCTCTATGGCTCAGTACCAGATCAGGCTGTGCATTTATCTACTAGTCCATCAGGGGAGCTTTTCCTCTAAAAAATTTTAAACCTCAATTCAAAACCAAACATGAAGAAAAAAATTGCAATAGTTCACACTACACACAAATGTACTTTAGTGAGCAATGTGAGTGAATTTGAATGGAGTTTTTCACAGCAGGTCATTCCTGACTATTTCAGGAATGTAGCCTCACAGTAGAACTTGATTCCATACCAGTTCCTCCTTTGAAAAGTAAAGGGAATTTATCAGACTATAGATGGGAACTTCAATAATGCCTCTTGTGCTAATTATTCATTTCAAAGTAAATAAATGTTAACTTAAAAAAAATACTGCCATTTTGGTACTTTATTTTGGCTTACGGTTGCTTATTTTAAAATGCTTTCAGCTGTAAGATGTTAAACAAATTTTTGTCCAGACATTCATTTGTGGCATAACGGAAAAAAGAAAAGTCCCAAGAATGTGCAACCAGATCACCAGATAGTAAGACGGCAGGAATACTTGAACTCATTCAAGTGGCTGAGAGTAATTTTGAATCAGAATTGGGGCACGGTCTTAGCTGCCTGCAGTGACTGACTGTTCATTTTTCATAGTCTGATCAATGCTCATCCAGTGGTTGTGACAAAATCTGCACATGACTGGCATTCCAATCAGTTACATCATTCGCTTTGTGCAGCAGGTCAAAAGGTTAAGAAAATTAATGACTATTTAATTGATGATTCAACTCTAGGCTAGTTATACTTCAGTGCTAATTACAGAATTTTATTATATTTCAAGATATATAATCTGTGAGTCAAAGAACCATCCCCCACCCATGGTCATACATTTGATGCGAGTGAAAATAACTTGCATTCACTTCAATGTTTTATTTTTCCCTTCATGGAGAGAGTACATTGCATGTAGCTAGTCACTGCTGATTTCTTTTTAGAGCGAAACATAAGTTATCATTCTAAAATATCTCCAGAATATATATTTCACATTTTTCTTAATTGTTGTAAAAACACACGCAATCTGATCCACACGAGCTTTGAGGAAATTTTCCACATTCCAGGCATTTCTGAGGTCTCTTGGGTTCAGGCATCTTGTAACATATCAACATGCCCCTCCCCCTCCCAGCCTCTAATCAGCACAGGAGTCTGGTTGTTTTTGTTTATGAGTGGAAAATCAAATCCTATTCAATATAGAACATTGGCATTAATACTGAGGTCCAGCTACATTAAGGCGGGAATTTAGCCTCTCCTATAACATTTAGCGTTAATTTGGTTTTTAACAGTTGTCCACTCAGTTCTGTGAATAAGTTGAGTCCTTAGTGAGGCTCAGTTATGGACAGACTTAGCTCGGATGTCTGCCTGGAAACTAGTAAAAGCTGACCAACAGCTGGATAAAGCTGGCAGCTCAAAAAAACCCTGAATAGAGTCAACTGTGCCTTGCTCTCTTCAGCTCATACCAACCCAAGGTTCCTTTTTTTTCATGATCAACTACGTCCTCAACCTCTTTCCACCACCCCTTCCACCTTCATCTCCAACACCAAGTGTAACAAGCTCACGGAATCTTTTGTCTGTAAGATTGACACCATCCATATACCTGCCTGTACCAGTATCTCTCCTTCTTCTCACCCCCTACTCTGGACCTCTCCGAATCTCCCATTCACTCTAACCCTGATCCCCTGTCACGATGCAGCTTCTTTCCCGTGTCTCCTCGTGCCCGCTCCACACACATCTCCTCAATGAGATGCACCTACTGCTACTTTGATTCCCTTCGCACTCAATTACATACCACTCAACTTCTTCTCCTGGTTCCCATGCTAACTGACCTTGCCGATGGCTTCTTTTACTCAAGAACCGCCGCTCTGCCTTTCAAAACCATCATCATTGCCCCTTCCTCAAAAAATCCACCTTCAAATAATGGAGACCTGAGAAAGTTGTGTCCTGCCTCAAATTCCGGCCCATCTGCCTGGCACACATCCCTATATTGCCCTCCTAGGGCCACGAATTTCAGGCCTAGCATATTTTATTAACACTACTATTTCTTTGGTCTAGTGCTGTTTATTAAACTTGTTTGGCTGTTACAGACCAAATCGAGGTCTAATGTAGTGTTATTCTGTCGCTTTTGAAGACAAGGACGATCTCATGGAGTTACGGGATCACTGGCTGACGTAATCTAAGAAAGGCTCCTCTGTCTGTTTTCCTGGGAACTTTACTCAGATAAGAACATAAGAACATAAGAAATAGGAGCAGGAGTACTCGGCCCTTTGAGCCACCTCTGCCATTCAATAAGATTAGGGCTGATCTTCTACCTCAAGTCCACCTTCCCACACTATCCCATTTCCCTCGATTCCCTATGGCCGCGATCTTACCTGAGGAGGCGCGTTGGGAGCGGGACTGCTGGTTTCCGGCTTCTAGTCTCGCCCCCAGCGACGTCTGACGAACAGACGCTATTTTCCCTTGATTGGCCTTGTTAAGCCCGCCCTGTGGGCTTGCCGGCCAATTAAGGGAAAGCCGGTGTCAGATGACGTCAGTGCATGACGCTTCATCTGCCGGTTTTCTTAAAGGGACAGGCCCCATAATTTTTTGACAGATGAATTGTCAGTGTTTGACAGCATTGAGGTACTGACAATCACTGTCCAAAGGTGAGCCCTTGTACCCAGGCTCACCAATGACTCTCTTCTTAGGAGAAAACAGATGGCAGCTGCATGTGAGATTGCAGAAGCCATCTGTCAATTCTCCCGATCAGATGAGGCTTCACAGAAACATCAAATCTTGCCACCTGCAGATACATATAAACAGAATAAAAATATTTCTCACTACATTCTCTCACCTGTCATACTTACCTGTGCACCATTGCACCCATCACACTACCTCTGCAGCTGTCATTTGCACACTTACACTGCAGCAGACCCACAGCTCGCCTCGCTGACCCTGGCGGGGTTTCCCGCCATCGGGAAGCCCGCATCAGCAGGCGGAAAATGGTGAAAAGCCTCGAAACTGCCTGTTAACTACCTGTTAACAGGCAGTTAATTGGCTCTAATCCCCTTCCCGCCGCTAGGAGACGGGTCCCTGCGCTAGTTGGGGACCCGCCTCCCGGGTAGATGGTTCAGAGGCGGGTCGGGACCCGCTCCCAAGTTTTCCCATTTTCCCAGCAGTCCCGCCTCCAAACCCGCCTCCTCAGGGCTGGGAAAATCCAGCCCTTAGTGTCCAAAAATCTATCAACCTCGGTCTTGAATATACTCAATGACTGAGCATCCACAGCTCTCTGGAGTAGAGAATTCCAAAGATTCACAACCCTTTGAGTGAAGAAATTTTTCCTCATCTCAGTCCTAAATGGCCGACCCCTTATTCTAAGACTGTGACCCCTAGTTCTAGACTCGCCAGCCAGGGGAAACATCCTCCCTGCATCTACCCTGTCAAGCTGTTTAAGAATTTTATATGATTCAATGAGATCACCTCTCATTCTTCTAAAGTCTATAGAATATAGGCCTAGTCTACTCAATCTCTCCCCATAGGACAATCCCCTCACCCCAGTAGGAGCAGACCTGAGAGAGAGCAGAGCGGGGATAAAGAGCGCAGTGAGAGCAGGCCCAAGACCAGAAGGAGCAGACCTGAGCGGGAGCGGATCGAGAGCAGAGCGGGGATAAAGAGCGCAGTGAGAGCAGGCCCAAGACCAGAAGGAGCAGACCTGAGCGGGAGCGGATCGAGAGCAAAGTGGGGATAAAAAGCGTGCCGAGAGCAGGCCTGAGACCAGAAGGAGCAGACCTGAGCGGGAGCGGATCGAGAGCAGAGCGGGGATAAAGAGCGCAGTGAGAGCAGGCCTGAGACCAGAAGGAGCAGACCTGAGCGGGAGCGGATCGAGAGCAAAGTGGGGATAAAAAGCGTGCCGAGAGCAGGCCTGAGACCAGAAGGAGCAGACCTGAGCGGGAGCGGTTTGAGAGCAGCGCGGGGATAAAGAGCGCGGCAAGAGCGGAGCAACTCAACACAGGCAGAATTTGAAAGAGTGACGTCAGAGTAAAAAACCTAAAGTGACGTCAGCACAATGGAAGGAGCTGATTGGTGTGTAGCTGGTGAGTGTTTTTTTTAAAGTTTTTAGTTTATTTCTATTAGGTTCTGCTAAAGAGCGCGGTCAGAGAGGGGCTCTTCAAGTTAGGGGCCAGGGTTAAATAGCTGGTTAGGAATAAAACAGGAGCTTGGAGATTAGTAACTGTTAATACTATATTAAATTAGTAACTGTCAATAATATATGATATTAATAACTTGAATTAAGTTTCTGTAAAGTTAGTTAATAGTCGAATAAATAAAGACATGGCAGGGCAGCTCAGTCCCGCAGAATATGCATCCTGTGCCATGTGGGGACTCCAGGACGCTTCCCGTGTCCTGGACAACCACATGTGCAGGAAGTGTCGTCAGCTGGAGGAGCTCAAGCTCCGGGTTTCGGAGCTTGAGCAGCAGCTGGTGTCACTGCAGTGCATCCGTGAGGCTGAGAGCTACGTGGATAGCACGTTTCAGGAGGTGGTCACCCCGCAGCTAATGAGTGTGCAGACAGAGAGGGAATGGGTGACCGCCAGACAGAAGAGGAGGACCAGGCAGGTAGTGCAGGAGTTCCCCGAGTAAATTACACTCTCCAACCAGTATTCTGTTCTGAGTACTGGTGAGGGCGATGGTTCCTCTGGGGAGTACAGACAGAGCCAAGTCCACAGCACCACAGGTGGCTCAGCTGTACAGGGCGGCAGGAGGAAGATAGGGAAATCAATAGTGGTGGGGGATTCGATAGTTAGGGGAGCAGACTGGCGTTTCTGCAGCCGCAGATGTGACTCCAGGATGGTATGTTGCCTCCCTGGTGCCAGGGTTAAGGATGTCACCAAGCAGCTGCAGAACATTCTGAGGGGGGGAGGGTGAACAGCTAGAGGTCGTGGTCCATATCAGTACCAACGACATAGGTAGAAAGAGGGATGAGGTCCTGCAGGTAGATTTCAGGGAGCTAGGAAAGAGATTAAAAAGTAGGATCTCAAAGGTAGTAATCTCTGGATTACTCCCAGTGCCATGCGCAAGTGAACATAAGAACATAAGAACATAAGAAATAGGAGCAGGAGTAGGCCAATCGGCCCCTCGAGCCTGCTCCGCCATTCAATAAGATCATGGCTGATCTGATCCTAACCGCCAATCTACTATCTATCACAGAACCATCTCCTGCATCTAACAGAATTGCACACACGAAATAGGAGCAGAATCAGGCTACACAGTCCCTGGGCCCGCTCCACTACCCACAGGGCCATGACCGATCCGAACCTAGACTCATGTCCAAATTCCTGCCCGCTCCCCGTAACCCTTAATGCCCTTTACTTCTAGGAAACTGTCTATTTCTGTTTTAAATTTAATTAATGTTGTAGCTTCTACAGCTTTTTGTGGCAGCATATTCCATGGACCTACCACCCTCTGAGTGAAGTAGTTCCTCCTCATCTCAGTTTTGAAAGAGCAGCCCCTTATTCTAAGACTATGTCCCCTAGTTCTAGTCTCACCCGTCATCGGGAACATCCTCCCCGCATCCACCCGATCCAACCCCTTCACAATCTTATATGTTTCAATAAGATCTCCTCTCATTCTTCTGAACTCCAATGAGTAGAGTCCCAATCTACCCAACCTCTCCTCATATGACCACCCCCTCATCCCCGGGATTAACCGAGTGAACCTTTTTTGCACTGCCTCGAGAGCAAGGATGTCTTTCCTTAAGTAAGGACACCAAAACTGTATGCAGTATTCCAGGTGCGGTCTCACCAATACCTTGTACAACTGAAGCAATACCTCCCTATTTTTATATTCTATCCCCCTAGCAATGAAAGCCAACATTCCATTTGCCTTCTTAATCACTTGCTGCACCTGCATACTAACCTTTTGAGTTTCGTGCACCAGGACCCCCAGATCCCTTTGCACTTCAGTACTCTCCAGTTTCTTGCCATTAAGATAATAAATTGCTCGAGGATTTTTCCTGCCAAAGTGCATCACCTCACACTTTCCAGTGTTGTATTCCATCTGCCAAATCTCTGCCCACTTACTTAGCCTGTCTATGTCCCCTTGCAGGTTTTTTATGTCCTCCTGAATGCGTAGCTGGAGAGATGGTGCAGGAGGGAGGGCTTCAGATTCCTGGGGCATTGGGGCCAGTTCTGTGGAGGTGGGACCTGTACAGGCCAGACGGGTTGCACCTCAACAGAGCCAGTACCAATACCCTCGCAGGGCTGTTCAGCTGCTCTATCCTCCTATTTCTATACTCACTCGTGCATGGTACTGGGAGTGCTGGATCTGGTTCTGGGGAATGAGGTAGGCCAAGGGCAACACGGTGGCATAGTGGTTAGCACTGTTGCCTCACAGCGCCAGGGACCCGGGTTCGAATCCGGCCTCGGGTGACTGTCTGTGTGGAGTTTGCACATTCTCCCTGTGTCTGCGTGGGTTTCCTCCGGGTGCTCCGGTTTCCTCCCACAGTCCAAAGATGTGCGGGTTAGGTTGATTTCGCTATGATAAATTGACCCTTAGTGTTAGGGGGATTAAATACGTGGGGTTGTGGGGATAGGGTGGGATATGTGTCGGTGCAGGCTCGATGGGCCGAAATGGCCTCTATCTGCACTGTGGGGATTCTGTGATTCTGTGAAGTGGAGCAAGTGTCAGTAGATGAACATTTAGGGAACAGTGATCATAGTATCATAAGTTTTAGATTAGCTATGGAAAAGGGCAGGGAGCAATCTAGAGTAAAAATACTTAATTGGAGGAAGGCCAATTTCAGAGGGATGAGAATGGATCTGGCCCGGGTAAATTGGAATCAAAGATTGGCAGGCAAAACTGTAATCGAACAATGGGCTGCCCTTAAAAAGGAAATAGTTCGGGTACAGTCGAGGTACATTCCCACTATGGGGAAAGGTAGGGCAACTAAAGTCAGAACTCCTTGGATGACGAAAGAGATAGAGAGTAAGATGAAGCAGAAAAAGAGCGCGTATGACAGATGTCAGGTCGAGAATACATCTGAGAATCAGGCTAAATATAGAAAGTTCAGAGGAGAAGTGAAAAAGAAAATAAGAGGGGTAAAGAGAGGGTATGAGAATAGAATGGCAGTTAACATAAAAGGTAATCCAAACGTGTTCTATAGGCATATAAACAGTAAACGGGTAGTAAGAGGAGAGGCGGGGCTGATTAGGGACCAAAAAGGAGACCTATGCATGGAGACGGAGGGTATGGCTGAGGTGCTATATGAGTACTTTGCAAGGAAGAAGATGCTGCCATAAGACATAGTGAAGGAGGAGGTAGAGGAGATACTGGATGGGATAAAAATTGATATAGAGGAGGTACTAGAAAGGCGGGCTGTACTTAAAGTAGATAAGTCACCACAGGGGTCAGTGCTGGGTCCCCAACTCTTTACAATCTATATTAACGATTTGGAGGAAGGGACCAAGTGTAACATATCAAAATTTGCAGATGATACAAAGATGGGAGGGAAAGTAGTGAGTGAGGAGGACATAAAAAACCTGCAAGGGGACATAGACAGGCTAAGTAAGTGGGCAGAGATTTGGCAGATGGAATACAACACTGGAAAGTGTGAGGTGATGCACTTTGGCAGGAAAAATCCTCGAGCAATTTATTATCTTAATGGCAAGAAACTGGAGAGTACTGAAGTGCAAAGGGATCTGGGGGTCCTGGTGCACGAAACTCAAAAGGTTAGTATGCAGGTGCAGCAAGTGATTAAGAAGGCAAATGGAATGTTGGCTTTCATTGCTAGGGGGATAGAATATAAAAATAGGGAGGTATTGCTTCAGTTGTACAAGGTATTGGTGAGACCGCACCTGGAATACTGCATACAGTTTTGGTGTCCTTACTTAAGGAAAGACATCCTTGCTCTCGAGGCAGTGCAAAAAAGGTTCACTCGGTTAATCCCGGGGATGAGGGGGTGGTCATATGAGGAGAGGTTGGGTAGATTGGGACTCTACTCATTGGAGTTCAGAAGAATGAGAGGCGATCTTATTGAAACATATAAGATTGTGAAGGGGTTGGATCGGGTGGATGCGGGGAGGATGTTCCCGATGACGGGTGAGACTAGAACTAGGGGACATAGTCTTAGAATAAGGGGCTGCTCTTTCAAAACTGAGATGAGGAGGAACTACTTCACTCAGAGGGTGGTAGGTCCATGGAATATGCTGCCACAAAAAGCTGTAGAAGCTACAACATTAATTAAATTTAAAACAGAAATAGACAGTTTCCTAGAAGTAAAGGGCATTAAGGGTTACGGGGAGCGGGCAGGAATTTGGACATGAGTCTAGGTTCGGATCGGTCATGGCCCTGTGGGTAGTGGAGCGGGCCCAGGGACCGTGTAGCCTGATTCTGCTCCTATTTCGTGTGTGCAATTCTGTTAGATGCAGGAGATGGTTCTGTGATAGATAGTAGATTGGCGGTTAGGATCAGATCAGCCATGATCTTATTGAATGGCGGAGCAGGCTCGAGGGGCCGATTGGCCTACTCCTGCTCCTATTTCTTATGTTCTTATGTTCTTATGACCAAATGGGATGCATCCCAGGACACTGAGGGAAGTGAAGGAAGAAATCGCGGAGGTACTGGCCATAATCTTCCAATCCACCTTAGAAACGGGGGTGGTGCCAGAGAACTGGAGAATTGCTAATGTTACACCCTTGTTCAAAAAAGGGTGTAAAGATAAACCCAACAATTACAGGCCAGTCAGTTTAACCTCAGTAGTGGGGATAATTTTAGAAACAATAATCAGGGACAAAATTAACAGTCACTTGGACAAGTGTGGATAAACTAAGGAAAGCCAGCACAGATTTGTTAAAGGCAAATCATGTTTAACCAACTTGATCGAGTTTTTTGATGAGGTAACAGAGAGGGTTGATGAGGGCAATGCGGTTGACGTGGTGTACATGGATTTCCAAAAGGCATTTGACAAAGTGCCACATAATAGGCTTGCTAGCAAAGTTGAAGCCCATGGAATAAAAGGGAATAAAAGTGGCAGCATGGATACGAAATTGGCGAAGTGACAGGAAACAGAGAGTAGTGGTGAATGGCTGTTTTTCGGACTGGAGGAAGGTATACAGTGGTGTTCCCCAGGGGTCGGTTCTAGGACCACTGCTTTTCTTGATATATATTAATGACTTGGATGTGGGTGTACAGGGAACAATTTCAAAATTTGCAGATGACACAAAACTTGGAAGTATAGTGAACAGTGAGGAGGATAGTGATAGGCTTCAAGAAGACATAGATAGACTGGTGGAATGGGCGGACACGTGGCAGATGAAATTTAATGCAGAAAAGTGAGAAGTGATACATTTTGGTAGAATGAAGAGAGGAAATATAAACTAAAAGGCACAAGCCTAAAAGGTGCATGAACAGAGAGATCTGGGGGTATATGTGCACAAATCGTTGAAGGTGGCAGGGCAGGTTGAGAAAGCAATTAAAAAAGCTTACGGGATCCTGGGCTTCATGAATAGAGGTATAGAGTACAAAAGCGTGGAAAGTATGATGAACCTGTATAAAACACTGGTTTGGCCTCAACTGGAGTATTGTTTCCAATTCTGGGCACCGCACTTTAGGAAGGACGTGAAGGCCTTAGGGAGGGTGCAGAAAAGATTTCCGAGAATGATTCCAGGGATGAGGGACTTCAGTTACGTGGATAGACTGGAGAAGCTGGGATTGTTCTCCTTCGAGCAGAGAAGGTTGACAAGAGATTTGATAGAGGTATTCAAAATCATGAGGGGTCTGGACAGAGTAGATAGAGAGAAACTGTTCCCATTGGCGGAAGGGTTGAGAACCAGAGGACACAGATTTAAGCTCATTGGCAGAAGAACCAAAGGCGACATGAGGAAAAACTTTTTTACTGAGCGAGTGGTTACGATCTACAGTGCACTGCCTGAAAGGGTGGTGGAGGCAGACTCAATTATGGCTTTCAAAAGAGAATTGGATAATTACCTGAAGGAAAAAAATTGGCAGGGCTACGGGGAAAGGGTGGGGGAGAGGGACTAGCTGAAGTGCTCTTGCAGAGAGCTGGCATGAGCTCGATGGGCCGAATGGCCTTCTTCTGTGCTGTAACCATTTACTTGATTCTATGAATCAGTCTAGTGAACCTTTGTTGCACTCCCTCTATGACAAGTATATCCTTCCTTAGGTAAGGAGACCAAAACTACACAATACTTCAGGTCTGGTCTCACCAAGGCCCTATATAATTGTAGCAAGACTTGTTGGGGGAAAAATTCAGTTGCTTTGCGCCTCCCCTTTAGGGTGCTAATGTGGCACAAAGCAACTAGCGCCCGGGCGCGGCGCCGCCAACGCCTCCCGCGAAATTCAGCGGGAGGTTAGCGGCGGCGGGAACTGTTAGCGCCCCGTGGCGCTGCGCCGCCGGCAATGACGTCATCGTCGTGCACAGCGCCCCGGCCACAATCTTCAGTAGTGCCCCCTGACTTACCGCCGCACGCTATGTCCGACAGGGTCAGGGGGGCCTACCTGCGGCCGGGGCGGCGCAAATTAAAGGCGAGATGCCGGGTGGCCATTTTTGTTGCTGACTGCCTGCCAGCACCTGCCCCCGTTGCTGTCCCCGGCCTCCTCTTCAGCCCCCCCGCGGAGCACTTCTCTTGAGTGCCGGGCTCTTTTGCCGGCACTCCGATCCCCGGTGGCCCAGCTGGGCCTCGGTCGCGCTGCGCTAGGCCCCTCCCCTTTAAGAAGGGGAGGAAGGCCTGCAGTACCGCGGCGCAACGTACCGTGATATTCCCTTGCAACGCCCCAAGAGGGAGGCGGGGCGCTTCCAGTCACACCCCGCTTCCCTCTTGGGGCGTTACAGATGAATTTCGGCCGCGGGAGGGCTAATTTTTTTGGGGCGCTAAAAGTAGCACCCTGGCGAAGTTAGCGCCCCAAAGGAGGCGCAACTCAATTTTTCCCCCCTTTACTCTTATACTCCAATCCATTTGTAAGTAAGGCTAACATACCAGTTTCTTTTCTAAATGCTTGCTGTACCTGCAAGATCATTGAACTTTGTCCTGCACTGTTATGCATGTGGTATTGTGGAGGAAGCAGACACTGGTGATAACAACAGAAAACGTTGGAAAAACTCAGCAGGCCAGGCAGCATCCGTGGAGAGAGAAACAGAGTTAACGTTTCAGGTTGAAGACCTTTCGTCAGAAGTGAAAGGTCTTTGACCTGAAACGTTAACTCTGTTTCTCTCTCCACGGATGCTGCCTGGCCTGCTGAGCTTTTCCAGCGTTTTCTGTTGTTATTTCGGATTTCCAGCATCCGCAGTATTTTGCTATCGTAGACACTGGTGATGACCTACTCCCATTTCCCCAGGATGCTCTTCTTGGGAGCCTGATGTCCATTTAAGTTGCTACAGGTCTTTTTCAGCAGTGTACAATTTTCTGTCCCATTTCCACCAATGGACAAACTCCCAATCATAGGTGTTTTCCACACCTGGAACCTGCCCATTGTATTTAAATTAAACTGACTCTGCAAACTATCTGATCGGAAAATCTAGGCTTTGTGTACTGTGAATGAGAGAGAATGAAGACAGTATAAAGATTATGGAGTGGGAGGTCAATGATCACACAAGGTTGGAATTTTGTATACCTTCTTAAGAAATTCCACCTTAAGCCACTGGTTGCCATAATTCAATCAGCACATTAAACAAATTCATCTATAGAGGTGTAAAACACCCATAACAATTTGCTATCAATCACTAGATCAGTGAAAGGGCCTGCTGAGACTCAGGGTTAGATTGTAATTGTCAGATAGCCAATTGGCAGAGTGCACCACCAGCCACCCTATTATGTGCCGGTGGGAAGCTTTGAGGGCCGGGCCTCATTAACATATTTGCTGTGAGCTGCACGCCCCAAATGGACGACCCGATGCAGCTTGCTGACTCCGGGCTCATGTAATATCGAGCGGCCCAGAGGCCAACCCAACGAGGAGAAAGTAGGTCCAGGGGAGGCGGGGCCGGGGTTGCGATTCTGGTGGGGGAGTCCAGGGTAGCAGTGGCTCATATTATTCTTGTGGAACCCGGAGAAGCACTCCTGCTTGTCCTAGCTCCACAAAAATAAATTTAGCATTTACCTACTCGAGCCTCTTCTGCTTTTCTTCCTGGTTTTACTGACACTCCTCAAAGTGACACCAATCTGGTGGCAAAGACCTACCAAATAGAACATTGCACAAAAATGTAAACGTTTGCTTGATTATTCGGGTTGTAAAATTACAGATATATATAGTGAAGAAATTAGTGCTGGGGACATGTGGAAAAATGATTAATGCCACATTCCCCTGTCTGTTGTTACAGCAGAGGTTTTAACCCAGTTGAAATAAAGGGGTGAGCGTCTGCATTAAATAGCAGACAGAGAAATATCATTCAATTGTATTATAATCTGCCATTATCACCAGCAGTAATTCTAGTTTTATATCAACAACTTCTGAATAAAATAAACAGGCTAAAGCTTTTGTTAAAACAGAAGACTTAGGAATGTTATACAAATATATTAAGCATTTGTCCACTGTTATCACCAACAGTAATTTTAGGGGAGATTTTGAGGTCTCCTGCCCAAAGAGAATGGGGGGCTAGCCCTGTTCCTGCTGACGATGTGGTTGACCACCTCTGCCAAGAATGGACCCCCACCCGGGCTTACCTTTTTCTGGGCTTGGAGGCTGGTTGGGCCAGCCAATATCGCGGCAGCCCAGAGCCGGTGAGCTGCCCCGGGGAGCTCGTTTTCTAGGCCTTAGCCCGCCGGCCATATGTCAATGAGATCCGGGCCTCCTGCCAGCACTGTCGGGCGACCGGAATTGCATGAGCGAGAATCTACCCCTTAATGCTTTATGTTAGCAATACAAAGTACACCATGTCGCTCAACACTAGGAGATGTGTTCCCGGAGCTGTAGATGATACAAGTCACTGCGCCAGCTTTGACTAACCAAGGGACACAGTACTGTTGGCAATTTCTTCTTAAAGATCACCATGTTACTGCTGCCAGCAATTGTTTGTGAGAAGCTGCTGATTACTGTTGGCTTCAGTGGCGCCACATCTCAACTTCTATGTAGTGCATCCAAAAATATGTTAGCATGGGTGGAAAATTAATCAACCATAAATGTATGGTCTGTCTATCTGAGGGAAAAGAAAAACATTCAGCTAAGAATTTACAATTGTGTTGTGTTAAGACAATGGCTGCTCAGCTTGCTTTTGCAGCATGATTTGCTTTGTGCCAGATTATGCATTTCAGTAAATAAACACAAACTGAATCTGAGTAACTCAATGGCTCTTGGACCGCCTTTTGTTTTCTGATGTCTTGAGTAACAGAAACAATCAGGCTCGCTCCATGAACATTGACATCCTGGGCAAGTCAGAATTTTAAAAAGAAGTTTCACCATTAGGACACATTTCTTAAAAAAAGTTACAAAGAATTATTATAAAGAAGTTTAGGAACAGGAGTAGGCCATTCAACCCCTCGAGCCTGTTCCGCCATTCAATTAGATCATGGCTGATCTGTGGCTCAACTCCATTTGCCCACCTCAGTTCCATATCCCTTGATACACTTACATAACAAAAATCTATCGATCTCAGTTTTTAAAGCTCCAATTGACCCAGCATCCACAGCCTATTGGGGGAGAGAATTCCAGATTTCTGCTTCCTGATTTCCCTCCTAAATGGCCCAGCTTTAATTTTAAGATTATGTCCCCTCGTTCTTGATTTCCCACCAGAGAAAATAGTTTCTCTGCATATACCCTATCAAACCCTTTTAAAGAAGTTTAAAGGAACATGCCCTTCAATAACACTAAAGTATTTAAAACATTTTTGATGCAATTCTATTAATTATCTAAATGCATTATCGGGATGTCACTGTGGTGGAAATGATGTCTAGCTCCTCCCAATAAAAGAAAATTGCCGAACACTCTTTTTATGAAGAGAGTTTAATATTTTTGTCTATTTCTGTTGATAAGAAAAAATATATATATTTTTTAATCAATACATGCTGGTGACACATGCTGGTATGAACAAATGGAATGGCGCACAGTTGAGCACCCGGGCTTAATGACTATCGCCACCACAGAAGAGAGTTCAAAGGGGCTTTGTCACCTTTCCTGAGAACTTTCAGAACCACGTCAATTCTTGGAGCAGACAACAACAAACTGCTCTGAAAATCCTGCACTGCAGAAATGTGCTGACTGCTACAGTACAAACTTTAATGATGAGGCTTTATGCAGAGTGACTCAAGCAGGCAACTTGTATGTATATGTAAGGCTGCGAGTGTTGCCCTCACCTAACACCCACACACACAAACCACTCGCAGGGTTCACTGGAAATCACTCTAGAGTTTGATTTCTTTGATTGATCCTCCACGATGCTGAGACCAAATGCAGCATTCCCATTGCTTCCTGGCTGTGATTATCTAACTCCTTCATGTTTTTTTAAAATGATTTATTTTTTCACGTGCTCAGTGATGCAGCTAATGGTCTAAATTCTCCTCCTCGGGGTGGAGTTTTGAAGGGGAGGGATTCCTTAGAGTTTTGACGGGGGTGGGGTACGTGTGCCTCAGCCCTGACCCACTTTCCTGGCTTAGGGCTCATTAGAGATGCAAGGCGGGCTCCCGAAAGATTCCCTCCATCAAGAGTGAGCCTGTCAGTGGGGAGAACAGAATCCCGATGGTGCTGAGCGGGGACACCGCCAGAAAACCGATGAGGGATTTAAAGGGGCAGAAGCACGCTGACGATCGGAGTGAAGCCTCCAACTGAAGGTCTCGGCTGAGACTGTGGCCTGCAGCAGGTCAGTCTCCGGGGCCATCTGGAGAAAGTGGAGACTGCTACAAGGCTCTGTCCCTTCATTTGGGTATTTACTGCCGATTCCCAAGGCATACCTCCACCTTCCACATGGCGGCCCTGGGAAACGACGGTAAGTGTGGTGGAGAGCTGGGAAATCTGGCGGGACCCGAGGCCCTGCCCACCCCGCTGCCATTTACATAAGGAGCAGGCAGCAACAATCCTGGCGGGGGCGGGGGAGGGACGACATGGTCGGGCAGTGGGAAGCCTCCTCGCCAGAATTTTCCAACATTCTCCACTGCGATCACAGAAGAGAATTCCCCCCAATGTCTTTCAAACACCATTTCTGAAACTGCCCAAATTCCTTTCGCCCATATAACCAGCAGAAAGAGGAAACTTTCATCCTATTAGCCTGGGCTGGATTTGAACGGATTTCCCCTGGTTCAAAATGTACTAAATGTTGAGACCCCTCAACTTATAAAATGTAAATAGAATATATCATGAAAAATAAGACACTGGCAAGTGATTTATGGGCGTAATCTAATCCTTTGGGTTTAGATGACGGTTGTAAACCTCTTGAGCTTTGTTTTTACAGTTTATGTTGTTATCTGAATCCCCTAACTAGCTTCCTGTCTTGATATGCCTCCAGGTATCTATTATTCTCTACATAATACACAAGTAATGATCATCTAGCGCTACATACTATTTCTGGATTCTCTTGAGATTTCATTAAATATTATTTTTGCACGTAGGAAAGATTCTGACCAAAGGATTTTTCTCTTTGTTGTCTGCATTGTGTGATTAGAGTCCGTATATCTCCCTGCTCCTCAAAGAATAGTGTGAACAAAGCTCTTCTCTTGCTCTTTGGATTCTTCTCCCATGGAGAGAGCAGGACATTTTGGGTCACCAGCATCTTAGTGATCAATGTCAATGCTGCACTGTAAGCATCTCCCATGAGATGTTATTCAAATTGGGTGAGACAGACATCAGGTTTTTCATTAATCAGTGATAAAATGCCTCACTTCCATGTGCCATTTAAATCTCACTGCCTAACCAAGGACTGATGAAATTCATTCCAGTGAAGCAGACGTTTACACCATGACTCAAACCAATTACTGTACTTCAAGGTTGGGAGGCAAGTGCTGCATTTCCACCTTTTTAATAAAGTACTTTTGTTCCAGCCTCTGTTGACTCATGCTGCTGCCTTCTCATACCCCACCCAAAGGGAGATGAGGAGAAATTTTTTTACGCAGTGAGTTGTTGTGATCTGGAATGCACTGCCTGAAAGGGTGGTGGAACCAGTTTCATTGTAACTTTCAAAAGAGAATTGGATAAATACTTGAGGGGGAAAAATGCAAGGCTATGGGGAAAGAGCAGGGAATGGGTCTAATTGGATAGCTCTTTTAAAGACCAGGCACAGGTACGATGGGCTGAATGGACTCCTTCTGTGCTGTATTGATTCTAAGTGGCAGATCTTTGTGTATTGGCAGACTATTCGAGCATGAGGACATTACAGATGAGTCCAAACCTCACCCGATGTTCACATGTATGCACACTTTCCATCGGCGAGCACTAGATAGTGATGAAGAGCAGGAGTCTTGGATGATTTGTTTTCCTCTTCCTAGTGCAGGCGAATTGAGGCCAATTGTAACGTTTCCGCTGCTGCTCTGGCTGAGACCAGCTAAGTCAGCACAGACCTTGATCAAACCTGGAAGCTTATGATGTATTTGAGTCAGGAACCACACCTGGTGGGGCAGTTACCCATGATGCCATAGGGGAAGGATGGATAAAGTAGTTTGTATCCAGTAGATCCATGGCTGTAATTCCACTGCTTCTCAGAGATTCTAAAGTATCCTTTTCAAATAATCTGCAGTTCCACGTAATTAACTATCAAATTAGTTAGGTGTTTATTACCGTGTACTATTTGGTAACATGAATTAAGGTGTTTGTGGTAAATGTACAAAGTTGTTTTTTAAGAAATCAAATCTTCCCAAACAAAGACTTATTTCAGGTTTATGAACACAAGCTTAATTTGGCCTGGGTCTTTCAGAGAAAAAAACAACATTGAACATTAACCAAGTGTTATTTTATGGATGTGTAAAAAACTGCGGCTGTCTGTGTGAAAGAGAACTGTTACTGGATCCAGGTTTCTGGCATCCAGCCAAGATCCAGTAACCCCAATCCCCAACTGTTTTGATCTCTTCTCTTGTTCCATCTCAGTCTGTGCCACTCGCAAATGTTCTGGTCAGGGGCACAAAAACAGTGACAAAGGTGGTAGACGCAGTGTAGCTAATATAGAAAGAGCGAGATGGTTGGATAATCTTACCCATTCTGAGTTTATTTTAACTTCTCCAGTTTAGTTTGGACTTAACTGTGTCTGAGTGGTGAGAATATGGGCGTACTGTGTTAACATTTGTGGTTCAGAAGTGCGAAAAAAAGAAACAGATCAGTTTTTATAACTTCTGTACTTGAACAAACAGTCGGGCTATTGTCTCTCTTTAACCATTTCCAGCAAAGTTCATGCAATGTCATGTTTTGCTTTGGTGTACCGATGTAAGCTATATTTACACAACTAAATCAGAATCATTCCACATGATTTACATTGCACTTCACTTCCCTCAATGAATGGTTAGTGACTTGTTGCATTTCCACTGTGGTGGTGACTTGCAGAGGAGTTTGCAGACATTACTTCAGCAGAATCACTTCACTCATTGGGGTAGATATTTACTTTGTGGGAATAGTGTAAAATGGGTGATAGCGAATCAGCAGCCCATTTTACATCTCTCCCGATTTTTATTTCCATTGACTTCAATTTAACAGATGTAAAACGGGCTGCCGATTCATTCTCACCCATTTTACACTATCGCATAAAGTCAAAATGACCCCATTGTGCTCTAGCTCCTGAATCCAGAGGAAGAATTCATACTACTATCACACTGGATAAGGATGAGGATTTGACCTCGGCTGGTCAGCTTCAGATATTTGTCAATGCAAAGCATTTATCCCAAAGTTACAGAGCTGCAAAGGAACTCTCTCCCCCTCCCACAGTGACAAGGACGTCAGGAAGCTCAGGTTCAATTTTCTAATGTGTTATGGAATATGGATACAAATTTTATACTGGCAGAGTACATGGGACATAAACACAATAGTAGCAAAGACTGCTAAAAGTCACCCCTTCACTGGACCAATCAGTCTGCTGACACTGGCAAAGTTCATGCAATGCCATGTTTTGCTCTGATGTACCGATGTAAGCTATATTTACACAACTAAATCAGAATCATTCCACATGATCTCCATCGCACTTCACTTCCCTCAACTAATGGTTAGTGACTTCTTGTAGGCTACTAGATCATCAGGGCTACTATGAGGCCACTTTTAGTATTATTGATCAAACCACAGGTGCCAGTCACTCACCCATCAACAGCTATAAGACCATGATACATGTAACAGGACAGGGTGATTCCATGAGCTGCTTCTCCCAGCATGAAATTGCGTGCAGCCATTGATTTTACATCCATTAAAATTAGTGGATAGAAAATCACGATTGCACGCCTGAGATTTCTCAAGATGTGCCCCAATGAGTGGCGCTCCCCACAGACAGTGCTGGATCATGGAATCACCCCTTAATGACATTATGATGGTTCAGAGGGACATTTGCTTGTTCTGTGCAAGAATGTTGCCTATTTTTCCTATCCAAAGTGAGCTAACTGTATTTTACTAATTAGACCTGAAATTAGCCTATTTGGATTCTGGGTTTTGGTGTTTATCCCTAATACTGGATATATCTTTAGGGAAAATTGTTGATTTGATTCCAAATTAAACAACTGGAGCAAGAGATTTTGGTATGAGGCTAAATCCCATCTGATTTTGATAGGATTACTTTGATAACCTTGGACTAAACCCATTCCGTTGCTCATTTTAGGCTCAGTTAATGTTGCACTTTATTTTTTTAATTGGGCCAGGAACTCAGAGCTGCACATTGACTTCCATCAGGAAAAAGCTGTTTTACCTCAACGAGTGTAGCTCAGAGACATATTGGACTTGTTTAAATATCAGATCGAAGGCCAGTTCTCTGCTCTCTAGTGTAAACCTGGCTTCAGGCTGTGGTTCAGGAATATGTTCCTGAGATCATTTGCTGTGCCAACATTAAATATAGTACCAGTCTGATAAACTGTATTTACAATAGATACAAGAGAGCTAATATCCTGTTAACATAATGCAACAATCAGCATATTTACCACTGTCAAATTTTAATGCTATGGTTTTCCCCACAATTTTCTCCAGTTTTCCCATCCTCCTTCCCTGAAGGTGGTGACTCTCATTGCGGGATGGTTACATGGGTTCTAGCAGCCCTTGAATACCTCACCCAAGTGAGGATTATTTATCTGTGAATGTTGATAGGCTATTCCACTGTGGCGGGGGGGTGGGGGGGGGGGGGTGCGGGGTGGAAGAATAATGTACACACCTGATCCTGCCCTCACATGATGGCTGCATACATGCACATCCAGCAGGGTCAGCAGTAGGAACTTTGGCTGACTATTCCTTCCCTAGCCCAGAGACACTGGGCCAATTTTAGTGCCTGCCCTCCCATTCCTGGCTGAGATCAGCTAAATCAGCACAGACTGGGAATCAAGCCTTCTTACTCCAAAGCGCTTAGTACCATGCTGGGTAGTAGTCATTGGTCATTTGGTCATTTATTTTTTTATTACAGTAACCATGGGGTTGATTTTAACCCTACCCACCCGACAAAAATCGGGAGGGTGGGTAGTTAAAAACGAGCCTGTTGCTTTCCTGCTGGGATCCTGACTGTTTGCGATGTTAACCTCCAGGGTTTTGCAGGCAGATGAGGTGGCTGCCTAAAGCAGGTGAGAGCCCCATAAATTTATTTAAATTGGTGTCCTATTATGTCAATATTGTAATTTTATAATGTAATTTTAACTAGGGCCTGAGCTTCGCCGCTCGGTAGAAGCAGGTCTGCAGCTGCTGGTTTGAAGAGAAAAGAGGCCCTTCTGGGAAGTCTTAAACTTTCCTCTGTGGGATCAGGAGGAGCAGAAGTGCACCTGTGGGACCCACAAGGAAGGTTCCGGACTCCCCACCCCCACTCCCTTCCCAACCTGGGAGACCCTGCTGAAACCCCTCCCTGTCACTTACCAGGAGGCCGGAGGGCAGCCAAGGACCATCCAAGCTTCACCTGCCTGTAGCAGTCTGTGGCCTCTTCATGCCCATTGTGCGCGGGCAGTGGACCAATCGGCGGTGGTTACAATCGCCGAGGCTCCCTGTGCCTCTGCTGGGCGGGAAATCAACTCGCCGGAGCGGTTATCCATCGGAAACCCGCTCCAAGATAAAATCCACCCCCATGGTTTGCAACTCCTTTCTGCAACATGTGAGTAACACGGGATTCTGGCAATATAAATCTCTCAGGCTTTACCAACACAGTTCACAATAACACCAGGGGGTAGAGTTTCCGCCTAGAGCGCAATCGGGAAACTGCGCCCAAAATGCGATTGAAATTGCGCTGGTTAGATTACGCTTCAATTTTCAAAATTATATTACATAATCACAAATATAAAATCTTCCATGAACCCAGTGCAATCAGGCAGTGCAATAGAATGTAATAGTTGCTTTTTTTTTCTTTGCATTAAAAGTATTCCTTGATGTATTTAAGAGTGGTAATCTGGTGCAGTTTTATTAATACAGCTGCAAATGAGTTTATTACTAAAATAAGCTTTTTTAATAAGAGTGTCCAATTCTCCACCTGTGATTAACTTGATTTAAAATCACTGAAAATGGCTTAAAAAAAACTATACTGAACTATTTACTAGTTTCATTGGTGTACACTAATCAGTTTCTTATAAATTAAATATTTTTTTAATATGCCTACTAGTGTCTGTGCGCCTTTAGAAAATGAGCGCAATTTGAAGAGCCAGTGCAATCGATGGAATCTCACAATTTTGACTGGGGGGGCGTAGCCAGTTTTGTGGGCGGGGCCTAATTTGGGCAAATTGAATCTTGAACCAGCATAAAAGATCACGGAAAACACAAAAGTAACGCACTTATGTTTAAAATTCCACCGTCTTTTCCGCTGGTTCGGCCGATGCAAAACTAATGGAAGCAAGCGGAAACTCACCCCACCTCATCTCTTCATCATGTCATCAGTTTTGCAAACTATTCTCTACAAACTTATTCTGTTTAAATTGTCCAAGGGGGCATTTTGTGTAGCTAAATACATTTTGTCAGATGCAATCAAAATGAGTAATAAATTGCATAGATTAGAGAGAATGGCCACAATATTCTTTCAAATAATGGTACCAATTTACTACAGGGAAACTGGGATTATTATTATCTTACCATCATTATTAGATAAATTATTTTTTAATGTTTGGATAAAGATGACCTTAATGAGGTCTGCAGTAATTCTGAGGGGGAACCTTTGGAGTGTTCAGTCGATTAAGGGTAAGCAAACTATATATGACATAAGTAAACACAGTATAATGAACAGCATATGTTTATATACATGAATGAGAGTTTACAAAAAGAATTTCCTGATGTAAGGATAGCTTCAATGTGTATGTGTGTGGTCAGCTCCACACTAGGACACAACCCCAGCCATTGCTCTACGTATATCAAGTACAACATATATCTGTTGGAAGATAAAATGTGTGCTCAGAATTGTTCAATTCTGGAATAGAGCAGAATTAAGCAACTTGCACCAAAACTGCCAGCTTTACTTGGTATGAAATGGTTACCTTTGTGCCAAATAATCTATGGCATAATGGGAACATATTTCCTAAATTAACTCTGACACATATATTTATTGTATTTTTTTCTGCTTTCATTAATTTTGTATTTTTTGAATTCTATTTGTAGCATTTAAAAATTAATTTTGAGAAGTTCTTAGCTGTAATTATGAATTGAGTTTTGTTCTTTGTATGAAATAATGACAATAGTTCGGGTGCAACTTCTAGCAGTCCCAAATCTGGAAAAGAGATCTTCCTCATCAACTTTCTACTCTTCTTTCCTGAAGACACTGACTCCTTGCTGGAGTACAGATCTACTGGTACTGGGCACTTTCTGGTACCTCACCCAAGTGGCTATTATTCATAGGAACATAGGAACAGGAGTAAGCCATTCAGCCCCTCGAGCTTGTTCCACCATTCAATTAGATCATGGATGATCTGCATCTTAACTCCATCTACCCGCCTTGGTTCTGTAACCCTTAATACCCTTGCCTAACAAAAATCTATCAATCTCAGTTTTGAAATTTCGAATTGACCTAGCCGGAGAGAGTTTCAGATTTCCACTATGCTTTGTGTGAAGAAGTGCTTTCTAACATCACCCCTGAACGGTCTACCTTTAATTTTAAGGTTATGCCCCTTGTTCTGCTCTCCCCCACCAGAGGAAATAGTTTCTCTCTATCTACCCTATCAATTCCTTTGATCATCGTAAACACCTCAATTAGATCACCCCTTAATCTTCTATATTCAAGGGAATACAAGCTTCGTCTATGCAACCTGTCCTCATAATTTAACCCATCAATGTATGGCCCTTGACAGTATGTGTTGGAGGGCTTTTCAACTGGGCAAGACATCACTTCAGGGGTTGCTGGAGAGTGTTCAGTTTTCCCCTTCTTAACTCAGGGGCACTGAGGGTAATTATGGCAAAGCCACTACCATCTGGAATGACCTTGTGGAGGCAGAGCCTGTGCCTAGCCCTAACAAGGCCATCGATGCAAGGTAGGGTGTGCCAGGGGGCAGGAACTCCAAACACTAAACTTCCTGTGCTCTGAGTCTTCTTTGGGATGGGCACCATCTTGGCATTTACCCTAATATGCACTGTCCTGCAGATTTTTGGAATATATCACTATTGTCAAATTGAATGAACAGTGCTTTTGAAGATAAGTCTGAGCACTTGTCCTTCCCTTCAAATCATAGAAACCTAAATACAGTTGCAATGATAATGAAGCACTTGCATACCAAAAAGATGTGCCATTTTCCCAATGGACACAATGTAGGTAAATATAAACATTCAATCATGCTCTACTGTATTCCTCAATTTAGCTGTTCTATTTTAGAAGGATGGCCATATTGAATAAAGAGACCACACTCATTTATTTCTAAAATAACCTTTTTGTTTGTTCTAATTGTAGTGTGTTAAATTACTGATGTGATCATAGCACTGTGTTATGTAACAGGACTTCATGGAAACAAAAGCAGGGATGAAGAGTTTTGAACTGAAGTATGTTCATCATATAAGACTCAACATCGGGCCTGTGATGATGAAAGTGAGTGAAACTTTGCAGACATGCAGTAAACTCAAAGTGCCTCAGACTCCTTGCAAAACATTGAGAGCGATTTTCAACTGCCCCCTGCCCCAGTTTCCAGTGTAAACTGGGTGGCCGGCAGATGAGAATAGGAAAAGAAATTGCCCATCTATTGGATGCCTGAGGCCTGCCCAATGCAACTTTCAGGTGGGCCTCAAAATGAGAAGCCAGTGCTCCAGCCCGGAACAGGCAGGAGCCTAATTGCCAATTCAAATTGGGGTCCTAAGCCAGTTGCAGGTCCCCGTTTGCAATTTTGAGGTACCAATGGGCATAGCATGAACCACGTATCAGGTGTGGAGCGGCCTAACTAGCAGTCCTTAAAGGGACTGCAGCAGGCCACTGAAAAACAGGTACGTTTGAGGAGTAAAATTTATTTTTGAAGGGCCAGGTGGAGTATTAATGAGGAGAAAAAATTGACCCCTACAATGACCGAGCCTCCGTGGCCCTCCCCAGATTGTCTCCCTCCCACTTTCACTTACTTGCCGCTGGAACCTCCATCCCTCACGCATTGTGAGCAGCTCGCCGATGGTATAGAAACGAGGCCTGACCAGGACAATTGGTCGGGCCTCTTGCTGCAGCTATTGGGCGGCCACAGGGGATGGCCCAGCCATTTCCCTACTGCTTCGGGCAAAAGTTCAAACTCGCCCCCATTGTTTTAAGGAGCAGTTTCTTCTGATACTAAGTTCAGAGATGTGCTTGAACTAAATTGCAGCTGATGTGATTTCTGGATGGATTTTCCCTTCATTCTGTTCTGTACTTGAGCTGAGAGTGCCAAGCAAAAAAAATTTCATTTCCCCAGTACTGACATCCCTCACCAGTGAATACAAAGTTCACTCAAAGGTTAACAAAAAGCAAATATACAGAGAAGTGACATGAAAATAAAAAGAAATATCAGTTGCTGAAAATAGATTAAAACTAAAGCTACAAAAATTCCAGATCACGACTGACAGTTTAGGAAGAACTCCTTGATGATATGGAGCTGATAATTGTCACTTAGAAATCCTACTGATGACAGCTAGGCAGCCAGGAGGAGCAGTCCGACTACATGAGCATGCTAATGGCTTTGGTAACCAATATTACCAGTAGCTATTTTGTTACGCAGTTATGTCATGTAAGTATTTTCAAAGTAGTAATTTAAGCAAAAACCTGTATCATGATTTGTTATCTGACTGCACTATGCTATTTCTTTTCAGACGATTCAATGATTTGACACTGCAGGCTGCAAATTGTTGCTGACATATACTCATGCACTAACCACAGTATTCCAGGGTCTACTGCATTTACATACACCGTCACTAACAAACAAGACATCAGAATGGCAACTATAATTAATGGCCCAGAAATTCCGTTCGCAGCCCTCCCGCTGTGCCTCTTCAATCTGCCGGTGTGCAGGGCACGCATATCCCAGCGGCGCAGCTAGTTCGTAGTGTCCCTGGGATCATGTGGGCCATGGGGAGCCAATCAGAGCAGGGAATCTCCATTCATAGATTTGACAGGAAGACCTGTCAAATCTATGAATAGAGATGAGAATCAAAACATAAGTAAAACTTCAAATACATTTTTTAAAAGTCACATTTTTAAAATGACTATAAATTACATAAATTAACTATTTTAAACAAAAATTAAAATTTTTGAAAAAAATAATTAAAGTTTTTAACGGGGCTAAAAATAAACTTACCTTTCTTTAAAGTATTTTAAAATGATAAATCAGTGGAAAAAAATTTTCTTTTACTTTATTAAACTATTAGCCTGCTAAAAGCAGGCCTTACGCCTGCTTTTCTAGGCGCAGCTGTTCCCGACTTACCTGGACTCAAGCCAGTGTGGAAAAAAATGGAAGTTTTTAACGTACGCGCTGCCTATCCGGCGCATGCGTTTGTCCAGTCAAGCTCTTTCTGCTGAGAACGGAAGTGCCGGTTTCCAGTGCATGCGCAGTGCATGCGTAAAACCGGCACTTCCGTTGGCCCTACGGGTGAGTACACAGCGCGTACCCACCCGTAGGGAACGGAATTTCTAGGAATATATACTATATGCAATCTTGAAAGCTTGTTAATTATTCACAGTTCCTCAAATATGTGTAATTTTTCTATGTAAGTATAATTTGCTTCTTCAGCATTGTTAATCTAGCAAACATTTTTCTGACAAATATGGGTGCATTTTTGACTGCTCATTGGTTTGTGAATTTTAGTGCTATTAATAACTGCTGGTACCTATTATCTGTCCTAGTGAATTACTGTGTATCGCACATGCCATTGCTGAATCAATTTGGTGATGTGGCAATCAGTTAACCAAAATGATTGTGGTCTTCTGAGAGACCCAGGTGCTGGCTGCTGCTGCTCCTCGAAGTCTTGCTCCATCCAGAATAAAACAGCAATGATGGAACTGCTAATAAATAGCAAAAGCTGACTAAAGGGTTGTAAGGCAACAAAAGTGTGGAAGTAGTGATCTGGGCGCTGAAAAGTCGCCTGGAAAACCAGACAGCAAAAGATCCAGTGAGCTGCAGCTGAGAGCTCCCATTTTATACTACTTCAGGAACTCTCAGACACCAATCGCATTAGGTTTTGTTAGTGGGTCCGAGACTGATAGGGGCTTTGGCAATTTTAAGTTAAAATCACATGACGGTGCGTATGACATCATCGAAGTGCGACCGTGAGATTTTAATTACGTCTTTGCTTGCCTGGGATCGGCGCCTGTCTCAAATGCAAAAACTGGTGAGTTAAGATTACGGGCAATCCCCAGACATGATTTTAACCCCCAGCCAAGCTGGCTGGGTTAAAATTGCACCTTAGATATCTGAAAAAACAAAACCTGCTGAAAATGTACAGCAGGTTGATCAGCACCTGAAAGAGAAAGTAGATTATTGTTTTAATGGGGCTCTTCAAATATGTTCTGATGAAGGGTCCCAGCCAAACAGATTCTGATTATCTGGTTTGCTTTCCAATATTTTTTGTATTTATTTCAGAAGGATTAAAACCCCTTACACACTTTTAATAAACCTTGTATGCTTGCATTTTAAGTTTAAAAAAAAAATTCTAAACCCAGTAAGCAATACAGAACTGATATCTCTTGTGAGGGAAACCTGAGGCAATTCACTCGACTTTGAAATTCTTGAGTTATAAGGTTTCTTTATTTGTGTAATATTGTATTCTACTGTTGAGTGCTCCACTGTTACAAAAAAACCAAGGTAACAGCCAAGCTATGAAAAACTGCAAGGGAAACAAACGTGTGGTTATATTTAGCTTACAGCTAGGTGATTAAACTCCATATAATGACTATTTTAAACGACAGAAGTTGTTCTGTCGTTAAAAAAAACTCATTGCAAATTATATGATTGAGTTTTTGGGTTAATTAATCTTTATCCCACTGAATAAACATGGGCTTGATACTATTGGGAATGACTATCATTTGTAATGGTTAAGTTGTCCAGTTTTAAAAACATGTTTTGTGAATAGAGCTAATGAATCATTTGTGGTCAAAGCTACCTTAAAATGCTCCTCTAAAATCCAGTGCTGCTTTACCAACCTATAATCAGCTCAGCACCAATGGTCAACTCAAAACCAACTGCCACATGTAGAAGTAAATGTAGACAGCTACAAAGAAGCAGAGACATGAGGAAAGTGTTAGTTTGCCTGAGGCATTCCCTATCGTTAACCATTTAAAGAGGACAATTTTGAACAAGCGTTCTCTAGCCCTGCATTTATACTGGCTCGGATATCCATCACATTAGGATTGATGTGTTTTTTTTTTCTTCCCCTCCACTTCTAACCCCTCCCATTCTGAACATGCTAGGGTGTAGTTTTCCAAAATTCCAGCGATGTTTTGGTACCTCAAGTGGCCATTCATCATGTGTGTGCGCTGGGACACTGGGCTTTCAGAGAGGTTAAGGGTTAGCATATTAAATGTTAATCAAGCGAAAAAGTATTTTTCAGAAAAAGAGTTCAGATAGTTTATTTACATACGAACACACGAAAACAGCAGACTGGAAAAGACCAGTTGGTCCACGTAGTCTGTCCCAAATAGTTGATAATCACCCCCTAGGTACACAGGGGAAAAATTGGGCTATTTACCGCCACCGATTTGTGCCGGAATCCTGGAAACAAATGGCAGCCGCCTCTCTAACGGCCGCCTCTGGCGTGGGACTCGGCGGCCACCATTTTGGTGAGGGCCATAGCACTGCCGTTAGCAGCGCTGGCCCTGGACATGCAAATCTGGAGAGCGTGACGTCAGTCGGCATGCAACGCCAACTTAACGCCACGCTCTGCGAACTTGCGCTGAATTTCACGCTGGGTTCTAAGCTCGCTCTGAAATGCAAGCATGCAGCAGACTGACAGAGACACTGTCAGCACTTCTTAAAGGGACACACGCATCTTTCAGGTAAGTTTGCATTTAAGCTTTTGGACTGGATTTTTAAATATTTTATTGAAGTAGTGGTTTGATGCAATAAATGTTAAAAGTTTTTAAAGTGTGCAGGGAGTGCTGCTGGACGCTTGCAAGGCCTCGGATGGTAAAGGAAGGCCTCTGAGAAGACAGAGAATGCTGGAAATACTCAGCAGGTCAGGCAACATCTGTGGAGAGAGAAACAGCGTTCACGTGTCAGATATTGATGTTGCCTGACCTGCTGAGTATTTCCAGCATTTTCTGCTTTTATTTCAGATTGCCAGCATACGCTCGCAGAGGGAAGAGGGAGATGCAGAAGAGGAAGACGCAGAAAAGGAGGAAGCAGAAGGAAGGATGCAACCCAGACAGCCCCTTTCTGGCCGGGATATCCGGGATGGAATCATCCGCCTGCGGTACCAGTGAACATAACCCCAATTCCCCCTTTCAACATTTGTCCCACACCTTACCTTCCCTCCGTTACTGACCATCACAGTGTCCTCTTGGCCACAATGCTGAAATAAAAGCCACCACAAAGTAAACATTTCAATCCAACTTTATACATCTAGCCATCCAATATTACATCAAGAAATCAACTAATCACCCTTATGCATTTGCTTAGTGACTGTCTTGTGTGTGCCTTTGCCTATCTTACATTGGGTCTCCTGCTGAGACTACCGCCAGGAGAACCGGCCTTGCACAGTGAGTTTAGCGCTGCGCTGATGTTAATTAGGAAGCAGCACCAATATACCGGTGCTGCCAGCACCATTCATTTCAGTGGCCGTTAATTGCCATGCCACCAGCAGCTCTCCAGCGCTCTGGAATTTCTAGGCCTATGTCGTCTCCTGCGAGTGGCGAAAAAACAGATTCATGTTCAGTGACGCAGCGCAAAAGCTGCCAAATTATATGAGCAAAATATTTCTTCTTCCTGTCTACACAAGTATAAAACGGGCAAATTCAATTTATACACTTTTTTTGCTGAAATTAGTTAATGGCAGAAAATATATCCATTGACTATTTACCAATTTTAAAATGTGGCACACTTCATGCATTGTGTTTGGGTAATGGTGAACCTGAGTTAGTTTAATGATATGAACTAGATAACCGCTGCCAATCGCGTAATTCATGAAGGGACTAGCTCATACAGTACAAGTTCCAATAATGCACAGCTTCAGTTGATTTAAGCTTTTATCTTTAAGCTCTTTAAGACTTAAGAATTAAGGTAACATTTCTTTGTCTTTTATAAATTAAGCAAAACAAATATCATATTAGTTTTTGAATGGGAGTTGTCTTTTCTCTTACCAACTGTTGTAAATAGCCCTGTTAGCTTTCATAACAATTAATCTAATCTCATTTTCATGAAGATGTAATTTGCAAAGATTTGTAAAATAGGATTGTGCACAGCATACAATCTAATACTTGTTTTTTTCTCCTGCCCTTTTCACCAACAGCGCTGATATCTGTGTGCATGTCCCTTCTGCTCTCTTCACCCACAGTACTGCCCTCTGTGCCCCCAACTTCCTAGCCCCTTTTTCTAATAGCTTTGACCTCTGTACCCCAATGTTTCTTGCTCCATCTTTCCTGCCCTTTCTCCAGCAGCGCTGCTATCAGTGGACTGCCTCTCCTGCACCTTCTCCAATAACGTTTATCTCCGTGCTCACTCTCTTCCTTCTCCAAAAGGTCTGAACCCTTACCCTTTCTGACCCCTTTTCCAACTGTGGCCTACCCCTCCAACAACTCTTGACTTCTATGCCCCTTCTCTTCTGTTCCTTTTTTGGGTAGCTCTGATGTCTCTGATATTTTGAACCTATTCCTTTGCATAGTGACTGATCTCTAAATCGCTTTCTCCCTCGTCCCCTTCCCCAGTAGCTCCAATGTCTGAGACTTTTCCAGCAGGTTTTGCTCTCTCTGCAGCCATGTCTCCCCCCCCACCCACCTGACAGCTGAAATCTTTATTGTGACCATGATTCTCTCCCTCCCCCATCCCAGCTCAGATCTTTACTGCAACCATTTATCTGCTCGACAACAGTACATTCCAGTCAAAGGGAAACATACTTAGCTTTTCATGCAGACTGCCTGTACAATATTCCCAATAGGACTGTAACATATCAAATCGCTTCTTGTTCAATTCCATTACATAAAATTGTCAAAAAAGCATGATATTTGAATGCATCATTATGTCCGAAGCCTTTATGATATGGAGATGAAATGGAGATTTAAAAAAATATATAAAATAGACATCATAGAATATTATTGGCATTTCTGAGCATTATTATTATTGGCACCAACAGATTGAAATGAATTAATTTCCCATGGTTTTGGCTATTTCTTGGCTAAGAGTAATGCGAATTAGTCTGTAATATAAGTGTACTATTTAGCCATTAGTCATATTTTAGTGACAGCCATTTCCCAGCTGCATAAAACACATTCACTGCCCCCAGACTCGGTACTGATTACTCACAGTACCACATCTGGAATTCATCCACACTATAATGAAATGTGAACCATTTTGAACTATGGCCTGCAGACAGAATTCAATAATACCCCCTCCCAACCCAGTACTATGTTAATGGAGATGGCAAGATAATGAGAATATTAGTGAGCGAGTGAAAGTGTTTCTGCATTTATGTGACTACAGCTGAATCCCGATACCTGCAAGTGTCGCTTATTGGGTTTTGAAAGTCTTACGGTGTTGCATACAATAGTTAATTGGGTTTTGAAAGACACACACAGACACATACCAAATAACTTTAGTATCCTTTCAAGATTTAATGCCACAGGGGCATATAGCTGTAATCCATTACTAGGTTAGAAGTCACAAAAGACATAGGAAGACGTTTTAAATGTTTCCTCAAAAATGTGTACTTCAGTGCCTTGCCTTATAATCTCAGAATTTATAGCTTTGTTTTAATCCATTTCATAATTTGTAAGTGTATTTTCATGAAATGTCTGAGGCGGTTATTTTCTAGAGTCAGTTATGTGAATCAAATGTATTCCAAACACTAAATAACATGCCAGACAATATAAACCACAGAATGCAGACTGAAGTCTAGACTCCAAGGCAGCAGGTAAACTAGGTTAATATTGCGCATTAGACATCGTGCATGAGGAGAATTCAGTGCCAGAAATCTGAAATGTTTGCATTACACAGAGTCATATAAACCCTTACAGTCATCTTCCATAATAGGCCCTATTATGGAATTGAGTTGTGCAAGTTTCAATAAAGCCAACTTTTTTTGTGCTGAATCTCTTCAGGCAGAAAGAGATTCGAAACAGTGAACAATCTAATAAGATTAAGATGCCGCAACAGATTGCGATCTCTTCATCATTAGAATGCCAATGCTCGTGGAGAGTGCACGTGTGGACATTGGATAAGGATAGGATTGGGTTCAAGGATGAGCCTTCCATGGTTGAGACATTGTCCATTCTGACACTCACTGTCTATACTTACACATAACGAATAGCTACTTGAAATGGGTTTCAGAGGGCCCCTGCCCCCTGCTATCCTTGGAAACCAACAAGAGAGGATAAATGGAGGGGATAGAAAATAAGGAATTAGAAAAATCCACAGAGATCTGGGACCTGAGTTTGAATCGAACAAGACCGAAGGGTTGAAAGTTTCTTCTCTTCCCTCTCTCTGTAAATTACAGAGTAAATTGTTGTCCATGCTCCCAGAGCAGAGCTTCACACGGCAGGAGCGTAAATCGGAAAGAGCAGGCACATGTTGCCCATGATTTCCGCCCATTCAAAATGGATGGAGAATCGTGGGCAGTACGCTCACAATTTTCCAACATGCTCTGCGTGGGAATGCTGAAAACAAAAATGTATACCAGTGTGAAATAAGTTTGAGCAGCCTCAGCCTGTTTTCTAGTGGATGTGAGCTTAAAGAATGAAATTGCCCTAATTCAACATTAAGTGACATTAAATTAGCGATTTACTCAGAGGGGCCTAAATTCATTAGCACCCCAAACCGGACACAATTCTGATAGCGCACAGTTACAACAGGCCACAACAGAGAGGCCCAAGGACCAAATTAAATTTGTTCTCAGGCCTTATCAGAATAAATCAGGCGAGCTACGGGTGCCAATGAGCCATCTTGATGCAGCTTCCCTGATGGGGCCTTACAAATTTTGGCCTGTGCTGAGGCCCAGAAATAAGTCTGGGGTAGAGGGACAGTCAGGAGGGGACGAGAACGAGTCCTCCTGTACTCCTACTCCTTCCCACTCCACAAAATAATAAAATGTTTCCAAGTTTGTGGGCCTTTTTTGAGTGGCCTCCTGCGGTTCCTTGCCTCCGTAATGTCAGTCACAAGCTCCAATAAGAGCAAACAAATTTAGACGTCCGAGACTGAAATGAATGCAGGAGCCTTATTTCAATATTGAAATGAAACCTGCACTCGCTGACTAAAGAAGGCCTCAATCACTTTAGCAGAGGCCTGAACTTCTGTGCAGATCGGGCGCATGCTCATAAAAAACAGACACACAAATGTTAAATTTTGACCCCAAAGAGTCATAACGATAGGTGATTGGGAAATAGAAATCTTCCTCTGATAGAGTAGAGAATGTTGATCTGAGATTGGCTTACTTGGTGGAGCAGAGTAAGGAAAGCTAAAATTAAGTTTGGTCATGATAGCTGACCTGTGTTTTGCCTGATGCTGACATTATACACCAACAGTGAGGAAAAATACGTTCTATTCCTCAGCACCGACACCTTGATAGGCACAAAAAAATCAATAAAAATAAAAACACAAACATAAAAAATTATGTTTTGTTCACAATATGCTGGTAATTAAAAGAAATTCTAATCTTGTATTTTTGATTTTGGTTTTGCACTGCTACTGCAGTGCACAAAAACAGTTAAAACATTAAAAAACTTATTTACAGTCCCTTTACCTGCCTACTTATAAACATCTAAAATGATAATTATTACCTGCGTTAAGTAGTCATAAATTATTGTGGGAAAAAAATACATTAGAAGACAATATCCTCAGGTCAAAGTGATGTCGCAACAGAACTGGTAAATAACAAGTCTGAGCGTGCCCTCTCTGCTTGCTTTACAATATTTGCAAAGTTAGGAGACTGGTACATCAATATAACACGAATGTGTCATGAATCTAAAATCCCTTTATAACATAACTGGCAATCTTCAGAAGATTCAGGAGAATTACATCAATTAGATGATTTACCCACTCTCCCAGATACAAGTCTCTCTGGATTTTTTCTTGGTTTAAAAAGAATTATTAGTAGAAAAAAATGCAAAGAATCCTCCTGGAGATTTCTGGAATTGTGGAAAACAGCTGCACGGATGGAAAAACATTTTTTTCTGTAGTGTCTACAATATACACATATGACCGTGGTGCATTTTCCCTCCTCATCCTCCTTGACCTCTCTACAGCCTTTGACACAGTTCACCACAGCATCTTCTGTTAACACCTCTCCTCCATTGTCTAGCTCGATGGGACTCCCCTCGCCTAGTTCTACTTTTACCTATGTGATTGTACGTAGACCATCTCCAGCAATGGCTTCTGTTCCCAACCTCTGGAGTTCCCCAAGGAACTATCCTTGGCCCTACTCACTCTGCATGACATACTACAAGGATGGTGATAAAAAGGATTACGGCACTGTTAGAGTATTGGAGATTGGAACGATGGTTCACGTGACATGCTCTTGGATGCATTGCTCTCTAAGAGCTCTGTCAGCTAGGGGTACTGGTGATTAATGCTGCTCATGCTCTTCCTCCTTTTCGTGCTGCTCTTCCTCCTCCTCCTGCTCCTGCTCCTCTTCCTTCTGCACTTCTTGCTGTCCTGGTGTGATAAGGACTGGTCCCTCATTCAGACAAGGTTATGCAGCATGTAGTGGACGTCCACAAATCTGGATACACGGTGAGAGCTGTTCTGCAAAGCTCCTACCGAACGGTCCAGACAGTGGAAGCATTGCTTGAGCATGCTGACTGTCTGCTTGACGATGATTCTGGTGACAGCATAGCTCTCATTGTAGGTCACCTGTGCAGCTGAGCCCAACTCCTAATGGGAGTCATGAGCCATGTCTGAAGAGAACATTCATTGTCACCTCATTGCCAGTTTGTGACCGGATGGCCTGGTTGGAATAAAGGCGACACAGAGGTCTGATGCAGGATAAATGAATCATGATTGCTGCCAGGAAACTGGGCACAGACCTGAATGATGCGCTGCCTGTGGTTGCAAATAAGCTGGATGTTGAGTGAGTGGAATCCTTTTTTATTCAGAAAGATGCCAGGATGGTGATGGGGAGCACTTAAGGCAATGTGGGTGCAGTCTATGGCACCATGCACCCTGGAGTGCCTTCTTGTCCTGCTTTGCCCTGTCCACTGGGAAAGAGATGTAACTGTTCCTCCTGGTGTATAGAGCCTCTGTGAGCTCCCTGATACAATGGTGGACTGCAAACTGGGAGGTGTCGCTGATGTCACCAGCTGCAACCTGGAAGGAGCCAGTTGCATAAATGTTAAGGGCCACGGGGATCTTGACAACCACAAGCAATGCTGCCCATGCCCTGGTTTGAGGCTCGAGTTGTGACTACAGAAGGTGAAATAACCTCCTTGTCCCAGCAAAGGTGCCTGGGACATTGTGAGGTTGAGGTAGGAGAAGTGCTCCCTGAAGACCCTCTGTGGGTATGGCCTCCTGCACAGTGCCCTCCTTCTCCCTTTTGTCCCATCTCTCTCCTGTCTTCTTGGCTGCTCCCTCGTGGTCCTACAGCCCCAAAGGCAGCCCTAACAGATCACCCAGGACTGCAGTAAAACAGTTTTGAAAGCAGCCAAAAACAGTGCAGCCTTAGCAAAAACTTTGGGGAGAATTTTCTGGAGGGTCAGCGGGTGCGATCTGTGGCAGGTTGGGTGGGAAAATTGATTTTTTTTGGATCCCGCTGTCAACCCGCCGCCACGCGTCTTTCCCAAATGTTGGGTCTGTCAGCACTGAGCAGACCTGACATGCAGCGGCGGGGGTGGCAATTAAGGTCATTATGACCTTGTTAACAGTGCATTAAGAATTATTTTCAGCTCACCTTCAGAGTTTACCAGGTCGCCCACGGGGTCCACGCTGCTCGGGGATCATGTCATGTAAGCAGGTCGGGAGTTGAATGGCCATGGAATCATCTCATTACTTGACAGCTGCAAATGTGCTATAAAAGCTCCCATCTCACAGCTGTTCACTTTCCAAGCTCAGAGGCTGTTGCTTACTGCATTTGGAAGACAGATTGAGCTTTATGCCGGTTGCAAGTGTTTGGAACAAACTCTCTATCCAGTGTCACCTCATTGGAACAACCTCTCTCACCTTTCTCACTTCTGCCATCTCAAGTTTACCTGCCATCTATTACATCAGAATGGGTACAGTTTATACTGTCTCACCTTGGTCCTTAGAATCTGACCATGATCAGCCGCAGCACCAGCAGCACCAGGCACACCAGCAGCACTAACAACACCAACCTTCTCCGCAATTAACTGATGCTGCACAGGACACCGGGCATCAGCACATGACCACATTGCTGCCCGGGAGGCCAGGGATGGCCTCACCATGGCCAGATTTACTTCACTTAACGCTGTACACCTTGGCTGCCACATGATACACCAGGTTGGCACCACCTCACACCAACTCCATAAAGCATCCCTACAATGCCCAAGCCATTCCTTTCACACTCATCACCATTGTTGGGGTTAACATTATGTCTCACCATTCACTGCAACTCACTGAGCCACTTCCAAAGGTGCACACAAATGTGTCCAAGAACGCAAAGTGTTCAAAATAAAGGTTTCAATGTTTGACACCACATTAACAGAAACTTTACATGAACATTGGTTAAACCACCCAAGTGCCTACCCTTGTGTGTTGTTAGTTGGTATGATTGGACTAGGATGAGGGTGAGTGTGAGGGATGGCTAGTGAGATGGGGAAGTGATAATGTAGATAGAGAGGGATGGGTGGAGGAGCAAGGTAAGTTGGTGTGAGTAAGGATGTGCAGGAGTAGGGTAGGGAAGGCAGAGTGATGGAGATGTGATGAGTGGCACAGCAGGATGAGGTTGAGTGTGGCTTTGTACTAACATTTTGAGATCTACTGAGATCATTGAAAGGTTTGCACCACTGAGCCTGGTCCTCCTGACGACATCCCTTCTTGTGCCCTCCTGTGCAATGTGCAACCAGGCTGTGTTGGTCTCCTGGAATGTCTCTTCTCACATTGGAAGGGAAGAGAACCTCCCTGCGTGCTGTGACTCCCTTCATAAGCATATGGAGGGAGTCATGGGAGAGCCTGGGTGCATCCCTGCACTTCTGTGCAGTGCTTGTCCGTGTTTGCAGCACCTCAATGCTGTAAAACACTGACAGCACAAATGTCAAAATCAATTTGCGCCTGGTCCCTTTAAGGAAATCGGCTGATGATGCATCATCAAATTACATCATCAGACCTGCTTCCTTCAATTGGCTGGCAAACGCGCTGGGCGAGCTTAACAAGCAGGGGAAAATCATTTTGGACAGTGGGCTGCAGCCGGCAGCAAGGCCAGGACTCGCCACCAATGTCGCCTGCCACGGATCCGCTGAGGTTGGTAAAATCCAGCCCTTCTTCTCAGAATTCAAAAATCAGTGGTAGGGAGAAAAAAGGCCAAAAAAGGCCCAAAAGTTAACCAACAGCCTAAAAGGACAAACCAGCAGCTAACCTGTATATAGTGGACGAGTCCTTTAAATAGTGCTGCTGAAGGTTCCTTGCTGCATAATAGCTCCACAGTTGCTGAGCACGTTTCTTACGTTGCGAGTCAGGCATTGAGGCAGACCAATTTCACAATCTTACACGATGCATAGGTCCCTTATTTAAATATTTTAATGAGTGTTTAAAATATTTCCGATGCCTACTGAGGAGCCCGATCCAATATGGCGGGCGGCGCACCTCCGGCGGGCAATGAGCTTGCCTGTGCCGTTAGCCATAGTGAACAGTGAGGTGCTTGCTTTATACCTGTAAATCGGCTGCGGTGCCAATACGTTTCTTGGCTATTGGTCTAGAAAGATGTAGGACATAGGAACATGGCAACAGGACCATTTAGCCCCTCGAGCCTGTTCCGCCATTCAATGAGATCATGTCCCGAATACATTCTAGAAATTCGTTGCCTTTACTACTTCAGCTGTTCTGCTTCTCCCAGTCTGTGTCAAAATTAAAATCTCCCATTATAACCACGTTGTTTTAGCTACATGCTTCCCTGATCTCCGTATTTACACATCCCCCCATACCCCCACACCACTACTATCAGGAGGTCTGTGCACAGCTCTTACCAAAGTCTTGTATTATTTGCTTTCCCTTAACTCTACCCATAGTTTATCCATTGCCCGATTATTCTTACTAAAATCCTTTCTTTCTACTGCGGTAATTGTGGGCGGGAAATTTGATACCGCTCAGCCGTGTCGTCAGCCGTGGCTCAGTGGGTAGCACTCTTGCCTCTGAGTTAGAAGTTATGGGTGTCAAGTCCCACTCTAGAAACTTGAGCACAAAAATTTAGGCTGACACTCGAGAGAGTTCTGCACTGTCAGAGGTGCCGTCTTTCAGATGAGACGTTAAACCAAAGCCCCGTCTGCTCTCTCAGGTGGACGTAAAAGATCCCATGGACATATTTCGAAGAAGAGCAGGGGAGTTATCTCCGGTGTCCTGGCCAATATTTATCCCTCAATCAACATAACAAAAAAACAGATTATCTGGTCATTATCACATTGCTGTTTGTGGGAGCTTGCTGTACACAATTGGCTGTCGCATTTCCTACATTACAACAGTGACTACACTTCACTAGTACTTAATTGGCTGTAAAGTGCTTTGGGACGACCTGAGGTTGTGAAAGGCGCTATATAAATGCAAGTCTTTCTGTTTTTCTTTTCGCTGGAAAACGGACACAGGCACCGCGATGTGAGATATGCCTGCGACCATTCAAAAAGCGCAGGCAGCACATCAACTTTGTGCTGCCTGCAAATTACCATGATTATAGTGCACAGCCGCGCGCTGAACGTGCTGCTGACAGGCTGTGCGCTCAGCAGGGGGGCTGAAGTTTGCTTTGCTGGAGCGAGGCTAGCTTTACTTAAAGTTAGGCCACAGCTAGAGTACTGTATATAGTTCTGGTCACCACATTACAGGAAAGATGTGATTGCAAAGATGTGAATGGGCCTATACTCTCTAGCGTTTAGAAGAATGAGAGGTGATCTCATTGAAACATACAAGATTCTGAAAGGAATTGATCGAGTAGATGCTGAAAGGTTGTTTTCCTGGCTGAAGAGTCTAGAACTAGGGGGCATAGTCTCAGGATAAGGGGTAGGCCATTTAAGACTGAGATGAGGAGGAATTTCTTCACTCAGAGGGTTGTGAATCTTTGGAATTCTCTGCCCCAGAGGGCTGTGCATGCTCAGTCTTTGAGTCTATTCAAGGCTGAGATTGATAGATTTTTGGACTCTAGGGGAATCGAGGGATATGGAGATCGGGCGGGAAAGTGAAGTTGAAGTCAATGATCAGCCATGATATTGAATGGCGGAGCAGGCTTGAGGGGCCGTATGGCCTACTCCTGCTCTTATTTCTTATGTTCTTATGTTCTGCACTGGAGAGGGTACAGAGGAGATTTATGAGGATGTTGTCAGGACTGGAGAATTTTAGCTATGAGGAAAGATTGACTAGGCTGGGGTTGTTTTCTTTGGAACAGAGGAGGCTGAGGGGAGACTTGATTGAGGTGTATAAAATTATGAGGGGACTAGATTGAGTGGATAGGAAGGACCTATTTCCCCTAGCAGAGAGGTCAATAACCAGGGGGCATAGATTTAAAGTATTTGGTAGAAGGATTAGAGGGGAGTTGAGGAGAACTTTTTTCACCCAGAGGGTGGTGCGGGTCTGCAACACACTGCTTGAAAGGTTGGTAGAGGCAGAAATGTTAATCACATTTAAAAAGTACTTGGATATGCACTTGGAGTGCCGTAACCTACAAGGCTATGGACCAAGAGCTGGAAAGTGGGATTAAGCTGGATAGCTCTTTATCGGCCGGCACAGACACGATGGGTCGAATGGCCTCCTTCTTTGCTGTAAATTACTATGATTCTACGGGGAAAAAATTGGATGACGCGTCTTTTGGGGCGCAAACGCCGCTGGGGTGCTAATTTTAGTGCCCTGAAAAAGTTAGCGCCCCTCCACTGTAAACTCAGTAGTAGCGCCCCAAGCAGGAGGTGGGGTGTTACTGGAAGCATTCCATCTCCTTCCTGGGGTGCTACTACTGAAGTTTGCGGTGCTACGTGCAACAGCGCCACACGCAGTGGCATGTAGCGCTGCGTCATTGCAGGCCTCCTCCCCTGATTAAAGGGGAGGGGCCTAGCACTGCGCGCACCGGGGCCCTGCTGGAAACAGCCCGGCACTCCTGCTGAGCGATCGCGGCCGGCACCCCACTTAAAAAAGGGAAAGGGGGCAGGTGCTGGCAGTCGGCCAAAATAAAAATGGCCGCCCGACACCTGCCCCTTTAAGTAGCGCCGCCGCCACTGCAAAAGCGCCCCCTGATCCTGGCGGACATATCGTCTGGTGATAGGTCAGGGGGCGCAAGGGAAGTTTGCGGCCGGGGTGCAAGTGGGGCGCTGCACACAGCGATGACGTCATCGCCGGCGGCACAGCGCCGCGGGGCGCTACCAGATACCGCCGCCGCTAACCTCCCGCTAAATTTTGTGGGAGGCGTTAGCGACGCCTCGCCCGGGCGCTAGGGGATTTGCGCCCCATTAGTGCCCCCCAGGGGGCTAACGAGAGACACAAACCAACCCAATTTTTCCCCTCATGATTCTTAAAGGCAGTCTGCCTTCTGCAAATGAAAAGAATTAAAATTGCTTCAGCACTAGGCAGTCTGCACCTCTTAAAGGTGAGCTGCCTTCTGCTGATTAAAACTGCTAAAAGTGCTTTAGCACTAACACAAATGGCTCAACAGGCCAGGGAAAGGGCACCCAGGGTCTTGGACGCAGCACTTGAGGCCATTGTGCATGGGGTCAACACTGGAAGAGAGGTCCTCTACCCACCGGGAGCCAGGGGGCCTTCCAGAAAGAAGGATGTGGGACCAGATTGCTGAGGTGGGCACTGCCAGCAGTGTTGCCCTGGGACCTGGCTCCAGTGCCCAAAGAAGTTTCATGACTTCAGACGAGTGGTCAAGGTCAGTGAGTGCATCTTCAAAAGCCGTCTCCTACCAACTGCACCACTAGCCTCTCACACTGCTCATGCACGACCACCACCCCCTCACCCCCCACCCCATCACTAACCTACCAACAATCTCTGCCAAACACGAGGCACACCTTCCATTCCGAGCTTCACCTCACCCCTTGGAGGAAACTGTGCTGGCCATTCTTAGCAGGGGCATGGCTGAGCCCTTGGCCAGCGGCATTATCCTCCTTCTCACATCCCACTTCCCCTTCATCCCACAATATCTTCTGAATTACAAGCTGCACATGGTGTAAGCATGCACCTCTTGCTTTCCCCCCTCCCCTCACCACAACCCTACCCTTGTGTCTTCTTCATTTCAGGCACCCAAGAAATCCAGCCTGCCCAGCCAATGGTTGACCAAGAAAAGGGAGAGGAGGGTGAAGAAGAAGAAGAAACACCATCACTCGATTTCACACTCCCAGCCAACAGCTCCTCGATATTATCCTGCAAGACCATCTGCAGTGTCCCCCATTGAAAGTCAGCAGCCTTCCACCAGCCATGCTGCAGCCACTGGGGTAGCACTGCATAACAGCACTAGGATAGGCAAAGGCACAAGCAAGACAGCCACTAAGGGATTGCACAAGGGTGATTAGTTGATTTTTTGATGTACTATTGAATACATATATGGATAAAGTTGGATTGGAAAGTTTGCTTTGGGATGGCTTTTATTTCAGCATTGTGGCCAAGAGGACGCTGTGATGATCAGTAACAGAGGGAAGGTAAGGTGTGGGACAAATGGTGTTCACTGGAACCGCAGGTGGATGATTCGATCCCAGATATACTGGCCAGAAAGAGATGTCTGGGTTGGCTCCTTCCTTCCGCTTCCTCCTCTTCTGTTTTTTCCTCTTCTGCTTCTTCCTCTTTCTCCTCCTTCTCCCTCTGTGAGCAGCTTTTCCCATTTGCTGCCTGTGCTTCATCTCCATGTGATGCTGCAGCCCAAGGGGGACTGCAACTAGAGCCCCCAGGACTGGGAGCAAGTGGTGATCTCAGAGGCCTTCCTTTAACATCCAAAGCCTTGCAAATGTCCAGCAGCACTCCCTGCACATTTTAACAACTTTTTAAATGTATTGCACCAAGCCACTACTCCAATAAAATGTAAAGAAACCAGTCAATGGCAAAAATTGAAACTTACCTGGAAGTTGTGTGTGTCCCTTTAAGAAACGCTGGCAGCATCTCCGTTGTACTGCTGCACGCACTTTCTTCCAGGCGTAGTTTGGAGAGGACGGCAATAAGAGTGGTGACGTCCAAAATCCCAGATCGTGCGTCAATTCAGATGTTGCACGCCGGATGACGTCACGATCTGAAACATTTAAATATGTGAAGCGAGCGCAGGCAACGGCAACGCTGGTGACCTGCCCAAAATGGCGGCCACTGCGTTTAGTAACAATACTGTGGAGGAGGAATTCCTGGAGTGTATATGGGATGGTTTCCTGGACCAATATGTTGAGGACCCAACTAGAGACCAGGCCATCTTAGACTGGGTATTATGTAACGAGAAAGGATTAATTAGCAATCTTGTTGTGCGGGGCCCCTTGGGGCGGAGCGATCATAATATGATAGAATTCTTCATTAAGATGGAGAATGAAATAGTTGACTCAGAGACTAGGGTCCTGAATTTAAATAAAGGAAACTACAATGGTATGAGGCGCGAGTTGGGTAGGATAGATTGGGGAATGTTACTCAAAGGGTTGACGGTGGATAGGCAATGGCAAACATTCAAAGATCGCATGGATGAACTACAGAATTTGTTCATCCCTGTCTGGCATAAAAATAAAACAAAAAAGGTGACTCAACCATGGCTGACAAGGGAAATCAGGGATAGCATAAGATCCAAGGAGAGGGCATATAAATTGGCCAGAAAAAGCAGTAAACCTGAGGATTGGGAGCAGTTTAGGATTCAGCAAAGGAGGACAAAGGGATTAATTAAGAGGGGGAAAATAGAGTACGAGCGTAAGCTTGCAGGGAACATAAAAACTGACTGTAAAAGCTTTTATAAATATGTGAAGAGAAAAAGATTGGTGAAGTCAAGCGTAGGTCCCTTGCAGTCAGAATCAGGGGAATTCATAATGGGGAACAAAGAAATGGCTGACGAATTAAATATATACTTTGGTTCTGTCTTCACAAAGGAGAACACAAATAACCTCCCAGAGATGTCAGGGAACATAGGGTCTAATGAGAGGGAGGAACTGAATGAAATCAGTATTTGTAGGGAAATGGTGTTAGGGAAATTGACGGCATTAAAGGCCGATAAATCCCCAGGGCCTGATAATCTACATCCTAGGGTACTTAAGGAAGTGGCCCTAGAAATAGTAGATGCATTGCTGGTCATCTTCCAAAATTCTATAGACTCTGGAACAGTTCCCATGGATTGGAGGGTAGCTAATGTTACCCCACTGTTCAAAAAAGGTGGTAAAGAAAAAACGGGGAAATTTAGACTGGTAAGCCTGACATCGGTTGTGGGGAAAATGCTAGAGTCCATTATAAAAGATGTGATAGCAGAGCACTTGGAAAACAGTGACAGGATTGGACAAAGTCGACATGGATTTACAAAAGGTAAATCGTGCTTGACTAATCTATTGGAATTTTTTGAGGATGTAACTGATAGAATAGATAAGGGAGAACCAGTGGATGTGGTGTATTTGGACTTTCAGAAGGCTTTCGATAAGGTCCCGCATAAGAGATTAGCGTGTAAATTTAAGGCACATGGGATTGGGGGCAAGGTACTGACTTGGATAGAAAACTGGTTGGCAGACAGGAAGCAAAGAGTTGGAATAAACGGGTCTTTTTCCGAGTGGCAGGCAGTGACTAGTGGGGTTCCGCAGGGATCGGTCCTCGGACCCCAGCTATTCACTATATATATTAATGATCTAGATGAGGGAACTAGATGTAATATCTCCAAGTTTGCAGATGACACAAAGCTGGGTGGGCGTGTGTGCTGCAAGGAGGATGCAGAGAAACTCCAGTATGATTTGGACAGGTTGGGTGATTGGGCAGAAGCATGGCAGATGCAGTATAATGTGGATAAATGCGAGGTTATCCACTTTGGTGGCAAAAACAGAAAGGCAGATTATTATCTGAATGGCAATAGATTGGGAGAAGGGGAAGTGCAACAAGACCTGGGTGTCCTTGTGCACCAGTCGCTGAAGGTAAGCACGCAGGTACAGCAGGCGGTTAAGAAGGCAAATGGTATGTTGGCCTTTGTAGCGAGAGGGTTTGAGTACAGGAACAAGGATGTCTTGCTGCAGCTGTACAGGGCCTTGGTGAGACCACACCTTGAGTATTGTGTGCAGTTTTGGTCGCCTTATCTGAGGAAGGATGTTCTTGCCATGGAGGGTGTGCAGCGAAGATTTACCAGACTGATACCTGGGATGGCAGGAATGACGTACGAGGAAAGATTGGGTCGATTGGGCTTATACTCGCTGGAGTTTAGAAGAATGAGAGGAGATCTCATTGAAACTTATAAAATTTTAACAGGGCTAGACAGACTGGATGCAGGAAGGATGTTCCTGATGGCAGGTGAGTCCAGAACAAGAGGTCACAATCTAAAGATAAGGGGTAAGCCATTTAGGACAGAGATGAGGAGGAATTTCTTCACCCAGAGAGTGGTGAACCTGTGGAATTCTCTGCCACAGAAGGCAGTGGAGGCCAAGTCAGTAAATATATTCAAGAAGGAGTTAGATATATTTCTTAAGGCTAAAGGTATCAAGGGATATGGGGAGAAGGCAGGGACAGGGTACTGAGTTTGGATGATCAGCCATGATCTCATCGAATGGCGGAGCAGGCTCAAGGGGCCGAATGGCCTACAAGGGGCCGAATGGCCTACTCCTGCTCCTATCTTCTATGTTTCTATGTTTCTGCGGCAGAAGCGAGGCGGCCACCATTTTTTCTTCCAAACCGGCCATAACAACCGGCACTAACAGCTTCAATTTCCCGGCCTGTGTCTTTTATCAATATTGCTACTCCCCCTCTTTCCTAATTTTCCTGTTCTTTCTAAATATCCTATAGCCTGGAATATTTAGCTCCCAATTGTGCTCAGGATGTAGCCAGGTCTCTGTAATGGCTACAATATCATACCCTTTAAACTGAATTTGTGCTTCTAATTGACTTGTGTTATTTCTTATGCTATATGCATATCTGAGTAACTGTTCCCACCTTGTCCATTTTTCCTGATGGGCTGATGACTTACAGTGTGGGTTTTCCCCTCTCACATCCCTAATTAATTGAAATCTTTGCTGACTCCCTTATTTATCCTTTCTGCAAGGACACCTCTCCGGTTTAGCTGAAGACCATCCCGCCTGTACAGCCTTCCCTCGGCCCAAAGTTGTGCCAGTGTCCCAGGAATCTGAATTTCTTCCTCCTACACTATCCTTCCAGCCACATGTTGACAATCCTTATGTTCTCTCCCTGTCTGGTCCAGCACGTGGCTTTGGGAATAATCCAGATATTACTACTGCTCCTAAATCTGGAACGTAGCTCTGTGAAATTCCTTTGCAGATTACCTCGAACCTTCTCCTATGTCATTGGTTCCCACATGAACCATGACCTCTGGCTGCTTGACCTCCCATTCCAGACATATTGGGCTGGATTTTCCAAGCCCTGAGGAGGCAGGCATGGAGGCAGGACAGCTGGTAAACTCGGAGAAAGTGGGGGCGGCTGGCAAAGCCGTCCCCATCCCGCCTCCGTGCCCTTTTGCCAGGAGGCGGGAAGGTGTGTAGCTTCGGGTCCCGTCTCCTGGAGGCGGGAAAGGCATTTAATCCTTTTAACTGCCTGTTAACAGGTAGTTAACAGGCAGAAAAAAGGATTAGTGCCATTTTACCTTCACAGGTGAAGGCTTCCCGACCTCGGAGAACCCCGCTGGGTTGGAGGAGATGTGGAGGAGGTCTGCAGCAGTCGGAGGCACCTGGAAGTAAGGTGTAGAGGTGAGTGATGGGTGGAAGTGTGGAGTGGTAAGTATGCAAGGTGAGTGATAAGTTTAAAAAAGTGTTCACTTACCTTGTTTTCTTCATACAGCCTTTAGCTGCGATGGATCGGGAGAGCCGACATCCTGCTTGTCAATTTCACAGAATGTCTGTTGGAACCTCCGTTCCAATAGCCATGTGTAATTTACAAATTTGAAAGGTTTGATGAGTCCTGAACACAAGAACTCATCAAACTAAAGAGAATGTCAGTGTTTGACAGCTTCACAGAGCTGTCGAACGCTGACATTTCTTCTTTCAAGAAGTCTTGAGAGATAGCACGTCTGACGTTGACGTGATCTGTCAGTGACTTCCTCCCTAATTGGCCTGCTGAGCCCACAGGGCGGGCTTAACAAGCTCAATCAGGGGAAAATCCCTCTGGTTGGTCAGGCGAGGATGGAGGCGGGACATTGACATGACAAGCAGCTGTCCCGCCTCCAACTCGCCTCCATTCACAAAATCCAGCCCATTGTATTCTCTCTGTGAAGTCTTGAACCCTGGAAGCAACATACCATTCGGGACTCTGGATCATGTCTACAAATGAAACTACCCCTTGACTATAGAATCCCCTACGATCACCACTCGTCTATTCTTACTGCCGTATTCACTCCCCAGTTCCTAGTAGTCGCTCATGGTTACCCTCTTCTCTGTCAACTATTTTGCCCATGTCACTGGTACCTAAACAGAAACAGGGATATGCATTAGACAAATCCAGCTTCTACCCTCGCCTGTTGCTTCCTGCCCTGTCTGCCGATGGTCACCCAGTCTCCTTTACCAGCTTCTCTACTCTTAGCAACCTGTGAGGTGACCACCCACTGGAACATCTGCTCCAGAAAACTTTCTCACTCCCGAATGTTGCAGAGTTTGACCAGTTGACTCAAACTGTACAACTTTCTGCTCAAGGAGGGCAACCTTTGTACACTTCAGACATACGTATTCACCCTGCATAGTACTTGTGTCCAGGCAGCTCCACTTCATACATGCCACACACATCACTCTCGGCTCTGATCCTGCCATCCCTATTTAAATATTTAACCCACTGGATATTCTTTTAAGTTATTGTTTATTGAATTATTTCTATTTACTCACTCTAATTTATTATATTTACTTAATGGGCCAGATTATGCTGGAGCGAGGCAACTCGCTCATGCCCTCATCGTTAGACTTACAATTGCATGTTTAAGTTTAAAAAAAATTTGCCCACAAAGTTGCTGGAAGTGCGAGCTGATAATGGCGCAGCGGGGGCAACAGGGCATCTGGGACCTTGTTGAATGATGGGACAAATAATGTGGGGAGAATTTTAACCTGCAATAATGGGTGGGTTGGGGGAGGGTGGGTAATTAAAATAAGTTATTTGTAGATCGTGACTGCAACCCGGCTCCAAGGTGCCCACTTCTGGGTTTAACGGAGGCTGTTTGGATGCCTGCGAGTAACTTACTCGCCGCAGTCGGGGCCTTAATTAGTGCAGGTGGGTGGATACTTATAGCAGCATTTAACATCCTCAGGAGACATTAATGAGGTCTTTTTGCATTGAATTTTACTACCCTTTAAAATTAACGTCTCTAGGACTTGTTTCCCGGGGGCTCGGGAAACCCACCAGCTGTAGGAGGGCGAGAAGGGCTGGATCCAGCAGGTAAGTGCCTTTCCAGCACTGCTTGTGGGCCAGGAGGAGCAGGATTGCTTCCCCCGGTCACTCAAGCATCCCTGCTTCCCTCCCCCACCGCGATCCGGTCTCCCCCCATGATCCGATATCGCCCCCACCCTCCACGATCTCCTCCCCTCCACCTGCATGATCTCACCTCGACCTTCCATCTATAATCTCACCCCCTGAGCTTCCATCCACGATCTCCCCATGACCTTCCATCCACGAGGTCCCCCGACCTTCCATCCATGATCTCCCTCGACCTTCCATCCACGATGTCCCCTTGACCTTCCATCCATGACTCCCACGACCTTCCATCCAAGATTGCCCCCGCCCTTCTCTCTGCTCTCCAGCTGCGGGATACCTGCGCAGGCTTTCCCGCCCAACAACTAGCCAGCCACTCAATCTGGCTGGCTACCGATGGGAAACGGAGAAAAAAATTTCGATTAAGTCCTGCCGTTAAATTCGGCAGGATCTCCGGGTTGCCCGCATTTTTGGGTACCCGGCCGCTCCAACCCCCCCGCCCCATAAATATTGGGGTCAGTATCTCCTTAACTGATGAGATTTAAAGATTGAAAAATAAACAGAGGAAGGACTGAGACGGTACAAATCAGGTACATAAAGAGAAATAAAGAGGGAAAGAAAGGTTGGATTAAGAGAGTGAGAGATAAAAGAGACAGAAAGGAAAATTAAGAAAAGAAATGAAAAATTTAAAATTTGACATTTTAAAAATCTCGTCAAACAATTCACAACCTGAAGGACTGAAACTCCACACTTACAATTGTTCACTTTCTCGGCATGGGAGGTTGATTGGCTGTCATTAACAATCATCACATTGTTAACAGGGTACTTAAGCTGATAATTACTAGACTTAACTTTCTGCGGCGAGTTTAATGCACAATTAATGTTCATGAAACTCACGGGGAGGTTAAGCACAAGATGCTGTTTTCGCGAAGCAAACGGCAGAGTGGCACGTATCGGCCAGCAACTTGTGGCAATATCTCTTCCTCGTTACTAATTGCTAGCCGATTTGCACATTAATTCAGAATTCATTAGACTCGGGAACGGTGCCCATGGATTGGAGGGTAGCTAACGTTACCCCACTATTCAAAAAGGGGGGTAGGGAAAAAGCAGGTAATTACAGACCTGTAAGCCTTACATCAGTTGTGGGAAAAATGCTGGAGTCCATCATTAAGGATGAAATAGCGGAGCACTTAGCAAATGGGGACAGGATAGGACAGAGTCAACATGGATTTACAAAGGGTAAATCGTGCTTGACTAACCTATTGGAATTTTTTGAGGGAGTAACTGGTAAAATAGATGAGGGAGAGTCAGTGGATGTGGTGTACCTGGACTTCCAAAAGGCCTTCGATAAGGTCCCACATAAAAGATTAGCATGGAAAATTGAAGCTCATGGGATAAAGGGGCAAGTATTGACGTGGATAGAGAACTGGCTGTCAGATAGAAAACAGAGAGTTGGAATAAACGGCTCATTTTCTGAATGGCAGGCAGTAACAAGCGGGGTACCACAGGGATCTGTCCTGGGTCCCCAGCTGTTCACAATTTACATTAATGACCTGGATCAGGGAGTCGGATGCAGCATTTCCAAATTTGCAGATGACACCAAACTAGGAGGGGGGGTGGGCTCAGAGGAGGAGATCAGGAAGCTCCAGAGCGATTTGGACAGACTGGGTGATTGGGCGGATAAATGGCAGATGCACTATAATGTGGACAAGTGCGAAGTTATCCACCTTGGGTGCAGGAACGGGAGGGCAAATTATTATTTAAATGGCAATAAATTGGGAGAGGGGGAAGTACAGAGAGACCTGGGTGTTCTTGTACACCAGTCACTGAAGGCGAGCATGCAGGTGCAACAGGCGGTCAAGAAGGCAAACGGTATGCTGGCCTTCATAGCAAAAGGGTTGGAATACAGGAACAGGGATACCTTGCTGCAGCTGTACAGGGCACTGGTGAGACCACACCTCGAGTACTGTGTACAGTTTTGGTCGCCTCATCTGAGGAAAGATGTTCTTGCCATGGAGGGGGTGCAGCGGCGATTCACCAGGCTGATACCAGGAATGGCGGGATTGACCTATGAGGAGAGACTATGTAGTTTAGGGATGTACACACTGGAGTTTAGAAGATTGAGAGGGGACCTCATAGAAGTGTATAAAATTCTGACAGGTCTAGACAGACTAGATGCAGAAGGAATGTTTCCCTTGGCGGGTGAGAACAGAACTAGAGGACATAATTTAAGGATAAGGGCTAAACCATTTAGGACAGAAATGAGGGGAAATTTCTTCACTCAGAGAGTGGTGAACCTGTGGAACTCATTGCCACAGAGGGCAGTGTACGCCAGCTCATTAAATATATTTAAGAGGGAATTAGATATATTTCTACAGGCAAAAGGGGTTAAGGGTTACGGAGAGAAGGCGGGGACGGGATACTGAATTGGAGGATCAGCCATGATCACATTAAATGGCGGAGCAGGCTCGAAGGGCCGGATGGCCTACTCCTGCTCCTATCTTCTATGTATCTATGTATCTATGTATTAATAACGATGTACTTCGTTCAGATGCTGTCATTTTTTCAGCAAAATCTGGCCCAATATGTTTTGAAAGTCTCTTTCTGTCCTACCCACTGAAGCTATTATATGGTAAAAACTGTAAAATAAAGTTCAGATGAATAATTACTTAAAACAATACTTAGCTCTTTCTTGCCACTACCAAGCCTCACTTGTTTTTTGATGGAAGGGGGTTGGGTGGGAAAAACAATCCAGTAATGCATTGTGGGGGCTTTTACTGTGAAAAAGGTGGCTGAATCACCTGCTAATGCTACTAAGCAGTGTTATTATCCAACTCTTCCGCTACTTCAGACCGTCTGCCACTGAAACCCTCATATTTGCCTTTGTCACTTCCAGACTCAATGGCCCTGCATTTGCTAAGATTTCTTTCAGCATTTCTTTGGCACTAGACTGGCATTTGTACTCACTGAGGCCTGAAAATTGAGGCAGATCCTGTTTACACTGGTTTCCGCCCTGTAATGACCCTGTTGCCGTTTCCTGTCAGGTCTGAGACCTTCAGACAGTGCATACGTCAATGCTGCAGGGAATTCATTACAGTGGCTCGGAAACTTGCACCGAAACAATGGCGTAAGTATGATGAAATGCTGATTTTCGGTGCAAAAGGTCAATGAAATTTGGGAGTACATGACTTACGCCTGTTTTTACACTATACATGAATTTCCGTGTTCTTTTATGCTAAATTGTAAAACCAATGCCGCTGAAATCCTCTGCTACTCATTAACATGAAAAAGTGCAGCTCATATGAATTTCCTGAATTTACACCAGTTCTAAACGTGTTGTAAATTTAAGCCTAAATTTTAAGTGCAACAGAACCCAAAGTCATAGTTCTGGTATTTTATTCCGATTGTTTTACGCAATATGTTTCAAGTTGAGTCAGACAGTGAGATGGAGTTTTTGCGAAGCTAACGATAGAGCGGAGCAACTCGGACAGCAACTTTTCAGTATTGGCATTTAACAGCGCATCTGCTCCTCACCTGAAGTTGCTGTATCATTTACACATAAATAACAGTGAGCACCATTAGCCTCACTGTTATTATGACAGCAAAATCTGGGCCAATATTAACGCACACTGACCCTAATCTGGTGAAATAATTGAACAGGTGGCCAGTTAAGATCGACCAGGTGATTTACCTGCCAATGACCCACCTAGATCCGCCGTCTTCAACTTTAACCTGCAGTTCTCTTTGTGGGGCAAGGAGGGGCAGGAGTGCAGCCCCATAATGAAGATTTAGGCCTCTCCTGCCCCAGACTCCCACCCCTTCCTACCGTGAACACCCTCTCCCCGGAACCCTGGTTCCCACACTTACCCGAGTGTCAGTGAGTGGTCAAGGGCCACCAGAATTTCCAAAGGCCGGCAGCTGCTTCCCACCCACTTCCCGCCTGGTGGTATGTCAATGAGGTCTGACGTTTAAAATTGCCATGACCTCATTCTGCTACAACTGAAACCAACGCTTTCCCGCCAGAAACTCGCTGGCAGTTAAAATCCACCCTCCCCTCCCATGTCTTTATCTAGATTTCAGCACACAGCTTGTCCTGTGCCCAAACTGTCCACGGTCTGCTAAATGTGATCCATGATAAATATACATCTTAACCTTCAACGTTTTCTTACTGGACTCATGTTTGAGTCAATAAAGGAACACAGGTGGGGTTATCAGCATGTAGAACTTTTATACTGGTTTCTCTTTTTGTTGTTGGTTTCCTAGGATACACCATCATATTCCAGTAAGATAAAAGTTCCCATAAGGGCGGGGAAGCCATACTTTGAAAATTCATTTTTGTAGCAGCCAGGGTAGAGGGTTCTGACTGTATATTTAACATCATTCCCACAAGGATGTGCTTCAATAATTACATCCACTACCCAGCATCTGTGTATAATCTCTCTCATTAATATAAAGCAACCTTGAGAGAGATTTTGGGGGTGGGGTGAGATCAATTGGAAGGGTCTGAAAGAGACCGACAGACATAGGGGGACATAGAGTGTATGGAGGGAATAGCATGGCCAATGGAGAATTAATGCTTGGCCCTATGTAGCCCCAGACTCTCTGGTAATCCTGGAGTAATTTACCATACGCCTTCACATTAGAAACAGCTTATAGTTCCATTGTTGAGCTGTGTAAAAATTATCCTTAAGTTTGTTATTTTTAATCATGTTAAATAATGCAGTACAAAGTGGTTAAAAAACACAGTTCAAATGTGGGACGGCCATATATGTATATTTTTGAACTTTAATTTATATTTTGTTAAAGATATTAAACAATTCCTTTTAAGTCTGTTTTTTCTGGTTGATAGCCAGTCCAAATGGTTATGCTATCATAACAAATGCATTTCCTGTATTTGAGATTTCTGGTGTACATAAACCTGCTTCTGCCGCTGACTCAGTCCAGAGGCTGCTTTCTGTCAGACCATTAACCCCATTTGAAGGCAAACTAACCAGATGTGTGCTCCTTGAGTAAATTATTGGTTATTTCTGCACATGTAGTTCTTGCAGTTAAGTGTTTCCAGCTTCCCAGGATTCCACAGGAATAACATCACATTTTTCCTAAACCATTAGTTATCATCATTTTTTTCTTTAATTACTGCTCCAGAAATAATCATCATCACCGGGACAAAGTCAAATAATCCTAAGGAGCCCACAGGAAACTAATATTTAAAGTTTTATAACCCTTAAAGATTTCCAGTGACATTATTGTACTCCAAAAATTGTCAATAATTGATTTACTTCTGCATAAAAGAATTCAGACAGACTAGATCCAGATTTGATCTCTGATCTGCGCTGAGTTACTTGATCTTAGCCAGAGTTCTAATAGGGGTACCACAATTGGCCCCAGCATCGATGAGTTAAGTAGGAGGAAAAGTCAGCCAAGTGTCTTGGGCCTAATCACTGTCTAGTGACTCTTGTTGGACATTGATTGAAGACAAGATTGAGCTTGCTTGCATGTCAAATTTCCTGGTGATGCTGATTGTCCAGACTGACACTTGGGTGAGGTACCAAAGGATTGTTTGCACCTGTGGAGAACACCCCACCATGTGTCGTGGTCTCAGGAGAAAAAAAGTGGGGGAACTCTTTTAAAAAAAAATCTTTCTTTCTGTTGTGAAGTTTCTTGCTGAATTTGTAATATTTGAGTGCTGCTAGTTGTCCTTTTTTGGGTATACATTATGAAAACATTTGCTCGTAGAATGTTGAAATTCTCCCAAGGCCACTCCTGATTAATCTTTTGAAGGTCTGTAAAATTATGTTTTCCAACATTTTCATCAGCAGTGCTTTGCTAAGCTATTCCATTTGCATGGTGTTCACAAAATAGGTCTTTGTACTAATGATACACTGATTGTGTGCTTAATAGTGGATACGACCCACTCAGATCAAAGTACATATCTGCAAAATTTGCTGAATAATGGCATTAATTGTTCAAATAGGGGTGCCGACCCACACATTACTGTGTAAGACCTACTCATTAAATTATTATAAAATGAGGTTTTGTGGAGAATCATATTACAGGAACTTTGAGCTGCTGTTATTGACTTTGAGACAGTCTGAGGGGTCTCCTGGCATTGCGATTGGATTTCATTCTCACTATAAAGCAGTTGTTTTCCCAATGTCACGTGACAGCGACCTGTCATTCCCCTGCCACCCACACCTTGGCTCTTTTCTGCCAGATGATGCTTCATCCTAGAATGAGTTTCTGGGCCATGTCAACACTCAAGTGAATTTACCAGGGGAAATTAGCTCAATAAATGTGTAGGGAGATTGCTTGTCCATGAGCTGAATGGTGACCTGGAGTCCATCATTGCCAGAAATTACCCTATCTTCCCCTCTCCCCTTCTCTTAGTAGGACTGTCCTCTGTTTCTGGCACAGTATATCACCATTTATTTTGTGCTAAATCCTTCTTTGCTTAGTGTCCATGAAAGGCCTCTTTCTTAGATGTCCATATTGACTTTTGATTAGACCAACTGCCAAATTTCATCCCATGAATGACCAGGCAAGAGCACAGCCAAAAGAGGTTGGTCGGGTGGGTGGTGACATGAGAAACATACTGTTTTCTGATTGGATTGCAGTTATCGTTAATCTTCTATAGCTAATCTGAAGTTTATGCTCTACTGCTGTGGTCTTGAGGACATTTTTTGTCCAATTTTCTCCTAAAGCCACTAAGATATAGTTCTACTGGTGCTTGTAGGACTCCGATACTTCAACTAAGTGCTCAATCTTCATGTGTAAGTTTAGACAGCAAGTGTGCCAGGCTATTTCACATTGGAAGGAATCCCAGAGAAGTTGAATCCTGTGCTCACCTGTCATCTATGCACCTGCACGTCCCACCAGGAGGTACTGAATCCAATTGCTTGAAGTTGTGTCTTTAACAACATCTATGCAATTGTTATTGGCTTGCATGCACTTAATAGTTCAACATAGAAAACAGAACATTCTGTTGTATATTTTTGATTAAATTGGTATCAGTAGAATATTTTTCATGTCATTTCATAGCTATCCCAAGAGAATGCTGCTGATGTATAACTGGTCAATATGGTAGCAGTTAGAAACAATTAATAGAACATGATTTATTAAAATGCCATTATGATGTTTTGTTTAATAATGGCATTTATTTAATGAAAATAAAAATTCAGTCGGAACATTCATCAAGTGGCAAACATGCAATGAACGACTTGTGTTACAATCATCCCAGTCTTTATACATCTGTCGTGTTTCCAGCAGGCCTTCTACAAAACATGAACCCTGGCACAAGTTCAGCATAACATTGATTTAAAATTCTCTAAATCTCCGAGAGAAGTCAAGCAACATTGCACAGACTCCACCACAAGTTACAGTCAAAAATATTCTTGAAAGGTTACAAATCATTTTAAATGTTTATATTTAGTGGTGTATTTTCCCTTGCACTGTGCAAGATCTACACAACTCTTTCCACATATATGTGAATCCTTTCTCCCTCTATTCCCACTCCAAGAACAGATTAAACAGATTCAAACGAGTGTGATAAAAAAGGGTATTCACCTAAAATGTTAACCTATCTTACTCTTTTCTCTGGTCTGATGGCAGGTTATCGACCTGAACTGTTAACTTTGTTTCTCTTTCCACAGATGCTGCCTGACCTGCATTTCCACATTATCTGTTTTCATATTGAATGTGGGGATGTTTGTGAAACTAGCTTTATGTGCACTTCATTCTTGCTCACAAAGTTACTAACAAAAAAAACTTTGAAATTCAAACAAAATAAAATCACCTGTGCTGCGGCTGGATTCCTGTGCCAATGAGTGAAGGTGGAATAAGCTGATATATAGAAGCATAGAAGATAGGAGCAGGAGTAGGCCATTCGGCCCCTTGAGCCTGCTCCGCCATTTAATGAGATCATGGCTGATCATCCAAATTCAGTACCCTGTTCCTGCTTTCTCTCCATATCCCTTGATCCCTTTAGCCTTAAGAAATATATCTATCTCCCTCTTGAATATATTTAATGAATTGGCCTCAACTGCCTTCTGTGGTAGAGAATTCCACAGGTTCACCACTCTCTGGGTGAAGAAATTCCTCCTCATCTCAGTCCTAAATGGCTTACCCCTTATCATTAGACTGTGACCTCTGGTTCTGGACTCCCCTGCCATCGGGAACATCCTTCCTGCATCTAGTCTGTCTAGTCCTGTTAGAATTTTATAAGTTTCAATGAGATCCCCTCTCATTCTTCTAAACTCTAGCGAATATAAGCCTAATCGACCCAATCTTTCTTCATACGTCATTCCTGCCATCCCAGGTATCAGTCTGGTGAATCTTCGCTGCACTCCCTCCATGGCAAGAACATCCTTCCTCAGATAAGGCAACCAAAACTGCACACAATACTCAAGGTGTGGTCTCACCAAGGCCTTGTACAACTGCAGCATGACATCCTTGCTCCTGTATTCGAATCCTCTCGCTATGAAGGCCAACATACCATTTGCCTTCTTAACCGCCTGCTGCACCTGCATGCTTACCTTCAGCGACTGGTGCACTTCCCCTTTTCCCAATCTATTGCCGTTCAGATAATAATCTGTCTTCCTGTTTTTGCCAGCAAAGTGGATAACCTCGCATTTATCCACATTATACTGCATCTGCCATGCATCTGCCCAATCACCCAACCTGTCCAAATCATACTGGATATCAATTTTGAAAAATAGGGCCCAGAAATTCGATGAAGCTGCACCTGTTTTACAGGCGTAAAACGGGCGCCAAAGCGTCCAATATGATGGGCGAGCGCCGCATTCCACACTGCAAGTATGCCGCCTGTCATATTGGTATAGTCATCAAAAGAGGTGTCAAGGGCCCTCGTCTGAAACGGGCATTAGGGTCTGTTGGTTTTGGGATTTCTTAGCTATGACTATAGCATGCTGCTTATGTTGTTTAGCAAGCATGCAGTCCTGCGTTGCTGCTTCATCAGGTTGGTACCTCATTTCCAGGTACGCCTGGTGCTGTTCCTGGCATGCTCTTCTGCACTCCTCAATGAACCAAGTTTGGTCGTCTGGCTTGATGGTGAAGTGATGGATATGCCAGGCCATGAAGTTACAGATTGCGGTGGAATACAATTCTGCTGCTGCTGATGGCCTAAAGCACCTTGTGGATGCCCAGTTTTGAGCAGCTAGATCTATACTTAACTTACAAATATCTCATTTAGCATGGTGGTGGCGCCGCATAACACAATGGAGGGTGTCCTCAGTGTGAGGACAGGACTTCGTCTCCACAAGGACTGTGCGGTGGCCACTCCTACCAATGCTTCCGTGGACAGATGCATTTGCAACAGGTAGATTGGTGAGGTCAAGATCAAATAGGTTATTCCCTCACGTTGGTTCTCTCACCACCTGCCGCAAGCCCAGCCTGGCAGCTATGGCCTTCAGGACTCGGCTGGTTCAGTCAGTAGTGGTGCTACCAAGCCACTCTTGGTCATGGACATTGAAGCCTCCACCCAGAGTACATTCTGTGCTCTTGCCACCCTCAGTGCTTCCTCCAAGTGGTGTTCAATATGGAGGAGTACTGATTCATCAGCTGAGGGAGGAAGGTAGGTGGTAATCAGCAGGAGGTTTCCTTGCTCATGTTTGGCCTGATGCCATGAGACTTTATGGGGTTCGGAGTCAATGTTGAGGACTCCCAGGGCCAGTCCCACAGGACTGTATATCACTGTGCCCAGGAATGGTGATGGATATTCGCTGACAAATATGATTCTGAGTATGACTATGTTAGGCTGTTACTTGACTAATCTGTGGGACAGCTCTCCCAACTTTGGCACCAGTCTGCAGATGTTTGTGAGGAGGACTTTGCAGGGCTGGGTGTCTGATGCCTTGGACAAAGCCAAGTGTGCCATCCTGTTTTACTCTTCTTATGCTTTTTTGTAGTGGTTTCATACAACTGAGTGGCTTGTTAGGCTATTTCAGAGGGCAGTTAAGAGTTAACCACATTGATGACATAGGCCAGACCGGGTAAGGACGGCAGGTTTCCTTCCCTAAAGGACATTAGTAAACCAGTTGGGTTTTTATGACAATCCAACAACTTCATGGTTACTTTTATATTACTGATACTAGCTTTTTAATTCCAGATTTATTTAATTAACTGAATTTAAATTCCCCAGCTGTCGTGATGAGATTTGAACTCATGTCTCCGGATCATTAGTCCAGGCCTCTGGATTACTAGCCCAGTGACATTACCACTACGCTACCATACCCCTATTTTAAATATGCAAAAGATGTTAATTAAATTCAGATCCGTTTCTGTTGGAACCCCTTTAGAAAACAAACATTTTAAAAAAATTTATATTGCAAAGAGTTTTTTACTTGGGTATTTGCCAAAGTTTCTCCCTTTATTATTTGTATTTCTAGCCCCTTTTTTAATAGGCCTGGCTCGATGCCTCCCAGCAAGACCTCAGGCAGAAGACCTGTTTGCAATCTGCCACAAATCCTCACAATGGCAAACTCAAAATGGCTCGGGGACTCAATGTCAACTTGATGGCAGTCAACCCAAAAGTGACAATCAATTTGCACAGCTAAACAAGCTCTCCTGTCTTGAACATAATAGGAATGTCTTGGAGGAAGAGACCAACCACTCCGATGACCTCCTGAGCACTTCCAGATCCACAGCAGCTGCCATGTCCTCACCATTTGCATCCTGGCATCTGACCTGTGCAAGCACAGCACAGAGAAACCCACTCATGAGGAATTAGTCAGATAATCAGAAGGGTTGTCACCAGGTGAGCCACAGAGCACTAGTGAGTATGAGGACTTGAGAGTGAAAGCGAACGAGAGTGCTGTTCCTCTACGGAGATGGAAGAAATGACCACCCTTGATTGAGGAACCTGGGGACCCAGATCTCAGGGACCCAGTCGGCAAAAGAACAATGATTTTTGTAGCATTAATCTCATGTTGATGTGATGGAGATGGTTTCCATGCATATGGTTCAGATGATGGATAAATGGGAGGACTCCACCACCCATATTTGCAACACATTGTAGGATGTTTCTCACAACCTGCAGTGTATCTGGGAGACTGTGATAGCTGTAGGATGCCAGGCAGAGCTTCTAAGGACATTTGTGGCTTTCAAAGTGGTAGTTATCAATGCTTCAATAGATATCTTGAAGATCAGCCTGAATGCCACACTTGCATAGCGCTTCCAAGACCCCATTATGGTCTGTGAAGACACCAAACAGTAGCACGTGCCCAATACAAGTGGGTTGCAAAGAGTGAGTGCAGATGTCATTGGCTGGAATTTTGGCTACCTGGGTTGTTCCGGTGCAGGTGGTGGCAATGGTGGGTCGCAATCCCACTGCTGGCTCCATTCCGCTGCTGAAAACGACTTTCCCTTAATAGGGCCCCTATTAAGGTAGACATGCAGGTTACCCAGCCCAATTAAATGGTGCGGGTCTGGTGATGTCATCGATGACGCGTTTTCAGCCAGGATCTTTAAAGGGGCCGTGGCCACATTACATTTGAAGTTTAATCTAACATAGTGCTGTCAGTGCACTACAGCATTGGAGTGCTGCAAACACTGACAATGACTGCACAGAGGCAGAGGGCTGCACCCAGGTTCTGCGATGGTTCCCTCCATATGGAGGGAGTCAGAGCACGCAGGGAGGTCCTCTTCCCTTCCAATGGGCAGAAGAGACCCCCCCGCAGGACACCAAAACAGCCTGGTTGGAGATTGCAGAGGAGGTCACCAGCAGGGATGTGGTCGGGAGGACCTGGGTGCAGTGCTGCAAACGTTTCAATGATAGAAACATAGAAGATAGGAGCAGGAGTAGGCCATTCGGCCCCTCGAGCCTGTTCCGCCATTTAATGAGATCATGGCTGATCAATTAGATCATTAGATCTAATTTGATCAGGAAACGTGAGTATAAAGCCTCACTCACCTTAATTCTGCTGTGCCTCTCATCACATCCCCATCACTCTGCCTTCCTAACCCTACCCCAGCACATCCTTACTCACACCAACATACCTTGCACATCTACCCATCCCTCTCTCTCTATCTACATTATCACACCCCATCTCACTAGCCACCCCTCACACTCACCCTCATCCTAGTGCAATCATACCAACTAACAACACACATGGAGGCCACTTGGCTTTGGCACCCCACTCCATCATAGTCACCCTCTAAAGATGTAACCCATCCATTCCTTACACTCATTCCATCACTCTCACTCAACCTTCTCTTTCCCTCCTTGCAGGAAAAGAGCCCAAAATAAGAGGGCGAGAGGGAGAGAACCGGCGGTGGCCCTCCATCATTTGCAAACCTTACAACAGCAGAGGAGGCTGCTTTAGAAATATCTGAAGTCGCTGAGCAGCTGGAGGTGGGAGATGGAGAGAGGGGGACATCTCAGCAACCTGGTGACAGAATTACATCTCATACAGCTACATGGCATACATCAGTCACCCGTATGGGGACTGATGTCAGCAGCCACTGAATGATGATCTAGATAAGGGAACTAAATGTAATATCTCCAAGTTTGCAGATGACACAAAGCTGGGTGGGAGTGTGTGCTGCGAGGAGGATACCGAGAAACTCCAGGATGATTTGGACAGGTTGGGTGAGTGGGCAGAAGCGTGGCAGATGCAATATAACGTGGATAAGTGCGAGGTTATCCACTTTGGTGTCAAAAACAGAAAGGCAGACTATTATCTGAATGGCAATAGATTGGGAGAAGGGGAAGTGCAACGAGACCTGGGTGTCCTTGTGCACCAGTCGCTGAAAGTAAGCATGCAGGTGCAGCAGGCGGTGAAGAAGGCAAATGGTATGTTGGCCTTCATAGCGAAAGGGTTTGAGTATAGGAACAGGGATGCCCTGCTGCAGTTGTACAGGGCCTTGGTGAGACCACACCTTGAGTACTGTGTGCAGTTTTGGTCGCCTTATCTGAGGAAGGATGTTCTTGCCATGGAAGGAGTTCAGCGAAGATTCACAAGGCTGATACCTGGGATGGCAGGAATGATATATGAGGAGAGATTGGGTCGATTGGGCTTATACTCGCTGGAGTATAGAAGAATGAGAGGGGATCTCATCGAAACATATAAAATTCTGACAGGTCTGGACAAACTAGATGCAGGAAGAATGTTCCCGATGGTCGGAGAGTCCAGAACCAGGGGTCATAATCTAAGGATAACGGGTAAGCCATTTAGGACAGAAATGAGGAAGAATTTCTTCACCCAGAGAGTGGTGAACCTGTAGTTGAGGCCAAGTCATTAAATATATTCAAGAATGAGTTAGATATATTTCTTAAAGCTAAAGGTATCAAGGGATATGGGGTGAAGGCAGGTACAGGGTACTGAGTTTGGATGATCAGCCATGATCGCATCGAATGGCGGAGCAGGCTCGAGGGGCCGAATGGCCTACTCCTGCTCCTATCTTCTATGTTTCTATGTTTCTATGAATGGACATCATGTGCATAATGGTATCTGTACCCATTCTTCACATGACATATCTAACTCATCTCTTTACTCTCCCACAGGTCCATCAAGAGCCCCCCCCCTCACCATCCCCCGCCCCCCACTGTCCAGGCGGAAGAGGAAGACGACTCCTCAGAGGAGCCTCCAGCCTCTGAGGATGCACCGTCACCAGACATAAGTGCACCCAGCACCAGTGCAGATACGCACACCTGGGTGGGTCCCACACGAGATAGAGTAATGTTGTCACCTGGTGTCTCACAACTCACAAGTGAGCAAGAGCAGATGGTGGAGACAGAGACAGCAGTGGAGAATCCTTGCTGGAGGGCGCAGGACACTCCAAGCTCTGCTGAGCTGCATGCAAACGCTGAGCCTCGGGGGCCATCCAGAAAGTGGGCGATCCTGGAGGTGCTGCAAGAATTGAAGGGGGCTCTGACAGGTTTTGCGAGCGTGATGTCTGCAAATGTTCAGAGAAAGGTGGAGTCCATCTCCAACATGAGTACCACTGTGTCGCAGGCGATGGCGACTGTAGGCTCCTCCATGGATAGGATGGCCACCTACATGGAGCAGCTGATGCGCCACTCACAGAAGCACATGGTCTCTATAGAGAATAGATGGCTATCTATGGAGGATAGATGGCTATGTATGGAGAAAAAATGGTAGAGGATCATAGACCTCCTCTCTGGGAGGGATGTCAGCGTAGACGTGGGTCCTCATGGCCCCACTGATGTGCAACAAGGTGCTCTCCAGTTCCTTGGCAGCAGGGAAGTGAGCAGGCTGCCTCTACCTCTGCTGAAGCCACAGGGCTAGCACCTTGTAGAAGCATGCGGAAGAGAAAGATGACACACAAGTAGATACACAAGGGTAGCAACTTGGGTGTTTTATCCAATGTTTATGTAAAGTTTCTGTTAATGTGCTGTCAAACATAAAAATCATTATTTTCAACACTTTCCAGTCTTGGACAGATTTGTGTGCACCTTTGTAAGTGGCTTAGTGAGTTGCAGTGAATGGTGAGACATGACGGTACCCCCAGCAATGGTAGTGAGTGTGAAAGGAATGGCTTGGTCATTGCAGGGATGCTTTATGGTGTTGTTGTGGGGTGGTGCCAACCTGGCGCATCATGTGGCAGCCATATGGGTGTACAGCATCACGTGAAGTAAATCTGGCCATGGTGAGGTCATCCCTGGCCTCCCGGGCAACAACATGCTCGGGTGCTGATGCCCTGTGTCCTGTACAGCATCAAGTGTTTGCGGAGAAGGTTGGTGGTGTTGTTGTTGTTGGTGCTGCTGGTGTGCCTGGTGCTGCTGCTGTTTGTTGCTCCTATTTCTTATGTTCTTATGTAACTCCCACCTCAGGTTGACAGATATGGTTCCCGAGCAGCATGTTTCCTGTGGCCATCCAGTTAAATTTAAAAGCTAAGTTTAAAATCACTCTTAAGGGTCTGAGAACTAGCTACTAATAATTTAAAATTGGGTCGCCCGCCTCTGCCGGTCGGGTCGAGTCCGCGCTGACAGATGCGCCTGGGGGAATGGTGCGTGGGAGCAGGATGACAGCGGGTTCCTGACCTGCTCCCAATAATCATACCTTTCCCACCCGACCCATCTCCGATCGCGCCTGCTACCACCCCGGAAAATTCCGGCCATTGTCTCTTTGGAGAATGATGTGGAGATGCCGGCGTTGGACTGGGGTGGACAAAAATGAGAAGTCGCACAACACCAGGTTATAGTCCAACAGATTTATTTAATTTTACAAGCTTTCGAAGCAGTTCGCTCCTTCGTCAGGTAAGTTAGCAATGAGAGAATCTCCCAGAATTCACAATTTAAACCCAGACAAAATCTATTCACATTATTCCCTACAACAAAGAGCACAGCCAAGACAATGAGATGTGTCCCAGGGGGTCCAACGTGTCAAACCACCTGCTGGCTGCATATCCTGTCAATTTGTGTTCTTGTGTTAGTCTTTTTAAAAAAAAAAACACCTGGGAAGACCGGCCATGATGTCAAGTCACGTTCTGTATCGTGACATGAACCCGATATCGCGATTGAGGCCATCCTCATGAGTGCGGAACTTGGCTATCAGTTTCTGCTCTATGATTTTGCGCTGTCGTGTATCTCGAAGGCCGCCTTGGAGAACGCTTACCCGCAGATCCGAGGCTGAATGCCCCTGGCTGCTGAAGTGTTCCCCGACTGGGAGGCAACCCTCCTGCCTGGCGATTGTTGCGCGGTGTCCGTTCATACGTTGTCTCAGTGTCTGCATGGTCTCGCCGATGTACCATGCTCTGGAGCATCCTTTACTGCAACGTATCAGGTAGACAACGTTGGCCGAGTCACATGAGTATGTACCGTGTACCTGGTGGGTAGTGTCCTCACGTGTAATGATGGTATCTGTGTCCATGATTTGGCATGTCTTGCAGAGGTTGCCGTGGCAGGGTTGTGTGGTGTCTTGGTTGCTGTTCTCCTGAAAGATGGGTAATCTGCTGCGAACGATGGTACTTTTGAGGTTAGGCGGCTGCTTGAAGGCGAGTAGTGGAGGCGTGGGGATGGCCTTAGCAGCCAGCAGGTGGTTTGACACGTTGCACCCCCTGGGACACATCTCATTGTCTTGGCTGTGCTCTTTGTTGTAGGGAATAATGTGAATAGATTTTGTCTGGGTTTAAATTGTGAATTCTGGGAGATTCTCTCATTGCTAACTTACCTGACGAAGGAGCGAACTGCTTCGAAAGCTTGTAAAATTAAATAAATCTGTTGGACTATAACCTGGTGTTGTGCGACTTCTCATCTTTGGAGAATGGCAGTAAATTCGCTTCTTTAGCACTCCTAATACCTACACATGAGGAAGCATTTCAGAGGAGTACTAGATTAGGAACTAGAGTAAGTAAGGTAGCAGGCACAAAGGGTAGTCATAGTGCTAAGAAATAGTTGTAGAAAAGGAGAATTCTTGGTCTATACACCAGTTGAATGAGTGTCTACATGTAACGAAGAAATAGCCTCCAACATAATAACATAAGAAATAGGAGCAGGAGTAGGCCATTTGGCCCTTCAAGCCTGCTCTGCCATTTAATAAGATCATGGCTGATCTTCCACCTCATCTCCACTTTCCTGCACTATCCCCATATCCCTTGATTCCCTTAATATCCAAAAATCTATCGATCTCTGTCTTGAATATACTCAACGACTGAGCCTCCACAGCCCTCTGGGGTAGAGAATTCCAAAGATTCACCACCCTCTGAGTGAAGAAATGTTTCCTCATCTCAGTCCTAAATGGCTGACCCCTTATTCTGAGACTGTGACCCCTAGTTCTCGACCCCCCAGCCAGGGGAAACATCCTCACTGCATCTACCATGTCAAGCCCTATAAGAATTTTGTATGTTTCAATGAGATCACCGCTCATTCTTCTAAACTCTAGAGAATATAGGCCTAGTTAAATCTGTCATCATAGGACAATCCCCCCACCCTAGGAACCAGTCTGGTGAACCTTTGTTGCACTCCCTCTATGGCAAGTATATCCTTCCTTAGGTAAGGAGAGCAAAACTGTACACAATACTCCAGGTGTGGTCTCACCAGGGCCCTATATAATTGCAGTAAGACGTCTTTACTCTTATACTCAAATTCTCTTGTAATTGCTTGCTGTACCTGCATGTTAACTTTCAGTGATTCGTGTACAAGGACACCCAGGTCCCTCTGAACACCAACATTTCCCAATCTCTCACCATTTAAAAAATACTCTGCTTTTCTATTTTTCCTACCAAAGTTGATAACTTCACATTTCTCCACATTATATTTCATTTGCCATGTTCTTGCCCACTCACTTAGCCTGTCTATATCCCCTTGAAGCCTCCTTGCATCCTTCTCACAACTTACATTCCCACCCAGCTTTGTATCATCAGCAAACTTGGATATATTACATTTGGTCCCCTCATCCAAATCATTGATGTAGATTGTGAATAGCTGAGGCCCAAGCACTGATCCTTGCGGTACCCCACTAGTTACAGCCTGCCAACCCAAAAATGACCCGTTTATTCCTACTCTCTGTTTTCTGTCCGTTAACCAATCCTCAATCCATGCTGGTATATTACCCCCAATCCCATGAGCCCTAATTTTGTTTAATAACTTCTTGTGTGGCACCTTATCGAATGCCTTCTGAAAATCCAAATACACCACATCTACTGGTTCCCCCTTATCTATTCTGCTAGTTACAACCTCAAAATATTCTAACAGATTTGTCAAACACGATTTCCCTTTCATAAATCCGGATTGACTCTGCCCAGTCCTATTATTATTTTCTAAGTGCCCTGTTACCACGTCTTTAATAATAGATTCTAGCATTTTCCCTACTACTGATGTCAGGCTAACTGGCCTGTAGTTCCCCGTTTTCTCTCTCTCTCCTTTCTTAAATAGTGGGGTTACATTTGCTACCTTCCAGTCCATGGGAACCGTTCTAGAATCTATGGAATTTTGGAAAATGACAACCCATTCATCCACTATCTCTATAGCCACCTCTTTCAAAACCCTAGGATGTAGGCCATCAGGTCATGGTGATTTATCGGCTTTCAGTCCCATTAATTTCTCCAGTACTATTTTTTTACTAATACTAATTTCTTTCAGCTCCTCATTCTCACTAGAGCCTTGGTTCTCCACTATTTCCAGGAAGTTTTTTGCGTCTTCTTCCGTGAAGACAGACAGAAAGGGGGGAATTTTTGGCGCTCAGGGGGCGGGTTTGGAGGCGGGACCGGTGGCAAAATTGCAAAGATTGACAGCGGGTCCCGAACCCGCTGTCAAGTTGCCTCCAAACAGTCTTCCCAGGTGTCGGGTCCCCAATTTGCACATGGACCCGACACCTAGCGGCGGGAAGAAGATTATAGGCACTTAACTGCCTGTTAACAGGTTGTTAACAGGCAGTTAAGAGGCTTTTTCCAATTTTGATAGGTCTACTGCGGGCTTCCCGACATCCGGACACCACACCAGGGTAAGTGTGGCGTGCTGTGGGTCTACTGTAATGTTTCTTCATTGATGACAGCTGCAGAAGTGGTGTGAAGGATCCAATGGTACACTGGTGAGTTTCAGAGATAAGAAAATGTTCAGAAAATCATTTTTAATGTATTTAGACTTTTCTGTAGGTAACAAGTTTTGAAGTGTTTGTGTAGTCCCACCTCATTGGGAAAACCTCTCTCACCAGTGACAGATCGCTTCTGTAACCTCACCTGCAGCTGCCATCTGTTCTAACCTAAGGAGGGAGTCACTGGAGAGCCTGGGTGCAAGGGCTCACCTTTGTACAGTGATTGTCAGTGTTTGCAGCACCTCAATGCTGTCAAACACTGAAAAATCAGCTGTCAAAATAAATTGTGTGTGGCCCCTTTAAGAAAACTGGCAGATGATGCGTCATCAACTGACATTATCTGACATCGGCTTAGCTTAATTGGTCGGCAAGCCCACAGGGCAGGCTTAGCAAGGCCAATTGACGCAAAATAGCGTTTGTGCGTCGGACGTCGTTGGGGGCGGGACTGGAACCCGGAAGGCAGCTGTCCCGCCCCCAAGCCGCATCGAAAGGTAAAATCCAGCCCAAAGTATTTATTTAATTTCTCTGCCATTTCCTTATTCCCCATTATAATTTCTCCTGTCTCAGTCTGTAAGGGAACCGCATTTATTTTCGCTAATCTTTTCCTTTATATATAACGATAGAAGCTTTTACAGTCTGTTTTTATGTCTCTCGCTAGTTTACTCTCATATTCTATTTTCCTTTTCTTTATCAATTTCTTGGTCCACCTTTGCTGAATTCTAAAATCCTCCCAATCCTCTGGCTTATTACTCTTTTTGGCAACATTATAAGTCTCTTCCTTTGATCTAATACTATCTTTAACTTCTCTTGTTAGCCACGGTTGGACCATTTTTCCTGTGGGTTTTTTGTGCCTTAAAGGAATGTATATTTGTTATAAATTATGTATTAATTCTTTAAATACTAGCCATTGCTTCCCTACTATCATACCTTTTAATGTAGTTTCCCAATCTACCTTCGCCAACTCGCCCCTCATACCTATGTAGTTTGCTTTGTTTAGATTTAAGACCCTAGTTTTGGATTTAAATAAATCACTTTCAAACTCAATATAAAATTCTATCATATTATGGCCACTCTTCCCTTAAGGCCCCTTTACTACAAGGTTATTAATTAACCCTTCCTCAACATACTGATCTAGAAAACTAACTTGCATATATTCCATGAATTCGTCCTCCACACTATTACTGCAAATTTGGTTTGTCCAGTCTATATGTAGATTAAAGTCCCTCATGATTACTGTATTACCCTTGTTACATGCTCCTCTACTATCCTGATTTATACTCTGCCCTACATTACAACTACTGTTTTGGGGCCTATAAACAACTCCCACCAATGTTTTCTGCCCCTTGCTGTTTCTTAGCTCCATCCAAACTGATTCTACTTCTTGATTTTCGGAGCTAAGATCCTTTCGTTCTACTGTCTTTATCCCATCCTTTATTATCAGGGCTACCCCTCCTCCTTTTCCATTTTGCCTATCTCTTCTAAAAGTTAAGTATCCTGGAATACTTAGTTCCCAACCTTGGCCACATTGCAACCACGTCTCCGTAATGGCTATTAGATCAAACCTATTAATTTCTATATGCACTATTAATTCACCTATTTTGTTGTGAATTCAGATATATTGGGCTGGATTTTCTCAATGGGAAGCTTTTGGAGGTGGGACTGCTGCTTGCTGGCTTTCAATCCCGCCTCCATCAGCTTCTGGCCAACCGGAGGGATTTTCCCCTGATTGACCTTGTTAAGCCCGCCTAGCGGGCTCAGCAGGCCAATTAGGGGGAAGTCAGTGACAACACGTCAACGTATGATGTGTCATCTGTCAAGAACTTTTGAAAGAAGAAATGTCATCGTTTGACAGCTCTGTGAAGCTGTCAAACACTGACATTCTGTGTAGTTTGATGAGGCCTTGTGTTCAGGACTCATCAAACCTTTCAACTTTGCAGAAATCAGCTGGCTGTTGGGTTGGAGTATCCAACAGCCAGTCTGTGATCTCTACAATGGAGATGTCGGGGACTATGGCTCCACAGCGGCTGAAGGTTGTCGGTAGAAACAAAGATAAGTTAACATTTTCTAACACTTTACACTCACCTCACATACTTACCACTCCACACTTGCATCCATCACTCACCTCTACATCGCACTTTCAGACCCCTCTGACCCCCGCAGACCTCCTCTTCGCCTTCTATACCCTGGCGGGGTTCCCCAGGTCGGGAAGCCCGCACTTCAGCGCCAAAAATGGGGATAATCCTATTTTCTGCCTGTTAACTACCTATTAACAGGCAGTTAATAGGCTTTAATTCCTTCCCGCCTCCAAGGAGACGGGACCCGGGGCCGGGCGGCTTCCCGCCTCCTGGCAAGAAGGCACGGAGGCAGATTGGGGGCGGGTTTGCCATCCGCCCCCAAATTCTGCAACTTTCCCGGCAATCCCGCCTCCATACCCGCCTCCTCGGGGCTGAGAAAATCCAGCCCAGTGCCTTTAGCTTTGACTTATTTCTATTTTTCCCTGATGTCACCTTAGTCACTGATGCCTTGTTACCTTTGTTACTCTCTCTGTCCCTTCCTGACCCACTCTGCTTATTTTTACCCAAAACTCTACTCTGCTCTAGAGTCTTGGCATTTCTCTCGCTGCTTTTAAATTTACTTTTTCCTGAATCCTCCCACCCCACCTTCCTGTATCCTCCAAACCTAGCCTCTTCCATGACTTTATCTTCTTCCTCTTCATAAAATTAAAACTAAAGTTTTTCCCCTTAAGATATGGAAATCTAGAGTGTAAAGCGGTACTTTCAGCTGAGCTGAGTAAATGTAGAACCCAAAGTACTAAAAAAGATCACCATGCATGGAAAGAACCACTAACCTTCAGTAGCAGCACATAAATCGGCCTCCTCCGTGCCGTACCTGCCTCACAGTAGCTCCTACTGCCCTGATATAGTGGTGTTAATTATTTGAGGCAAGTTTTGGGTAGAAATTGAAGGGAATGGCTGCACTCCTTTGACTCCATTCAAAAATGTGGTGGAGTAGACTTTTGGCAGACCTTAAAGAAAACTGGCAGCTTGGGCGAGGAATGCAGGTGCAGGTTTAATATTTTGTAATGGATTTAGGTGATAGCCTTTAAGAACTCATTTTACTCAGTTTCCTATCCCAAAACAGGTGGTAATTTAGAGAAGAATCCAGGCCCAGTGTAAATGGATCTTGTTCCAATTTCCATCTGTCAGCCCCCACCCATCCTAATAACACCCCCACTCCAACATTAACCTTGAGGGCTAAAATGTTTGAATTTAATGTCCCTCCCTGGTTAAATGGCCTACTGACACTCATTGGGTAGATTCACAAATGAAAAATGGCCACTTACGTAAGCTATTGGAGGTTGACTGACCCCATTAAACCAAACCCCCAGCAGGAATCACACCTTCGGGAGAGGAGGCAAAATAAAGAGGGTTAAAAAATAATATAGTGAATCCCATCCGTAAAATAATAAATAAGAGAGATCTATTTAAAAGAACGATTGTTATAGTTTAATTTATTATTTCTCTTCCTGTGAGTAAGTGCCTGGCCTCCACTTGGCAACAGTCCACAATGACACGATTGAAATTGTGTAGAGATTTGCAGGCACAGACCTGCATGCCATCACTCTCTGTTTCAGAGAGTGACCTACGAGCAAGACTTTAGTTGGGATTGTGGCTCTCAGCAAAGCATTAGTGAGTAACACTGTTATAAATAACACACAGTTCATAATACCAGAGTAACAAAGATCTATTGTGCTCCTATATTGGTGTAAAAACAAAGTTTAGAATGTATTTGTGTGATCTTCTTTCCTCCTCCCTCCCCCTCTGCATTTTGAATACTGTGGGACTGTATAATAAAGCCGGACTGCTGCTGGTGTTTGCACAGCGAGCTGAATAGGCCCCTTAAATGGCAACAGATTGGCTTCAGATTGAATACCCACCGACTGTTAGATGAAATTTTATGACCTGCTACCACAAGGGACAATCCTTAAATAAGCAAAATTTACTAAATTGCTTGGGAGAAAGCTGGAACATTTATCAAGTACAATGCCACTTTTCAAGATTAATTTATTCACAGGTCAAAATTAGACATCTACAGATGGCCAGATGCTGTTTTCTTAAAGAGGGTAATTCTGCTGCATTTACCTTTCACATAACTGTTAGTGTTTTATAAATGCAAAACAAACAAGCATTAAACATGTGTAGAGGATAGTCATTTAGATATGGGAGTAAATCCTTGAACAAATTAGCTCTGGAGAAATGTTTTTAAAAGGGTGCATAATAACAGGGATTGTAATTATGAAAAGCTGAGTTATATGAATGGGTGTCACAGATTTAAGTCATTGTTTGACTCTGTAAATCAGCCAAGCAGATCATTCTAGTAAGGAAATATGAGTATTTTATTGCTGTACGTGTCTGGGTTCCTCTGTAAAATAGGTCTTGTCCAACAAAACACATTTTGATTAATGAGAAAATGTAGTTTAAGTGCCATCTGTTCAAACTGGGAATAAATCTAGATGTTAAATTAAATGAAACTGACACAATTGCATTAATTTGAACCAAATTAATTCTAAATGATACCAATGAACAGAAAACATTTGCCTGACAGTGGCCTTTGAATCATTATTTTATTTCATTTAAAAAATATTTTGGTTAAGTCTTTGCCCTTCTCAATGTGAGGACTTTATCTTTGTGACCTTTATGTGAGGGATGTCAGTGGTTGTGTATGGAACATTTTTTGGGGCATCTGTGCTAACTTCCAAAAGACAGTCTCAGCTACAGAAAGGAAAGCAACACTATCATTACAGGAAGCGTTTTTTTATTAGTATAAGCAACAGAGGTAATGTGTAGTCGAGAAATACAGAAATAGGATGATCCTCTGGGATTCCCTGACAAAATACCTAAGGTCCAGGGATCGCAGTTGAAAATCTATATCCCCAAAAATCTGTTGTTGGGATTGTGCCCGCAAGGAACACATTGCTGACCACAGCAAACTTTCTGGGGTTAGGGAAAGTTGCCTAAATTGCCTGCAAATGGCGGGTGTCCACATCACTAGAGGTGCATCTGGGGTGCCCACCATATAAAAGAAGTCAGAAAGTAGTGTTGGTTCCTGGGAGGCAGGGGTGGGTATTGGGCCTCCCCACACCCCAGCCAGCCTGAAACAACACAGAATTGTGCCAGAAATCCCTTTTAGTTTTTTTAATGAGAAAAAGGATACTCTCTTTGGGGGTTCAGTTCTCCATCAGGGCCTGGAACTCCAGGTTGGCTGCACGTCTGCCCCTGTCGAGCAGATATGTTTGATCCGACCAGACACACCTCTGCCATGTCTCAATGAAGGCCTGATGTTCAGAGTCCCTGCCCCTGGCTGCACCCCCTTCTATGCCGATTTCCATCTTTGTTGTGAGTGGATGCTGCTGAAGAAACATTGGCGCTACGCTGGGACCTGGCGTATCTGGGTCCTGACCTGGTTACCAGCTGTCGGGTGTAATCCTGCCAAAATTAAAGCGGGAGTGTGCCAGAACGGCCACAGATTTTCAGGCCCAATGTTCTATCCAACTTCAGAAGAGAACCCTCTATTAAAAAAATGTGAGTGTGCCAATTCCCACATCACCCATCCTGTTTGCCTTTCTGAAGGCCGATTCGAGCTACTTTATTGGCAGCTTTGTGTAGTGGTTCTTTGCCCACCAAGTCCTGGCTTGCCCCCAGTGGTGCAGTCGGAAATGCTCTTCCAAGGGTGGAGTTAAAGCACATTTTGTGGTAGGGTAGAGAGAGCTTTACATTGCAGCAGAGTAATATGAACCTAGAACTATCTCCTATGTGATTACATGACTTTGCAAACTGATATTACCAAGCAGATTAAAGAACTTCACTCTACTAGGAAAAGTGCTTCAGTCTACTTTGACAGGCTGGGGAAACTGTTTTTTAAATGTATTTAAGAGACTGCTTGACCTCTGAGGAGTTGTTGTCTCCCTTAATATGGAGAATGAAATATTTACCAATCAACTGCTCAGGATTCCGCCAATAGTTAAGTAAGTTTATGCAGTAAGTAACTGAGCCACACAGACCAGAAAGACCTTGGGTTCAATCCCTGTTACCTGAGTTAGCTGATTGCATTGGTGGACGGAAAGAGATGCTATAATTGACCTCGTCGCACTGGTTTAGGAGGAGAAAAAATGACCAGGAAAAGCTACTATCTGCTGAGGCCAACTAAATTCCCTTTGATCTTTGTAGTTTTATTTGTTGTTTATTGTATTTGACTTTCATTATAGACAATCTTTTGAGGTCATTGATGTGTTTACTGTAATCCTGTGCACTTTTGTGGTGCTTTAGAAACTTTGTTGATTTTATATGCGGGTATGATCCAAGTCTTTTTGTGCCCTTCTGGGATTAAGTGGGCAGATTTCGTGCCAGAGGAAAAAGAAGTATCTTTAAATTTGATCACTTGAGAAGAATAAGCAGTCCAGCCTTCCTATGATCACAGTTTTTATTTCCATTTAGTTCTCTTTATTTCTAGCACTGGTCATAGTGCTATGTTAGCGCCATCAGTGGGTCTTCCCAGCTGTCAATATTAGTGACGGTGGCAAGCGTATTTTGGTGTTACCGCTGGCTGCCTGATCCCTGTGCACCAGGAGCGAGTGGGACTAGTGCAATATAAACGTGGCTTTTATTGAGCATGGTGCCACAGGCACCAGCAGGCCTCCAGAACCTTGCCTAAGTGGCCATTTTCCATATGTAAGCCTTGGCAGTGACTCTCGACAGATTGTTTAACCATAGGGGGACATCACAGCCAAGCCCACACCAATCCTAACGCAACATCCATGCAACTTTCAGCAAATATCACAGGATAACAACTGGGAAGGAGAACCCTGGCTGATGCTTCCCCTACCAAGCGTTGATGCATCGAGGCTGCAATTGTAGCACCCTTACTGCTGCTCCGTTTGATATCAGCTCAGCACAGACCAACCTGTAATATAAATCAGTGTGGTCTACTGGATTAGTTTCAATCGCCTTGCACCATGGTGGTACTAAGCCACAGAGACCAGGAGGTTCCAAGTTAAAATCTTACAAACATATGAAAATTTTGTACTGGAAAAGGCCATCAGGTCCATCTAGCCTGTCCCATACAGTCATGATGCCCCATGCATCACCATACAGATATCCACCATGTAATCTCCTGGGAGAGGCAAAAAACAGATTAAAACCCAGGACAATTAGAGGAAAAACTCTGGAAAATTCCTTCCCACTCATAGAACTACAAAAACCTGTTATCCGAACAAGACAAGCATCAATGTAAAAGCACCTCTGGACATACTCTAAGTAAAATGTGGTGGGTGTTGAAGAACACACAGTGAACCATTGCTGCAGGCACACATGTGAGACTCACGTATAGCCAATGGAGACTATTTTTGTCAAAATTGGCAGGCTTTTTAAATATCAATCTTTTATCATTAAATACTAATGCATTTGCAAAAGTAGCAGAAGGCTTAGATATCCTGAATAGTATCAGAGGACAATATAGCAGTCGAATGAGTGAAGCAGTGATCTTAATGCCTTTAATCAGTATCTACTACTTGAAGTGGGATGTTATGAGCAGCTATGACTATCTGCACTTTTTTCCTTTGTGAATTAATCTGTTAAGTGTTTGACATAAATTGCTGTATAATTCTAGCAACTGGCTATAACAATTATACCCAAGTTTATGTCAAAAGCTCGTGCTGGGTTGTATGAAAAACAAAACTGGAAAGAATTTTAGAAATTATATGGAACTGTTAAAAACGACAACTCTCAGACTGTATTTATTTCTCTGCCTGTACATTGTTGGAGTGTGCGCATTTGACAGAACACTCCAAATATTGAAGAGCATGTCTGCACAGCTCGAAAATTAGGGCTCTTACTAGAGCACTGGTGGTGAAAGAGTTAAGGATAAGATTAGAATGACTGCAAAAATTCATTGTTATTCAAAGTTTATCATGAAAAACATCTACCCCAAGTGAGCACAGTCATGCTTTAACCTCTCCATTTTAATGATACTTCCTGAGAGGGTCCAGTGAATGGGAAGGAGCACTGCTGCTTACAACTTAATTGCTTGATCATTAGTATATGGCTAATAAATAGGACTCATGCTGTGATGTGGTTTCTTCAAAAACTATCAAATTTACAGATTACACTGTGTAAACGTTTTCCTAACTCTGGGAACCTGAACCCTTGTCTAGAACTAACAGAAATCCTATAAAAATAATTATTTTGTGTGCATGACCAATGATAGCAAGTCTTTTAACAGGAGTGCCCTAGTGGTGAGCAAAACACCTCTTTTATGCAATTGCTGCTATTGAGCAGTATTCAATGTATGGTGAATGTATCAGTTCATAATTCAAGTATTCTCTTTAAGTGCTGGGGAAGGGGCATTAACTGGCATACACAGTATTCAGAAGTGTGTTAATTCCTGCTTTTTTGCAACTTTCAGCAGTTAACAGATTGGGTCACGTGTTAGACAGTGAAAGTCACAGATGTCCAGCATACAGCATATTTACGATTCGGATCTGCCGCAGATATCTATTTGGGTTCAGTGGTGTCAGTCGCTCCCTGAAGGGGTCTGGTTGCCTGCTTTTTTGTTACAGAAGTTGACTCCCACTGCTCTATATCTGCTAGCATGGTAGCAGGACCCAGGAGTGTAACGAGGAAAATCTCATGTATTCTGGACCAGATCTCTGTATAGAATCATAGAATCATAGAATGGTTACAGCAAGGAAGAAGACCATTCGGCCTGTTGAGCCCATGTCGAATCTCAGCTAGTCTCACTCCCCCACCCTTTCCCTGTAGCCCTGCATTTTTTTTTCTTTCAGATACTTATCCAACTCCCTTTTGAACGATAAGATTGAGTCTGCCTCCACCACCCTTTCAGGCAGTGCATTCCAGATCTTAACCATTCGCTGCGTAAAAAAGTTTTTCTTACGTCGCCTTTGGTTCTTTTGCCAATCACCTTAAATCTGTGTCCTCTGGTTCTCGACCCTTCTGCCAATGGGAACAGTTTCTCTCTATCTACTCTGTCCAGACCCCTCATGATTTTGAACACCTCTATCAAATCTCCTCTTAATCTTCTCTGCTCTAAGGAGAACAATCCCAGCTTCTCCAGTCTATCAACGTAAATGAAGTCCCTCATTCCTGGAATCATTCTTGTAAATTGGAAGAAATGGCTGAAGAATTCCAAACTGTGACAAGCACTTTTTTATACATTCTCTGGATGAAGGCATTGTTAGCAAGGCCGACATTTATTGGCCATCACTAGTTGCCCTGAGAAGGTGGCGGTGGACCTTCTTATTGAATGGCTGTAGCAGTTTGATACAACTGGATGGCACATAAGTGACAAAGTGCCACATAATACACTCGCCAGCAAAGTTGAAGCCCATGGAATAAAAGGGACAGTGGATACGAAATTGGCTAAGTGACAGGAATCAGGGAGTAGTGGTGAACGGTTGTTTTTCGGACTGGAGGAAGGTATACAGTGGTGTTCCCCAGGGGTCGGTTCTAGGACCACTGCTTTTCTTGACTTGGACGTGAGTGCACAGGGCACAATTTCAAAATTTGCAGATGACACAAAACTTGAAAGTATAGTGAACAGTGAGAAGAGTGATAGACTTCAGGAAGACATAGATAGGCTGGTGAAATGGGCGGACACGTGGCAGATGAAATTTAACGCAGAAAAGTGTGAAGTGATACATTTTGGTAGAAAGAATGAGGAGAGGACATATAAACTAAATGGTACAATCCTGAAGAGGGTGCAAGAACAGAGAGACCTGGGGGTATATGTGCACAAATCGTTGAAGGTGGCAAGGAAGGTTGAGAAAGCAGTTAAAAAGGCTTACGGGATCTTGGGCTTCATAAATAGAGGTATAGAGTACAAAAGTGTGGAAATTATGATGAACCTTTATAAAACACTGGTTCGGCCTCAACTGGAGTACTGTGTCCAATTCTAGGCACCACACTTTAGGAAGGATGTGAAGGCCTTAGAGAAGGTGCAGAAAAGATTAAAAAAAGAGAAAGACTTACATTTATATAGCGCCTTTCACGACCACTGGACGTCTCAAAGCGCTTTACAGCCAATGAAGTACTTTTGAAGTGTAGTCACTGTTGTAAAGTAGGAAACTTGGCAGCCAATTTGCGTACAGCAAGCTCCCACAAACAGCAATGTGATAATGACCAGATAATCCATTTTAGTGATGTTGATTGAGGGATAAATATTAACCAGGACACCGGGGATAACTCCCCTGCTCATCTTTGATATAGTGCATGGGATCTTTTACATCCACCTGAGAGAGCAGACGGGGCCTCAATTTAATGAAAGACAGCACCTCTGACAGTGCAGCGCTCCCTCAGCACTGCACTGGACTGTCAGCCTAGATTTTTGTGCTCAAGTCACTGGAGTGGGACTTGAACCCACAACCTTCTGACTCAGAGGCAACAGTGATACCAACTGAGCCATGGCTAAGTAATAATGGATGATTGCCTGTATAGTTCATGAGAATTGAAGATAGGCAGGTTGATCTCAAGTGTTTGATCGCAGCTTGAGCCCTGACCCCCTGGCACCGCACATCATTGCTATTTCATCACAATTTGTGGCACTGATTTTGACACTTGGGGGGCGATTTTGTTAATGGGGGTGCGTTGGAGTCAGGACTGCTGCTTGTCGGGTCGATGTCCCGCCTCCATCGATTTGTGGCCAACCCACGCTATTTTCCCTTGATTGACCTTGTTAAGCCCGCCCAGTGGGCTTAGCAGGCCAATTAAGGGGAAGCCGGTTGCAGAGAAAAAATGTTGACAGATGAATTGTCATCATTTGACAGCTCTGTGAAGCTGTCAAACAGTGACATTCTCTGTAGTTTGATGAGGTCTTGAATTCAGGACCTCATCAAACTTCTTTATTTTACAGAAATGAGATGGTTGTTGCATCTGAGAATGCAACGGCCATCTCTCATCTGCAACACGGAGGTCCGAGACTCTCCGCATACACACCGACTGAAGCCTGCAGGAAGAAACAAAGGTAAGTATACTTTTACTAACACTTTGTACTTACCTCAGATACTCACCTCTACACTCTTGCACCCATCACTTACCTTCGCAGCACACTTCTGCACCCCCCCGACCCCCGCAGACCCAGTACTCGCCTCGCTGACCTGGCGGGTTTTGGAGCCTTCGGGAAGCCCGCACTTGTGAGGGCAAAAAGGGGATAATCCTATTTTCTGCCTGTTAAATACCTGTTAACAGGCAGTTAATAGGCTTTAATCCCTTCCCGTCTCCAAGGACCCGGCGCGGGACGGCTACCCGCCTCCTAGGAAGATGGCATGGATGCGGGTTGGGCACCCGCCCCCAAATTCTGCCATTTTCCAGGCAGTCCTGCCTCCATACCCGCCTCCCCAGGGCTGGCAAAATTGCCCCCTTGTTTTTTTACAGTTTTCAAAAGTCGCTGCCCAGTTTCCTACAGCAGCAGTGAGCTTTGCCTCGGAGGTGTGGGGGGGAATTGCTCACCACGTAATCACATTAGAAGGTTTCAAGAGTAGTGATTTATTGTGGCAAAGTATGCCGGAATTTATGGGAACAGTTGTGGTATCTCTCAGGCCAGGTCTTGGTGACTTGGTGTCTCCTCCTCACACCACTCTCTCTCTCTCCCTCTGTGCTGATCATGGCTGTCTTTCTTTCTTGCTTCTGTTTGTTTCACCCATACAGCCCCAGATGTTGCATGCTAAGTGTTGCTCTGTCTAATTCAGTGATTACTGTCTGCTTTCAGCACCTTTCAGAAACATTGGGCCACTCAAACAGCAAATTGCACAATGTGAAGAACTTTTGCAGGATTTGTCACAGATTGTTGCATTGCCAAAAAAAAGTCACTTGCCCGAGTTATAGAGACATTCTCAATTGTTGTCAATCAAGATTGAACATGCAGCATTCAGCTGATCAAGATGCTGTATTTTCAAATGGCCAAACATCCATTATCTCTCAACCAACACTACTATAAAAAAAGATTGTCTGGTGAATTTATTTCATCACTGTTAGTGGGACCTGGCTCTGCGCAATTTGGCTGCTGTGTTTTCTACATGTTGTGATTGCAATTCAAAAGTACTTAATTGGCTGCAAAGTGCTTTGGGACATCCTGAGGTCAATGCATGTTCTTTATTTTCTTTAAATGTGCTAACTAAATGAGTGTCTCTAACCCCTCAAAGGCTAGATGACTAAATGAATCACATTGTGTGGTATTGGGCCATTCAAACTAAAAAGGTCCCAAGTTTAATTTCTTCTCAGTGCTGAATAAGCTGATCTCAGCCAGGGCAGCAGTTGGGTGCTGCAGTTGGTCTTAGTGTCTCAGGGGAAAGGGGAGGAGGATTAGCCACAGTTCCTGCTCCTGGTTAATATTCAGTGACCCCTGCTACAATGTAATTGTCAGTGGACATCGGGCAAGGACAAGATCGGGCTAAATTGTGATTCTCCCACTGTTGAATAGCTTGTTGGTACTTACTGTTTAGACTCGCATGTAAAGAATGGTACTTGATACATGTATTGGAGCACTGTCTGTCGAAGTGTATCCCAGGATGATCCACTGCCTTCAGGAAAGGAGGGGTGCAAAGAAGACGAAAGAGAGTAATGTAATTCACTTTTTGTGGCTGACTGGAGACTTTTGCCTTTGTTTTGACCATGAATGTGTTAAAAAATGAATTGACATGACACCATTTAGACACAAGCATACGAACTCTGTTTGTACCAGAAGAAGACTAAATAGCTTGTCTGATAGCATCTACCACATCACCGTGGAATACAGTATCTAAACGTAGAAAATGTAAACATTCCGCGTTTGTTTTTATTTATTTTAGGAAACTTGGCTCTACCCGCAGCCTGAGCCGCACCTGTACCTGGAGGGGAAGTGGACTGATTTCACTGAAGAATGGCGGAGATGACTCTTGCTGCCAGCTTGACAAGCAGGGACTGAAAGCCTGATTGCCAAAGAATTTGCAGAATAGCCTTTAGGAAATAGCAGTCTGTCACACAGCCCTGACACACTGGCCTGTGCTGACAATGCTCATTCTGTCTGATTCCTTTCCTACTCTAACCCCAAAACACCCTGCCCCCCTCCACCTTCTCCAGACAGGTATTTCCTGAGGGAGGGGCTTGATGGCAGCTGAGGAGGATCAAGTTTCCTCAACCACCCCCACCGCACCTCACCTCAGTTTTGCTTCCCTGAAATCCACACAGGATAATTAATTAAGCGACTATGTAGAAAATCTCCTGTTTCGTGGCCATGTCATACAAAGTGAGGCTGTTGTTGCACAATCAGAGATTCATGCTGGTTGCCGGCTGGCTGCAGAGATTCCTACAAGAAGAGGCAGTCTCTGAAGAATGCAGAATGCCTGCAATACGGGTTAACAGCTGCTGGTCGGATGATGTTACAGGTTTCCCAATGGAAGGTTTCTGAAGGTATTAAGCGTGACAGCTGCTCGTCTCATTAACCTGCTCTTTTTCATATGTAAAGAAGCAAACACACGAAAGAAAGAAAACCCTTGCTGTTGTATCCTGAAGGGCTATCAGTTTTATGGCTGAATAATCGGGATCAGTGAATTGATAAACAGCTTCTGACACTACATCACTTCACGGTATCCAGAAACTAATGAACTAATTGCACTTTATGTTTAACAATGCACCTTTTCCAATATCGAATGAAATATACCCTTTATATAGATTTGCAGTCAAAGTTTGAACTTTGCACTGGAGCATTTGTGAATGTAATTAGCACCAACACGTTCACACCGTTTACATTCTCAAGCTGCCAGATTTCAGCCCCAACTTCAGACAAAACAAAACAAAAAGTTGACGAGCGATTCTGATGGCTCAGTTAGTAAATAAACCTCACCTTTCACCCCACCAGCCTCCACATTCAACGGATCATCCTCCGCCATTTCCGCCACCTCCAGCGTGATCCCACCACCAAATGCATCTTCCCCTCACCTCCCCTTTCAGCATTCCGCAGGGACCGCTCCCTCCGCGACACCCTAGTCCACTCCTCTACCACCCCCAGCACCCCTTCCCCTTCGCCCGGCACCTTCCCGTGCAAGCGCAGGAAATGCTGCACATGCCCTTATACCTCCCCCCTTCCCACTGTCCAGGGCCCCAAACACCCCTTCCAGGTGAAACAGCGATTTACTTGTACTTCCTGCAATTTAGTATACTGTATTCGCTGCTCACGATGTGGTCTCCTCTACATTGGGGAGACCAAACGCAGATTGGGTGACCGCTTTGCGGAACACCTCCGTTCAGTCTGTAAGGGGGACCCCAAGCTCCCGGTGGCCTGTCACTTTAATTCTCCGCTCCACTCCCACTCTGACCTCACCGTCCTCGGCCTCTTGCATTGTTCCATGGAAGCTCAGCGTAAGCTCGAGGAACAGTACCTCATCTTTCGATTAGGCACTCTACAGCCCTCTGGACTCAACATAGAGTTCAACAATTTCAGATCATAACCACGGCCCCTATCACATATATATATATATATATATATATATTTTATTTTTTCATCCACCCTTTTGTTTGGCCCCTTTTTTTCTTCCCTCCCAGAAGCTGGCAGCTGCCCTTCATTCCGCCAGCGCATTTCACACTTCATCTAGCCTCAACCTGTCACATCACCACCTCCTCTTGCCTTGAATATCTCTTAATGTCTCTCAATGTCTCTTAATCGCTCCTGCCTTCTATACTAACATTGACCTTCCCTTTTGTTCTTTCATCCCCTCCCCCTTTTCCCAGCATTATACTTGCTTTAAATCTATTTCATTTCCTGCTTTTTTCCAGTTCTGACGAAGGGTCTTCGACCTGAAACGTTAACTCTGTTTCTCTCTCCACGGATGCTGCCTGGCCTTCTGAGTTTTTCCAGCGTTTTCTGTTGTTATTTAGTAAATAAACTGTCCGGTTTGGAACTGAGTCATTACCGATCAGGAAAGTCCCAGGTTGAATCCCTCCATCTGAAGAGTTAGTTGATCTCAGCCAGAGCGATAGTGGGGGTGGGGGCCGTACGATCGATCTCTTCATCTCAGGTTAGTGAGGGGAAACATAGGCGAGGGCTCTCGCATCTGATTGCTATCCAGTGACTCCAGCCAGAAGTGCACGTGTTTGAATGTTGACTGAGTGAAGGCTCCAGCTCAGCTGTGATGGCACGTATAGCGGAATAGCCTACTTGCGCTCACTGTCTAGACTCAAACGTGAAGAGTGGTCACTCTGGTGAGGTGCCAGAGGGTGACTGGCACTATTGGGGCTCAACCCCAGAATGAATTAGCACTGTCAGGAGAGAATAGGATAAAATTGGAGTTGGGGTAACAAAAAGTTTGGTAAATGACAGATTTACATACAGGACCCTATTTTTACAAATAGGGTTGCTGCAGAACACAGGTGCGTGGAGTCCAGAGGTTGTGCTCTATGACGGCATCATTATTTGTTTCAATGCTGCCATTATTTAAAATTATACTATTAGAATTCAGGTGCCTGAGAGCCTGAGGCCATGTTTTGATATGTAATGTAGGCCAGATGGATTTAGACAGGAAACAACAATTAATTTACACTATTCTTTGTAGAATTGTCCTTCTTTATCTTGCTAGATTTGTTGTTTTGGCTCCGGTTAGCATTTTAAAACTGTAGGACTCCAAAATGTGGGGGGTTTAAGATTATGACGGATTTTGATAAAGAAAAACAATTTCCACTGGTCTGTGAATCTCTGACATGAGGGCATAAGCTTAAGATCATTACGAAAGGAGAGGTAGGGAGATATTGTTTCATGCAGAGGGTTGTTAGGGCATGCAGTGCCTTACCAGAAACAGTGCTGGAAGTAGAATCTGTAATAGCTTTTAAAAAGGAAGTGGATAAATATTTCTAAAAAGAATTAAAAGAAAGAACAGAGGAATGGATTTTAGAGCGCTGTTGGAGGCACAATTGGTTGAATGGCCTCTTTCTGTACTGTAAAATTTTATTATTTTATGCATTTAATTCTAAGACACTTCCCAGGCTAAGCTTAATTAGGATAAAAAAAATCAGTTGCCAATTCATTTTTAAATGCTGATCTGTACTATTGCAAAGCTTGTTTTCTGTTTTCTGTTTTCTTGTTTTCTTGTTGTTTGTTCTCTAATTAAATATTGGGAAGACCGAAGCCATTGTTTTCGGTCCTCGCCACAAACTCCATTCCCTAGCCAGCCCTCTCCCTAACATCTGTTTGAGGCTGAACCACACTGTTCGCAAATTGGTGTCATATTTGACCCTGAAATGAGCTTCCAACCACATATCCACAGCATAACAAAGATCGCCGTAACATCGCCCGCCTCCACCCTTGCCTCAGCTCATCCGCTGCTGAAACCCTCATCCATGACTTTGTTACCTCTAGACTTGACTATTCCAATGCACTCCTGGCTGGCCTCCCACATTCTACCCCACATAAACTTGAGGTGATCCAAACTCGGCTGCCCGTGTCCTAACTCGCACCAAGTCCCGTTCACCCATCACCCCTGTGCTCGCTGACCTACATTGGCTCCCGGTTAAGCAGTGCCTTGATTTCAAAATTCTCATCCTTGTTTTCAAATCCCTCCATGGCCTCGCCCCTCCCTATCTCTGTAATCTCCTTCAGCCTCACAACCCCCCCGAGATATCTGCGCTCCTCTAATTCTGCCCTCTTGAGCATCCCTGATTATAATCGCTCAACCATCGATGGCCATGCCTTCTGTTGCCAAGGCCCTAAGCTCTGGAATTCCCTGCCTAAACCTCTCCGCCTCTCTACCTCTCTTTCCTCCTTTAAGACGCTCCTTAAAACCTACCTCTTTGACCAAACTTATGGTCACCTGCCCTAATTTCTCCTGATGTGGCTCGGTGTCAAATTTTTTGTCTTACAACACTCCTGTGAAGCGCCTTGGGATGTTTTACTATGTTAAAGGCGCTATATAAATACAAGTTGTTGTTGTTGTTATCTTTAGAACTGTTAATCAGCCATGTGGGTGTGACTAGGACATAAGCCTGTTGGCTGATTGGATCCTATAGATCTAATCTCACCCATATAGTTAAGTGACACTTCCACAGGTAAATGAATTACGGCAAAGTTCGCACTATGGGTAGGTAGCGGTTTTTAATCACTATTCTCACTGATGATTCATTTGCACTGGTTCATTTGTACCAGTTAATGGGATATCCCAAAATCAACTGAAAGCTGGGAAAAAAAGAATATATTGAGAGTGAGGAATGTTGGATGCTGCTGGAACGTGGAGCTGGAGCCGCAACTGCAAGATGCTGAGCTGTCACTGTAATTGTGATAATTGCAGGTTGTGTCCTTCTCTGTGGTACCAAACCTTGCAGGATTATTCAACAGGACAGTACCGCCTCTTTAAAGAGGCACCATCTTCATGGTAAAATGTTTAGTCAACTACTTTTGTTCAGAGTGAGGGGAGTGGCAGAAGAAGTGTGTGACATCATGTGGAAGTGACATGATGAGGTCTGTCAATACGATTTATGCCTTTGCATCACAAATTTGTAAAGAAATGAATAAAGGTTTATCAGGTTGTCCTGGGCTGAGCTAGCTCATTTCAGCTGGGGCAGCATCAGAGACGCCACAATTGATCTCAGTGTCCCAGGGCATCACAGAGGAAAACCAGCTCGGGTTCCTTCTGCTGATCGCCATTCAGTGATTCCTGTTGAAAAGTGTGTGTGGATGTTGGGTGAGGGCAGGACTGAACTTGGCTGTGACGGTTTCCACAGCTGAATAACCTGATAACATTCATTGCTTTGGTTTATGAGAAAATAGCCACTTAGATGATCTACAGGAGGGATGTTTATACCTATGGAACTGTCATAAATCAGAAGTGGAAAGAAATGGAAAAATAAAGGGAAAAGGTCATGTTAAATATGTCTCCAAAACACTGTTTCACAAAGACAGTGCTCCTTTAATTGTTGTAATTGTAATCCATTAATAGATTTTCTATGTGAAGACTGAGCTTTTAGAAACTAATATTGAACTCACTGCCTGCCACCATTTTTGGTAGCGCTGAGTGGATTTTGTTTACAGCATGGAATTTCTGGATTGCAAGCCAGGAGTTACTGAATGTATACAAACCACCCTGAAAGAGTGTGTCCTTTCTGGCTCCATGGAAAGTACACAAAATTAAATAAATACTTCATGATATTCATAACTTATGAGGCTCTGTAAAGGACTCTGAATAATGATCTGTGGCTTCTTCAATCATTTAATCTAAAGAAGATACAGAATAAGATTTGCAGTTGGAACAACAACTTGCATTTATATAGCACCTTTAACATTACAGAGAATTGCATAGATTCTACAGCACAGACACAGGCCATTTGGCACAACTAGTCTATGCCAGTATTTATACTCCACACGAGCCTTCTCATACTCTAATGACCTCATCTCACCCTGATCCCGTATCCCTGTAATCCCTTCCCCCTCATGTAGGCATCAAGCCTCCCCTTAAATACATCACTGCGATCTGCTTCAACCACTCCATGTGGCAGCAAGTTACACATTCTCACCACTCTCTGTGTAAAGAAGTTCTTTATTTGATCTTTGAAGATGGAATTGACTTTGCTTGTGGTGCTGCTACTTACAGTCAAATAGATGACCAGCATTCATTGTGTCAGCCGTGGTTCAGTTGGTAGTACTCTCGCCTCTGAGTCAGAAAGTTGTGGGTTCACAGGCCCATTCCAGAGACTTAAGCACAAAAATCGAGGCTGACACTCCAGTGCAGTATGGAGACAGTGCTGCACTGTCGGAGGTGTTGTCTTTCAGATGAGACGTTAAACTGAGGCCCTGTCTGCTTGCTCAGGTGGGCGTAAAAGATCCCATGGAACTATTTTGAAGAAGAGCAAGGGAATTGTCCCCAGTGCTTTTTTTTATTCCTTCCTGGGATGTAGATATCGCTGGCAAGGCCAGCATTTATTGCCCATCCCTAATTGCCCTTGAGAAGGTGGTGGTGAGCCATCTTCTTGAACCACTGCAGTCCGTATGGTGAAGGTACTCCCATAGTGTTGTTAGGGAGGGTGTTCCAGGATTTTGACCCAGCGACGATGAAGGAATGGCGGTATATTTCCAAGTCTGGATGGTGTGTGACTTGGCGGGGAACTTGGAGGTGATGGTGTTCCTATGCGCCTGTTGTCCTTGTCCTTCTAGGTGGTATAGGTCACGGGTTTGGGAGGTGCTGTCGAAGAAGCCTTGGCGAGTTGCTGCAGTGCATCTTGTAGATGGTACACACTGCAGCCATGGTGTACCGGTGGTGGAGGGAGTGAATGTTTAAGGTGGTGGATGGGGTGCCAATCAAGCGAGCTGCTTTGTCTTGGATGGTGTCGAGTCTCTGGAGTGTTGTTGCAGCTGCACTCATCCAGGCAAGTGGAGAGTATTCACACACCTAACTTATGCCTTGTAGATGGTGGAAAGGCTTTGGGGAGTCAGGAGGTGAGACACTCACCGCAGAATACCTAACCTCTGACCTGCTCTTGTAGCCACAATATGTGGCTGGTCCAGTTAAGTTTCTGGTCAATGGTGACCCCCGGGATGTTGATGGTGGGGGATTCAGCTATGGTAATGCCATTGAATGTCAAGGGGTGGTGGTTAGACTCTCTCTTGTTGGAGATAGTCATTGCCTGGCACTTCTGTGGCGCAAATGTTACTTGCCACCTATCAGCCCAAGTCTGAATGTCGTCCAGGTCTTGCTGCGTGTGGGCATGGACTGCTTCATTATCTGGAGTTGCGAATGGCACTGAACACTGTGCAATCATCAGCAAACATCCCCACTTCTAACCTTATAATGGAGGGAAGGTCATTGATGAAGCAGCTGAAGATGGTTGGGCATCGGACACTGCCCTGAGGAACTCCTGCTGCGATGTCCTGGGGCTGAGATGATTGGCCTCCAACAGCACAACCATCTTCCTTTGTGCTAGATATGACTTCAGCCAGTGGAGAGTTTTCCCCCAATTCCCATTGACTTCAATTTTTCTAGGGCTCCTTGATGCCACACTCGGTCAAATGCTGACCTTGATGTCAAGGGCAGTCACTCTTGCCTCACCTCTGGAATTCAGCTCTTTTGTCCATGTTTGGACCAAGGCTGTAATGAGGTCTGGAGTCGAGTGGTCCTGGCAGAACCCAAACTGAGCATCGGTGAGCAGGTTATTGATGAGTAAAGCCACTTGATAGCACTGTCAACGACACCTTCCATCACCTTGCTGATGATTGAGAGTAGACTGATGGGGCGGTAATTGCCCAGATTCAATTTGTTCTGCTTTTTTGTGTCCTGGCTAATATTTATCTCTCAACATCACTAAAATTGATCATCTGGTCGTTATCACAATGCTGTTTGTGGAACCTTGCTGTGTGCAAATTGGCTGCAGCATTTCCTATATTACAACAGCCGCAACCCTTCAAAAGTAATTAATTGGCTGTAAAGCACTTTGGGATGTCTTGAGGTCGTGAAAGACTCTATATAAATGCAAGTCTTTTTTTCTTTTCATTGTCTAGGCTGAAACATGAAGCATGGCCACTTGGGTAAGGTATCGGAAGCCTCCTCGTGTCTGTGGAATTAATTCCTACCAAGAATCATCATCTTCAGAAGCCATGCAGAATGTCAGGAGAAAAAACACAATCCTCTGTCAGTGCTATATCAGAACAAGAAAATGTGGTCAACTGAAGTCCTAATGCTGCTGTATGCAAAGTGGAGGCTGTGTTAGTTTTAGACCATTACTGGTATAAATAAAGCTGTTGGACTATAACCTGGTGTTGTGCGACTTCTCACATTGGTATAAATATAGAAATTGCCATGATAGGGATAACAATATTGACTTATGCTTGGGATTTGCTTATGAATTGCTAATGTAGCAATTTCAGTATGTAGGAGCCCACTTATGAAGGCCTAATCCTTTAAAAGCAAGGTGGTGGATTTTTTTCTTGTGTTCATAGAGATCAGAGAGATCTCAATATGTGGCTGCAGTTTTTGGATGTAGTCCCATAACTCTTAAAATCAAATACGTGGCACAATTATTTCACATGGTGGAGCTGCACCATTATTAGGTCACTTGGTGTTCCACTAACTTCAGGAGTAAAATACAACCTTTCTTCAAACACTTCTGCAATTTTCCATTAATGAAGAGCATCTCTTTCCTAACATCCGAATGAAACATCTCTACCATTTACCTGTCAGGAAGCGAGCACACGCCCATCTGATTAAACATAGATATCTTAGATTTGACAACAGTACTAGTTTCATTCAAAAAGAGTAGGACCATTATTTCTCTATATTTAGCTCTTTCATCACATTGGCTAATTTTTGACCTTCCTAATGCATGTTAAAAATGTTGGAAGAACAGCTCTATTGTGGGTAGACAAAGGGGGCCATAGAACAGCTCTGCCCTGTGTAATTACGGTGCATCTTAAAGTCAGATAATACATGAAGTCTGGGAACATCATTCAGCTCTCCAGGGATCTGGAGAAGAATAGAGTCACTATATGTGTACATTGATACAAATCTGCTTTGACAGACTGTCTGTCTTTCCAATCTGACAGAAACAAGGTAGAAAAAGGCTTTCAGTTCTAATGTTTTTTAATAAAAATGTACATCGATCAGGAATGACGTTTTAACAATGACGTTTTAACAAAAGAAAATAAAAGATTAGAAAAAAGTTTAAAAGTGTCTTTAGTTGAAACTTTATTTTTTATGTATCACTTAAACAGCTTCTGATGAAAACTTTTAAGACAATCATCTGCTGATCTGTGCGAATTATAAATGTGGCTCAAGCCTGGTAATTTCAGTAAGACGTTGAAGGCAAACAGATAATTCCATCATTACTAATGATAGAAAAACACATTCCTATTAAAGAACAGCTTTAAAGATAGCATAAGTGTGAGCAACTAATTACACATGAGCTGTATACAGAGTTGTCTATCCAAGTTTGCAGATGACACTTAGTTAGGAGGACAGTATGTACGGTAGATGGGAGCAGGAAGTTGCAAAGGGACATAGATGGATTAAGTGAGTGGGCAAAACTATGGCAAGTGGAGTTCAATGTGGATAAGTGCAAGATCATCCACGTTGGACCCAAGAAAAATAAATCGGAGTATTTCTAACTGGTGAGAAAATAGAAACTGTGGAGGAGCAAAGAGATTTGGGAGTTCAAGTTATTGAAAGCTAGTGGACAGGTACAAAAAGCAATCAAAAAAGCTAATGGAATGTTGGCCTTTATCTCAAGGGGACTAGAATACAAAGGGGAAGAAGTTATGCTTCAGTTGGTCAGACCCCATCTGGAGAACTGCATTCAGTTTTGGGCACCGCACCTCACGAAGGATATATTATCCTTGGAGAGGGTGCAGCGCAGATTCACTAGAATGATACCGGGGCACAAACTTGCATAAACATGGCTTTTATTCCCCTGAGCATAGAAGATTGAGGGGTGATCTAATTGAGTTGTTTAAGGATTTGATAGGGTGCCAATTTCCTCTTGTGGCGGAATCAAGAAGAAATTGGCATAATCTTAAAATTAGAGGTAGACCATTCAGGAGCGAAATCAGGAAGCAGTTTTTCACACAAAAGGTAGTAAAAATCTGGAACTCTCTACCCCAAAAGGCTGTGGATGCTAGGACAATTGGACTGAGATTAGGTAAGGGTATCAAGGGATATGTATCAAAGATCGGTAAATGGAGTTGAGGTAGAAATCAGCCATGATCTAATTGAATGGCAGAACAGACTTTAGGGGCTGTCTGGCCTATTCCTATGTACAGAGGGCAAACAATGGGAGGTTGACCAGAAGAACATTGGAAATTTGAATCTGCAGCTAAAAAAAGAAAAGGATGAGGGTAGCGGTGGAGGTGGGCAATTTGTGACGGAGAGGAAAATGGGGTTGGAAGCTCAGTTTTGGGGTAGAATAGGACATTGAGGTTGCATACGGTCTGGTATAGGCTTAAACATGGTTGGGGAGGGTTGGAACTTGTAGCAGGTGCCAAAGACGATAGCTTTGATGCTGATCTTCGCTGAATTATTTCTAATACAATAAAGTCATTTGGAAGGCAGGTGCGTAAAATTGCACACAATAATCTAAATGCAGCCCGACCAATAGCCTTTGTAAGGTTAGAATAATCAAATACCTTTGCAATGCATCCTCGTACATGATTAGCCTTGTTGATATCAGCTACATAAATGGTGAATAATTACCCCATATCCTTTTGCTTTTTCATCTTTTTAAAAATAGAACCCTTTCATTGTGTATTGGGTGTTTCCTGTTTTAAAGTGCATAACCTTACACTAATCCACTTTAAAAACTATCAGCCATTTCTAAGCCCACCTACTAAATTGGTGAAGTTCATTCAGTGCTATTGACCTTTTTTGTACCTGGTCACATAGCTTGGTGACACCAGACAATGTTATAATATTACAAGAGGTACCCTACTCCATATAATTTTTGAATAGAATGAGCAACAGGGAAATGGGAGTGAAACTTTGCTGCTCTTAGACACATTTGACTAGAAATTCGATGGCATCATGCCCGTTTTCACATGCAAAATGGGTGCCTAAGCATCAAATATGGCGGGTGGGCACATGCGCTCATTACGCGCAGACGTGCAACACCCGGCATATTGGTAAAGGCAGAAAAAGAGGCGTCCAGGGCTCATGCCTGAAACAGGCATTGGGCCCTTTGCATATGCAAATAAAAAAAGTACCTTTAAGGGTCGCTGGTTAGGCCGCATGTGGACCGCGTTTTCATGAACGCAGCCGACCCAACGCCAGCTGTGTTCAGGGCAGCCCAATTTTGCAAATGGGGCCTCAAACAGGCATTAGGCTCCCATTTGCATACACAGCAGCCCGAAATTGAAATCCTCTTCGCCAGCAAGCTGCCTGGCGAGACCCAGCAGATGTCTGCAGCTTGCCGATCTGATAAAGAAGAGGTCCGAGGCTTAATATCCGGTGTTCCTCTGGCCTACTGATTCCAGTGCAGGGGTTGTTCCAGCAGGTCAGCACAAACCAATTTCTAGGCCAACATTTTCTATTTCTCAACAACTTCTGGTCTCTATCACTGAGTCAGTTTTCGCGAGGGCATTCATATGGACGAGTCCTAGCAGGGCCCTGGAGCTGTAGAATATCTGACACATCACTATCTTTATTAAAGGCTGAGCACAAACCAACATGCACACAATAATAATTGAGATTTCAAGTGCATGTTTACTTTGGAAAAGCCAATTTTAAAGTTGTGGCTTGAGTCTGCTGATCACTCCTGGCAAAAATTCATTTGAATTCTGTAAAAACCTGTTACACACTTGCAAAAATACAGCTGCAATTGTTTATTGTTCTGCTGTTAATAGTCTTCAAACCAAATCTGTCTAGGTCAGCAAAAATAGCACCTTCTCTTAATAAGTTGTTTCCTTTTTCATTTCTTTCTGGTACCTTTGCAATTCGCACAGTTTTTGATCCTCATGTATTTTTTATGAAAGTTCAGGAAAGGGTGTGATGTGTAAGTCATACTTTTTGTGGGATTCTGGGATGCGTTCAGTGTAACTGGTATAAAACAATCAGATTGCAGGGCCACTTGGTGGCAAAACCCTCACCTGGCAGCAAAACATTCGGGTTGGGTGTATCCCTAGAGATTTCATCACATGACCTCCCGCCTCGAACAGCACCGCCACCACACTCCCGCCATTGGTCCATCGTCTGAGTGCACTGCCACTCCACACCTGAAGGAAAAAAAATTGCAGGGCTACGGGGAAAGGGCGGGGGAGTGGGACTAGCTGAAGTGCTCTTGCAGAGAGCTGGCACGGGTGTGATGGGCCGAATGGCCTCCTTCTGTGCTGTAACCATTCTATGATTCTATGAATTAGAAAATGATCAGACTTTTTGTTAACCAATTGTATTAATCTTGACTGTTAGTCAAACAGCCTTTCTCTCCCCATCTCCAATATTTTTGACGATACAAAGCTAGGTGGGAAAGTAAGATGTGAGGAGGATGCAAAGAGGCTGCAAAGGGATATAGACAGGTTAAGTGAGTGGGCAAGAACATGGCAGATGGACTATAATGTGGAGAAATGTCAAGTTATCCACTTTGGTAGGAAAAATAGAAAAGCAGAATATTTTTTTAATGGTGAGAGATTGGGAAATGTTGGTATTCATGTTGGAGGGTCCTCGGCAATGTTCCCGTTAAGCTGTCTGGAGGTTCGCTCATCGGCTTTACAAAGGAAATAACCGCGCATGCATGAAAAACTGATTGGTTAAAGGGCCTGTGCACCCAAAAAAAAATTGCAGGGGACATTGGACCTGGGTGTCGTTGTACACGAATCACTGAAAATTAACATGCAGGTACAGCAAGCAATTAGGAAAGCAAATGGTATGTTGGCCTTTTTTAAAAGAGGATTTGAGTATAAGAGTAAAGACATCTTACTGCAATTATATAGGGCCTTGGTGAGACCACACCTGGAGTATTGTGTACAGTCTTGGTCTCCTTACCTAAGGAAAGATATACTTGCCATAGAGGGAGTGCAACGAAAGTTCACCAGACTGGTTCCTGGGATGGGGGGATTCTCATATGAGGAGAGATTGAGGAGGCTAGGCCTATATTCCCTAGAATTTTGGAGAATGAGAGGTGATTTCATTGAAACATATAAAATTCTCACAGGACTTGACAAAGTAGATGCTGGGAAGATGTTTCCCCTGGCTGGGGAGTCTAGAACTAGGGGTCACAGTCTCAGAATAAGGGGTTAGTCATTTAGGACTGAGATGAGGAGAAACTTCTTCACTCAAAGGTTTGTGAATCTTTGAAATTCTCTACCCCAAAGGGCTCTGGATGATCAGTCGTTGAGTATATTCAAGACTGAAATCGATAGATTTTTGGATACTAAGGGAAGCAAGGGATATGGGGATAGTGCGGGAAGGTGATCAGCCATGATCTTATTGAATGGTGGAGCAGGATCGAAGGGCCAAAAGGCCTACTCCTGCTCCTATTTTTTATGTTCTAATATTTTTATAATTAATAAATGAAAGTGTTCAAAGAAAATGAAAAAAATCACGATTTTTCTCAGGGATTGCTTGCAGGAGCGTCCTGGAGGTTAATCTTCAATTCCTGGATACTCCAAGACAATCCTGGAGGGTTGGCAACCCTACAGCATATATTGGTAGCTCTGGCGTGAACCAAAAGTTCCGACATGCATTGTCGACAGGTGAGAGTGACGTTTGGAAAACGACTTTTGTATATTGAAGAAAGGATGAAAATCCACTTTAGAAAGGAGCAGGAAAAGACCAGGTTAGATGAAATAATTGGCCATTAGAACCAGACTAAGCTCATGACATTCATTTCAATTTGGCACTGAGTGTATCCCAGCTGTTTTCTGTCCTGCATTTTTTTTTCTATCTGTGGATATTTGCAATGACATTAATTGGATGCTGGATAACAAACTACTACCCTCAATATGGAAACAGCCTTTCCAGATTTTTCCACTTGCATGAATCTCTCACTTAGTCTTCAGCCTGATGAGCCATTAACTCATGTTCTACACTTTGAAGCCACAGATTTCCGCTATTTGGCATAAACAAAATATTAGAGACCTACTGGTGTAAGTCAGTTATAAATGCTTAAGAACCAGTGTTAATCTCACCAAAATGGTACGGTGCTAATAATGGCTCTCAACTTTCTTGGGTCAGACTGTTTGCATAATTATTCACAGATCCAGGTGCAGATTTGCACAAGTGCAGGATGCACAGTGGTGGTGGAAGCAGAAGTTTGCGTGAAAGTGGAATTTAAAGAACTGGAGGCTGGGAATTTCCTCGGAGCGGCTCCCGTTCCACTGCTGTAAATTTGCTGGAAATGTGGGATATTTACAGTGGCGGAGCAGGGGAAGCTCTGAGGAAATCCCCGGCCATAGACATTTAAAGGGAAGAATCACAATGGGGTGACAAAAATTTTGAAAGACTCAAGAAGTACCTTAACCCATTAGATGTCTCTGCTAAGGCTGACGGGGCAGGAGATTAAAAAGTGAGACAGAAATGAAGGGAAGGGAAGCCCCATGTATGGGCATGAGTCTGTAAGCAAGCGATGGTGCAGCTCAGCACCTGAGCCCTTGTTTGATAGCGGCTGAAGTGGAAGTGGTGCTGCATGAGGTTTTGCAAAGAAGATTGCCCTCTGTGCTACTCCATGACACCCACAAGTCCGCATTACAACATGCTTGGAAGAATGTGGAGGCAAGCTTGAGGCTGCAAATGATTGTACTGTCATTGGCTGTGCCAGCCTTATAGTACATGTAAGCAGCAGATGACACCGCTCTGCCCCGGGCTTTCTGCTGCTCTGTTCCCTATAGTTGTTGCCAAAATGTGTAACGATGCTCGAAGGTATGGTCGGCAGCACCTTGGCGACGGCATCCAATCAGACTTTGCTGGCTGCTGATCACCCTGGCATGCCTTTATAAAGAGATTGAGTCACTTTTGAAGAACCATCCAGCACAGCGGTTAATCAGGCCGGAACACAAATCTGTGCCAGCTGAACCTGTCATCATTACCTCTCCTCAGATTTGAAGCCTGTGCGTGCACGAGTTGTCTGTGAAAGTGAGGTCTAGTCACCTTTGTCCGCAGATGAGGGTATGTAGATACTGGTAGGTGGGCATAGAGCACCTCTCATGCAGCCTGACCTGCCTAACGTCTACAAGCACTCATTGGGAAACCCATTGAAGCCAGTAATGGTACTGGGGACAAAAAATAAATAAAACTCTTGACACAAAGGCTTATGAGAACCTAAGTGCCAACAAGGGGGGGGGGGGAAACGTTAAATAATGGTTTCTGACTTTACTGTGCAGCTTAGTAGGTGCAGTAAAACATATCATTACATATTGCATTGCTGTAGCTTTGGCAGGAGGCCACTGGAATGGTTGTAAACCTGGATATACCAGGTCCTGGCCTTGCCAGGTTTCTAGAATGGCCTTTTGGGGCAAAGGCTCTCCCCGTCCTAAGGCTGTTGTCATAAGGGGCTGGGGGTGGGGCTGGGGGAGAGGACACCCTACATTGGGAGGTCCTGTGCTCTGGGCCTCAGAGAGATCTGCCTGATCAGACCAGGCATACATCTCCACCTGCCAGTGGATGTGGCGACCAGCTGGGGACCCACACTGGGATCGACACCACAAAATGTATTTATTTTTATTTTTAAAGTTGCTCTCTTTGTAAGTGAGTACTTTGTGAGTGGTACTTATCCGTCCCTTCCAGATGGTGGTGGGTGGGGGCAGCACTCCTACACTAGATGTTTGGGTCCTCAGTATACCTAGTGGAGTGAGCACTTGCTATGGGTATATTAACAGGGAAACTCTCCAGACTCCTGCAAGTCCACTGGAGTCAGCGGTGGAATTTATTGATGGTCGTGATCCCCACGTAACTTGCAGGATCGTGGGTCCATCGATTGTTCAGGACCCACATAGTTAGTACCAAAAAAGACAATACAATTCTAGTTTGTTCAAAGACCAGCTCTTAATAATTGTCCTAATTCATTATTTAATCAAGTAGCACTTTTCAATGAAAGTTGTGTTTAATATTGTATGGATATTATGAAGTAGCGATAATTTTTTGAAATGATACTTTACCACCACAATATACCACATAAGATGATATAGCAATATAATAGCACAGATTCTATTCCCCGAGACTCAGCACTTAAGGGGGTAGACCTTGACCTTTGTGCGATAATGTAAAATGGGTGACTTCAATGCAAATAAAAATCGGGAAAGATGTAAAACGGGCTGTCAACTTGCTATCACCCTTTTTACACAATCGCACAAAGTCAAAATCTACCCCAAGGAGATAAAGGCAAACTGCGAGCTTATTATACAGAACACAGGCTAATGCTTTGTGGATATGTGATTGGCAAGGTGCATCACGGGACTACGTGTCCCTGACAGCAACGGCTGAACACCACCGAGAGGAGGTTCCCATGATTCACTGCAGTCTCAGGATGCAATGAACAGTAATGGAAAAACATTGCAATGGATAGTCACTATAAACACAGACAGAAGACAGTTTGTTGACATAAAGCAAATACCACTCTCATGCAAGAATATTTTTAAATCTATGCTCCTTTTATAGAGAGTTGTTAAAATGTAAAAGCAAAAACCACAAACTTTGGATTATATATAGGAGGATACATGTTATTCATTAATCACTCTTTTACACAATGAAAGCTTGTATTGGCTCCCTGTGATGAATGACAGTATTGGAAAGGATGACTTTGGGAATTAGTGAAATATAAATACTTTAATAAAACCTGCATCCTCTTCAAAAATAAAAGTATCAATTTGCGTGCTTGCAAATCTTGCTTGGACTGGCACCAAAGGCCTAACAGTCTTCACTGCACATACTGCAGATAAACATCATGGGCCCGCTGGCAGCATTGTAATCTTTTGTGTCATGTCAAGGTGTATTTTGTTCTTATTTGATTTCATGATGGGGAAAAAAATGGATAACATTGTTTCTAACACTATTAGTGGCATATACTGGTTAAAAACGTTGATAGACTCAGCTGTAGCAACCTGCGATTTGAGTGTACTGCTAAAGTCATCAGATGGAAACTTAATTAAAAATGTCTGTTGCATTCATTCTTGTTGGGAGATGAAACACAAAACTGGATAGTTTTAACTGATATGAACAATATGCTTTTGTTATGTCAGTGTTTTATCAGCAGTGAGAGTGAAAAAGTATGCAGGGGAGTTCTCTGTGCAATCAATTTACAAATCACCCAGTCACTGCTGATACTACACAGCTCTTCTGAACCATACAGAAACCATGGAATACATGATAGGTAGCAGTCACTGAAGTTGATGAAAACAAGTTGCCTAAAAAGGCATTGCACAACTTCTTTTCCTTTTCTTTCTGTTGCTTTTTCTCCCAATTAAATTAATACTGACATTTTGTGAAGGTGCAAAGCAAATTGCTTTTTTGGGAGTGCAATGCAACTCAATTGATGTAGCTATGGGTCTTGAAAGCGGCTGCCAGAATGGAAGGGGTTAGTCAATATTGCTTGTAGGGTTTATACATACTTCTCCTAAATTTGCTGATGCAATCTGTCTTCACTCTCTCTCTAGATATGAATAAAAGTTGTGCAAGATCGGTAAAAAGCACTAACAGACAATTCATCCTTGTTTTTTGCGGCCTTAAGGATTCCTAACCCTGCAAAAAATAATTAAGGAACTTTAGTGAAAATTTAGTTAAAAAGTCAGGGCACACACTCTGTCCATTTGTATCTGAATTTTGCAATTGGGGTTCTACAACTGGCATAGGACCCCAATTTGCATATTTAAGCAGCATTACGCCTGTTTCAGGCTGCTCATCCATTTATAGGCCTGCCTGAATATTACATCAGGCCAGCCTTAGGCGTCAATGGGGCGGCTGAGGTGGCCCCTTGATTTCCAACTGCCGACGGCCTGTTTTTCAGGTGTAAAGCGAGCAGCCTTGAGTTGAATTTTCCCCCCTTTTTTTATCAGAGCTGGTGCCTACTGTCACCTGTGCATGGCTCTGTAATCGCAGAGATGCCCGCACTGTGCCTCTACCATGCATAACTGAAGTTGGCTTTGCAAATGCAATTGGTGTTGCCACATAATCAGTGGCAGACTACTGTGCAGACAACCGTACTTCCAACATCCAAAATCATATGTATGGGGACATGTAAGTTCGCATTGTGTTCCTGATACTATACCATCCTCTGTTGCAACCCGAGTGGACCTCCACTTAGGACTAGCTAGTTTCTTACAAACTGCCACCAGTGCTATTCCTTCATCACCACTGCTCATCTGTGCTTCCTCCTCAACTTTATTATGATCTTCTCCCACAGTGTGTGTATCTGTGTGTGTGTGTAGCCTGCTTCAAAAGCAGCTGGAGATGGCTGGTGCACAGCTGAGCGGTGCTCTTCCAGTACATTGCAAATTACTGGGTTCTCCTAGCTCTGTGAAGAGAGCAGATGAGATATTTTGCAGTGAATTTTTGTCTTCACCACACATGTGGTTATCTGGCAGAGTGGATCGCCGGCCCATTGCAGAAGCCGCCCGATTTTCAGTTCACTGAAATCAACGGAATTAAAATCCACTCTACCAGATTACCTTCCAAATGGTGAAATTAAATTGTACCTCGATGAATACATAAGCACATTTATGCATTTGGGAACTGTATTTTGACATTCAGCATGTATGGTCATGTTGATGTAACATATCTTAGAAGCCATAGAATATATGATCATAGTACATAGCAATAGCACTTAAATCTCTGAAATTCCAATGTCTTCCAGACTCTCCCTGCAGAATAATTTGATTATTTTTTCCTCAAATGTTGTGAGTTTTTTCATGTTAAATGGTTCACCAGCTGTTTTGCACTGTGCTCTCCAATTATGTGCCAGTTTTGTCTTTAAACATAAGAGCACTACTGAGATTGAGACGGTCATTAGGTATGTTTCCTATTATGGCATGTATAAAGCAGCCCGCCTGATTGGCACTCCATCCACCACCTTAAACATTCACTCCCTCCATCACTGGTGCACCATGGCTGCAGTGTATATCATCTACAAGATGCACTGCAGCAACTCACCAAGGCTTCTTTGACAGCACCTTGCAAATCCTCAACCTCTACCACCTAGAAGGACAAGGGCAGCAGGCGCATGGGAACACCATCACCTCCAAGTTTCCCTCCAAGTCACACACCATCCTGACTTGGAAGTATATCACCGTTCCTTCATTGTCACTGGGTCAAAATCCTGGAACTCCCTCCCTAACAGCACTGTGGGAGTACCTTCATCACACAGACTGCAGCGGTTCAAGAAGATGGCTCACCACCAGCTTCTCAAGAGCAATTAGGGATGGGCAATAAATGCTGGCCTTGCCAGTGATGCCCACATCCCATGAACGAATAAAAAATAAATGTAATTTTCATAACCTGGTTATTTTCATTCCTTGGGGTAGAAATTGGACCTTGTTACGCCATTTTATGGGCATAAAACAAGCACAATGAGAGCCAATCTATGGGAAGCAACGCCCAATCAGCACTAGGGGTAACAGCACCGCCATATTGATATAGGTGGCTCCCAGGCGTCCATGGCGTCTGCCTAAAACAGGCGTTAGGCCCCTTATATATGTAAATGAGGGACCTAATGACTGTTTCAAGACCCCTGCACTAAATTGGTCAGCAATGAGTGGAACAGGCTGTGGGCCTGCTCCTCTCAGGATTCTTCAGTGGTCGCTGTGGCCTAAGCAACAATCACCACCAAAAAGTAAGCTTTAAAAAAAAATGTTCCTGTGGAGCCAGGAGGAACAGGAAGGCTCCGACTAACACCACAGCAGTCCTGCGGCCACTACTAGCCGTGATCACCCCCTCCCTTCTGTTGTCCTTGCACCGCCTCTCAGGACTGATCTGAGGGCGAGGAAGGCAGCCTGAAATTGGAAAGTTGGCATTGGGTGAATGCCTCTGGAGGCACAACAGGTGCCGGCAGTTTGTCCAAATTATTGAAATGAGACTCGAGCCCAAGTTTAGAAGCGCCGTCGATTTTGCGCCCGAAATCAAGGCACAACCAATTTTTTCCCCCTTACTAAATCTTTGCTAATGCACGTCTATGCCAGCGTAGCATTTTTGCATCCATCTTTAACAAATGCTACTTTCCTTTATGTTCATATAACCTATGCTGCTACTTTACAGTAATATTCATGCTTTGTGCACTTCTTTAAGCCTCAGATGTTTTTTCAGATCCTCTACGTCAGTGACATGGAAATGACTCTGTGACAAATTGATGCTCTAGGTTCCACCTTTATATGTTTGGAGATGTCCTCCCCTCCTCACCCCACCACCCCCTCCCATTGCAATGGTTACCAATGGTCTGAAAACTGCTTACATTTCATTGTGCCATTCTCCACATATTTTGTGCATTCTACACCTGGATTAACACATTTTTTGACATTTATTACATTGGCTAAGTGGTCTGTTGGCTGCTTGAGAAGCATTACACCAACATAATTTCCATTTCAAGAATCACACGTTTCAAAACTGCACATGCCTGTGATTTAATTAATGGGTCAAAAAAACTCACATAAAAAAATACCAAGAATCGCTTCTAAGACATAAGAAAATAAGAACATAAGACATAGGAGCAGGAGTAGGTCATTCGGCCCCTCGAGCCTGCTCCGCCATTCAATAAGATCATGGCTGATCTGATCTTGGCCTCAACTCCACTTCCCTGCCCACTCCCCATAACCCTTGATTCCCCTTACCTTTCAAAAATCTGTCTATTTCCACCATAAATATATTCAATGACCCAGCCTCCACAGCTCTCTGGGGAAGAGAATTCCAAAGATCCACGACCCCCTGAGAGAAGAAATTCCTCCTCATTTCCGATTTAAATGGGTGCCCCCTTATTCTGAAACTATGCCCCCTAGTTCTAGATTCCCCCACGAGGGAAACATCCTCCCTGCATCTACCCTATCAAGCCCCTTCAGAATCTTATATGTTTCAATAAGATCCCCTCTCATTCTTCTAAACTCCAATGAATATAGGCCCAACCTGCTCAACCTTTCTTCATAAGACAACCCCTTCATCTCCGGAATCAACCTCATGAACCTTCTCTGAACTGCTTCCATTGCAAGTATATTCTTCCTTAAATAAGGAGACCAAAACTGTATGCAGTACTCCAGGTGTGGTCTCACCAATGCCCTGTACAGTTGTAACAGGACTTCCCTACTTTTATACTCCATTCCCTTTGCAATAAAGGCCAACACTCCATTTGCCTTCCTAATTACTTGCTGTACCTGCATGCTAACTTTTTGTGATTCATGTACAAGGACCCCCAGATCCCTCTGTACCTCGGCACTTTGTAATCTCTCCCCATTTAAATAATCATTTGCTTTTTTATTTTTCCTACCAAAGTGGATAACCTCGCATTTTCCCACATTATACTCCATCTGCCAGATTCCTGCCCACTCACTTAGCCTAGCTATATCCCTTTGGAGATTCTTTGCGTCCTCCACACAATTTGCTTTCCCACCTATCTTTGTATCATCAGCAAATTTGGCTACATTACATTCGGTCCCTTCATCCAAGTCATTAATATAGATTGTAAATAGTTGAGGCCACAGCACTGATCCCTGTGGCACCCCACTAGTTACAGTTTGCCAGCCTGAAAATGACCCATTTATCCCGACTCTCTGTTTTCTGTTAGTTAGCCAATCCTCTATCCATGCTAATCTATTACCCCAACCCCGTGAGCTCTTATCTTGTATAGTAACCTTTTATGTGGCACCTTATCGAATGCCTTCTGGAAATCCAAATACACGACATCTACTGGTTCCCCTTTATCCACCCTGCTCATTACATCCTCAAAGAACTCCAGTAAATTTGTCAAACATGATTTCCCTTTCATAAAACCATGCTGACTCTGCTTGGCTATAATGGCCCAGAAATTAAACATGGATGGTTCCCGCGGGGGTAAGGATTCCCGCGATATCGCACTCTGCGCCTACCTTTTTGTTTGGGGCCCACACGAACTTTAGTTTCAGAGTCTCTTCTTGTTGCAACCACACAGTGTGTGTGTATCCCAGAGGCGCAATTAGTTCGTGCGAGCTCTGAGATCACGTGATTCAGTTAGAGCCAATGGCAGCACACCATCTTTCATTCATAGTTTTCACAGCAAGAGCTGTCAAAGCTATGAATACTACAAACCCCCAAAAGAACAGCTAAACCTCAATTAAATTTTAAAAAAAGCCATCACATTAATGGTTAGTTAAATATAGTTAAATAAATTAACCACTTTAAACAAAAAATTTAATTTTTGAAAAAATTTAAAATCTTTTTAAAAGTTATAAAAATAAACTTACCTTTCTTTAAAGTCTCTAAAAAAGATAAACCTGTTGAAAAAAATTTAAAATAACACTTAATTAACTACTTACCTTGTTAAAAGGGGGTCCTACGCCTGCTTTCTTTATGTGTAAAATCTTCACCACTTACCTGCGCGTTCAAAGCTGAAAAAAAAACTAAGTGCACTGCGTGCGCGCAGCCTGTAGCGCGCACGCGGTTCACTTAGGAACCGCCCCCTTTGCAATTCACGAAGTGCCGGTTTCCCGCGCATGCGCAGTGCATGCAGGAAACCGGCAATTCGGGATCTAATACGCGAGAGTACACAGTGCGTACTCTCGCGTATTAGGTTTAATTTTTGGGCCATTATGATTTTCTAAATGTCCTACTACCACTTCCTTAATGATGGACTCCAGCATTTTCCCAATGACAGATGTTAGGCTAACTGGTCGATAGTTGCCTGCTTTCTGTCTCCCTCCTTTCTTAAATAGGGGCGTTACATTTGCGGTTTTCCAGTCCGTAGGGACCTCTCCAGAATCCAGGGAATTTTGGTAAATTACAACCAATGCATCCACTAGATCTGCAGCCACCTCTTTTAAGACTCTAGGATGTAGGCCATCGGGTCCAGGGGACTTGTCCACCTTTAGTCCCATTAGTTTGCCTGGTACTTTCTCTCTAGGTTCTACCAGAACCAAATACATTTGCCCTTGGGTGTCAAACTATGGTTCCAGTAAGGCCATGCTATAGGATGGGCTTTATATGCTGTTTATTAATTATAGAGCTGTAGATGAACACCATTCTATTTAACATCATGATGTATCTGTGTTATAGTGAGGGTAGGACAGTATTAACAGTACTTGGTCCGAATGTTGCCACTTTCAAAATCCTTCAGTGACAATATTCAGCAAACATTGTTTAGGTTTGAGTGACTCTTATATATGGCATATTCCACTTATCTGTAGTCTGAACACACTAGACAGACCAACTGCTCCAGATCATCTCTGGTATTTACATTTATCTTGGTGTCAGAGGAATCATTACACAGGAATGTTGGATACAGCAGGGAGCAAATGAGAATTGACTCAACGCTGTCTCACAACAAATGGATAGTAATACAGATTTCATGTAGGCTCAGAGCCATTGGGGTAACTTTGACTTTGGGTGGTAGTGTAAAACGGGCGATATTGATTTAGCCGCCTGTTATACATCTCTCCTGATTTTCATTTCCATTGGCTTCTAGGACCATTTTTGTAATTCTCTTATATTTTATTTTTTGCTGGCACTCAGTTTCTAATGAGCCTTTGTTCCAATTGTTCCACTGTTTCTTATTTCCCCGCTAACAGCATTACTGCCAATAATGGGTGTCCTGGTGGGAATTCCCCAACATCTGAGCTTTTTGGAGGGAGAAGAGTAGAGATGCCAGTCAGATCAGGCTGCACCGGAAGTGTTCTGTGGTCTACCAGTACCATCATACCAGTATCTACAGACAAGAATGCACATACCTCACTTTGGCAGAGAATTAGTACCTGCAGAGGCTCCTATTCCCAAAAGAAACTGGGAGAACAGACCAAATAGCACAAATAAGATGGATGAACACCTGACTAACCATGATGCTGGATTGTACCTTGGAGGCACCCCAATCACAGTACATCATGCTTCACACGGTACTGCATAGAAGGTGGCATGTCAGAGTGGTCAACAGTCAGCATCATCTGATTGGTCATACCCGATAAGATACTAACAACCAATGTACAGGCATTGCCACATCTACCTGGCAATGATCATGGGGAACTGTCTTTATGTGGTTTGGGCCAGCACAAAGCAATATGCAGGGCTGTGCTATCTGCTACTCGGACACTGCAGCCACCGTACTCCATGGGGTCGATTTTGACTGCCTTCGCTTGGTGTTAACGGGGTGGTAACGGCTTCAAAATGGGGTCAATTGCCTTACCACGCTGTTAACGTCGGTGGTGCGGCCGGCGCTAGTTTGAAAGTGGCCCACCGCCGGGTGTCCAGACTGCCCACTTGTTTCAGGCAATAGGCCCCTATGAAAATCGGGGTCCTATTATATAAATAGGACCCCAATTGCCATTTTAGGTTGGAATTGGTCGGAGGCTGCGTAGCATTTAACTAATAGCCTTTCATGTGGAACTTTATCAATTGCATTTTGGAAGACTAGGATTGTCCCTGACTGCAGTACAATTCAAAATAACCTTCCAGTGCTTTTTAAACTTTTGGGGGGAAAAATTCGTGTTCGCCAGCAAAGTTGCCGGTGTTACTGGCAACTGCAGTTAACAGCCGCTGGAAATGGCCGCAACGCTAACCGAGTGAAATTGGTCTGGGGGGCATGGAGATAGGTGGCGCAGTGCTCATCTTCCATGCAACGACGTCCTGGTGGCATTGCTGGAGGGATCCTGGACGAAGTTTCTGTCCAAATGCGACATTGCAACTTCCCACAGCCTCTGTGAGTAAAGCTGTAGAGCTTGCAGGGAATTGTGGGCAATGAAGAGGCTGAGATTTAAAGGGGCCATGCACACTGAAGCAATACAAAATAAAATGCAAACAAAATCAAAAAAATTTTCCGCCCTTTCTGCCTTTTAAGAAATATTCAACATTTACAAGAAGTTCCAAATGTGAATATTCAGCTGTTAATGCTGAATTACCTTCCTAACCTCAACAAATGGGAAAACTGCCTCAGCACTAACACAAATGGCTCAGCAAGCCAGGGAAGGGGCACTGAGGGTCTCACACACAGCACTCCAGCTTTGTGCGGGGGGTCAACACTGCAAGAGCGGCCCTCTACCCACAGGGGCCAGGAGGCCCTCCATAAAGAACGATGTGGGAGTACATCACTAAGGCCGTCACTGCTAGCAGTGTTGCCCCCACCACCTGACTCCAGTGCCCAAAGAAGCTTCATGACCTCAGACCACTGGTCAAGGACTGTGGTAACACAATACAGCTTCCTGTGACTCGAACTTTATTGCATCACTTCCTGTGATTAGTCCAGGATAAATACGGGACTGATCAGTTGGATCCTGGAGAGGCATAGAGTAAGACCTCTTTTGTATGTAGCACCTTTTTAGTTGATTAAAGCTTACTTTAAGTTCACCACGCGTAAGGCTCATTCTTACGACAATTTAATCAACTTTGAAAAACTTCGCACTCAAACTTTTTGGACGAACTCGGAACTAAGGATCCAGGGAATCACCCATCATGGAAAACATCCTTAAACCATCGCGTCTTGACTTGGACCCAAATACCCCAGCAGCCGGTAAGGTGTGGAATCACTGGTATCGCACGTTTGACAATTTTCTCGAATATTGCAAGGCTGATGATGACACAAAGTTGCGGATACTCATCAACTGTGTCACTCCGAATGTATTTCAGTATGTTGAGGAATGGGGCAGTTACGAGGAGGCAATTCGGACGCTTAAAAGACTATATACTAAGACACCGAATGAGGTCTATGCCAGACATCTACTAGCTACAGCCCAACAAGGGCCGGAGGAATCCATTGATAAATTCCTCCAAGAGCTTCGCAGACTTAGTATGGACTGTAACTTTCAGGCGGCCTCAGCTGAGCTGTACCGTGAAGAAATGATCCGTGATGCTTTCATCTGCGGGCTTGCCTCCCCATTTATACGCCAGCGTCTACTGGAAAGTAAGACACTTGAGCTTCAGAGAGCTTATGACATGGCTTGCTCTCTAGATCTGGCAAAAAGAAATGCAGACCTTTATACAGTGCCCAGACCTCGGTCTGCTGCCTTAACTACAGTCAGGCAATTTAAGAGGCCACAGGTGAACTCTATTAGGGAGGACTTTATCCCTGACGATCAATCTGATGACTTCACTGATGAAGAGGATGATGACCCCACTGTGGCAGCCTCTTGGCAATCTAAGAAATGCTTCTTTTGTGGTGATGAGTTTCACCCTCGGAAATTCTGCCCTGCTCGCAATGCGTTTTGCAGTCATTGCAACAAAAAGGGTCATTTTGCAAAGGTTTGCCTATCAAGAGCCTCTACGAGGGCTTATCAAGCTAAGTCCTACCGAACTGCCCCGGTAAGGGCCTATCAAGATTGTCCGGCTAAAATCTATCGTGCTTCCTCTCGGGTTTTCTCTCGAAGAAACACACCTAGAGTTTCAGCCACTCTTTGTGCAACGACACCAATTACAGCTGCTTGTCCTCAGAACCTATTCCATGCAGCTACAAAAGCATCAATTAATGGACATACTTTAGATGCCTTAATTGACTCAGGTAGCACTGATAGTTTCATTAGGGAACAGATTGTTGCAGAGTTAAAGCTACATGTTTTCCCATCGGACCAGGCAATTGCGATGGCTCAGTCATCACTTAATACCAGAATTTCTGGCTTTTGTATGGTTGAAATAACACTTAATGGTCACAGGTATCCCTCCACCCGGCTTTCGGTGCTCAAGGACTTATGTAGTGATCTTATCTTAGGACTGGATTTTCAAAAGCAGCATAAGAAGCTCACCATTGAGTTCGGCGGATCCAAACCTGAACTCACTATTTCTAATATACGACCTCGATTACCGTTCTGTGCATTGTCAGCAGCTTCACTGGATGAACCCTCACTGTTTACCAGTATCCCTCCTCGATGCAAACCGATTATAACAAAGTCACGACGTTTCAGTCAGGAAGACCAGTCTTTTATTGCGGCTGAGATTTCTCGGCTTTTAGCAGAGGATATCATCGAGCCTTGTTCGTCGCCATGGCGCGCCCAGGTCGTTATTGTTAAGAACCCTCTACAACCTCACAAGAAACGGCTGTGCATTGACTATTCACAGACCATCAATCAATATACGGACTTGGACGCATACCCAGTGCCGCGCATCGATGATATGGTTAATAAACTGGCTGAGTACACGGTGTTCTCAACATATGATCTGAAAAGTGCCTATCATCAGGTACCCTTGAAGGTCTCAGACAAGCAGTATACGGCCTTTGAAGCCAATGGACGGCTGTATCAATTTCGTCGCCTCCCCTTTGGGGTCACTAATGGAGTGGCTGTCTTCCAGCGAGCAATGGATGACCTGGTCAAACAGGAAGACTTGAAGGATACGTTTCCTTATCTGGACAATATTACTGTCGCAGGTCGCAATCAGCGGGAACATGACGCCAATCTCCAACGATTTTGGGATGCACTCCAGCACCGTAATTTGACATTAAATGCGGCTAAATCCATTGAGTCACAACCAACCATCAACATCCTTGGCTATTGTGTGGGCAATGGCATCATTAAGCCTGACCCTGAAAGGCTTCGCCCACTCCAAGAGCTCCCGCCACCTAAGAATCCGGCCTCCTTGCGCCGGGCCCTCGGCCTGTTTGCATACTATGCTAAATGGATTCCTAACTTCTCGGACCGAATCCAACCTCTACTGAAGGCCAGCACATTCCCACTAGACACAGCGGCTGTTGCAGCCTTTAACCTCCTGAAAAAACAGTTGGAGAAAGCGGCTCTTCACTCCATCGATGAGAGTCTTCCTTTTGTTGTTGAGTGTGATGCCTCGGAGGTGGCGATCTCGGCCACTCTGAATCAGGAAGGTCGTCCGGTGGCATTTTTGTCCAGGACTTTTCAAGGGGCTGAGCTACATTATCCTCCAGTCGAGAAAGAAGCTACAGCCATCATAGAGGCAGTACGGAAGTGGACTCATCTCCTAGCTCGCCAGCACTTTACCTTAATCACGGACCAGCGATCGGTCGCCTTCATGCTCGATAATCGAAAACGGACCAAAATTAAAAATAATAAAATCCAGCTTTGGCGGCTGGAATTGGCCTCTTTTGGTTACACCATCCACTATCGACCTGGCAAGGAGAATGTGGCTCCAGATACCCTCACACGAGCATTCTGCTCCGCCATGGCACCCTCTACGCTCGTAGACATCCATGATGGGTTGTGTCATCCGGGCGTCACTCGCATGCTACACTTCGTGCGGTCCCGAAATCTCCCATTCTCTACCGGGGATGTAAAGAAGATGTGCTCGGACTGCAGAGTCTGTGCGGAATTGAAACCTCAGTTTTTCCGCCCCTCAGGTGGTATACTCATACATGCGACCCAGCCAATGCAACGGCTTAGCATCGATTTTAAGGGGCCGTTGCCCTCTTCAACTCGCAACACTTATCTATTGACCATGGTCGATGAGTATTCCCGTTTTCCGTTTGCCTTTCCCTGCCCCAATATGCTGACGACCACGGTTATCAGCTGCCTTGAGCAGGTATTTGCTTTCTGTGGCATGGCATCCTATGTTCATTCGGATCGGGGTCCTTCTTTTATGTCAGGAGAACTCAAGGCCTATCTCTCGGAACGGGGTATTGCTGCCAGCAGAACGACGCCTTATCATCCGGTCGGGAATGGGCAAGTCGAGCGTTTTAACGCTATCATCTGGAATGCGGTACGTCTGGCTTTGAGATCTCGGGGCCTACCCAACCAGCAATGGGAAGCAGTACTTCCAGACGCATTACACTCCACACGGTCCCTCCTTTCGACCGCCACAAATACGACGCCTCATGAACGGTTCTTCCGATTTCAGCGTCGCTCATCCTATGGGATATCTCTCCCGTCGTGGCTGACTGCACCGGGACCAGTGCTACTCCGAAGATATGTCCGGGCGTCTAAGAATGACCCCCTGGTAGATGAGGTTGAGCTCACTGACGTCAACCCTACCTACGCCTATATTCGGTATCCTGACGGTCGGGAATCTACTGTGTCATTGCGGGATCTGGCTCCCTGCCCGCCGAAACATAGAGGGACACCAGGGGATGATATTGTACCAGGCACATCTCTGGGCTCGCCAGGTGCCTCTCATCACGATCTGGATCTGACGCCGGCTGGTACCTCACTCCAGCGTGCCGACCTGGGGCAGACTGACTATGAGCCCGTCGGGGCTCGCACGCGCAGCCACGATCCACCCCGTACCATACGCTCGGAAACGGATCTGCCACAGCCCTGCCTGACACCCGTTCGGGCACCAGTACACAGTCAGGATCGTCCTGACCCCTCACAGAGCGGGCTGGATCACTCGGACTCTGGTCCACGGCCCGCGGCGGGTAAACGGGCTAGGGGCCCTCTACCGCTACGAGAACCCAAACGGGTGCGGCTCTCCCTCGTCCGGCGGCTACGAAATGGAGGGAGCATCCCGGCCTCCTAATCTTTTGGGGGGGGAGAATGTGGTAACACAATACAGCTTCCTGTGACTCGAACTTTATTGCATCACTTCCTGTGATTCGTCCAGGATAAATACGGGACTGATCAGTTGGATCCTGGAGAGGCATAGAGTAAGACCTCTTTTGTATGTAGCACCTTTTTAGTTGATTAAAGCTTACTTTAAGTTCACCACGCGTAAGGCTCATTCTTACGACAAGGACCGTGAATGCATCTTCAAAAGTCGTCTCCTACCAACTGCACCACTAGCCTCACACAACCCCCAATCACTCACCTACCAACAATCTGCACCAATGACGAGGCACATCTCCCATTCCTAGCCTCACCTCACCCCCTTGGAGGAGACGGTGCAGACCATTCTTGGCAGGGGCATGCTTGAGCTCTTGGCCAGCGGTGGGGCTGAAAGGATACAAGATGCAGGTATCCTCGTACGTTATCCTCCTTCTGGCACGCACCTCTTGCTTTCCCGCCCTCCCGTAAGCACAACTCCACCCTTGTGCCTTCCTCATTTCACACACCCAAGAAATGCAGCCTGCCCAGCCAGTGGGTCAACAAGAAGAGGCAGCCTGCCCAGCCAATGGGACCGCAGGCGAATGATTCCATCCCGGATATCCCGGCCACAAAAGGGTTGATGGGATGCATCCTTCTGTCTGATTTCTCCTCTTCTGCGTCTTCCTCTCCTGTGTCTTCCTCTTTTCTCTACAAGCAGATGCTGTAAATGTGAAATGACAGCATAAAATGCTGGAAATACTCAGTTGGTCAGGCAGCATGTTGACCTGAGACGTGAACTCTGTTTTTCTCTCCACGGATGTTGTGTGACCTGCTGAGTATTCGCAGCATGTTCTGTCTTCTCAAACTCCTTCATTTACCATCCGAGCCCTTGCAAGCATCCAGCAGCACTCCCTACACACTTAAAAAAACTTTTCACATCTATTGCAGCAAGCCACCACTTCAATAAAATTAAAAAAACAGTCCAAACCCTTAAATTAAAACTTACCTGAATATGTGTGTCCCTTTAAGAGCTGCAGACATTGCCACTGTCAGCCTGCTTGCACGGCAGGTTAACCTGGCGTGCTTAGGACCCAGCGCTGGGGTCGAAGTTCGTGTTGGTGACGTTAAATCGGCGTTGCACACCGATTGACGTCACCACGCTGCCATTTTTTTCCCCAGGGCACTGCCAGTTACCGGCAATGCAAAGAGGGACAGGAATATGACGGCCGCCACGGGACCCGCCACCAACTGGTGAAAGAGCGGCAGATGCCATTTTATTGCCATTTCATGGCGCTACGGAGTGGCAGTAAGTACATGAATTTCTAGCCCAATATTTTATATATTGGCCCAGAAATTCCGTTCGCAGCCCTCCTGCGGGCGGAGGGCTGCGATTCGGAAAAATCTCCGCCTGGACCGGAGGGCTCCCAGGACGTGCACACTTCCGTTGCTGTGCCTCTTCAATCTGCTGGTGTGCAGGGCACGCGTATTCCAGGGGCGCAGCTCGTTAGCAGCGTCTCTGGGATCACGTGAGCCATGGGGAGCCAATCAGAGCAGGGAATCTCCATTCATAGATTTGACAGGAAGACTTGTCAAATCTATGAATAGAGATGAGCCCCAAAACATAAGTAAAACTTCAAATAAATTTAAAAAAAAATCACATTTTTAAAATGACTATAAATTACATAAATTAACTATTTTAAACAAAAATTAAAATTTTTTAAAAAAATAATTAAAGTTTTTAACGGGGCTAAAAATAAACTTACCTTTCTTTAAAGTATTTTAAAATGATAAATCAGTGGAAAAAAAAATTCTTTTACTTTCTTAAACTATAAGCCTGCTAAAAGCAGGCCTTGCGCCTGCTTTTCTAGGTGCAGCTGTTCCCGACTTACCTGGACTCAAGCCAGTGTGGAAAAAACCGGAAGTTTTTAACGTACGCGCTGCCTATCCGGCGCAGGCGTTTGTCCAGTCAAGCCCTTTCTGCAGAGAATGGAAGTGCCGGTTTCCAGTGCATGCGCAGTGCATGCGTAAAACCGGCACTTCCGTTGGCCCTACGGGTGAGTACACAGCGCGTACACACCCGTAGGGAACGGAATTTCTAGGCCATTAAAATGTCTCAGGTTGTGGGGAATGAGCATCTTATTTAATTATCAGAATGAGTGTAGCCTTTCACTATAGCGTAGTGATGGTGGAGCAACAGTGTGGTGGAATTATTGCTTTTAATCCCGTTATGGAGGGATTTGCTTTTCCTCTGACTCATTTATTATAACTGCCTTTCTCAACTGCCTTGCCCTCTGAGTCAAAAGCAGAAAAACAACATGAATATCTAAAAGTGGCAATCAATGTCTGACCACAATAAATACAGAGCAGCATCCTGACTTCTAATCATTGTAAACCTCATGAGAATGACAAGCTGTTGCAACATTTCAGCCACAACAATGTTGTTGGCAATTTAGATACAGAACAATAGAACGTTCTTTTTCTTAGAAATGAAGCAATTCTCTTATTACGCAGCACAAAGTCAGAGCAGTAGCCCACAACATTTCTCAACCCTTCAGCAGGGTATGGGACCCTAACATCATTGAGAAGGTGACCTTTTGAAGCACATCGGATGAACTGTTGAAATGGTACAATAATATGGCTGCTTTTCCTCTCTGCCCCACCCTCTGCTACCTGGGCACAAGTCCATGCTCTCCATCTGACCTGAATCCATTTGTATTTGCAGGTTCAGGTTCTGCATAGGCCCAACACACTCGGGCATAGACATGCATTTTGGCAGTGGCTTGTGCCTGATAAGTACAAGGGTGGAAGTCCATATCTTCTGCAGGCCGGAGAGTCCTGCAGCAGTGGGAATAACTACTGGCTTTGGTGTTTTTTGGCTTTTGTCCAAAACCAGTTGTCCAGAAGATTTCTGGGCCTGAAACTTCATGGGGTACATGCAATAAAAGGTCATTTACATTTCAGGAACATCCATGGCCTTGCCGACTGCTCCTCTCAGCTTCTCCAATTTCAGAACGGTTAGTTCATTATTGTCCAATAGAAATTGCTGAGTAGCCATAAGTGTAGCTACAGCGAAACCATTCTAGGCAGTTTCACTAATTTTTGTAGAAAATGTCTTACATACATACACAATACAAGTAAATGTACTTCACATGTGTATATTTACACATTCCTACAACCATTCAGTAACCAAGAAAGTAAAAACACTCACAACAATCAAAAAAACTTTACCAACAAACGCACAAAAAGGTTAAAGTATACGTGCATACTCCATACGAATTAGTATTAATATCACATGCCCAATGACGGTGTCTATTATTCATTTTTTATTTACTAATCAGAAATGCCATTAGCCACATCTGGATTCCCAATTAGCCACATGTGGCTAGTGGCTTACATATTGGGGAACATTGGGCTGGTGGAAGGCCTAACAACCAATTCTTCTGGGTATGCTTTCTATTGCCACCCACCCGGCATACCTTCAGGAAATGAGGCATGAGACCATGTTAGACCCCTCCCACACATATACAGCTGATTGGCTTAGTGTTCAATTGTTGCGGGGGGGCAATATCAGGTGCAGTATACTGGCCAATAAAGCCTCACACACTTCTTAATGCACTACACCCCCATCACTCACCGACCAACAATTTCTACCTATCACCACTCATACCTCACAATCATAGCTTCACTTCACCCTCACACACTTACCACTGTTGCAACACTCACACCCACATCTCACACCTAGCACACACTTCCAGCTATTCAACCATGGCAGGCACATCACCCAAACACATTACACCACACTCACTGACAAACTTCCCTTTCTCTTGCAGGCAAAGGTGGTTCATAACTGCAGAGAGCAATAGCAGACAGGAGGCGGCCAAGCAAGGGTTGACAACCTAACTGACCTGGAGTAAACAGTGATCTACATAATCGGAGGGGCTGTGACAGAGTCCGTGGCAAGTGGAGAAGTTGAAAGCATCGTTGATGATGATGTATGCTCATACCTAATCCTTCTTCTCAAATCCCACTTCCCCCTCATCCCACAATCTCTTCTCACTTACAAGCTGCTGATGGTGTATGTATGGATATCTTGCTTTCCCCCCTCCCCTCACCACAACCTGACCCTTGTGTCATAAAAACAGAAAATGCTGGAAATACTCAGCAGGTCAGGCAACATCTGTAGAGAGAGAAACAGAGTTAACGTTTAAGGTTGATGACCCTTCGTCAGAACTGGAAAAAGTTGGGGATGGAACAGATTTTTAAGCAAGTGTAGGGGCAGGGAGAGGCGGGAGTGGAGGAAAGAACAAAAGGGAAGGTCTGTGATAGGATGGAAGGCAGGAGAGATTAGGGGGGAGAAATTCGGTATCGCCCCGTTTGGGGCGCAATTATCGGCCGGGTGCAAAGTTTAACGCCTGCCGTTAATTATCGCCTCCGACTGCAAACTTGGCTTCTATCGCCCCTGGAGGTGATTGGAGCGCTAAATCAGGTGCTACACACCTCTCTTAAGGTGCTAACGCCGAGGAGCGAGGCGCTACCTCTGAGCGTTGGTGAAGCTCATGTGATGTTAGTTAGCAATGGAACACAGACACACTGGCGCCAGCCAGTTCTTAAAGGGGAGAGTCGATCTTGCTCTCCATCCACACCCTGCTCATTGCAGCCTTGAATCTCTGCCTGGAGAGACCTGTACATCAATTCTGCTGGAAAGGCCCAGGGAAAGAGCTCAGAGTGCAGCCCCCATAGTCTCTTCTAAATCGATGCAAGGAAGCTCAAATCAAAATGAACCTGCAAAGTATTGCTCAGTACCCAAAACTCCTTCACACAGCATTGAATCTCTCCAGAAGTCTCTCTCTCTCAGAATGCGTGGTGCAAAAATGTCGCCAACAAAAAAAAGGCAGGAAGCAGCCACCTTTAAATAGCGCTCCCCCAGTCCCTTCCTGACTGCAAGACGCTCCCCTCTACCTGTCGTTGCTAGCGGCAGGTGGAAAGGCAGGGGGTGCCACTCAATAGCCGGTCCGGGGCACTACCGGGGCATTGCACGCTCGACTGACGTCATGATCTGCGGGCGCAGAAGATCGTGGCGGTAGTGTTTAGCACCGCTGCAAAATGTCTGGTCAATTTCACGAGCGGCGCAAACATCGCTGCCCCCATTAACGGGAGGCGCAAAGCAACCGAACTTTTCCCCCTAGGAGACAAAAGGGATGATGGTGCAAGGCCCTTGTGTTGTCTGCTTTCAGATACGTAACAATTGCAACCTGGCCAACCTGTCCCTGAGCTTGAGGAAGAGACTGATGGAGGAGAAGAAGACACATCGGCACTGCATCTGACACTCGCAGACTCCAGCTCAGAAAATGGCACTGCGTGTACTTTAGAAAGAAAGAAAGACTTAGATTTATATAGCGCCTTTCACAACCACAGGACGTCTCAAAGCACTTTACAGCCAATGAAGTACTTTTTGAAGTGGAGTCACTGTTGTAAGGTAATCGAGGGAAGCATAGAGGCAGGATCTGCCCGTGGTGAGTCACTGCGTATGACTGGGCTGCAGCCAGGCCAGGGGGAAAGGTAGCTCGGGTGCCAGCTCCCCGGAGGGCGAGTTTGTGCACGAGTTCTGCATAGGACTCAGATGATGACCTCGATGGGGCAGCCTTCAGAAAAAGGGTGATGGGCCTGCACACGGAAATGCTTGGTGCAATGGCAAGCCCTGTTGTCAGCGTCAAGGAGCATGGAGGAGCCTGGCTCCAACATTGCACAGGGTTTTGTGCAGAGCTTGAAGCCCAAGATTTCCACAATGGTAATGATGAGCAACTCCGTGAGAGACCTTGTGGACCCAAAGATGATGCTGGGTGTGATGTACGATGTCGTAGTTTCCATTGCAGCACATGTGGAAGCAACCCAACGTGTTAGTACTGCAGTGGAAGTGCAGACTGCTCTCCTGCAGTCTCAGCTTGCTGCCACGCAAGCTCAGACTGATGCTATCATCGCTGGGTTTACAAGTGTCGAAAGGGTGTCACAGCAGTCCAGCAATCTGCGTTCCAACAGATTGCTAGGAACGCTGAGGCACCGCCCCGGGGGAGTGGCAGTGGCTGACTGTCAACCAGTCAGCCCAGACTGCTGCCGCCCATGCCGAGGTGGTGCAGTCTACAGCCAGGCCTTCTAGGTCCAGAGCTGCTCGAGGTCATTCTACAAGGCCATCTGAAAGACAGCAGCCTTCCACCAGCCATGCTGCAGCCACTGGGGGAGCACTTCGTAGGAGCACTAGAGTAGGAAAGACAGACACTAAGGGAATCCACAAGGGTGATTAGTTGACTTTGTTCTTTTGAATTGAGTTTGATAAATTTATGAATTATGTTTGGAATGTGTGCTTTGTGGTGGCTTTCATTTCAGCTTTGTGCGCAGGAGGTCGCTGTGATGTTCTGTGACAAAGGGATGGCATGATGGGAAAGTGGTGAGCAACAGGGATCTGAGGTTTCATTCACTAGAACCAGAGTCGGATGAGGCGCACACAAACAGCCTGTCCGGAATTGGGCTGTGCTGCCTGCCTCCTCCCTTCCTCCTCCTACTCTTTCTCTTCCTCTTTCTCTTTCTCTTCCTCCTCCTCCTCCTGAGGTGGTCCCGGAACCCTTGGAGCATGCAGCAGACCACCTCAAAACAGGACACCCATTCTGGCGAGTACTGGAGGGCTCCTCCCAAGCGGTCAAGGCAGCAGAACCCCATGGTCTGCTCGATGATAACATAAGAACATAAGAAGAGCAGGAGTAGGCGATACAGCCCCTCGAGCCTGCTCCGCCATTCAATAAGATCATGGCTGATCATCGACCTCAACTCCACTTTCCCGCCCGATCTCCATATCCCTTGATTCCCCTAGAGTCCAAAAATCTATCTATCTCAGCCTTGAATATACTCAAAGACTCAGCATTCACAGCCCTCTGGGGCAGAGAATTCCAAAGATTCACAACCCTCTGAGTGAAGAAATTCTTCCTCAACTCAGTCTTACATGGCCTACCTCTTATCCTGAGACTATGCCCCCTAGTTCTAGACACTCCAGCCAGGGGAAACAACCTCTCAGCATCTATCCTGTCAATCCCCTTCAGAATCTTGTATGTTTCAATGAGATCACCTCTCATTCTTCTAAACTCCAGAGAGTATAGGCCCATTCTACACAATCTCTCATCATAGGACATCCCTCTCATCCCAGGAATCAATCTAGTGAACCTTCGTTACACTGCCTTCAAGGCAAGTATATCCTTCCTTAGATAAGGAGACCAAAACTGTGCACAGTACTCCAAGTGTGGTCTCACCAAGGCCCTGTACAATTGTAGCAAGACTTCCTTACTCTTACACTCCAACCCCCTTGCAATAAAGGCCAACATGCCATTTGCCTTCCTTATTGCTTGCTGTACCTGCATGCTAGCTTTCTGTATTTCTTGCACGAGGACACCCAAATCTCTCTGAACACCAACATTTGAAAGTTTCTCACCATTTAAAAAAGATTCTGTTTTTCTATTCTTCCCACCAAAGTTAATAACCTCACATTTCCCTACATTATACTCCATCTGCCACCTTACTGCCCACTCACTTAGTCTATCTATATCCCTTTGCAGACTCTTTGTGTTCTCCTCACAGCTTACTGTCCCACCTAGCTTTGTATCATCAGCAAACTTGGATACATTACACTCGGTCCCTTCATCTAGGTCATTAATATAGATTGTAAATAGCTGAGGCCCCAACACTGATCCTTGCGGACCCCACTAGTTACAGCCTGCCAACCTGAAAAAGATCTGTTTTTCCCTACTCTCTGTTTTCTGTCCATTAACCAATCCTCTATCCATGCTATTATATTACCCCCAACCCCATGAGCCCTAATCTTGTGTAATAACCTTTTATGTGGCACCTTATCGAATGCCTTTTGGAAATCCAAATATACTACATCCACTGGTTCCCCTTTATCTACCCTGCTAGTTACATCCTCAAAAAACTCTAATAAATTTGTCAAACACGATTTCCCTTTCATAAAACCATGTTGACTCTGCCTAATCATGTTATGATTTTCTAAGTGACTTGATATCCCTTCCTTAATAATGGATTCCAGCATTTTCCCAATGACTGATGTCAGGCTAACTGGCCTGCAGTTCCCTGTTTTTTCTCTCCCTCCTTTCTTGAATAGCGGTGTTACATTTGCGACCTTCCAATCCGCTGGGACCCATTCCAGAATCTAGGGAATTTTGGAAGATCAAAACCAATGCATCCACTATCTCTTCAGCCACCTCTTTTAGAACCCTAGGATGTAGGCCGTCAGGTCCAGGGGATTTGTCGGCTTTTAGTTCCATTAGTTTCTCTCGTACTTTTTCTCTACTTATATTAATTACGTTAAGTTCCTCATCCTCATTAGACCCTTGGTTCCCCACCATTTTTGGTATGCTTTTTGTGTCTTCTACTGTGAAGACAGATACAAAATATTTGTTTAACGTTTCTGCCATTTCCTTATTCCCCATAATAATTTCTCCTGTCTCAGCCTCTAAGGGACCAACGTTTACTTTTGCTACTCTTTTCCTTTTTACATACTCGTAGAAACTCTTACAATCTGCTTTTATATTTCTTGCTAGTTTTAGAAACATAGAAAACATAGAAACATAGAAAAATAGGAGCAGGAGTAGGCCATTCGGCCCTTCGAGCCTGCACTGCCATTCAATATGATCATGGCTGATCCTCTATCTCAATACCATATTTCCGCTCACTCCCCATTTCTCTCATTCTATTTTTTCCCTTTTAATCAATTTTTGTTCAACCTTTGCTGGTTTCTGAAATTCTCCCCATCTTCAAGCTTACTATTATTCTTTGCAACATTATAAGCTTCTTCTTTCAATCTAATGCTATCCTTAACTTCTTTAGTGTGCCACAGTTGGATCACTTTTCCCGTGGAGTTTTTGTTTCTCAATGGAATGTATTTTTGTTGAGAATTATGAAATATTTCTTTAAATGCTAGCCACTGCTTATCTTTTAATCTATTTTAATCTATTTTTCCAATCTACCTTAGCCAACTCGCTCCTCATGTAATTGGCTTTATTTAAGTTTAAGACTCGAGTTTTGGACTTAGGCAAGTCACGCTCAAAATTAATGTGAAATTCTATCACATTATGATCACTCTGCCCCAGAGGATCCTTTACTATGAGATTGCTAATTAACCCTGTCTCATTACACAATACAAGATCTAAAATAGCCTGTTCCCTGGTTGGTTCCATGAAATATTGTTCTCGGAAATTGTCCCAAATGCATTCCATGAACTTGTCCAGCAGACTAGCTTTGCCAATTTGATTTGTCCAGTCTATATGAAGATTAAAGTCCCCCAAGATTGTTGCATTACCTTTGTTGTAAGCTCCTACTATTTCTTGCTCCTTGTGGCAGCATGGCTGCTTTTATATGAGTGCTGGGCAGGAGTGGTATGGTTGCGGATGGAAGTTATCCACCAGGTGTAGAGCGGATAGCCCTTGTCTCCGAGCAGCCACCCTCGGGTTTGACGTGGTGGCTGGAAGATTGCTGGCACACCGGATTGGTGCAGGTTGAAGGCATCATGACTGCTGCCAGGATACTGGGCATTCACCATCATGATGCACTGGGCATGGTTGCACACAACTGTACATTAAGTGAGTGGTAGCCTTGGCGGTTACGGAACATCTTACGATTGGTATACGGTACCTGCAAAGCCACATGTTTGCAGTCGATGGCACCCTGCACCATGGGGAAGCCCACTATCCTGGCAAAGCCACATGCGCGCTCATCCTGCTTCACTCTGTTCAGAGAGAAGACAATTACATCACTTCTCCTGGACTAGAGAGCCTCTGTGACCTCCTGGATGCAGTGATGGACGGTGAACTGGGAGATGTTAGCTATGTCGCCTGTTGCAGACTGGAAGGATCTGGTGGTGAAAAAATTGAGGCCATGGTAACCTTGAGGACCACTGGGAAAGCCGTCGTCGCCCTGCTCTGATTCTGCAGGTCTGGTTCCAAGAGGTGGGAGAGTTCTGTAACCACATCCTTGGTGAAGCGGAGCCTCCTAACACACTGCTTCTGGCTTAAGTGCAGGTAGGAGAAGTGCTCTCGGAAGACCCTAGGTGGGTAAGGCCTCCTGCTGAGAGCCCTCCAGCCCCTCCTCCTCCTCCCTCTGCAACTTGTCCTCTTCTTCGCTGCCTCTGCTCCATCTCTCTATCATAGTCAAGCACGAGGGGGACTGCAAGTAGAACCGCATGACTGGGAGCAAGTAGTGTGAGCAGTACCCTTTAAAGGAGAGGCATGGTGTTCTCCACTTGCAGCAACACTCCCAATGACCTCACCAACTTTAAATAACTGTAGAAAGCTCCAAACAGTTGCACAAACATAGACAGAGCCAGTAGAAATGAAAAAGCAAGTCATCTGCAAGTTGTTGATGATCCCTTTAAATAGCGCTGCTGGGGGGTCCTTTCTGCTGCTGAACGCTTGGTCAGCTGGTCATGATTAGGAGATGTTGTTAAAAGGAGCGGCGGCATCCAAAATGGCAGATCGTGCGTCAAATCAGCGTTGCGCACTCTTTGACGTCACAATCTGCCTCATCTATATATCTGGAGCAAGCGCTGGCAACGGCAGTGTTACCGACCTCCCCAAAATGGCAGCTGCCAAAGGACCCGCCAGAAGTGCGCGGAAACGATTCGGCCGCCATTTTTTCATCAAAACTGGCCTTAACGTCTGGCGCTAAACCCCCAAATTTCGCGGCCCTAGGAATCCGCAAGAATCTTGGTGCTTCTTGTCACCATCAGCAACTTCAGTGCTCAAAACTTTGCACATACACATGCAGTATTCATTTTCAGTTGAAGAAAAACCAGATTCTTGCTGTTGTACTCAGTAGAGTCCAAGATCATGTGGACACGTGAACTGAACGAGAATAGCCTCTGCCCACTTCAATATTGGAGAGATGAACCTAAGCTGCTCGTCCTTGACTGGACCATGACTTGGGCAGCACTCACAAGGGTTCCGACTGCTTAATGTTTATGTCATGTAAAACAATATTCTGTATTGATCCAAAAAGTCGACAGAGAACACCACTGAATTTATTGTTTTAGGAACTGTCTAATTTCAGATAATTTCCTAAGTATCTCCGGGAATTTCCTTGGGGCTTTCCCCCCTCTCTGCCACTGTAACTATGGTGGAACTTCGGCAGAAACCCTGAAGGTATGGCGACGCAGCATGAGAAGCTCCAAGGAAATTCACCCCCTATATATTTTATACAATATGGGATGTGTATTTTACAAAATGAAAATGTTTAGGAAATGTACTACTCTTATAGCAAAGAGGAGTATGTTGATGGTATCCTGCTCTGCAGGATGACTGGGGGGAAATTTTACATAAACTATCACAGTTATTGTGGGACTGTTACATTAATTTCTTATTAAGGCATGTATAATGGTTCTGTATTTGCTTATGTGTCATAAGAGCAGTGACTTAGTTCCCCTTGGTGGCTCAGTGAGCAAATGCACTGCCTCTTTTGGCACTAAGCCAGACAGACCAGAATGGTTCCCGATTCATTCCCAGCTCTGTGCTGAGTAAATTGACCTTAACCAGGTCACAGTGGCAGCAGTACTATTGCATCGAGTAATAATCATCCAGGGCTTCTGCTCCTGGTCATTACCAGTCACTGCTCCTGCCAGTACCAGACACTGTACTTAGTTACTGAGCCATTCTCAGCCTTAATTATTTAATCAGAAATGTTTCCCACCTAAAAGCACACGACTGTTGATTGGAATTTTGACTGAAAAGTACTTGACCTTCTGTTTGTTTTTGTACCAAACGGACAATGATAAAATTTGGTCGAAACATATCGAGATTTTTTTTTTAATTGCCTCTGCTCATCACAAAACACTTGATTGCTGTACTGTGCTGGAAAGTGCACTTGTGTGAGTGTCAGGGTGAGGGTGGGGTCTAGTTTGGCTCTGCTGCTCCTGCTGGCCAATACTCACCATCAAGACACACATACAAAAAATGACCACCTGGGCAAAACAGTGAAAGATTTGCCGATGACACCAGACTTGGGAGTGTGGCAAACAGTGATGATGATATCAATCGACTGCAACAGGACATAGAAAGGCTAGCAGAATGGGCAGACAAGTGGCAGATGGAATTTAATACAGAGAAGTGTGAGGTGATGCATTTTAGCAGAAGGAACAGGGAGAGGCAATATACACTTAATGGCACAGTTTTAAAGAGTGTGCAGGGACAAAGGGACCTGGGAGTTAATGTGCACAGGTCCCTGAAGGTGGCAGGACATATTGAGAGAGTGGTGAACAAAGCATATGGGATCTTGGGCTTCATAAATAGAGGTATTGAGTACAAAAGTAGAGAAGTTATGCTGAACCTTTATAAAGCGCTGGTTAGGCCACAACTGGAGTACTGCGTCCAGTTCTGGTCACCACACTTTAGGAAGGATGTGAAGGTACTTGAGAGGGTGCAGAGGAGATTTACCAGAATGGTTCCGGGGATGGGGGATCTTAGCTACAAGGACAGGTTGGAGAAGCTGGATTTGTTTTCATGAGAGCAAAGGAGGTTGAGGGGTGATTTGATAGAGATGTACAAGATTATGACGGGTTTGGATAGGCTAGCCGGGGAAAGGCTGTTCCCACTAGTAGATGGTACAAGGACTAGGGGACACAGATTTAAGGTTTTGGGCAAGAGATACAGGGGGGACGTGAGGAAAAGCTTTTTTACGCAGTGAGTGGTGAGGACCTGGAACTCGCTGCCGACGGAAGTGGTGGAAGCGAAGACACTCTATATTTTCAAGGGGAGACTGGATAGGTACTTGAGGGAAATAATCTTGCAGGGCTACGGGGATAGAGCGGGGGAATGGGACTGACTGGATTGCTCTACAGAGAGCTGGCACGGACTTGGTGGGCCGAATGGCCTCCTTCTGTGCCATTATGACTCTATGAATCTATGGATAAAGATCTGTGGATCAGAACATCAGCATTACAGGAAAAATTATAGATTTAAATAAAAAAGTGAATCTTTCCCATGGTTTGATTTGAAAAAATAAATTAATTAAAGGAGAAAATGCCTCTTAAAGTTGTAGGTTCCGGCTTGCTTTACCTCACCAGCAAAATAAGATTGAGCTATTATCGCCAAGAATTTAATCTATTCTTGCTTAGATATGGCGTGTTCTTTATCTTAATCCCATCTCATACAATTTAAAAAATGTATACACTTGTTGCCAATAATCCTTTTGGTTGTTGGCATCTACATCTCCTGATTTTCAAACCCATTTCCCTGTTATTGTACAAAGATTATATACTCAGCCATACATGATAGCTCAGCTTTTCCAAAGGACCAGCAGCAGAAAGGCCAGATAAAATAAGTGAATCTGAATCACTGCAATTGAACAATGTTTAAGAAGAGGGAAATTCGGTCCAGTGAAGCTGCACTTCCCCTCCTACTCGACCACAGAATGGAGAAGGGCGGGGAAGAGCCACAAGTGAGGTTGGCTTTCTTACGAGCACCTGCAGTTATCAAAATAAACATTGAACACAACTTGACTAGGCCAAATAACCTCTGGGAAAGAGTTTTTAACGTCAATGTGATAGAGCATTAGGGAAAGACAGACCCTGCTCATGGTTGTCTTGTAAAACCTTGCTGCTAATCTCATTGCTGATTCCAATAATACTACTTCTACTCTTTCTGAATTCATGAATAACTTGCAGTACATGACCTGTTAGTCTTTATATGAACCACATTCCGTTATTTTTGAAGGGCTAGTGGCTGTCCATTGTGTGTCAGGTACTTTGCTGGCATGGAGGAGGGACACTGGGTAAGGGGGACAAGAGGCACACGGAGGCAACACACAGTTGGAACCAGAGTGCTGCTCAGGCATTATAGGGCAGCTGCTTAATGTGTCCAGCACACAACTTGTGCACAGGTTCCCAGCCCCCTTGGGTATGTTGCAGTCCAAATTATTAATATCTACTCTGGGTGAGAGGGAGAGTAACATTCATGGTTTTAAAGCTCAATGCCACAAAATCACCTTCCAAATACCTTTCTGAGGTTGACGAATAGGATTCACATTATGTGTGCGGACGTTCATTGGTCCAGTGTGCGGACGCTCATTGGTCCAGTGTGCGGACGCTCATTGGTCCAGTGTGCGGACGTTCATTGGTCCAGTGTGCGGGCGCTCATTGGTCCAGTGTGCGGACGCTCATTGGTCCAGTGTGCGGACGCTCATTGGTCCAGTGTGCGGACGTTCATTGGTCCAGTGTGAGGACGCTCATTGGTCCAGTGTGCAGACATTCATTGGTCCAGTGTGCAGACGCTCATTGATCCAGTGTGCAGACATTCATTGGTCCAGTGTGCAGATGCTCATTCGTCCAGTGTGCAGACATTAATTGGTCCAGTGTGCAGACGCTCATTGGCCCAGTGTGCAGACGTTAATTGGTCCAGTGTGTAGACATTCATTGGTCCAGTGTGCAGACGTTCATTGGTCCAGTGTGCAGACATTCATTGGTCCAGTGTGCAGACTTTCATTGGTCCAGTGTGCAGACAATCATTCGTCCAGTGTGCAGACGCTCATTGGTCCAGTGTGCAGACTTTCATTGGTCCAGTGTGCAGACGCTAATTGGTCCAGTGTGCAGACATTCATTGGTCCAGTGTGCAGACTTTCATTGGTCCAGTGTGCAGACAATCATTCGTCCAGTGTGCAGACGCTCATTGGTCCAGTGTGCAGACGTCCATTGGTCCAGTGTGCAGACATTCATTGGTCCAGTGTGCAGACATTCATTGGTCCAGTGTGCAGACTTTCATTGGTCCAGTGTGCAGACAATCATTCGTCCAGTGTGCAGACGCTCATTGGTCCAGTGTGCAGACTTTCATTGGTCCAGTGTGCAGACGCTCATTGGTCCAGTGTGCAGACGCTCATTGGTCCAGTGTGGAGACGCTCATTGGTCCAGTGTGCAGACGCTCATTGGTCCAGTGTGCAGACATTAATTGGTCCAGTGTGCAGACGCTTATTGGTCCAGTGTGCAGACATTCATTGGTCCAGTGTGCAGACGTTCATTGGTCCAGTGTGCAGACGTTCATTGGTCCAGTTTGCAGATGCTCATTGGTCCAGTGTGCAGACATTCATTGGTCCAGTGTGCAGACTTTCATTGGTCCAGTGTGCAGACGCTCATTGGTCCAGTGTGCAGATGATAATTGGTCCAGTGTGCAGACGTTCATTGGTCCAGTGTGCAGACGCTCATTGGTCCAGTGTGCAGAAATTCATTGGTCCAGTGTGCAGATGCTCATTGGTCCAGTGTGCAGACGTTAAGTAGTCCAGTGTGCAGACGCTCATTGGTCCAGTGTGCAGACGTTCATTGGTCCAGTGTGCAGACGTTAATTGGTCCAGTGTGCAGACGTTAATTGGTCCAGTGTGCAGACGTTAATTGGTCCAGTGTGCAGACGTTAATTGGTCCAGTGAGCAGATGTTAATTGGTCCAGTGTGCAGACGTTAATTGGTCCAGTGTGCAGACGTTAATTGGTCCAGTGTGCAGACGTTAATTGGTCCAGTGTGCAGACGTTAATTGGTCCAGTGTGCAGACGTTAATTGGTCCAGTGTGCAGACGTTAATTGGTCCAGTGTGCAGACGTTAATAGGTCCAGTGTGCAGACGCTCATTGGTCCAGTGTGCAGATGATAATTGGTCCAGTGTGCAGACGCTCATTGGTCCAGTGTGCAGATGATAATTGGTCCAGTGTGCAGACGTAAATTGGTCCAGTGTGTGGACGTTCATTGGTCCAGTGTGCAGACGTTAATTGGTCCAGTGTGCAGACGCTCATTGGTCCAGTGTGCAGATAATTGGTCCAGTGTGCAGACGCTCATTGGTCCAGTGTGCAGATGATAATTGGTCCAGTGTGCAGACGTTAATTGGTCCAGTGTGCAGATGATAATTGGTCCAGTGTGCAGACGTAAATTGGTCCAGTGTGCAGACGTTAATTGGTCCAGTGTGCAGACGCTCATTGGTCCAGTTTGCAGACGCTCATTGGTCCAGTTTGCAGACGCTCATTGGTCCAGTTTGCAGACGCTCATTGGTCCAGTTTGCAGACGCTCATTGGTCCAGTTTGCAGACGCTCATTGGTCCAGTTTGCAGATGTTCATTGGTCCAGTTTGCAGACGCTCATTGGTCCAGTGTGCAGACGCTCATTGTTACAGTTTGCAGACGCTCATTGGTCCAGTTTGCAGACATTCATTGGTCCAGATTGCAGACGCTCATTGGTCCAGTTTGCAGACGCTCATTGTTCCAGTTTGCTGACGCTCATTGGTCCAGTTTGCAGACATTCATTGGTCCAGTTTGCAGACGCTCATTGGTCCAGATTGCAGACGCTCATTGGTCCAGTTTGCAGACGCTCATTGGTCCAGTTTGCAGACGCTCATTGGTCCAGTTTGCAGACGCTCATTGTTCCAGTTTGCAGACGCTCATTGGTCCAGTGTGCAGACCCTCATTGGTCCAGTGTGCAGACGTTCATTGGTCCAGTGTGAAGACCCTCATTGGTCCAGTGTGCAGACGTTCATTGGTCCAGTTTGCAGACCCTCATTGGTCCAGTGTGCAGACCCTCATTGGTCCAGTGTGCAGACCCTCATTGGTCCAGTGTGCAGACGTTGATTGATCCAGTGTGCAGACGCTCATTGATCCAGTGTGTGGACGTTCATTGGTCCAGTGTGCAGACGTTAATTGGTCCAGTGTGCATACGTTCATTGGGCCAGTGTGCAGATGTTCATTGGTCCAGTGTGCAGACGCTCATTGAACCAGTGTGCAGATGCTCATTGGTCCATTGTGCAGACGCTCATTGGTCCAGTGTGCAGACGCACATTGGTCCAGTGTGCAGATGATAATTGGTCCAGTGTGCAGACGTTAATTGGTCCAGTGTGCAGATGATAATTGGTCCAGTGTGCAGACGTAAATTGGTCCAGTGTGCAGATGTTAATTGGTCCAGTGTGCAGACGCTCATTGGTCCAGTTTGCAGAGTCTCATTGGTCCAGTTTGCAGACGCTCATTGGTCCAGTTTGCAGACGCTCATTGGTCCAGTTTGCAGACGCTCATTGGTCCAGTTTGCAGATGCTCATTGGTCCAGTTTGCAGACGCTCATTGGTCCAGTGTGCAGACGCTCATTGTTACAGTTTGCAGACGCTCATTGGTCCAGTTTGCAGACATTCATTGATCCAGATTGCAGACGCTCATTGGTCCAGTTTGCAGACGCTCATTGTTCCAGTTTGCAGACGCTCATTGGTCCAGTTTGCAGACATTCATTGGTCCAGTTTGCAGACGCTCATTGGTCCAGATTGCAGACGCTCATTGGTCCAGTTTGCAGACGCTCATTGGTCCAGTTTGCAGACGCTCATTGGTCCAGTTTGCAGACGCTCATTGTTCCAGTTTGCAGACGCTCATTGGTCCAGTGTGCAGACCCTCATTGGTCCAGTGTGCAGACGTTCATTGGTCCAGTGTGAAGACCCTCATTAGTCCAGTGTGCAGACGTTCATTGGTCCAGTGTGCAGACCCTCATTGGTCCAGTGTGCAGACCCTCATTGGTCCAGTGTGCAGACCCTCATTGGTCCAGTGTGCAGACGTTCATTGATCCAGTGTGCAGACGCTCATTGATCCAGTGTGTAGACGTTCATTGGTCCAGTGTGCAGACGTTAATTGGTCCAGTTTGCATACGTTCATTGGGCCAGTGTGCAGATGTTCATTGGTCCAGTGTGCAGACGCACATTGAACCAGTGTGCAGAAGCTCATTGGTCCATTGTGCAGACGCTCATTGGTCCAGTGTGCAGACGCTCATTGGTCCAGAGTGCAGACGCTCATTGGTCCAGTGTGCAGACGTTCATTGGTCCAGTTTGCAGATGCTCATTGGTCCAGTTTGCAGACGATCATTGGTCCAGTGTGCAGACGCTCATTGGTCCAGTGTGCAGAAGTTCATTGGTCCAGTGTGCAGACGTTCATTGATCCAGTGTGCAGACTTTCATTGGTCCAGTGTGCAGACGTTCATTGGTCCAGTGTGCAGACGTTCATTGGTCCAATGTGCAGACATTAATTGTTCCAGTTGCAGACATTCATTGGTCCAGTGTGCAGACCCTCATTGGTCCAGTGTGCAGACCCTCATTGGTCCAGTGTGCAGACGTTCATTGATCCAGTGTGCAGACGCTCATTGATCCAGTGTGTAGACGTTCATTGGTCCAGTGTGCAGATGTTAATTGGTCCAGTTTGCATACGTTCATTGGGCCAGTGTGCAGATGTTCGTTGGTCCAGTGTGCAGACGCACATTGAACCAGTGTGCAGAAGCTCATTGGTCCATTGTGCAGACGCTCATTGGTCCAGTGTGCAGACGCTCATTGGTCCAGTGTGCAGACGCTCATTGGTCCAGTGTGCAGACGTTCATTGGTCCAGTTTGCAGATGCTCATTGGTCCAGTTTGCAGACGATCATTGGTCCAGTGTGCAGACGCTCATTGGTCCAGTGTGCAGACGTTAATTGGTCCAGTGTGCAGACGCTCATTGGTCCAGTGTGCAGATAATTGGTCCAGTGTGCAGACGCTCATTGGTCCAGTGTGCAGAGGATAATTGGTCCAGTGTGCAGACGTTAATTGGTCCAGTGTGCAGATGATAATTGGTCCAGTGTGCAGACGTAAATTGGTCCAGTGTGCAGACGTTAATTGGTCCAGTGTGCAGACGCTCATTGGTCCAGTTTGCAGACGCTCATTGGTCCAGTTTGCAGACGCTCATTGGTCCAGTTTGCAGACGCTCATTGGTCCAGTTTGCAGACGCTCATTGGTCCAGTTTGCAGACGCTCATTGGTCCAGTTTGCAGACGTTCATTGGTCCAGTTTGCAGACGCTCATTGGTCCAGTGTGCAGACGCTCATTGTTACAGTTTGCAGACGCTCATTGGTCCAGTTTGCAGACATTCATTGGTCCAGATTGCAGACGCTCATTGGTCCAGTTTGCAGACGCTCATTGTTCCAGTTTGCTGACGCTCATTGGTCCAGTTTGCAGACATTCATTGGTCCAGTTTGCAGACGCTCATTGGTCCAGATTGCAGACGCTCATTGGTCCAGTTTGCAGACGCTCATTGGTCCAGTTTGCAGACGCTCATTGGTCCAGTTTGCAGACGCTCATTGTTCCAGTTTGCAGACGCTCATTGGTCCAGTGTGCAGACCCTCATTGGTCCAGTGTGCAGACGTTCATTGGTCCAGTGTGAAGACCCTCATTGGTCCAGTGTGCAGACGTTCATTGGTCCAGTTTGCAGACCCTCATTGGTCCAGTGTGCAGACCCTCATTGGTCCAATGTGCAGACCCTCATTGGTCCAGTGTGCAGACGTTCATTGATCCAGTGTGCAGACGCTCATTGATCCAGTGTGTGGACGTTCATTGGTCCAGTGTGCAGACGTTAATTGGTCCAGTGTGCATACGTTCATTGGGCCAGTGTGCAGATGTTCATTGGTCCAGTGTGCAGACGCTCATTGAACCAGTGTGCAGATGCTCATTGGTCCATTGTGCAGACGCTCATTGGTCCAGTGTGCAGACGCACATTGGTCCAGTGTGCAGATGATAATTGGTCCAGTGTGCAGACGTTAATTGGTCCAGTGTGCAGATGATAATTGGTCCAGTGTGCAGACGTAAATTGGTCCAGTGTGCAGATGTTAATTGGTCCAGTGTGCAGACGCTCATTGGTCCAGTTTGCAGACGCTCATTGGTCCAGTTTGCAGACGCTCATTGGTCCAGTTTGCAGACGCTCATTGGTCCAGTTTGCAGACGCTCATTGGTCCAGTTTGCAGATGCTCATTGGTCCAGTTTGCAGACGCTCATTGGTCCAGTGTGCAGACGCTCATTGTTACAGTTTGCAGACGCTCATTGGTCCAGTTTGCAGACATTCATTGGTCCAGATTGCAGACGCTCATTGGTCCAGTTTGCAGACGCTCATTGTTCCAGTTTGCAGACGCTCATTGGTCCAGTTTGCAGACATTCATTGGTCCAGTTTGCAGACGCTCATTGGTCCAGATTGCAGACGCTCATTGGTCCAGTTTGCAGACGCTCATTGGTCCAGTTTGCAGACGCTCATTGGTCCAGTTTGCAGACGCTCATTGTTCCAGTTTGCAGACGCTCATTGGTCCAGTGTGCAGACCCTCATTGGTCCAGTGTGCAGACGTTCATTGGTCCAGTGTGAAGACCCTCATTGGTCCAGTGTGCAGACGTTCATTGGTCCAGTGTGCAGACCCTCATTGGTCCAGTGTGCAGACCCTCATTGGTCCAGTGTGCAGACCCTCATTGGTCCAGTGTGCAGACGTTCATTGATCCAGTGTGCAGACGCTCATTGATCCAGTGTGTAGACGTTCATTGGTCCAGTGTGCAGACGTTAATTGGTCCAGTTTGCATACGTTCATTGGGCCAGTGTGCAGATGTTCATTGGTCCAGTGTGCAGACGCACATTGAACCAGTGTGCAGAAGCTCATTGGTCCATTGTGCAGACGCTCATTGGTCCAGTGTGCAGACGCTCATTGGTCCAGTGTGCAGACGCTCATTGGTCCAGTGTGCAGACGTTCATTGGTCCAGTTTGCAGATGCTCATTGGTCCAGTTTGCAGACGATCATTGGTCCAGTGTGCAGACGCACATTGGTCCAGTGTGCAGATGATAATTGGTCCAGTGTGCAGACGTTAATTGGTCCAGTGTGCAGATGATAATTGGTCCAGTGTGCAGACGTAAATTGGTCCAGTGTGCAGATGTTAATTGGTCCAGTGTGCAGACGCTCATTGGTCCAGTTTGCAGACGCTCATTGGTCCAGTTTGCAGACGCTCATTGGTCCAGTTTGCAGACGCTCATTGGTCCAGTTTGCAGACGCTCATTGGTCCAGTTTGCAGATGCTCATTGGTCCAGTTTGCAGACGCTCATTGGTCCAGTGTGCAGACGCTCATTGTTACAGTTTGCAGACGCTCATTGGTCTAGTTTGCAGACATTCATTGGTCCAGATTGCAGACGCTCATTGGTCCAGTTTGCAGACGCTCATTGTTCCAGTTTGCAGACGCTCATTGGTCCAGTTTGCAGACATTCATTGGTCCAGTTTGCAGACGCTCATTGGTCCAGATTGCAGACGCTCATTGGTCCAGTTTGCAGACGCTCATTGGTCCAGTTTGCAGACGCTCATTGGTCCAGTTTGCAGACGTTCATTGTTCCAGTTTGCAGACGCTCATTGGTCCAGTGTGCAGACCCTCATTGGTCCAGTGTGCAGACGTTCATTGGTCCAGTGTGAAGACCCTCATTGGTCCAGTGTGCAGACGTTCATTGGTCCAGTGTGCAGACCCTCATTGGTCCAGTGTGCAGACCCTCATTGGTCCAGTGTGCAGACCCTCATTGGTCCAGTGTGCAGACGTTCATTGATCCAGTGTGCAGACGCTCATTGATCCAGTGTGTAGACGTTCATTGGTCCAGTGTGCAGACGTTAATTGGTCCAGTTTGCATACGTTCATTGGGCCAGTGTGCAGATGTTCATTGGTCCAGTGTGCAGACGCACATTGAACCAGTGTGCAGAAGCTCATTGGTCCATTGTGCAGACGCTCATTGGTCCAGTGTGCAGACGCTCATTGGTCCAGAGTGCAGACGCTCATTGGTCCAGTGTGCAGACGTTCATTGGTCCAGTTTGCAGATGCTCATTGGTCCAGTTTGCAGACGATCATTGGTCCAGTGTGCAGACGCTCATTGGTCCAGTGTGCAGAAGTTCATTGGTCCAGTGTGCAGACGTTCATTGATCCAGTGTGCAGACTTTCATTGGTCCAGTGTGCAGACGTTCATTGGTCCAGTGTGCAGACGTTCATTGGTCCAATGTGCAGACATTAATTGTTCCAGTTGCAGACATTCATTGGTCCAGTGTGCAGACCCTCATTGGTCCAGTGTGCAGACCCTCATTGGTCCAGTGTGCAGACGTTCATTGATCCAGTGTGCAGACGCTCATTGATCCAGTGTGTAGACGTTCATTGGTCCAGTGTGCAGACGTTAATTGGTCCAATTTGCATACGTTCATTGGGCCAGTGTGCAGATGTTCGTTGGTCCAGTGTGCAGACGCACATTGAACCAGTGTGCAGAAGCTCATTGGTCCATTGTGCAGACGCTCATTGGTCCAGTGTGCAGACGCTCATTGGTCCAGTGTGCAGACGCTCATTGGTCCAGTGTGCAGACGTTCATTGGTCCAGTTTGCAGATGCTCATTGGTCCAGTTTGCAGATGATCATTGGTCCAGTGTGCAGACGCTCATTGGTCCAGTGTGCAGACGTTAATTGGTCCAGTGTGCAGACGCTCATTGGTCCAGTGTGCATATAATTGGTCCAGTGTGCAGACGCTCATTGGTCCAGTGTGCAGATGATAATTGGTCCAGTGTGCAGACGTTAATTGGTCCAGTGTGCAGATGATAATTGGTCCAGTGTGCAGACGTAAATTGGTCCAGTGTGCAGACGTTAATTGGTCCAGTGTGCAGACGCTCATTGGTCCAGTTTGCAGACGCTCATTGGTCCAGTTTGCAGACGCTCATTGGTCCAGTTTGCAGACGCTCATTGGTCCAGTTTGCAGACGCTCATTGGTCCAGTTTGCAGACGCTCATTGGTCCAGTTTGCAGACGTTCATTGGTCCAGTTTGCAGACGCTCATTGGTCCAGTGTGCAGACGCTCATTGTTACAGTTTGCAGACGCTCATTGGTCCAGTTTGCAGACATTCATTGGTCCAGATTGCAGACGCTCATTGGTCCAGTTTGCAGACGCTCATTGTTCCAGTTTGCTGACGCTCATTGGTCCAGTTTGCAGACATTCATTGGTCCAGTTTGCAGACGCTCATTGGTCCAGATTGCAGACGCTCATTGGTCCAGTTTGCAGACGCTCATTGGTCCAGTTTGCAGACGCTCATTGGTCCAGTTTGCAGACGCTCATTGTTCCAGTTTGCAGACGCTCATTGGTCCAGTGTGCAGACCCTCATTGGTCCAGTGTGCAGACGTTCATTGGTCCAGTGTGAAGACCCTCATTGGTCCAGTGTGCAGACGTTCATTGGTCCAGTTTGCAGACCCTCATTGGTCCAGTGTGCAGACCCTCATTGGTCCAGTGTGCAGACCCTCATTGGTCCAGTGTGCAGACGTTCATTGATCCAGTGTGCAGACGCTCATTGATCCAGTGTGTGGACGTTCATTGGTCCAGTGTGCAGACGTTAATTGGTCCAGTGTGCATACGTTCATTGGGCCAGTGTGCAGATGTTCATTGGTCCAGTGTGCAGACGCTCATTGAACCAGTGTGCAGACGCTCATTGGTCCATTGTGCAGACGCTCATTGGTCCAGTGTGCAGACGCACATTGGTCCAGTGTGCAGATGATAATTGGTCCAGTGTGCAGACGTTAATTGGTCCAGTGTGCAGATGATAATTGGTCCAGTGTGCAGACGTAAATTGGTCCAGTGTGCAGATGTTAATTGGTCCAGTCTGCAGACGCTCATTGGTCCAGTTTGCAGACGCTCATTGGTCCAGTTTGCAGACGCTCATTGGTCCAGTTTGCAGACGCTCATTGGTCCAGTTTGCAGACGCTCATTGGTCCAGTTTGCAGATGCTCATTGGTCCAGTTTGCAGACGCTCATTGGTCCAGTGTGCAGACGCTCATTGTTACAGTTTGCAGACGCTCATTGGTCCAGTTTGCAGACATTCATTGGTCCAGATTGCAGACGCTCATTGGTCCAGTTTGCAGACGCTCATTGTTCCAGTTTGCAGACGCTCATTGGTCCAGTTTGCAGATGCTCATTGGTCCAGTTTGCAGACGCTCATTGGTCCAGTGTGCAGACGCTCATTGTTACAGTTTGCAGACGCTCATTGGTCCAGTTTGCAGACATTCATTGGTCCAGATTGCAGACGCTCATTGGTCCAGTTTGCAGACGCTCATTGGTCCAGTTTGCAGACGCTCATTGGTCCAGTTTGCAGACGCTCATTGGTCCAGTTTGCAGACGCTCATTGTTCCAGTTTGCAGACGCTCATTGGTCCAGTGTGCAGACCCTCATTGGTCCAGTGTGCAGACGTTCATTGGTCCAGTGTGAAGACCCTCATTGGTCCAGTGTGCAGACGTTCATTGGTCCAGTTTGCAGACCCTCATTGGTCCAGTGTGCAGACCCTCATTGGTCCAGTGTGCAGACCCTCATTGGTCCAGTGTGCAGACGTTCATTGATCCAGTGTGCAGACGCTCATTGATCCAGTGTGTGGACGTTCATTGGTCCAGTGTGCAGACGTTAATTGGTCCAGTGTGCATACGTTCATTGGGCCAGTGTGCAGATGTTCATTGGTCCAGTGTGCAGACGCTCATTGAACCAGTGTGCAGACGCTCATTGGTCCATTGTGCAGACGCTCATTGGTCCAGTGTGCAGACGCACATTGGTCCAGTGTGCAGATGATAATTGGTCCAGTGTGCAGACGTTAATTGGTCCAGTGTGCAGATGATAATTGGTCCAGTGTGCAGACGTAAATTGGTCCAGTGTGCAGATGTTAATTGGTCCAGTGTGCAGACGCTCATTGGTCCAGTTTGCAGACGCTCATTGGTCCAGTTTGCAGACGCTCATTGGTCCAGTTTGCAGACGCTCATTGGTCCAGTTTGCAGACGCTCATTGGTCCAGTTTGCAGATGCTCATTGGTCCAGTTTGCAGACGCTCATTGGTCCAGTGTGCAGACGCTCATTGTTACAGTTTGCAGACGCTCATTGGTCCAGTTTGCAGACATTCATTGGTCCAGATTGCAGACGCTCATTGGTCCAGTTTGCAGACGCTCATTGTTCCAGTTTGCAGACGCTCATTGGTCCAGTTTGCAGACATTCATTGGTCCAGTTTGCAGACGCTCATTGGTCCAGATTGCAGACGCTCATTGGTCCAGTTTGCAGACGCTCATTGGTCCAGTTTGCAGACGCTCATTGGTCCAGTTTGCAGACGCTCATTGTTCCAGTTTGCAGACGCTCATTGGTCCAGTGTGCAGACCCTCATTGGTCCAGTGTGCAGACGTTCATTGGTCCAGTGTGAAGACCCTCATTGGTCCAGTGTGCAGACGTTCATTGGTCCAGTGTGCAGACCCTCATTGGTCCAGTGTGCAGACCCTCATTGGTCCAGTGTGCAGACCCTCATTGGTCCAGTGTGCAGACGTTAATTGGTCCAGTTTGCATACGTTCATTGGGCCAGTGTGCAGATGTTCATTGGTCCAGTGTGCAGACGCACATTGAACCAGTGTGCAGAAGCTCATTGGTCCATTGTGCAGACGCTCATTGGTCCAGTGTGCAGACGCTCATTGGTCCAGTGTGCAGACGCTCATTTGTCCAGTGTGCAGACGTTCATTGGTCCAGTTTGCAGATGCTCATTGGTCCAGTTTGCAGACGATCATTGGTCCAGTGTGCAGACGCTCATTGGTCCAGTGTGCAGAAGTTCATTGGTCCAGTGTGCAGACGTTCATTGATCCAGTGTGCAGACGTTCATTGGTCCAGTGTGCAGACGTTCATTGGTCCAGTGTGCAGACGTTCATTGGTCCAATGTGCAGACATTAATTGTTCCAGTTGCAGACATTCATTGGTCCAGTGTGCAGACGTTAATTGGTCCAGTGTGCAGACGTTCATTGGTCCAGTGTGCAGACGCTCATTGGTCCAGTGTGCTGACCCTCATTGGTCCAGTGTGCAGATGTTCATTGCTCCAGTGTGCAGACGTTCATTGGTCCAGTTTGCAGACGCTCATTGGTCCAGTGTGCAGTCCCTCATTCGTCCAGTGTGCAGACGTTCATTGGTCCAGTGTGCAGACGCTCATTGGTCCAGTTTGCAGACGTTCATTGGTCCAGTGTGCTGACGTTCATTGGTCCAGTTTGCAGATGCTCATTGGTCCAGTTTTCAGACATTAATTAGTCCAGCGTGCAGACGCTCATTGGTCCAGTGTGCAGACGTTAATTGGACCAGTGTGCAGACGTTAATTGGTCCAGTGTGCAGACGTTAATTGGACCAGTGTGCAGACGTTAATTGGTCCAAGTGTGCAGAAGCTCATTGGTCCAAGTGTGCAGACGCTCATTGGTCCAGTGTGCAGATGCTCATTGGCCCAGTGTGCAGACGTTCATTGGTCCAGTGTGCAGACGCTCATTGGCCCAGTGTGCAGACGCTCATTTGTCCAGTGTGCAGACGCTCATTGATCCAAGTGTGCAGACGCTCATTGGTCCAGTGTGCAGACGGTCATTTGTCCAGTGTGCAGACGTTCATTGGTCCAGTGTGCAGACATTCATTGGTCCAGTGTGCAGACGTTAATTTGTCCAGTGTGCAGACGTTCATTGGTCCAGTGTGCAGATGTACGTTGGTCCAGTGTGCAGACGTTAATTGGTCCAGTGTGCAGACGTTAATTGGACCAGTGTGCAGACGTTAATTGGTCCAAGTGTGCAGACGTTCATTGGTCCAAGTGTGCAGACACTCATTGGTCCAGTGTGCAGCCGCTCATTGGTCCAGTGTGCAGATGTTCATTGATCCAGTGTGCAGACGTTCATTGATCCAGTGTGCAGACGTTCATTGGTCCAGTGTGCAGATGTTCATTGGTCCAGTGTGCAGAGGCTCATTGGTCCAGTGTGCAGACGTTCATTGGTCCAGTTTTCAGACCTTAATTGGTCCAGTGTGCAGACGTTAATTGGTCCAGTGTGCAGACGTTAATTGGTCCAGTGTGCAGACGTTAATTGGTCCAGTGTGCAGACGTTAATTGGTCCAGTGTGCAGACGTTAATTGGTCCAGTGTGCAGACGTTCATTGGTCCAGTGTGCAGACGTTAATTAGTCCAGTGTGCAGACGTTCATTGGTCCAGTGTGCAGACGTTCATTGGTCCTGTTTGCAGACGCTCATTGTTCCAGTTTGCTGACGCTCATTGGTCCAGTTTGCAGACATTCATTGGTCCAGTTTGCAGACGCTCATTGGTCCAGATTGCAGACGCTCATTGGTCCAGTTTGCAGACGCTCATTGGTCCAGTTTGCAGACGCTCATTGGTCCAGTTTGCAGACGCTCATTGTTCCAGTTTGCAGACGCTCATTGGTCCAGTGTGCAGACCCTCATTGGTCCAGTGTGCAGACGTTCATTGGTCCAGTGTGAAGACCCTCATTGGTCCAGTGTGCAGACGTTCATTGGTCCAGTTTGCAGACCCTCATTGGTCCAGTGTGCAGACCCTCATTGGTCCAGTGTGCAGACCCTCATTGGTCCAGTGTGCAGACGTTCATTGATCCAGTGTGCAGACGCTCATTGATCCAGTGTGTAGACGTTCATTGGTCCAGTGTGCAGACGTTAATTGGTCCAGTGTGCATACGTTCATTGGGCCAGTGTGCAGATGTTCATTGGTCCAGTGTGCAGACGCTCATTGAACCAGTGTGCAGATGCTCATTGGTCCATTGTGCAGACGCTCATTGGTCCAGTGTGCAGACGCACATTGGTCCAGTGTGCAGATGATAATTGGTCCAGTGTGCAGACGTTAATTGGTCCAGTGTGCAGACGCACATTGAACCAGTGTGCAGAAGCTCATTGGTCCATTGTGCAGACGCTCATTGGTCCAGTGTGCAGACGCTCATTGGTCCAGTGTGCAGACGCTCATTTGTCCAGTGTGCAGACGTTCATTGGTCCAGTTTGCAGATGCTCATTGGTCCAGTTTGCAGACGATCATTGGTCCAGTGTGCAGACGCTCATTGGTCCAGTGTGCAGAAGTTCATTGGTCCAGTGTGCAGACGTTCATTGATCCAGTGTGCAGACGTTCATTGGTCCAGTGTGCAGACGTTCATTGGTCCAGTGTGCAGACGTTCATTGGTCCAATGTGCAGACATTAATTGTTCCAGTTGCAGACATTCATTGGTCCAGTTTGCAGACGCTCATTGGTCCAGATTGCAGACGCTCATTGGTCCAGTTTGCAGACGCTCATTGGTCCAGTTTGCAGACGCTCATTGGTCCAGTTTGCAGACGCTCATTGTTCCAGTTTGCAGACGCTCATTGGTCCAGTGTGCAGACCCTCATTGGTCCAGTGTGCAGACGTTCATTGGTCCAGTGTGAAGACCCTCATTGGTCCAGTGTGCAGACGTTCATTGGTCCAGTGTGCAGACCCTCATTGGTCCAGTGTGCAGACCCTCATTGGTCCAGTGTGCAGACCCTCATTGGTCCAGTGTGCAGACGTTCATTGATCCAGTGTGCAGACGCTCATTGATCCAGTGTGTAGACGTTCATTGGTCCAGTGTGCAGACGTTAATTGGTCCAGTTTGCATACGTTCATTGGGCCAGTGTGCAGATGTTCATTGGTCCAGTGTGCAGACGCACATTGAACCAGTGTGCAGAAGCTCATTGGTCCATTGTGCAGACGCTCATTGGTCCAGTGTGCAGACGCTCATTGGTCCAGTGTGCAGACGCTCATTTGTCCAGTGTGCAGACGTTCATTGGTCCAGTTTGCAGATGCTCATTGGTCCAGTTTGCAGACGATCATTGGTCCAGTGTGCAGACGCTCATTGGTCCAGTGTGCAGAAGTTCATTGGTCCAGTGTGCAGACGTTCATTGATCCAGTGTGCAGACGTTCATTGGTCCAGTGTGCAGACGTTCATTGGTCCAGTGTGCAGACGTTCATTGGTCCAATGTGCAGACATTAATTGTTCCAGTTGCAGACATTCATTGGTCCAGTGTGCAGACGTTAATTGGTCCAGTGTGCAGACGTTCATTGGTCCAGTGTGCAGACGCTCATTGGTCCAGTGTGCTGACCCTCATTGGTCCAGTGTGCAGATGTTCATTGCTCCAGTGTGCAGACGTTCATTGGTCCAGTTTGCAGACGCTCATTGGTCCAGTGTGCAGTCCCTCATTCGTCCAGTGTGCAGACGTTCATTGGTCCAGTGTGCAGACGCTCATTGGTCCAGTTTGCAGACGTTCATTGGTCCAGTGTGCTGACGTTCATTGGTCCAGTTTGCAGATGCTCATTGGTCCAGTTTTCAGACATTAATTAGTCCAGCGTGCAGACGCTCATTGGTCCAGTGTGCAGACGTTAATTGGACCAGTGTGCAGACGTTAATTGGTCCAGTGTGCAGACGTTAATTGGACCAGTGTGCAGACGTTAATTGGTCCAAGTGTGCAGAAGCTCATTGGTCCAAGTGTGCAGACGCTCATTGGTCCAGTGTGCAGATGCTCATTGGCCCAGTGTGCAGACGTTCATTGGTCCAGTGTGCAGACGCTCATTGGCCCAGTGTGCAGACGCTCATTTGTCCAGTGTGCAGACGCTCATTGATCCAAGTGTGCAGACGCTCATTGGTCCAGTGTGCAGACGGTCATTTGTCCAGTGTGCAGACGTTCATTGGTCCAGTGTGCAGACATTCATTGGTCCAGTGTGCAGACGTTAATTTGTCCAGTGTGCAGACGTTCATTGGTCCAGTGTGCAGATGTACGTTGGTCCAGTGTGCAGACGTTAATTGGTCCAGTGTGCAGACGTTAATTGGACCAGTGTGCAGACGTTAATTGGTCCAAGTGTGCAGACGTTCATTGGTCCAAGTGTGCAGACACTCATTGGTCCAGTGTGCAGCCGCTCATTGGTCCAGTGTGCAGATGTTCATTGATCCAGTGTGCAGACGTTCATTGATCCAGTGTGCAGACGTTCATTGGTCCAGTGTGCAGATGTTCATTGGTCCAGTGTGCAGAGGCTCATTGGTCCAGTGTGCAGACGTTCATTGGTCCAGTTTTCAGACCTTAATTGGTCCAGTGTGCAGACGTTAATTGGTCCAGTGTGCAGACGTTAATTGGTCCAGTGTGCAGACGTTAATTGGTCCAGTGTGCAGACGTTAATTGGTCCAGTGTGCAGACGTTAATTGGTCCAGTGTGCAGACGTTCATTGGTCCAGTGTGCAGACGTTAATTAGTCCAGTGTGCAGACGTTCATTGGTCCAGTGTGCAGACGTTCATTGGTCCTGTTTGCAGACGCTCATTGTTCCAGTTTGCTGACGCTCATTGGTCCAGTTTGCAGACATTCATTGGTCCAGTTTGCAGACGCTCATTGGTCCAGATTGCAGACGCTCATTGGTCCAGTTTGCAGACGCTCATTGGTCCAGTTTGCAGACGCTCATTGGTCCAGTTTGCAGACGCTCATTGTTCCAGTTTGCAGACGCTCATTGGTCCAGTGTGCAGACCCTCATTGGTCCAGTGTGCAGACGTTCATTGGTCCAGTGTGAAGACCCTCATTGGTCCAGTGTGCAGACGTTCATTGGTCCAGTTTGCAGACCCTCATTGGTCCAGTGTGCAGACCCTCATTGGTCCAGTGTGCAGACCCTCATTGGTCCAGTGTGCAGACGTTCCTTGATCCAGTGTGCAGACGCTCATTGATCCAGTGTGTAGACGTTCATTGGTCCAGTGTGCAGACGTTAATTGGTCCAGTGTGCATACGTTCATTGGGCCAGTGTGCAGATGTTCATTGGTCCAGTGTGCAGACGCTCATTGAACCAGTGTGCAGATGCTCATTGGTCCATTGTGCAGACGCTCATTGGTCCAGTGTGCAGACGCACATTGGTCCAGTGTGCAGATGATAATTGGTCCAGTGTGCAGACGTTAATTGGTCCAGTGTGCAGATGATAATTGGTCCAGTGTGCAGACGTAAATTGGTCCAGTGTGCAGATGTTAATTGGTCCAGTGTGCAGACGCTCATTGGTCCAGTTTGCAGACGCTCATTGGTCCAGTTTGCAGACGCTCATTGGTCCAGTTTGCAGACGCTCATTGGTCCAGTTTGCAGACGCTCATTGGTCCAGTTTGCAGATGCTCATTGGTCCAGTTTGCAGACGCTCATTGGTCCAGTGTGCAGACGCTCATTGTTACAGTTTGCAGACGCTCATTGGTCCAGTTTGCAGACATTCATTGGTCCAGATTGCAGACGCTCATTGGTCCAGTTTGCAGACGCTCATTGTTCCAGTTTGCAGACGCTCATTGGTCCAGTTTGCAGACATTCATTGGTCCAGTTTGCAGACGCTCATTGGTCCAGATTGCAGACGCTCATTGGTCCAGTTTGCAGATGCTCATTGGTCCAGTTTGCAGACGCTCATTGGTCCAGTTTGCAGACGCTCATTGTTCCAGTTTGCAGACGCTCATTGGTCCAGTGTGCAGACCCTCATTGGTCCAGTGTGCAGACGTTCATTGGTCCAGTGTGAAGACCCTCATTGGTCCAGTGTGCAGACGTTCATTGGCCCAGTGTGCAGACGTTCATTGGTCCAGTGTGCAGACGCTCATTGGCCCAGTGTGCAGACGCTCATTTGTCCAGTGTGCAGACGCTCATTGATCCAAGTGTGCAGACGCTCATTGGTCCAGTGTGCAGACGGTCATTTGTCCAGTGTGCAGACGTTCATTGGTCCAGTGTGCAGACATTCATTGGTCCAGTGTGCAGACGTTAATTTGTCCAGTGTGCAGACGTTCATTGGTCCAGTGTGCAGATGTACGTTGGTCCAGTGTGCAGACGTTAATTGGTCCAGTGTGCAGACGTTAATTGGACCAGTGTGCAGACGTTAATTGGTCCAAGTGTGCAGACGTTCATTGGTCCAAGTGTGCAGACACTCATTGGTCCAGTGTGCAGCCGCTCATTGGTCCAGTGTGCAGATGTTCATTGATCCAGTGTGCAGACGTTCATTGATCCAGTGTGCAGACGTTCATTGGTCCAGTGTGCAGATGTTCATTGGTCCAGTGTGCAGAGGCTCATTGGTCCAGTGTGCAGACGTTCATTGGTCCAGTTTTCAGACCTTAATTGGTCCAGTGTGCAGACGTTAATTGGTCCAGTGTGCAGACGTTAATTGGTCCAGTGTGCAGACGTTAATTGGTCCAGTGTGCAGACGTTAATTGGTCCAGTGTGCAGACGTTAATTGGTCCAGTGTGCAGACGTTCATTGGTCCAGTGTGCAGACGTTAATTAGTCCAGTGTGCAGACGTTCATTGGTCCAGTGTGCAGACGTTCATTGGTCCTGTTTGCAGACGCTCATTGTTCCAGTTTGCTGACGCTCATTGGTCCAGTTTGCAGACATTCATTGGTCCAGTTTGCAGACGCTCATTGGTCCAGATTGCAGACGCTCATTGGTCCAGTTTGCAGACGCTCATTGGTCCAGTTTGCAGACGCTCATTGGTCCAGTTTGCAGACGCTCATTGTTCCAGTTTGCAGACGCTCATTGGTCCAGTGTGCAGACCCTCATTGGTCCAGTGTGCAGACGTTCATTGGTCCAGTGTGAAGACCCTCATTGGTCCAGTGTGCAGACGTTCATTGATCCAGTTTGCAGACCCTCATTGGTCCAGTGTGCAGACCCTCATTGGTCCAGTGTGCAGACCCTCATTGGTCCAGTGTGCAGACGTTCATTGATCCAGTGTGCAGACGCTCATTGATCCAGTGTGTAGACGTTCATTGGTCCAGTGTGCAGACGTTAATTGGTCCAGTGTGCATACGTTCATTGGGCCAGTGTGCAGATGTTCATTGGTCCAGTGTGCAGACGCTCATTGAACCAGTGTGCAGATGCTCATTGGTCCATTGTGCAGACGCTCATTGGTCCAGTGTGCAGACGCACATTGGTCCAGTGTGCAGATGATAATTGGTCCAGTGTGCAGACGTTAATTGGTCCAGTGTGCAGATGATAATTGGTCCAGTGTGCAGACGTAAATTGGTCCAGTGTGCAGATGTTAATTGGTCCAGTGTGCAGACGCTCATTGGTCCAGTTTGCAGACGCTCATTGGTCCAGTTTGCAGACGCTCATTGGTCCAGTTTGCAGACGCTCATTGGTCCAGTTTGCAGACGCTCATTGGTCCAGTTTGCAGATGCTCATTGGTCCAGTTTGCAGACGCTCATTGGTCCAGTGTGCAGACGCTCATTGTTACAGTTTGCAGACGCTCATTGGTCCAGTTTGCAGACATTCATTGGTCCAGATTGCAGACGCTCATTGGTCCAGTTTGCAGACACTCATTGTTCCAGTTTGCAGACGCTCATTGGTCCAGTTTGCAGACATTCATTGGTCCAGTTTGCAGACGCTCATTGGTCCAGATTGCAGACGCTCATTGGTCCAGTTTGCAGACGCTCATTGGTCCAGTTTGCAGACGCTCATTGGTCCAGTTTGCAGACGCTCATTGTTCCAGTTTGCAGACGCTCATTGGTCCAGTGTGCAGACCCTCATTGGTCCAGTGTGCAGACGTTCATTGGTCCAGTGTGAAGACCCTCATTGGTCCAGTGTGCAGACGTTCATTGGTCCAGTGTGCAGACCCTCATTGGTCCAGTGTGCAGACCCTCATTGGTCCAGTGTGCAGACCCTCATTGGTCCAGTGTGCAGACGTTCATTGATCCAGTGTGCAGACGCTCATTGATCCAGTGTGTAGACGTTCATTGGTCCAGTGTGCAGACGTTAATTGGTCCAGTGTGCATACGTTCATTGGGCCAGTGTGCAGATGTTCATTGGTCCAGTGTGCAGACGCTCATTGAACCAGTGTGCAGAAGCTCATTGGTCCATTGTGCAGACGCTCATTGGTCCAGTGTGCAGACGCTCATTGGTCTAGTGTGCAGACGCTCATTGGTCCAGTGTGCAGACGTTCATTGGTCCAGTTTGCAGATGCTCATTGGTCCAGTTTGCAGACGATCATTGGTCCAGTGTGCAGACGCTCATTGGTCCAGTGTGCAGAAGTTCATTGGTCCAGTGTGCAGACGTTCATTGATCCAGTGTGCAGACTTTCATTGGTCCAGTGTGCAGACGTTCATTGGTCCAGTGTGCAGACGTTAATTGGCCCAGTGTGCAGACGTTAATTGGTCCAGTGTGCAGACGTTCATTGGTCCAGTGTGCAGACGTTAATTAGTCCAGTGTGCAGACGTTCATTGGTCCAGTGTGCAGACGTTCATTGGTCCTGTTTGCAGACGCTCATTGGTCCAGTATGCAGACGTTCATTGGTCCAGTGTGCAGACGTTCATTTGTCCAGTGTGCAGACATTCATCGGTCCAGTGTGCAGACGTTAATTGGTCCAGTGTGCAGACATTCATTGGTCCAGTGTGCAGACATTCATTGGTCCAGTGTGCAGACATTCATTGGTCCAGTGTGCAGACATTCATTGGTCCAGTGTGCAGACATTCATTGGTGCAGTGTGCAGATGTTCATTGGTCCAGTGTGCAGATGTTTATTGGTCCAGTGTGCAGACGTTCATTGGTCCAGTGTGCACACGTTCATTAGTCCAGTGTGCAGATGTTCATTGGTCCAGTGTGCAGACGTTCATTGATCCAGTGTGCAGATGTTCATTGTCCCAGAGTGCAGATGTTTATTGGTCCAGTGTGCTGACGTTCATTGGTCCAGTGAGCTGACTTGGATTGGTCCAGTGTGCATACATTCATTGGTCCAGTGTACAGACGTTAATTGACCCAGTGTGCAGATGTTAATTGGTCCAGTGTGCAGACGTTCATTGGTCAAGTTTTCAGACATTAATTGGTCCAGTGTGCAGACGCTCATTGGTCCAGTGTGCAGACGTTAATTGGTCCAGTGTGCAGACGTTAATTGGTCCAGTGTGCAGACGTTAATTGGACCAGTGTGCAGACGTTCATTGTTCCAGTGTGCAGACGTTAATTGGTCCAGTCTGCTGACATGGATTGGTCCAGTGTGCAAACATTCATTGGTCCAGTGTGCAGACATTAATTAGTCCAGTGTGCAGACGTTAATTGGTCCAGTGTGCAGACGTTAATTGGTCTAGTGCGCAGACGTTAATTGGTCCAGTGTGCAGACGTTAATTGGTCCAGTGTGCAGACTTCAATTGGGCCACTGTGCAGATATTCATTGGTCCAGTGTGCAGACGCACATTGGTCCAGTTTTCAGACATGAATTGGTCCAGTGTGTAGACGTTCATTGGTCCAGTGTGCAGACGTTATTTGGTCCAGTGTGCAGATGTTAATTGGTCCATTCTGCTGACTTGGATTGGTCCAGTGTGCAGACATTCATTGGTCCAGTGTGCAGACGTTAATTAGTCCAGTGTGCAGACGTTAATTGGTCCAGTGTGCAGACGTTAATTGGTCCAGTGTGCAGACGTTAATTAGTCCAGTGTGCAGACGTTAATTGGTCCAGTGTGCAGATGTTAATTGGATCAGTGTGCAGATGTTCATTGGTCCAGTGTGCAGACGTTAATTGGTCCAGTGTGCAGACGTTAAGTGGTCCAGTGTGCTGACTTGGATTGGTCCAGTGTGCACACATTCATTGGTCCAGTGTGCAGACGTTAATTAGTCCAGTGTGCAGATGTTCATTGGTCCAGTGTGCAGATGTACATTGGTCGCATGTGTGCAGACGTTCATTGGTCCTGTTTGCAGACATTCATTGGTCCAGTGTGCAGACGCTCATTGGTCCAGTGCGCAGACAATGATTCGTCCAGTGTGCAGACATTCATTGGTTCAGTGTGCAGACGTTCATTTGTCCAGTGTGCAGATGTTAATTGGTCCAGTGTGTAGACATACATTGGTCCAGTGTGCAGACATTCATTGGTCCAGTGTGCAGATGTTCATTGGTCCAGTGTGCAGACATTCATTTGTCCAGTGTGCAGACATTCATTGGTCCAGTGTGCAGACGCTCATTGGCCCAGTGTGCAGATGTTCATTGGTCCAGTGTGCAGACGCTCATTGGTCCAGTGTGCAGACATTCATTGGCCCAGTGTGCAGACGTTCATTGGTCCAGTGTGCAGACGCTCATTGGTCCAGTGTGCAGACGTTCATTGGTCCAGTGTGCAGACGCTCATTGGCCCAGTGTGCAGACGTTCATTGGTCCAGTGTGCAGATACTCATTGGCCCAGTGTGCAGACGCTCATTGGTCCAGTGTGCAGACGCTCATTGGTCCAGTGTGCAGTCGCTCATTGGTCCAGTGTGCAGACGCTCATTGGTCCAAGTGTGCAGACGTTAATTGGTCCAGTGTGCAGACGCTCATTGGTCCAGTGTGCAGACATTCATTGGTCCAGTGTGCAGACATTCATTGGTCCAGTGTGCAGACGTTAATTAGTCCAGTGTGCAGATGTTCATTGGTCCAGTGTGCAGATGTACATTGGTCGCATGTGTGCAGACGTTCATTGGTCCTGTTTGCAGAAACTCATTGGTCCAGTATGCAGACGTTCATTGGTCCAGTGTGCAGACGTTCATTTGTCCAGTGTGCAGACATTAATTGGTCCAGTGTGCAGACATTCATTGGTCCAGTGTGCAGACGCTCATTGGTCCAGTGCGCAGACAATGATTCGTCCAGTGTGCAGACATTCATTGGTCCAGTGTGCAGACGTTCATTTGTCCAGTGTGCAGATGTTAATTGGTCCAGTGTGTAGACATTCATTGGTCCAGTGTGCAGACATTCATTGGCCCAGTGTGCAGATGTTCATTGGTCCAGTGTGCAGACGCTCATTGGTCCAGTGTGCAGACGTTCATTGGCCCAGTGTGCAGATGTTCATTGGTCCAGTGTGCAGACGCTCATTGGTCCAGTGTGCAGACGTTCATTGGTCCAGTGTGCAGACGCTCATTGGCCCAGTGTGCAGACGTTCATTGGTCCAGTGTGCAGATACTCATTGGCCCAGTGTGCAGACGCTCATTGGTCCAGTGTGCAGACGCTCATTGGTCCAGTGTGCAGCCGCTCATTGGTCCAGTGTGCAGACGCTCATTGGTCCAAGTGTGCAGACATTCATTGGTCCAGTGTGCAGACATTCATTGGTCCAGTGTGCAGACATTCATTGGTTCAGTGTGCAGAAGTTCATTGGTCCAGTGTGCAGACGTTCATTGATCCAGTGTGCAGACGTTCATTGGTCCAGTGTGCAGACGTTCATTGGTCCAATGTGCAGACATTAATTGTTCCAGTTGCAGACATTCATTGGTCCAGTGTGCAGACGTTAATTGGTCCAGTGTGCAGACGTTCATTGGTCCAGTGTGCAGACGCTCATTGGTCCAGTGTGCTGACCCTCGTTGGTCCAGTGTGGAGATGTTCATTGGTCCAGTGTGCAGACGTTCATTGGTCCAGTTTGCAGACGCTCATTGGTCCAGTGTGCCGACGTTCATTGGTCCAGTGTGCAGACGCTCATTGGTCCAGTTTGCAGACGTTCATTGGTCCAGTGTGCTGACGTTCATTGGTCCAGTTTGCAGATGCTCATTGGTCCAGTTTTCAGACATTAATTAGTCCAGCGTGCAGACGCTCATTGGTCCAGTGTGCAGACGTTAATTGGACCAGTGTGCAGACGTTAATTGGTCCAGTGTGCAGACGTTAATTGGACCAGTGTGCAGACGTTAATTGGTCCAAGTGTGCAGAAGCTCATTGGTCCAAGTGTGCAGACGCTCATTGGTCCAGTGTGCAGATGCTCATTGGCCCAGTGTGCAGACGTTCATTGGTCCAGTGTGCAGACGCTCATTGGCCCAGTGTGCAGACGCTCATTTGTCCAGTGTGCAGACGCTCATTGGTCCAAGTGTGCAGACGCTCATTGGTCCAGTTTGCAGATGCTCATTGGTCCAGTTTGCAGACGCTCATTGGTCCAGTGTGCAGACGCTCATTGTTACAGTTTGCAGACGCTCATTGGTCCAGTTTGCAGACATTCATTGGTCCAGATTGCAGACGCTCATTGGTCCAGTTTGCAGACGCTCATTGTTCCAGTTTGCAGACGCTCATTGGTCCAGTTTGCAGACATTCATTGGTCCAGTTTGCAGACGCTCATTGGTCCAGATTGCAGACGCTCATTGGTCCAGTTTGCAGATGCTCATTGGTCCAGTTTGCAGACGCTCATTGGTCCAGTTTGCAGACGCTCATTGTTCCAGTTTGCAGACGCTCATTGGTCCAGTGTGCAGACCCTCATTGGTCCAGTGTGCAGACGTTCATTGGTCCAGTGTGAAGACCCTCATTGGTCCAGTGTGCAGACGTTCATTGGTCCAGTGTGCAGACCCTCATTGGTCCAGTGTGCAGACCCTCATTGGTCCAGTGTGCAGACCCTCATTGGTCCAGTGTGCAGACGTTCATTGATCCAGTGTGCAGACGCTCATTGATCCAGTGTGTAGACGTTCATTGGTCCAGTGTGCAGACGTTAATTGGTCCAGTTTGCATACGTTCATTGGGCCAGTGTGCAGATGTTCATTGGTCCAGTGTGCAGACGCACATTGAACCAGTGTGCAGAAGCTCATTGGTCCATTGTGCAGACGCTCATTGGTCCAGTGTGCAGACGCTCATTGGTCCAGTGTGCAGACGCTCATTGGTCCAGTGTGCAGACGTTCATTGGTCCAGTTTGCAGATGCTCATTGGTCCAGTTTGCAGATGATCATTGGTCCAGTGTGCAGACGCTCATTGGTCCAGTGTGCAGAAGTTCATTGGTCCAGTGTGCAGACGTTCATTGATCCAGTGTGCAGACTTTCATTGGTCCAGTGTGCAGACGTTCATTGGTCCAGTGTGCAGACGTTCATTGGTCCAATGTGCAGACATTAATTGTTCCAGTTGCAGACATTCATTGGTCCAGTGTGCAGACGTTAATTGGTCCAGTGTGCAGACGTTCATTGGTCCAGTGTGCAGACACTCATTGGTCCAGTGTGCTGACCCTCATTGGTCCAGTGTGCAGATGTTCATTGCTCCAGTGTGCAGACGTTCATTGGTCCAGTTTGCAGACGCTCATTGGTCCAGTGTGCAGTCCCTCATTCGTCCAGTGTGCAGACGTTCATTGGTCCAGTGTGCAGACGCTCATTGGTCCAGGTTGCCGACGTTCATTGGTCCAGTGTGCTGACGTTCATTGGTCCAGTTTGCAGATGCTCATTGGTCCAGTTTTCAGACATTAATTAGTCCAGCGTGCAGACGCTCATTGGTCCAGTGTGCAGACGTTAATTGGACCAGTGTGCAGACGTTAATTGGTCCAGTGTGCAGACGTTAATTGGACCAGTGTGCAGACGTTAATTGGTCCAAGTGTGCAGAAGCTCATTGGTCCAAGTGTGCAGACGCTCATTGGTCCAGTGTGCAGATGCTCATTGGCCCAGTGTGCAGACGTTCATTGGTCCAGTGTGCAGACGCTCATTGGCCCAGTGTGCAGACGCTCATTTGTCCAGTGTGCAGACGCTCATTGATCCAAGTGTGCAGACGCTCATTGGTCCAGTGTGCAGACGGTCATTTGTCCAGTGTGCAGACGTTCATTGGTCCAGTGTGCAGACATTCATTGGTCCAGTGTGCAGACGTTAATTTGTCCAGTGTGCAGACGTTCATTGGTCCAGTGTGCAGATGTACGTTGGTCCAGTGTGCAGACGTTAATTGGTCCAGTGTGCAGACGTTAATTGGACCAGTGTGCAGACGTTAATTGGTCCAAGTGTGCAGACGTTCATTGGTCCAAGTGTGCAGACACTCATTGGTCCAGTGTGCAGCCGCTCATTGGTCCAGTGTGCAGATGTTCATTGATCCAGTGTGCAGACGTTCATTGATCCAGTGTGCAGACGTTCATTGGTCCAGTGTGCAGACGTTCATTGGTCCAGTGTGCAGAGGCTCATTGGTCCAGTGTGCAGAGGCTCATTGGTCCAGTGTGCAGACGTTCATTGGTCCAGTTTTCAGACCTTAATTGGTCCAGTGTGCAGACGTTAATTGGTCCAGTGTGCAGACGTTAATTGGTCCAGTGTGCAGACGTTAATTGGTCCAGTGTGCAGACGTTAATTGGTCCAGTGTGCAGACGTTAATTGGTCCAGTGTGCAGACGTTCATTGGTCCAGTGTGCAGACGTTAATTAGTCCAGTGTGCAGACGTTCATTGGTCCAGTGTGCAGACGTTCATTGGTCCTGTTTGCAGACGCTCATTGTTCCAGTTTGCTGACGCTCATTGGTCCAGTTTGCAGACATTCATTGGTCCAGTTTGCAGACGCTCATTGGTCCAGATTGCAGACGCTCATTGGTCCAGTTTGCAGACGCTCATTGGTCCAGTTTGCAGACGCTCATTGGTCCAGTTTGCAGACGCTCATTGTTCCAGTTTGCAGACGCTCATTGGTCCAGTGTGCAGACCCTCATTGGTCCAGTGTGCAGACGTTCATTGGTCCAGTGTGAAGACCCTCATTGGTCCAGTGTGCAGACGTTCATTGGTCCAGTTTGCAGACCCTCATTGGTCCAGTGTGCAGACCCTCATTGGTCCAGTGTGCAGACCCTCATTGGTCCAGTGTGCAGACGTTCATTGATCCAGTGTGCAGACGCTCATTGATCCAGTGTGTAGACGTTCATTGGTCCAGTGTGCAGACGTTAATTGGTCCAGTGTGCATACGTTCATTGGGCCAGTGTGCAGATGTTCATTGGTCCAGTGTGCAGACGCTCATTGAACCAGTGTGCAGATGCTCATTGGTCCATTGTGCAGACGCTCATTGGTCCAGTGTGCAGACGCACATTGGTCCAGTGTGCAGATGATAATTGGTCCAGTGTGCAGACGTTAATTGGTCCAGTGTGCAGATGATAATTGGTCCAGTGTGCAGACGTAAATTGGTCCAGTGTGCAGATGTTAATTGGTCCAGTGTGCAGACGCTCATTGGTCCAGTTTGCAGACGCTCATTGGTCCAGTTTGCAGACGCTCATTGGTCCAGTTTGCAGACGCTCATTGGTCCAGTTTGCAGACGCTCATTGGTCCAGTTTGCAGATGCTCATTGGTCCAGTTTGCAGACGCTCATTGGTCCAGTGTGCAGACGCTCATTGTTACAGTTTGCAGACGCTCATTGGTCCAGTTTGCAGACATTCATTGGTCCAGATTGCAGACGCTCATTGGTCCAGTTTGCAGACGCTCATTGTTCCAGTTTGCAGACGCTCATTGGTCCAGTTTGCAGACATTCATTGGTCCAGTTTGCAGACGCTCATTGGTCCAGATTGCAGACGCTCATTGGTCCAGTTTGCAGACGCTCATTGGTCCAGTTTGCAGACGCTCATTGGTCCAGTTTGCAGACGCTCATTGTTCCAGTTTGCAGACGCTCATTGGTCCAGTGTGCAGACCCTCATTGGTCCAGTGTGCAGACGTTCATTGGTCCAGTGTGAAGACCCTCATTGGTCCAGTGTGCAGACGTTCATTGGCCCAGTGTGCAGACGTTCATTGGTCCAGTGTGCAGACGCTCATTGGCCCAGTGTGCAGACGCTCATTTGTCCAGTGTGCAGACGCTCATTGATCCAAGTGTGCAGACGCTCATTGGTCCAGTGTGCAGACGGTCATTTGTCCAGTGTGCAGACGTTCATTGGTCCAGTGTGCAGACATTCATTGGTCCAGTGTGCAGACGTTAATTTGTCCAGTGTGCAGACGTTCATTGGTCCAGTGTGCAGATGTACGTTGGTCCAGTGTGCAGACGTTAATTGGTCCAGTGTGCAGACGTTAATTGGACCAGTGTGCAGACGTTAATTGGTCCAAGTGTGCAGACGTTCATTGGTCCAAGTGTGCAGACACTCATTGGTCCAGTGTGCAGCCGCTCATTGGTCCAGTGTGCAGATGTTCATTGATCCAGTGTGCAGACGTTCATTGATCCAGTGTGCAGACGTTCATTGGTCCAGTGTGCAGATGTTCATTGGTCCAGTGTGCAGAGGCTCATTGGTCCAGTGTGCAGACGTTCATTGGTCCAGTTTTCAGACCTTAATTGGTCCAGTGTGCAGACGTTAATTGGTCCAGTGTGCAGACGTTAATTGGTCCAGTGTGCAGACGTTAATTGGTCCAGTGTGCAGACGTTAATTGGTCCAGTGTGCAGACGTTAATTAGTCCAGTGTGCAGACGTTCATTGGTCCAGTGTGCAGACGTTCATTGGTCCTGTTTGCAGACGCTCATTGTTCCAGTTTGCTGACGCTCATTGGTCCAGTTTGCAGACATTCATTGGTCCAGTTTGCAGACGCTCATTGGTCCAGATTGCAGACGCTCATTGGTCCAGTTTGCAGACGCTCATTGGTCCAGTTTGCAGACGCTCATTGCTCCAGTTTGCAGACGCTCATTGTTCCAGTTTGCAGACGCTCATTGGTCCAGTGTGCAGACCCTCATTGGTCCAGTGTGCAGACGTTCATTGGTCCAGTGTGAAGACCCTCATTGGTCCAGTGTGCAGACGTTCATTGATCCAGTTTGCAGACCCTCATTGGTCCAGTGTGCAGACCCTCATTGGTCCAGTGTGCAGACCCTCATTGGTCCAGTGTGCAGACGTTCATTGATCCAGTGTGCAGACGCTCATTGATCCAGTGTGTAGACGTTCATTGGTCCAGTGTGCAGACGTTAATTGGTCCAGTGTGCATACGTTCATTGGGCCAGTGTGCAGATGTTCATTGGTCCAGTGTGCAGACGCTCATTGAACCAGTGTGCAGATGCTCATTGGTCCATTGTGCAGACGCTCATTGGTCCAGTGTGCAGACGCACATTGGTCCAGTGTGCAGATGATAATTGGTCCAGTGTGCAGACGTTAATTGGTCCAGTGTGCAGATGATAATTGGTCCAGTGTGCAGACGTAAATTGGTCCAGTGTGCAGATGTTAATTGGTCCAGTGTGCAGACGCTCATTGGTCCAGTTTGCAGACGCTCATTGGTCCAGTTTGCAGACGCTCATTGGTCCAGTTTGCAGACGCTCATTGGTCCAGTTTGCAGACGCTCATTGGTCCAGTTTGCAGATGCTCATTGGTCCAGTTTGCAGACGCTCATTGGTCCAGTGTGCAGACGCTCATTGTTACAGTTTGCAGACGCTCATTGGTCCAGTTTGCAGACATTCATTGGTCCAGATTGCAGACGCTCATTGGTCCAGTTTGCAGACGCTCATTGTTCCAGTTTGCAGACGCTCATTGGTCCAGTTTGCAGACATTCATTGGTCCAGTTTGCAGACGCTCATTGGTCCAGATTGCAGACGCTCATTGGTCCAGTTTGCAGACGCTCATTGGTCCAGTTTGCAGACGCTCATTGGTCCAGTTTGCAGACGCTCATTGTTCCAGTTTGCAGACGCTCATTGGTCCAGTGTGCAGACCCTCATTGGTCCAGTGTGCAGACGTTCATTGGTCCAGTGTGAAGACCCTCATTGGTCCAGTTTGCAGACGTTCATTGGTCCAGTGTGCAGACCCTCATTGGTCCAGTGTGCAGACCCTCATTGGTCCAGTGTGCAGACCCTCATTGGTCCAGTGTGCAGACGTTCATTGATCCAGTGTGCAGACGCTCATTGATCCAGTGTGTAGACGTTCATTGGTCCAGTGTGCAGACGTTAATTGGTCCAGTGTGCATACGTTCATTGGGCCAGTGTGCAGATGTTCATTGGTCCAGTGTGCAGACGCTCATTGAACCAGTGTGCAGAAGCTCATTGGTCCATTGTGCAGACGCTCATTGGTCCAGTGTGCAGACGCTCATTGGTCTAGTGTGCAGACGCTCATTGGTCCAGTGTGCAGACGTTCATTGGTCCAGTTTGCAGATGCTCATTGGTCCAGTTTGCAGACGATCATTGGTCCAGTGTGCAGACGCTCATTGGTCCAGTGTGCAGAAGTTCATTGGTCCAGTGTGCAGACGTTCATTGATCCAGTGTGCAGACTTTCATTGGTCCAGTGTGCAGACGTTCATTGGTCCAGTGTGCAGACGTTAATTGGCCCAGTGTGCAGACGTTAATTGGTCCAGTGTGCAGACGTTCATTGGTCCAGTGTGCAGACGTTAATTAGTCCAGTGTGCAGACGTTCATTGGTCCAGTGTGCAGACGTTCATTGGTCCTGTTTGCAGACGCTCATTGGTCCAGTATGCAGACGTTCATTGGTCCAGTGTGCAGACGTTCATTTGTCCAGTGTGCAGACATTCATCGGTCCAGTGTGCAGACGTTAATTGGTCCAGTGTGCAGACATTCATTGGTCCAGTGTGCAGACATTCATTGGTCCAGTGTGCAGACATTCATTGGTCCAGTGTGCAGACATTCATTGGTCCAGTGTGCAGACATTCATTGGTGCAGTGTGCAGATGTTCATAGGTCCAGTGTGCAGATGTTTATTGGTCCAGTGTGCAGACGTTCATTGGTCCAGTGTGCACACGTTCATTAGTCCAGTGTGCAGATGTTCATTGGTCCAGTGTGCAGACGTTCATTGATCCAGTGTGCAGATGTTCATTGTCCCAGAGTGCAGATGTTTATTGGTCCAGTGTGCTGACGTTCATTGGTCCAGTGAGCTGACTTGGATTGGTCCAGTGTGCATACATTCATTGGTCCAGTGTACAGACGTTAATTGACCCAGTGTGCAGATGTTAATTGGTCCAGTGTGCAGACGTTCATTGGTCAAGTTTTCAGACATTAATTGGTCCAGTGTGCAGACGCTCATTGGTCCAGTGTGCAGACGTTAATTGGTCCAGTGTGCAGACGTTAATTGGTCCAGTGTGCAGACGTTAATTGGACCAGTGTGCAGACGTTCATTGTTCCAGTGTGCAGACGTTAATTGGTCCAGTCTGCTGACATGGATTGGTCCAGTGTGCAAACATTCATTGGTCCAGTGTGCAGACATTAATTAGTCCAGTGTGCAGACGTTAATTGGTCCAGTGTGCAGACGTTAATTGGTCTAGTGCGCAGACATTAATTGGTCCAGTGTGCAGACGTTAATTGGTCCAGTGTGCAGACTTCAATTGGGCCACTGTGCAGATGTTCATTGGTCCAGTGTGCAGACGCACATTGGTCCAGTTTTCAGACATGAATTGGTCCAGTGTGTAGACGTTCATTGGTCCAGTGTGCAGACGCTCATTGGTCCAGTGTGCAGAAGTTCATTGGTCCAGTGTGCAGACGTTCATTGATCCAGTGTGCAGACTTTCATTGGTCCAGTGTGCAGACGTTCATTGGTCCAGTGTGCAGACGTTAATTGGCCCAGTGTGCAGACGTTAATTGGTCCAGTGTGCAGACGTTCATTGGTCCAGTGTGCAGACGTTAATTAGTCCAGTGTGCAGACGTTCATTGGTCCAGTGTGCAGACGTTCATTGGTCCTGTTTGCAGACGCTCATTGGTCCAGTATGCAGACGTTCATTGGTCCAGTGTGCAGACGTTCATTTGTCCAGTGTGCAGACATTCATCGGTCCAGTGTGCAGACGTTAATTGGTCCAGTGTGCAGACATTCATTGGTCCAGTGTGCAGACATTCATTGGTCCAGTGTGCAGACATTCATTGGTCCAGTGTGCAGACATTCATTGGTCCAGTGTGCAGACATTCATTGGTGCAGTGTGCAGATGTTCATAGGTCCAGTGTGCAGATGTTTATTGGTCCAGTGTGCAGACGTTCATTGGTCCAGTGTGCACACGTTCATTAGTCCAGTGTGCAGATGTTCATTGGTCCAGTGTGCAGACGTTCATTGATCCAGTGTGCAGATGTTCATTGTCCCAGAGTGCAGATGTTTATTGGTCCAGTGTGCTGACGTTCATTGGTCCAGTGAGCTGACTTGGATTGGTCCAGTGTGCATACATTCATTGGTCCAGTGTACAGACGTTAATTGACCCAGTGTGCAGATGTTAATTGGTCCAGTGTGCAGACGTTCATTGGTCAAGTTTTCAGACATTAATTGGTCCAGTGTGCAGACGCTCATTGGTCCAGTGTGCAGACGTTAATTGGTCCAGTGTGCAGACGTTAATTGGTCCAGTGTGCAGATGTTAATTGGACCAGTGTGCAGACGTTCATTGTTCCAGTGTGCAGACGTTAATTGGTCCAGTCTGCTGACATGGATTGGTCCAGTGTGCAAACATTCATTGGTCCAGTGTGCAGACATTAATTAGTCCAGTGTGCAGACGTTAATTGGTCCAGTGTGCAGACATTAATTGGTCTAGTGCGCAGACATTAATTGGTCCAGTGTGCAGACGTTAATTGGTCCAGTGTGCAGACTTCAATTGGGCCACTGTGCAGATGTTCATTGGTCCAGTGTGCAGACGCACATTGGTCCAGTTTTCAGACATGAATTGGTCCAGTGTGTAGACGTTCATTGGTCCAGTGTGCAGACGTTATTTGGTCCAGTGTGCAGATGTTAATTGGTCCATTCTGCTGACTTGGATTGGTCCAGTGTGCAGACATTCATTGGTCCAGTGTGCAGACGTTAATTAGTCCAGTGTGCAGACGTTAATTGGTCCAGTGTGCAGACGTTAATTGGTCCAGTGTGCAGACGTTAATTAGTCCAGTGTGCAGACGTTAATTGGTCCAGTGTGCAGATGTTAATTGGATCAGTGTGCAGATGTTCATTGGTCCAGTGTGCAGACGTTAATTGGTCCAGTGTGCAGACGTTAAGTGGTCCAGTGTGCTGACTTGGATTGGTCCAGTGTGCACACATTCATTGGTCCAGTGTGCAGACGTTAATTAGTCCAGTGTGCAGATGTTCATTGGTCCAGTGTGCAGATGTACATTGGTCGCATGTGTGCAGACGTTCATTGGTCCTGTTTGCAGACATTCATTGGTCCAGTGTGCAGACGCTCATTGGTCCAGTGCGCAGACAATGATTCGTCCAGTGTGCAGACATTCATTGGTCCAGTGTGCAGACGTTCATTTGTCCAGTGTGCAGATGTTAATTGGTCCAGTGTGTAGACATACATTGGTCCAGTGTGCAGACATTCATTGGTCCAGTGTGCAGATGTTCATTGGTCCAGTGTGCAGACATTCATTTGTCCAGTGTGCAGACGTTCATTGGTCCAGTGTGCAGACGCTCATTGGCCCAGTGTGCAGATGTTCATTGGTCCAGTGTGCAGACGCTCATTGGTCCAGTGTGCAGACATTCATTGGCCCAGTGTGAAGACGTTCATTGGTCCAGTGTGCAGACGCTCATTGGTCCAGTGTGCAGACGTTCATTGGTCCAGTGTGCAGACGCTCATTGGCCCAGTGTGCAGACGTTCATTGGTCCAGTGTGCAGATACTCATTGGCCCAGTGTGCAGACGCTCATTGGTCCAGTGTGCAGACGCTCATTGGTCCAGTGTGCAGTCGCTCATTGGTCCAGTGTGCAGACGCTCATTGGTCCAAGTGTGCAGACGTTAATTGGTCCAGTGTGCAGACGCTCATTGGTCCAGTGTGCAGACATTCATTGGTCCAGTGTGCAGACATTCATTGGTCCAGTGTGCAGACGTTAATTAGTCCAGTGTGCAGATGTTCATTGGTCCAGTGTGCAGATGTACATTGGTCGCATGTGTGCAGACGTTCATTGGTCCTGTTTGCAGAAACTCATTGGTCCAGTATGCAGACGTTCATTGGTCCAGTGTGCAGACGTTCATTTGTCCAGTGTGCAGACATTAATTGGTCCAGTGTGCAGACATTCATTGGTCCAGTGTGCAGACGCTCATTGGTCCAGTGCGCAGACAATGATTCGTCCAGTGTGCAGACATTCATTGGTCCAGTGTGCAGACGTTCATTTGTCCAGTGTGCAGATGTTAATTGGTCCAGTGTGTAGACATTCATTGGTCCAGTGTGCAGACATTCATTGGCCCAGTGTGCAGATGTTCATTGGTCCAGTGTGCAGACGCTCATTGGTCCAGTGTGCAGACGTTCATTGGCCCAGTGTGCAGATGTTCATTGGTCCAGTGTGCAGACGCTCATTGGTCCAGTGTGCAGACGTTCATTGGTCCAGTGTGCAGACGCTCATTGGCCCAGTGTGCAGACGTTCATTGGTCCAGTGTGCAGATACTCATTGGCCCAGTGTGCAGACGCTCATTGGTCCAGTGTGCAGACGCTCATTGGTCCAGTGTGCAGCCGCTCATTGGTCCAGTGTGCAGACGCTCATTGGTCCAAGTGTGCAGACATTCATTGGTCCAGTGTGCAGACATTCATTGGTCCAGTGTGCAGACATTCATTGGTTCAGTGTGCAGAAGTTCATTGGTCCAGTGTGCAGACGTTCATTGATCCAGTGTGCAGACGTTCATTGGTCCAGTGTGCAGACGTTCATTGGTCCAGTGTGCAGACGTTCATTGGTCCAATGTGCAGACATTAATTGTTCCAGTTGCAGACATTCATTGGTCCAGTGTGCAGACGTTAATTGGTCCAGTGTGCAGACGTTCATTGGTCCAGTGTGCAGACGCTCATTGGTCCAGTGTGCTGACCCTCGTTGGTCCAGTGTGGAGATGTTCATTGGTCCAGTGTGCAGACGTTCATTGGTCCAGTTTGCAGACGCTCATTGGTCCAGTGTGCCGACGTTCATTGGTCCAGTGTGCAGACGCTCATTGGTCCAGTTTGCAGACGTTCATTGGTCCAGTGTGCTGACGTTCATTGGTCCAGTTTGCAGATGCTCATTGGTCCAGTTTTCAGACATTAATTAGTCCAGCGTGCAGACGCTCATTGGTCCAGTGTGCAGACGTTAATTGGACCAGTGTGCAGACGTTAATTGGTCCAGTGTGCAGACGTTAATTGGACCAGTGTGCAGACGTTAATTGGTCCAAGTGTGCAGAAGCTCATTGGTCCAAGTGTGCAGACGCTCATTGGTCCAGTGTGCAGATGCTCATTGGCCCAGTGTGCAGACGTTCATTGGTCCAGTGTGCAGACGCTCATTGGCCCAGTGTGCAGACGCTCATTTGTCCAGTGTGCAGACGCTCATTGGTCCAAGTGTGCAGACGCTCATTGGTCCAGTGTGCAGACGTTCATTTGTCCAGTGTGCAGACGTTCATTGGTCCAGTGTGCAGACATTCATTGGTCCAGTGTGCAGACGTTAATTTGTCCAGTGTGCAGAAGTTCATTGGTCCAGTGTGCAGATGTACATTGGTCCAGTGTGCAGACGGTAATTGGTCCAGTGTGCAGACGTTAATTGGACCAGTGTGCAGACGTTAATTGGTCCAAGTGTGCAGACGTTCATTGGTCCAAGTGTGCAGACACTCATTGGTCCAGTGTGCAGCCGCTCATTGGTCCAGTGTGCAGATAATTGGTCCAGTGTGCAGACGCTCATTGGTCCAGTGTGCAGATGATAATTGGTCCAGTGTGCAGCCGCTCATTGGTCCAGTGTGCAGATAATTGGTCCAGTGTGCAGACGCTCATTGGTCCAGTGTACAGATGATAATTGGTCCAGTGTGCAGACGTTAATTGGTCCAGTGTGCAGACGCTCATTGGTCCAGTTTGCAGACGCTCATTGGTCCAGTTTGCAGACGCTCATTGGTCCAGTTTGCAGACGCTCATTGGTCCAGTTTGCAGACGCTCATTGGTCCAGTTTGCAGATGCTCATTGGTCCAGTGTGCAGACGCTCATTGGTCCAGTGTGCAGACGCTCATTGTTACAGTTTGCAGACGCTCATTGGTCCAGTTTGCAGACATTCATTGGTCCAGATTGCAGACGCTCATTGGTCCAGTTTGCAGACGCTCATTGTTCCAGTTTGCAGACGCTCATTGGTCCAGTTTGCAGACATTCATTGGTCCAGTTTCCAGACGCTCATTGGTCCAGATTGCAGACGCTCATTGGTCCAGTTTGCAGACGCTCATTGGTCCAGTTTGCAGACGCTCATTGGTCCAGTTTGCAGACGCTCATTGTTCCAGTTTGCAGACGCTCATTGGTCCAGTGTGCAGACCCTCATTGGTCCAGTGTGCAGACGTTCATTGGTCCAGTGTGCAGACTCTCATTGGTCCAGTGTGCAGACCCTCATTGGTCCAGTGTGCAGACCCTCATTGGTCCAGTGTGCAGACGTTCATTGGTCCAGTGTGCAGACGCTCATTGATCCAGTGTGTAGACGTTCATTGGTCCAGTGTGCAGACGTTAATTGGTCCAGTGTGCATACGTTCATTGGGCCAGTGTGCAGATGTTCATTGGTCCAGTGTGCAGACGCTCATTGGTCCAGTGTGCAGACGCTCATTGGTCCAGTGTGCAGACGCTCATTGGTCCAGTGTGCAGACGTTCATTGGTCCAGTTTGCAGACGCTCATTGGTCCAGTGTGCAGAAGTTCATTGGTCCAGTGAGCAGACGTTCATTGATCCAGTGTGCAGACGTTCATTGGTCCAGTGTGCAGACGTTCATTGGTCCAGTGTGCAGACGTTCATTGGTGCAATGTGCAGACATTAATTGTTCCAGTTGCAGACATTCATTGGTCCAGTGTGCAGACGTTAATTGGTCCAGTGTGCAGACGTTCATTGGTCCAGTGTGCAGACGATCATTGGTCCAGTGTGCTGACCCTCATTGGTCCAGTGTGCAGATGTTCATTGGTCCAGTGTGCAGACGTTCATTGGTCCAGTTTGCAGACGCTCATTGGTCCAGTGTGCAGTCCCTCATTGGTCCAGTGTGCAGACGTTCATTGGTCCAGTGTGCAGACGCTCATTGGTCCAGTTTGCAGACGTTCATTGGTCCAGTGTGCTGACGTTCATTGGTCCAGTTTGCAGATGCTCATTTTTCCAGTTTTCAGACATTAATTAGTCCAGCGTGCAGACGCTCATTGGTCCAGTGTGCAGACGTTAATTGGTCCAGTGTGCAGACGTTAATTGGTCCAGTGTGCAGACGTTAATTAGTCCAGTGTGCAGACGTTAATTGGTCCAGAGTGCAGATGTTAATTGGATCAGTGTGCAGATGTTCATTGGTCCAGTGTGCAGACGTTAATTGGTCCAGTGTGCAGACGTTAATTGGTCCAGTGTGCTGACTTGGATTGGTCCAGTGTGCAGACATTCATTGGTCCAGTGTGCAGACGTTAATTAGTCCAGTGTGCAGATGTTCATTGGTCCAGTGTGCAGATGTACATTGGTCGCATGTGTGCAGACGTTCATTGGTCCTGTTTGCAGACACTCATTGGTCCAGTATGCAGATGTTCATTTGTCCAGTGTGCAGACATTAATTGGTCCAGTGTGCAGACATTCATTGGTCCAGTGTGCAGACGCTCATTGGTCCAGTGCGCAGACAATGATTCGTCCAGTGTGCAGACATTCATTGGTCCAGTGTGCAGACGTTCATTTGTCCAGTGTGCAGATGTTAATTGGTCCAGTGTGTAGACATACATTGGTCCAGTGTGCAGACATTCATTGGTCCAGTGTGCAGATGTTCATTGGTCCAGTGTGCAGACATTCATTTGTCCAGTGTGCAGACGTTCATTGGTCCAGTGTGCAGACGCTCATTGGCCCAGTGTGCAGACGTTCATTGGCCCAGTGTGCAGACGTTCATTGGTCCAGTGTGCAGACGCTCATTAGTCCAGTGTGCAGACGTTCATTGGTCCAGTGTGCAGACGCTCATTGGCCCAGTGTGCAGACGTTCATTGGTCCAGTGTGCAGATACTCAGTGGCCCAGTGTGCAGACGCTCATTGGTCCAGTGTGCAGACGCTCATTGGTCCAGTGTGCAGCCGCTCATTGGTCCAGTGTGCAGACGCTCATTGGTCCAAGTGTGCAGACGCTCATTGGTCCAGTGTGCAGACGCTCATTGGTCCAGTGTGCAGACATTCATTGGTCCAGTGTGCAGACATTCATTGGTCCAGTGTGCAGACGTTAATTAGTCCAGTGTGCAGATGTTCATTGGTCCAGTGTGCAGATGTACATTGGTCGCATGTGTGCAGACGTTCATTGGTCCTGTTTGCAGAAACTCATTGGTCCAGTATGCAGACGTTCATTGGTCCAGTGTGCAGACGTTCATTTGTCCAGTGTGCAGACATTAATTGGTCCAGTGTGCAGACATTCATTGGTCCAGTGTGCAGACGCTCATTGGTCCAGTGCGCAGACAATGATTCGTCCAGTGTGCAGACATTCATTGGTCCAGTGTGCAGACGTTCATTTGTCCAGTGTGCAGATGTTAATTGGTCCAGTGTGTAGACATTCATTGGTCCAGTGTGCAGACATTCATTGGCCCAGTGTGCAGATGTTCATTGGTCCAGTGTGCAGACGCTCATTGGTCCAGTGTGCAGACGTTCATTGGCCCAGTGTGCAGATGTTCATTGGTCCAGTGTGCAGACGCTCATTGGTCCAGTGTGCAGACGTTCATTGGTCCAGTGTGCAGACGCTCATTGGCCCAGTGTGCAGACGTTCATTGGTCCAGTGTGCAGATACTCATTGGCCCAGTGTGCAGACGCTCATTGGTCCAGTGTGCAGACGCTCATTGGTCCAGTGTGCAGCCGTTCATTGGTCCAGTGTGCAGAAGCTCATTGGTCCAAGTGTGCAGACGCTGATTGGTCCAGTGTGCAGACGCTCATTGGTCCAGTGTGCAGACATTCATTGGTCCAGTGTGCAGACATTCATTGGTCCAGTGTGCAGTCATTCATTGGTTCAGTGTGCAGATGTTCATTGGTCCAGTGTGCAGATGTTCATTGGTCCAGTGTGCAGATGTTCATTGGTCCAGTGTGCAGACGTTCATTGATCCAGTGTGCAGATGTTCATTGGCCCAGAGTGCAGATGTTTATTGGTCCAGTGTGCTGACGTTCATTGGTCCAGTGAGCTGATTTGGATTGGTCCAGTGTGCAGACATTCATTGGTCCAGTGCACAGACGTTAATTGGTCCAGTGTGCAGATGTTAATTGGTCCAGTCTGCAGACGTTCATTGGTCCAGTTTTCAGACAATAATTGGTCCAGTGTGCAGACGTTCATTGGTGCAGTGTGCAGACGCTCAATGGTCCAGTTTTCAGACATTAATTGGTCCAGTGTGCAGACGTTCATTGGTCCAGTGCGCAGACGTTAATTGGTCCAGTGTGCAGACGTTAATTGGACCAGTGTGCAGACGTTCATTGTTCCAGTGTGCAGACGTTATTTGGTCCAGTGTGCAGATGTTAATTGGTCCAGTCTGCTGACATGGATTGGTCCAGTGTGCAGACGTTAATTGGACCAGTGTGCAGACGTTCATTAGTCCAGTGTGCAGACGTTATTTGGTCCAGTGTGCAGACGTTAATTGGTCCAGTGTGCAGACGTTAATTGGTCCAGTGTGTAGACGTTAATAGGTCCAGTGTGCAGATGTTAATTGGTCCAGTGTGCAGACTTCAATTGGTCCACTGTGCAGATGTTCATTGGTCCAGTGTGCAGACGTTAATTGGTCCAGTGTGCAGACGCTCATTGGTCCAGTGTGCAGAAGTTAATTGGTCCAGTGTGCAGACGTTAATTGGACCAGTGTGCAGACGTTCATTGGTCCAGTGTGCAGACGTTCATTGGTCCAGTGTGCAGACGCTCATTGGCCCAGTGTGCAGACGTTCATTGGTCCAGTGTGCAGATACTCATTGGCCCAGTGTGCAGACGCTCATTGGTCCAGTGTGCAGACGCTCATTGGCCCAGTGTGCAGACGTTCATTGGCCCAGTGTGCAGACGTTCATTGGTCCAGTGTGCAGACGCTCATTAGTCCAGTGTGCAGACGTTCATTGGTCCAGTGTGCAGACGCTCATTGGCCCAGTGTGCAGACGTTCATTGGTCCAGTGTGCAGATACTCATTGGCCCAGTGTGCAGACGCTCATTGGTCCAGTGTGCAGACGCTCATTGGTCCAGTGTGCAGCCGCTCATTGGTCCAGTGTGCAGACGCTCATTGGTCCAAGTGTGCAGACGCTCATTGGTCCAGTGTGCAGACGCTCATTGGTCCAGTGTGCAGACATTCATTGGTCCAGTGTGCAGACATTCATTGGTCCAGTGTGCAGACGTTAATTAGTCCAGTGTGCAGATGTTCATTGGTCCAGTGTGCAGATGTACATTGGTCGCATGTGTGCAGACGTTCATTGGTCCTGTTTGCAGAAACTCATTGGTCCAGTATGCAGACGTTCATTGGTCCAGTGTGCAGACGTTCATTTGTCCAGTGTGCAGACATTAATTGGTCCAGTGTGCAGACATTCATTGGTCCAGTGTGCAGACGCTCATTGGTCCAGTGCGCAGACAATGATTCGTCCAGTGTGCAGACATTCATTGGTCCAGTGTGCAGACGTTCATTTGTCCAGTGTGCAGATGTTAATTGGTCCAGTGTGTAGACATTCATTGGTCCAGTGTGCAGACATTCATTGGCCCAGTGTGCAGATGTTCATTGGTCCAGTGTGCAGACGCTCATTGGTCCAGTGTGCAGACGTTCATTGGCCCAGTGTGCAGATGTTCATTGGTCCAGTGTGCAGACGCTCATTGGTCCAGTGTGCAGACGTTCATTGGTCCAGTGTGCAGACGCTCATTGGCCCAGTGTGCAGACGTTCATTGGTCCAGTGTGCAGATACTCATTGGCCCAGTGTGCAGACGCTCATTGGTCCAGTGTGCAGACGCTCATTGGTCCAGTGTGCAGCCGTTCATTGGTCCAGTGTGCAGAAGCTCATTGGTCCAAGTGTGCAGACGCTGATTGGTCCAGTGTGCAGACGCTCATTGGTCCAGTGTGCAGACATTCATTGGTCCAGTGTGCAGACATTCATTGGTCCAGTGTGCAGTCATTCATTGGTTCAGTGTGCAGATGTTCATTGGTCCAGTGTGCAGATGTTCATTGGTCCAGTGTGCAGATGTTCATTGGTCCAGTGTGCAGACGTTCATTGATCCAGTGTGCAGATGTTCATTGGCCCAGAGTGCAGATGTTTATTGGTCCAGTGTGCTGACGTTCATTGGTCCAGTGAGCTGATTTGGATTGGTCCAGTGTGCAGACATTCATTGGTCCAGTGCACAGACGTTAATTGGTCCAGTGTGCAGATGTTAATTGGTCCAGTCTGCAGACGTTCATTGGTCCAGTTTTCAGACAATAATTGGTCCAGTGTGCAGACGTTCATTGGTGCAGTGTGCAGACGCTCAATGGTCCAGTTTTCAGACATTAATTGGTCCAGTGTGCAGACGTTCATTGGTCCAGTGCGCAGACGTTAATTGGTCCAGTGTGCAGACGTTAATTGGACCAGTGTGCAGACGTTCATTGTTCCAGTGTGCAGACGTTATTTGGTCCAGTGTGCAGATGTTAATTGGTCCAGTCTGCTGACATGGATTGGTCCAGTGTGCAGACGTTAATTGGACCAGTGTGCAGACGTTCATTAGTCCAGTGTGCAGACGTTATTTGGTCCAGTGTGCAGACGTTAATTGGTCCAGTGTGCAGACGTTAATTGGTCCAGTGTGTAGACGTTAATAGGTCCAGTGTGCAGATGTTAATTGGTCCAGTGTGCAGACTTCAATTGGTCCACTGTGCAGATGTTCATTGGTCCAGTGTGCAGACGCTCATTGGTCCAGTGTGCAGACGCTCATTGGTCCAGTGTGCAGAAGTTAATTGGTCCAGTGTGCAGACGTTAATTGGACCAGTGTGCAGACGTTCATTGGTCCAGTGTGCAGACGTTCATTGGTCCAGTGTGCAGACGCTCATTGGCCCAGTGTGCAGACGTTCATTGGTCCAGTGTGCAGATACTCATTGGCCCAGTGTGCAGACGCTCATTGGTCCAGTGTGCAGACGCTCATTGGCCCAGTGTGCAGACGTTCATTGGCCCAGTGTGCAGACGTTCATTGGTCCAGTGTGCAGACGCTCATTAGTCCAGTGTGCAGACGTTCATTGGTCCAGTGTGCAGACGCTCATTGGCCCAGTGTGCAGACGTTCATTGGTCCAGTGTGCAGATACTCATTGGCCCAGTGTGCAGACGCTCATTGGTCCAGTGTGCAGACGCTCATTGGTCCAGTGTGCAGCCGCTCATTGGTCCAGTGTGCAGACGCTCATTGGTCCAAGTGTGCAGACGCTCATTGGTCCAGTGTGCAGACGCTCATTGGTCCAGTGTGCAGACATTCATTGGTCCAGTGTGCAGACATTCATTGGTCCAGTGTGCAGACGTTAATTAGTCCAGTGTGCAGATGTTCATTGGTCCAGTGTGCAGATGTACATTGGTCGCATGTGTGCAGACGTTCATTGGTCCTGTTTGCAGAAACTCATTGGCCCAGTGTGCAGACGCTCATTGGTCCAGTGTGCAGACGCTCATTCGCCCAGTGTGCAGACGTTCATTGGTCCAGTGTGCAGATACTCATTGGCCCAGTGTGCAGACGCTCATTGGTCCAGTGTGCAGACGCTCATTGGTCCAGTGTGCAGCCGTTCATTGGTCCAGTGTGCAGAAGCTCATTGGTCCAAGTGTGCAGACGCTGATTGGTCCAGTGTGCAGACGCTCATTGGTCCAGTGTGCAGACATTCATTGGTCCAGTGTGCAGACATTCATTGGTCCAGTGTGCAGTCATTCATTGGTTCAGTGTGCAGACGTTCATTGGTCCAGTGTGCAGATACTCATTGGCCCAGTGTGCAGACGCTCATTGGTCCAGTGTGCAGACGCTCATTGGTCCAGTGTGCAGCCGTTCATTGGTCCAGTGTGCAGAAGCTCATTGGTCCAAGTGTGCAGACGCTGATTGGTCCAGTGTGCAGACGCTCATTGGTCCAGTGTGCAGACATTCATTGGTCCAGTGTGCAGACATTCATTGGTCCAGTGTGCAGTCATTCATTGGTTCAGTGTGCAGATGTTCATTGGTCCAGTGTGCAGATGTTCATTGGTCCAGTGTGCAGATGTTCATTGGTCCAGTGTGCAGACGTTCATTGATCCAGTGTGCAGATGTTCATTGGCCCAGAGTGCAGATGTTTATTGGTCCAGTGTGCTGACGTTCATTGGTCCAGTGAGCTGATTTGGATTGGTCCAGTGTGCAGACATTCATTGGTCCAGTGCACAGACGTTAATTGGTCCAGTGTGCAGATGTTAATTGGTCCAGTCTGCAGACGTTCATTGGTCCAGTTTTCAGACAATAATTGGTCCAGTGTGCAGACGTTCATTGGTGCAGTGTGCAGACGCTCAATGGTCCAGTTTTCAGACATTAATTGGTCCAGTGTGCAGACGTTCATTGGTCCAGTGCGCAGACGTTAATTGGTCCAGTGTGCAGACGTTAATTGGTCCAGTGTGCAGACGTTAATTGGACCAGTGTGCAGACGTTCATTGTTCCAGTGTGCAGACGTTATTTGGTCCAGTGTGCAGATGTTAATTGGTCCAGTCTGCTGACATGGATTGGTCCAGTGTGCAGACGTTAATTGGACCAGTGTGCAGACGTTCATTAGTCCAGTGTGCAGACGTTATTTGGTCCAGTGTGCAGACGTTAATTGGTCCAGTGTGCAGACGTTAATTGGTCCAGTGTGTAGACGTTAATAGGTCCAGTGTGCAGATGTTAATTGGTCCAGTGTGCAGACTTCAATTGGTCCACTGTGCAGATGTTCATTGGTCCAGTGTGCAGACGTTAATTGGTCCAGTGTGCAGACGCTCATTGGTCCAGTGTGCAGACGTTAATTGGTCCAGTGTGCAGACGTTAATTGGACCAGTGTGCAGACGTTCATTGGTCCAGTGTGCAGACGTTAATTGGTCCAGTGTGCAGACGTTAATTGGTCCAGTGTGCTGACTTGGATTGGTCCAGTGTGCAGACGTTAATTGCACCAGTGTGCAGACGTTCATTAGTCCAGTGTGCAGACGTTATTTGGTCCAGTGTGCAGACGTTAATTGGTCCAGTGTGCAGATGTTCATTGGTCCAGTGTGCAGACGTTAATTGGTCCAGTGTGCAGACGTTAATTGGTCCAGTGTGTAGACGTTAATAGGTCCAGTGTGCAGACATTAATTGGTCCAGTGTGCAGACTTCAATTGGTCCACTGTGCAGATGTTCATTGGTCCAGTGTGCAGACGTTAATTGGTCCAGTGTGCAGACGCTCATTGGTCCAGTGTGCAGACGTTAATTGGTCCAGTGTGCAGACGTTAATTGGACCAGTGTGCAGACGTTCATTGGTCCAGTGTGCAAACGTTAATTAGTCCAGTGTGCAGATGTTCATTGGTCCAGTGTGCAGATGTACATTGGTCGCATGTGTGCAGACGTTCATTGGTCCTGTTTGCAGACACTCATTGGTCCAGTATGCAGACGTTCATTGGTCCAGTGTGCAGACATTTATTGGTCCAGTGTGCAGACATTCATTGGTCCAGTGTGCAGACGCTCATTGGTCCAGTGCGCAGACAATGATTCGTCCAGTGTGCAGACGTTCATTGGTCCAGTGTGTAGATGTTCATTAGGCCAGTGTGCAGATCTTCATTGATCCAGTGTGCAGACGTTCATTGATCCAGTGTGCAGACATTCATTGGTCCAGTGTGCAGAAGTTCATTGGTCCAGTGTGCAGATGATCATTGGTCCAGTGTGCAGACGTTCATTGGTCTAGGTGCAGATGTTCATTGGTCCAGAATGCAGATATTTCTTGGTCCAGAGTGCAGATGTTTATTGGTCCAGTGTGCTGACATTCATTGGTCCAGTGAGCTGACTTGGATTGGTCCAGTGTGCAGACGTTAATTGGTCCAGTGTGCAGATGTTAATTGGTCCAGTGTGCAGACGTTAACTGGTCCAGTGTGTAGACGTTAATAGGTCCAGTGTGCAGACGTTAATTGGTCCAGTGTGCAGACTTCAATTGGTCCACTGTGCAGATGTTCATTGGTCCAGTGTGCAGACGTTAATTGGTCCAGTGTGCAGACGTTAATTGGACCATTGTGCAGACGTTCATTGGTCCAGTGTGCAGAGGTTAATTGGTCCAGTGTGCAGACGTTAATTGGTCCAGTGTGCAGACTTCAATTGGTCCACTGTGCAGATGTTCATTGGTCCAGTGTGCAGACGTTAATTGGTCCAGTGTGCAGACGTTAATTGGACCATTTTGCAGACGTTCATTGGTCCAGTGTGCAGACATTCATTGGTCCAGTGTGCAGACGTTAATTAGACCAGTGTGCAGATGTTCATTGGTCCAGTGTGCAGATGTACATTGGTCGCATGTGTGCAGACGTTCTTTGGTCCTGTTTGCAGACACTCATTGGTCCAGTATGCAGACGTTCATTGGTCCAGTGTGCAGACGTTCATTTGTCCAGCGTGCAGACGTTAATTGGACCAGTGTGCAGACGTTCATTGTTCCAGTGTGCAGACGTTATTTGGTCCAGTGTGCAGATGTTAATTGGTCCAGTCTGCTGACATGGATTGGTCCAGTGTGCAGACGTTAATTGGACCAGTGTGCAGACGTTCATTAGTCCAGTGTGCAGACGTTATTTGGTCCAGTGTGCAGACGTTAATTGGTCCAGTGTGCAGACGTTAATTGGTCCAGTGTGTAGACGTTAATAGGTCCAGTGTGCAGATGTTAATTGGTCCAGTGTGCAGACTTCAATTGGTCCACTGTGCAGATGTTCATTGGTCCAGTGTGCAGACGTTAATTGGTCCAGTGTGCAGACGCTCATTGGTCCAGTGTGCAGACGTTAATTGGTCCAGTGTGCAGACGTTAATTGGACCAGTGTGCAGACGTTCATTGGTCCAGTGTGCAGACGTTAATTGGTCCAGTGTGCAGACGTTAATTGGTCCAGTGTGCTGACTTGGATTGGTCCAGTGTGCAGACGTTAATTGGACCAGTGTGCAGACGTTCATTAGTCCAGTGTGCAGACGTTATTTGGTCCAGTGTGCAGACGTTAATTGGTCCAGTGTGCAGATGTTCATTGGTCCAGTGTGCAGACGTTAATAGGTCCAGTGTGCAGACGTTAATTGGTCCAGTGTGCAGACTTCAATTGGTCCACTGTGCAGATGTTCATTGGTCCAGTGTGCAGACGTTAATTGGTCCAGTGTGCAGACGCTCATTGGTCCAGTGTGCAGACGTTAATTGGTCCAGTGTGCAGACGTTAATTGGACCAGTGTGCAGACGTTCATTGGTCCAGTGTGCAAACGTTAATTAGTCCAGTGTGCAGATGTTCATTGGTCCAGTGTGCAGATGTACATTGGTCGCATGTGTGCAGACGTTCATTGGTCCTGTTTGCAGACACTCATTGGTCCAGTATGCAGACGTTCATTGGTCCAGTGTGCAGACATTTATTGGTCCAGTGTGCAGACATTCATTGGTCCAGTGTGCAGACGCTCATTGGTCCAGTGCGCAGACAATGATTCGTCCAGTGTGCAGACGTTCATTGGTCCAGTGTGTAGATGTTCATTAGGCCAGTGTGCAGATCTTCATTGGTCCAGTGTGCAGACGTTCATTGATCCAGTGTGCAGACATTCATTGGTCCAGTGTGCAGAAGTTCATTGGTCCAGTGTGCAGATGATCATTGGTCCAGTGTGCAGACGTTCATTGGTCTAGTTGCAGATGTTCATTGGTCCAGAATGCAGATATTTCTTGGTCCAGAGTGCAGATGTTTATTGGTCCAGTGTGCTGACATTCATTGGTCCAGTGAGCTGACTTGGATTGGTCCAGTGTGCAGACGTTAATTGGTCCAGTGTGCAGATGTTAATTGGTCCAGTGTGCAGACGTTAACTGGTCCAGTGTGTAGACGTTAATAGGTCCAGTGTGCAGACGTTAATTGGTCCAGTGTGCAGACTTCAATTGGTCCACTGTGCAGATGTTCATTGGTCCAGTGTGCAGACGTTAATTGGTCCAGTGTGCAGACGTTAATTGGACCATTGTGCAGACGTTCATTGGTCCAGTGTGCAGAGGTTAATTGGTCCAGTGTGCAGACGTTAATTGGTCCAGTGTGCAGACTTCAATTGGTCCACTGTGCAGATGTTCATTGGTCCAGTGTGCAGACGTTAATTGGTCCAGTGTGCAGACGTTAATTGGACCATTTTGCAGACGTTCATTGGTCCAGTGTGCAGACATTCATTGGTCCAGTGTGCAGACGTTAATTAGTCCAGTGTGCAGATGTTCATTGGTCCAGTGTGCAGATGTACATTGGTCGCATGTGTGCAGACGTTCTTTGGTCCTGTTTGCAGACACTCATTGGTCCAGTATGCAGACGTTCATTGGTCCAGTGTGCAGACGTTCATTTGTCCAGTGTGCAGACATTAATTGGTCCAGTGTGCAGACATTCATTGGTCCAGCGTGCAGACGCTCATTGGTCCAGTGCGCAGACAATGATTCGTCCAGTGTGCAGACGTTCATTGGTCCAGTGTGTAGATGTTCATTAGCCAATGTGCAGATCTTCATTGGTCCAGTGTGCAGACGTTCATTGATCCAGTGTGCAGACATTCATTGGTCCAGTGTGAAGAAGTTCATTGGTCCAGTGTGCAGATGATCATTGGTCCAGTGTGCAGACGTTCATTGGTCTAGTGTGCAGATGTTCATTGGTCCAGAATGCAGATATTTCTTGGTCCAGAGTGCAAATGTTTATTGGTCCAGTGTGCAGACGTTAATTGGTCCAGTGTGCAGATGTTAATTGGTCCAGTGTGCAGACGTTAATTGGTCAAGTGTGCAGATGTTAATTGGTCCAGTGTGCAGACGTTAATTGGTCCAGTGTGCAGATGTTAATTGGTCCAGTGCGCAGACGCTCATTGGTCCAATGTGCAGACATTTGTTGGTCCAGTGTGCAGACATTCATTGGTCCAGTGTGCAGACGCTCATTGGTCCAGTGTGCAGACGCTCATTGGTCCAGTGTGCAGACGCTCATTGGCCCAGTGTGCAGACGTTCATTGGTCCAGTGAGCAGACGCTCATTGGCCCAGTGTGCAGATGTTCATTGGTCCAGTGTGCAGACGCTCATTGGTCCAGTGTGCAGACGTTCATTGGCCCAGTGTGCAGACGTTCATTGGTCCAGTGTGCAGACGCTCATTTGTCCAGTGTGCAGACGTTCATTGGTCCAGTGTGCAGACGCTCATTGGCCCAGTGTGCAGACGTTCATTGGTCCAGTGTGCAGACACTCATTGGTTCAGTGTGCAGACACTCATTGGTCCAAGTGTGCAGACGCTCATTGGTCCAGTGTGCAGACGTTCATTGGTCCAGTGTGCAGACGTTAATTGGTTCAGTGTGCAGACGTTAATTGGACCACTGTGCAGACGTTAATTGGTCCAGTGTGCAGATGTTAATTGGTCCAGTGTGCAGACGTTCATTGGTCCAGTGTGCAGACGCTCATTGGCCCAGTGTGCAGATGCTCATTGGTCCAGTGTGCAGACGTTCATTGCTCCAGTGTGCAGACGCTCATTGGTCCAGTGTGCAGACATTCATTGGTCCAGTGTGCAGACGCTCATTGGTCCAGTGTGCAGATGTTCATTTGTCCAGTGTGCAGATGTTCATTGGTCCAGTGTGTAGACATTCATTGGTCCAGTGTGCAGACATTCATTGGTCCAGTGTGCAGACGCTCATTGATCCAGTGTGCAGACGTTCATTTGTCCAGTGTAGAGATGTTTATTGGTCCAGTGTGCAGACATTCATTGGTCCAGTGTGCAGACGCTCATTGGTCCAGTGTGCAGATGTTCATTTGTCCAGGGTGCAGATGTTCATTGGTCCAGTGTGTAGACATTCATTGGTCCAGTGTGCAGACATTCATTGGTCCAGTGTGCAGATGTTCATTGGTCCAGTGTGCAGACATTCATTTGTCCAGTGTGTAGACATTCATTGGTCCAGTGTGCAGATGTTCATTGGTTCAGTGTGCAGCCATTCATTGGTCCAGTGTGCAGACGCTCATTGGTCCAGTGTGCAGATGCTCATTGGTCCAGTGTGCAGACGCTCATTGGTCCAGTGTGCAGACGTTCATTTGTCCAGTATGTAGACAATCATTGGTCCAGTGTGCAGACGTAAATTGGTCCAGTGTGCAGACGGTCATTGGTCCAGTGTGCAGACGTTAATTGGTCCAGTGTGCAGACAATCATTGGTCCAGTGTGCAGACGTTATTTTGTCCAGTGTGCAGACATTAATTGGTCCAGTCTGCTGACTTGGATTGGTCCAGTGTGCAGACGTTAATTGGTTCAGTGTGCAGACGTTAATTGGTCCATTGTGCAGATGTTAATTGGTCCAGTGTGCAGACGCTCATTGGTCCAGTGTGCAGACATTCATTTGTCCAGTGTGCAGATGTTCATTAGTCCAGTGTGCAGATGTTCATTGGTCCAGTGTGCAGACATTCATTGGTCCAGTGTGCAGACGTTAATTGGTCCAGTGTGCAGACGCTCATTGGTCCAGTGTGCAGACATTCATTTGTCCAGTGTGCAGATGTTTATTCGTCCAGTGTGCAGATGTTCATTGGTCCAGTGTGCAGACATTCATTGGTCCAGTGTGCAGACACTGATTGGTCCAGTGTGCGGACGCTCATTGGTCCAGTGTGGAGATGCTCATTTGTCCAATTGTGCAGACGCTGATTGGTCCAGTGTGCCGACGCTCATTGGTGCAGTGTGCAGACGCTCATTGATCCAAGTGTGCAGATGCTCATTGGTCCAGTGTGCAGATGCTCTTTGGTCCAGTGTGCAGACGCTCATTGGTCCAGTGTGCAGATGTTCATTGGTCCTGTTTGCAGACGCTCATTGGTCCAGTGTGCAGACGTTAATTGGTCCAGTGTGCAGACATTCATTGGTCCAGTGTGCAGACAATCATTGGTCCAGTGTGCAGACGCTAATTGGTCCAGTTTTCAGACATTAATTGGTCCAGTGTGCAGACATTCATTGGTCCAGTTTGCAGGCGTTCATTGGCCCAGTTTGTAGACGTTCATTGGTCCAGTGTGCAGACGTTCACTGCTCCAGTTTGCAGACGTTCATTGGTCCAGTTTGCAGACGTTCATTGGTCCAGTTTGCAGACGTTCATTGGTCCAGTGTGCAGACGTTCATTGCTCCAGTGTGCAGACCATCATTGGTCCAGTGTGCAGACGCTAATTGGTCCAGTGTGCAGACGCTTATTGGTCCAGTGTGCAGACATTCATTTGTCCAGTGTGCAGATGTTTATTCATCCAGTGTGCAGATGTTCATTGGTCCAGTGTGCAGACATTCATTGGTCCAGTGTGCAGATGTTCATTAGTCCACTGTGCAGATGTTCATTGGTCCAGTGTGCAGATGTTCATTGGTCCAGTGTGCAGATGTTCATTGGTCCAGTGTGCAGAGGCTCATTGGTCCAGTTTGCAGATGCTCATTGGTCCAGTGTGCAGACATTCATTGGTCCAGTGTGCAGACGCTCATTGGTCCAGTTTTCAGACATTAATTGGTCGAGTGTGCAGACGCTCATTGGTCCAGTGTGCAGACGCTCATTGGTCCAGTGTGCAGACGTTAATTGGTCCAGTGTGCAGACGTTCATTGGTCCAGTGTGCAGACGTTAATTGGTCCAGTGTGCAAACGTTAATTGGTCCAGTGTGCAGATGCTCATTGGTCCAGTGTGCAGACGTTCATTGGTCCAGTGTGCAGACGCTCATTCGTCCTGTGTGCAGACGCTCATTGGTCCAGTGTGCAGACGTTCATTGGTCCAGTGTGCAGACGTTAATTGGTCCAGTGTGCAGATGCTCATTGGTCCAGTGTGCTGACCTTCATTGGTCCAGTGTGCAGACGTTCATTGGTCCAGTGTGCAGATGTTAATTGGTCCAGTGTGCAGACTCTCATTGGTCCAGTGTGCTGACCTTCATTGGTCCAGTGTGCAGATGTTAATTGGTCCAGTGTGCAGACGCTCATTGGTCCAGTGTGCAGAAGCTCATTGGTCCAGTGTGCAGACGGTCATTGGTCCAGTGTCCAGATTTTCATTGGTCCAGTGTGCAGATGTTCATTAGTCCAGTGTGCAGATGTTCATTGGTCCAGTGTCCAGATGTTCATTAATCCAGTGTGCAGATGTTCATTTGCCCAGTGTGCAGACACTCATTGTTCCAGTGTGCAGATGTTCATTAGTCCATTAGTCCAGTGTGCAGATGTTCATTGGTCCAGTGTGCAGATGTTCATTAGTCCAGTGTGCAGATGTTCATTAGTCCAGTGTGCAGACATTCATTGGTCCAGTGTGCAGATGTTCATTAGTCCAGTGTGCAGACAATCATTGGTCCAGTGTGCAGACGTTCATTGGTCCAGTGTGCAGACATTCATTGGTCCAGTGTGCAGACGCTGATTGGTCCAGTGTGCGGACGCTCATGGGTCCATTGTGCAGACGCTCATTGGTCCAAGTGTGCAGACGCTGATTGGTCCAGTGTTCCGACGCTCATTGGTGCAGTGTGCAGACGCTCATTGATCCAAGTGTGCAGATGCTCATTGGTCCAGTGTGCAGATGCTCTTTGGTCCAGTGTGCAGACGTTCATTGGTCCAGTGTGCAGATGTTCATTGGTCCTGTTTGCAGACGCTCATTGGTCCAGTGTGCAGACGTTAATTGGTCCAGTGTGCAGACATTCATTGGTCCAGTGTGCAGACAATCATTGGTCCAGTGTGCAGACGTTAATTGGTCCAGTTTTCAGACATTAATTGGTCCAGTGTGCAGACATTCATTGGTCCAGTTTGCAGGCGTTCATTGGCCCAGTTTGTAGACGTTCATTGGTCCAGTGTGCAGACGTTCACTGCTCCAGTTTGCAGACGTTCATTGGTCCAGTTTGCAGACGTTCATTGGTCCAGTTTGCAGACGTTCATTGGTCCAGTGTGCAGACGTTCATTGCTCCAGTGTGCAGACCATCATTGGTCCAGTGTGCAGACGCTGATTGGTCCAGTGTGCGGACGCTCTTTGGTCCAGTGTGCAATTATGCATTCTATCCACAAAAGGGGGGATCCTAGTGAGGTTGAAAATTACTGAAGAAACTTACTGATTTCGGTGGTTGGTAAGTGATTCTTCAGTTCCTTCAAGCAAGTATATTGGATGTGCTGCAATTAAAAGTGAGCAGGATGAATCTCTTGCTCTGAAGAAGCAAGGATGGAGGAGGTTGTGGCTTTTATACAAGACTGCAGAAAGGGAAGTGCATGTACATTATTTTCATTTACATTTTTAAGGCTTTGAACTTAGCACCACACATAGTCATCACAGAGTAAGTGGAAGCAATGGGAGTACCTGGCTGAATCTGGGATGCTAAACCAGATTGAATTTTCCCCTTCCTAACCCAAGAAAATTGAGGCTAATTTTAGCACACCTACCTATTCCCAGCTGAGATCAGCCGAGTCAGCACAAACCTGGGGCTGAACCTGCAAACTTTTCAGTCTGTATGGCTCAGTTCCACACTAGAAAGTGCACTTGCCAATAGCTTGCTATTTGGTGGGATATCAGATATGTATCTATGACTAAGTAACCATGTGGAACAAGAATAACTGAGGCTGGACAACTGGTCAAATATGGAATTTTTCACTACAAACACTGACAGATAGAAACTGCTGTTTGAATTTCCCTTCAATTATTGGATTTACCCAGGTTTCAAGTACTGTCATCGCTTCAATGAATTTATAGTTTTATGCAAAAGGAAAACTGACAAGTAAATGATAAATCATCTTGAAAGGAATAACTTTGTATAAACAACCGAGGCGGCTTTCTTAGTCAATTAGTGAGGTGACTGGAGTACCTTGTTTGGCTACATTCGATGCTATCAGTTATTGTAAGCAACTGTTCTTACTAAAGCTTCTCTTACATACTGGAAATACAAACTCATACAGGTTTCCCATTCCCAAACCTGTATAAACACATTAATTGGCACAGAAATCACCAGGCCTTCATATTTTACTGCACACATACAAGTAAAGCTCAAACCAGCTCTGGTAACTTCTTTTATGTTCGGCTTTTTGACATCATTTATTCATAATGCTATTTCATCCCCTGATAAGATTTCTGTTTGTTTTGCAAAATGGGATTGATTTTATGAGGACTCCATTGTGAGTGGAGTTGTTCCTTTATCTGTTGAAAATTCTAAGTTTGGCCAATTCTCAGGATACAAGTTTAACTATTCCAAAACAGAGGGTATGTCCCTCTCACAGGACATTCCCATGCACATTTGTGAATCCTGCCCCTGTCCCTTTTCATGGAGAAGAGCATTCCTGCTGACCTCACTGAGAATCTCCTGCCCCGCTCCCAGAAAGTGAACCCTCCTAAACAGCAGAGAAGCCTCTTGGGCTGGATGCCTAAGCATCTCTTTGCTGTTCCTCTTTTGCTACCTCCAAGAAAGGTGTGCTGTGCAGCCTAGGCACAATGAAGGTTCTTGGAAAAGGTCATTGGTTGTGCCAAAGGATGTGGGATTTTCCAACTTCGGTTTGTGTCGTGCTCAATAGGCCCTACAAGAAATGAACACACTTAACTTTGCCTTCCTCCTGGTACCAGCAAACTTCTTCTTCGTTTTCAGTCATGTCTGAGAGACCTGGATGACTGCACTGACTCAGTGGGCAAGCTCCATCCATGCAGTTCGCACCTGTCCTTTTTCGGTAGGGTAGCCTTCAGTCATCCTCCTTTGGTTTGTCTCCAGATCTTCAGCGTAAAGGGAGCAATGTTGCACACATGTCTTGACTCAATCATTGTGAATTCAGTAGTTAATTCAGTGAGGTATTGAAGGAGTACTGCACATGTCAGAGGTGCAGTATTTCAGATGAGGCTCCCATATTCATGGATGTCTAAGGTGAACAAAAAAATCCCATTGCACTATTCAAAGAACAGCAGGGAATTAAGTAATGAATAAGGTCAGAGAATGCGGAGTCAGAGGACAAGTAGCAGAATGGATAGCTGGCTGGCTTCAAGACAGAAAGCAGAGTCTAAGGGTAAAGGGTAGCTATTCAGAGTGGCAGAAGGTGGGAAGTGGGGTCCCACAAGGATCAGTGCTGGGAACACTGTTGTGGGTGGGATATGTGTACTGTGGGGATTAAAGCAGGGACAGGGTACTGGATTTGGATGATCAGCCATGATCGTATTGAATGGCGGAGCAGGCTCGACGGGCCGAATGGCCTACTCCTGCTCCTAGATTCTATGTTTCTATGTTTCTATGTTCACAATTTATATTAACGATTTAGACTTTGGAATCAAAAACACAATTTCTAAATTTGCGGATGACACCAAATTGGGGCGGGGGGATAGTCAATACTGAGGAGGACTGCAACAAATTACAAGAAGACATTAATAAACTTGCAGAATGGGCATATAATTAGCAAATGAATTTCAACACAGATAAAATGTGAGGTATTACATTTTGGTAAGAAAAATAAGGAGGTCACATATTACTTGGGAAATAAGAATCTAAATGGGGTAGAAGGGCAAAGGGATCTCAGAGTACAAATACACAAATCACTAAAAGTAGCAACGTAGGTTAATAAGGCCATAAAAAAAGCAAACCAAGCACTAGGATTTATTTCTAGAGAGTTGGAATTGAAAAGTAGAGAAGTTATGCAAAACTTGTATCGAACCTTGCTTAGACCACATTCGGAGTACTGCGTACAATTCTGGTTGCCATATTATAAAAAGGACATAGAAGCACTGGAGAGGGTGCAAATAACATTTACAAGGATGATAGCAGAAATGTGAGGTTATACCTATCAGGAAAGGATGAACAGGCGGGTCTCTTTTCTCTTGAAAAGTGAAGGCTGAGGGGTGACCTAATAGAAGTCTTTAAAATTCTGAAAGGTTTTGATAGAGTAGATACAGAGAGAGTGTTTCCACTTGTGGGAAGAGCAAAACTAGAGCCTGTAGGGGGTGGTGGGTTTGTCGGCCTTTTACAATGGCCTTGACGGTTCGAATCGTCCCACTCCCTGGTTCTGGAGCTTGGAATTATTTGGGGGATGTGATAGATGTAGGCAGACAATTGTTTGGTGCAAGAACAAATATTTTATTTAGAAATCGCACACCGCATGAATTAACTAAACAAAACCGCCTACGCAACGGGTACAGAGGTTATGCAGTGAGAGGAAAAAAAACAAAACAAAATAAAACCACCTCCCACCACTACACTAAGTTAGGCTCTGAAATTACAGGGACTCTGCTCACCAAAGGATTTCTCCACAGTTTAGACCAGTTACACACTGCTTTCTCTCTCCTCAATCTTGTGGACTCCTTGGCTGGTTGAGGTGTCTTCGGTATTCGCACTGGTCGACGTTTTGATGGTAAACAAGTTTTTCCTAGAGTCAGCGCTGGATGATGGTTGATCTTTCAGTGACTCCGAGGCTTCTTGTTAGGTTTTCTTGTTGCGCTGCTGTAACCTCGTGTGGCAAGTTAGATGTTTCAAAGCCAGAGTCAAAAAGCCCAGAGTCCAAGTGCCTTTCCAGCGTATTCTCGGGTACGTTTCCTCTGCTCCGGTGTGCTGTTGCTGCTGCTGCCGGCACTCTCTCCCTTCAGCCCATCTGTTCAGGTACTCTTTAGCGACTAGCAAGCCCCCAGTTATACCTGAGTGGCTGCTTAAACTTTTGCACCAAAACTCGGGTGCACAATTGATTTTAGATGATTCCCTTTTGTGCGATTTTGGCAGGCTGATCAACTCTGATGTGATCCCTTTGTGAGAATTTTGGTGGGCTGATTGAGCATTAGCATGATACAAGATTCCCAAAGGTGTTGATGGGGTTTTTGAATGGGCTGTTAGAATGTAATCAGGTCTTGATACTGTCCATTGTGTGTTTTGCTGATGCCAGGGTTTTTCTGGATAGCCGTTTTAAGAACCATTAAAATATGTATGTCTCTGGGTCCCTGGTAAGTGGGCTTTTGTTAGACTGCTAATGTCTCCCTGGGGGCCTGCCTCCCAGGTGGGTTAGCAGCCCTATAAGGATTCCCATTTTCCTGTGCAGAGCCGGCATATAATTTAAAATGTCCAAACTCAATCCAATAGGCCCTAGTTTAGTCCAAAGGCGCCTGATAGTGAAATATTTCTGTCCACATTTCTCCTCCAAGAGGTCCAACACAGCCCCCTTTCAAATTCCAGACACATGTCCATTAAGTAGGGGGTCCCGTAATTTTGTGAATCCTGCAAGCCCATCAATATAAGATAGTCACCAAGAAATCAAATAGGGAATTCAGAAGAAACTTCTTTACCCAGAGAGTGGTGAGAATGTGGAACTCGCTACCACAGGGTGTGGTTGAAGTGAATAGTAGAGATGCATTTAAGGGGAGGCTAGATAAGCATATGAGGGAGAAGGGAATAGAGGGTTATGCTGATAGAGTTAGATGAGAAAAGACGGGAGGAGGCTCGAGTGGAGCATAAACGTTGGCATGGGCTGCTTGTGCTGGATGGCCTGTTTCTGTGCTGTATATCCTATGTAATCCTATCCTATGTAATTCTCCTGGTGTCTTGGTCAACATTTCTCTCTCAACCAACAACACCCAAAAAAAACCCCAGATTAATTGGTCATTTATCTGATTTTCTGTTTGTGGGACCTCGGTTTGTGGAAACTTGCTGCCGTGTTTGACCATATAACAACAGTGACTACACTTCATAAGTAATTTGGATGTGAAGTGGATTGGGACAACTCTACCTCTGCATTTGAGCCCATGTTTTTTCAAAGACTGCAATACAAAAAAACTTCAGCTCTTTCCACATTTGCTCATTATTGTCTTTTCTCTGGTGTTTTTGATGGTGAAATAGAGAAGAGGAAACATTACAAGCTAAATGCACCGGATGCTCTGTCCATGCTGTACAGCTCTGTACATCTGGAAAAGCACACAGAACAAAATCTCGTGGGAGTCACAAAGATTGTGAAGGTTCTGAGAATTACATGGAATGTCAAGCTTGTCAATTTTCAGATGAAAATCAGTAATAGCATGTTTCAAAATTAGTAAAAACAGAAGATGAAGAGCCTCACTGATCATTAACCATTTTGATAAAACCAGCTGTTTTATTTTCCTTGCTTTCAGTTTTCTGGTTTCTTGATAATGAACAATCAATGCTTTCCCCTTATGACGTATGCCAACTCCCTTAACCTTCAATGTGAAGAATTGAATAGCTGCAGTGATATAAAAAAATCCATGAAATAAACAATGAAATTGTTGACTGAACATGTGGTTACTTAGTGTGCTAACAAGCAGACGCATCTATAAGAGACAGGAGCCAACATGGCTGCAAGGGCCAAACATCCAGCACCTGCTTCATATGGCAACTGAACTCCAGCAGAGTTGTTCGGATCCTCAGACTTCATAATGGGACATGGCTCTCATTAACATATATTGAGGCCTAAATGAGCCGGGTGCGTAGGCCATCGGCGCTATAGTCACTTTCCCAATGCATTATCCTATGTCGTCTGCAGTGTACACATAGCAGGCCTCAGCACCTCAAGGGGGAAAAATTCGGTTGCTTTGCGCCTCCCGTTAGCGCCCTAAAAGGGCTAAACACTACCGCCACGATATCCTGCGCCCGCAGATCATGACATTAGTCAAGCGTGCAATGCCCCGGTAGTGCTCCAGACTGGATATTGAGTCGCGCCCCCTGCCTTAGTGCCTGCCGCTAGGAACGACAGGTAGAGGGGAAAGTTTTCAAGTCGGGAAAGGGCTGGGGGAGCGCTATTTAAAGGCGGGCGCTTCCTGCCTTTTCTTGTCGGCAAAATTTTTGGTTTTAACGCTGTCCTAAGGAGTTTTGGCCCTCAGCACCACTTTTGAGGTTCCTAACTGCCGAGCTCTTTCCGTGGGCCTATCCATTAGTGCTTCCAACACGATTGCTTTTGAGGACTCTGCAGGCCGAGATTCAAGGCTGCAATGAGCAGGGAGTGGCTGGTCAGCAAGATGGCCCCTCCCCTTTAAGAACTGGACGGCGCCAGTCTGTCTGACTTCCATGGTAACTGACATCGCCTGAGCTTCGGTAGCGTTCCGAGGTAGCGCCTCGCTCCCTGACGTTTGCGTCTCAAGAGAGGTGTGTAGCGCCTGATTTAATGCTTAAATCACCTCCAGGGGCGATAGAGGCGAATTTTGGAGTCGGAGGCGATAATTAGCGCTGGGTGCTAAACTTTGCGCCCGGCCGATATTAGCGCCCCAAAATGGGCGATACCGAAATTTTCCCCCCATATGTCTTCTGTTCCCAGTGCACATGGGAGCTATGGGTGCTAAGCATCATATTATTGGTCCCTAAATATAGGCTCTAATACAGTAAAAGAGTGAGCACTAATTAATAACAGTTTAGTGGCAATCAATCTTAAATTTATCTAATATATTTCTCAGCACAATGTGTACAATTTTAGAATGTTTTGGTCACCAGCTGCATCTTATAAAAAGAGAAAGCAAGTTGCACAACATATGCTTTTATATTTATGAAGGTTGAAAGGAACTCTTTATGCAGTTTTAGGGTGTCAGCACAAACAGGGACTGTATAATTGAATTGCCAGGCTGCCAGCAAAACAGTCCTATTTTATACAGTTCCCATGAACTGAGCCACAAGGAAAACATTCAAGCTCTGAAAGTGGTGCACAGAAGGGTCATGAAGCTAGTTCCTAATGTCAGAAGAATTAAGAGGAAAGATTAGAAAAAACTTCAGCCTTGAAAGAAGACAAATGAGAAAGGTACTTATAATGACATACAAGATATTGGGGCCGATTTTTGTCACCCTACCACCCCATTTTTTTATGTGAATGGGGCGGTAGCAGGATGAAAATCATAAAAAAAGAAATCACTGACTAACTGCCGGAGGCCCAGCCATAGTGATTTCTGGTAGGCTGCGATTTAGATGGTCAAAGGTCCGGCCTGAAACTGGCAGGGGCCTAATTAATATATTCAAATGAGGGTCCGCACCATTCACTTTTGTTAGGACTGCCTATTCTTCCTTCTCCCCTGCCAGTTTGCTGTCGTTTTCGCCAGAAAATCGCCCAGCAGCACCCTACCGACCCATTCACATCAAAAAATGGGGCGGTAGGATGACAAAAATTGTGCCTGCTACCTTAAAGCATTGGTTATCGGCCAGATTTTCCTTTGGAGGGAGAGAAGACAACATTAAGAGCATGTGACTGGCATTGAGACTTTCCTCCTATGGATGCACGCGTGCCACGATGAAGAGATGTTGAAGTGCACTGTCCATTTAAATCAAGTGTCCTTGAGACGAGCAGTAGCCCTTATGGCAGGCAATGTGAGTTCAGAGTGTAATTTTGAGTAAAGAAGGTGTTTGAGTGTTTTCAGAGGTTGCCCTTTGTATTAATGAGTTCCCCTGACACCCAGGTGCTTAGAGAGAGAGAGTATGATAGGTAAGGAGCTGACCCAAGGTATACGGGTGGTACAAGATGTGTATTGGCAACAGTGCCATGACTTACCTCGGCCATCCTTGTGAAGTCACTAAACTTCTTCCTGCATGTGTGGCTATTCTCGGGGTGGTGACTTGAGCAATTACCATCTGAGCCAAGCAGCCATATGCTTTGAAAATATTCTTTATTACCAACTAACTCATAACACAAAAATCCAGCACAATCTGAGTCTTCAGATGATAAGCAAATCTAAATCTGGTTTGCACAGCACTAAAATACAGAGTACAGCCTATAAAGTTGTTACATTTTTTAATTCTGGTACAAAAGTTCAACTGCAATCCTTAGTTAACTTGAATTAAAGTACACAAGGTCTGTTTGACTTTGTTGCTTTATGAGCTGTATTTGTTGGGAGGAAAAATGAAAAAAGTTCAGTGTCTGAAGCAAACTTGGTATCTTTTAAATTCCTCTATTCTAAAGGACCCAATGTACTGGATGATCCAAAGCAGAACATAATAGCAGTAAATCACTTTGAAGTAAGCAAAGTATGTATAATGATCATTACAGTAGCTTTTTTTTTGTTCCTCGGCTGCAGTTCCAAGTTATAATCAGCTGTGTAAGTGGATAATATCGCAATTTTTATTTCATTTCTTCTAACTGGGAAAATGCTTCCAAGGCAATTGTTTGCACCTGTTTGGTGATACTACAGTTTGTACAGTAGATTAAGTCATCAGAAAATACGTTTCTGTTTCTTGTCTGCCTGCAGTTTTCAGCCAGTCTGTGAGTGCCATTTTATTTTTTTAACTGTGCTTTCAGCTAATCGCAGCATGGCGGTTTGATCTGTCATTCAGATAAGGCAACCAGGTAAGAAGCCATTTTTTTAAAATCCCAAAACAAAACACAAATCGAATCCTCTCACCTGCATTGCTTTTGCTCTTTTGGTTCTCTTGAAATTCCTGATAAAAAACAACAAACTATTATTTTGCACGCTATACTGGTACATTTACTTCTGCTTGATTTTTACCTTTAGTGTTAAAAATTGCTGGTGCTAATTCTTTATCTACAAAAGCTCTGCATTTTGTGTTAAATTTCCACTAAACTGGCATATCCACAATTAGCTCATATAAACACATATTCTTGGACTCATTTTCTCATGATCAGCTTGATACATAAACCTATTTGATCCATGGAGCAATCAAATGGATCAGAAATGTGAACTTCCAGGAGGAGAAATTGGGTTGCTTTGCGCCACCCGTTAGCGCCCCCAGGGGAGCTAATGGGGCACAAAGCCTCTAGCACCCAGGAGTGGGGCCGCTAACGCCTCCCGCGAAATTCAGCGGGAGGTTAGCGGCAGCGGTAGCCGGTAGCATCCCGCGGCCCTGCGCCGCTGGCGATGACATCATCACCGTGCACAACGCCCCGCTCGTGAACTTCGGTTGCGCCCCCTGACCTATCGCCAGACGATATGTCCGACAGGGTCAGGGTGGCGTTTTTCCAGCTGCGGCGGCGCAAGTTAAAGGGCAGGTGTCGGGCGGCCATTGTTTTTTTTGGCCGCCTGCCAGCATCTGTCCCCTTCCCCTTTTTTATTTGGGGTGCCGGCCGCGATTGCTCAGCCCGGCTCTCCTCCTGAGTGCTGGGCTGTTTTCCCGGCACCTCGCTCCCATTGGTCCAGCAGGGGCCTGGTGCCCTTTAATCAGGGGAGGGAGGCCTGCAATACTGCGGTGCAACGCGCATGGCGCTGTTGCACGTAGCGCCGAGCTATTCATTTGTAACGTCCCAGGAAGAAGGTGGAGCACTTCCAGTAGTGCCCCGCCTCCTGCTTGGGGCGCTACCACTGAATTTACGGGCAGGGGCGCTAACCTTTTCGGGGGGCTAAACCCGATGAATTTCTCCCCACCCCCAGTGTCTAAAACAAGATTGTACCCAATTGCTTCCCAATGTCTGTAGAAACAATGGGGGTAATTTTGACTTTGGACAGTAGTGTAAAACGGGCGATATCGGATCAGCTGCCCGTTATACATCTCTCCCAATTTTAATGTCCATTGACTTCAACGGGTGGCTGATTTGACATCACCCATTTTACACTATCGTGCCAAGTCAAAATTACCCCCTATCTGTGCAGGCCTGAGGCAATTTTTCTTAAAATGTCACACTAGCAATGAGGGAACTGTTTTAAAAAATGGGAAACAGCTCCTATTTATATTGTGCTTCCAAAGCAAATTAGGCAGTTATTTCCCATTTCAAAGTTTCTTCCCCACTCTCCTGAAGGCTTCTAGTACCGCCACCCACCCCACCCCCCCCAAATAGCCATTCTTCACACGAGAGCCAAGATAACAGGGGTAATTTTCACCTTCACTGCTTGAGTGGTAAACCAATGGGTTCTAACTTGTTCCACCAAGCATCGAATCTCAGCTAAACCCGATCCTGTACTTGTGTGTGCGCATTCCAGCAGAAGTCATTGAACAACAAATCAGGAGTGAAAACCCTGGCTGATCTTTTTTACCTTTCCCTGGCCCAGGGAGACAGCAGCCAATTGTAGTACCTTTACCATAAACCCAGCTTAAGGTCAGCTAACAAGAAACTGAACCTGGTACTTTCCTGGTCGTTATGATTTTGTTTCACGTCAGGCACTTACCAAAAGAGTCATCGAGGGAATAGCTATTGGTTTTTTTGAGCATTTATCTTCAACTATGTGTTATTGTTATGCTACCTAATGCAGAGAAAAAACGATCAATTGCCACTAAAGACAGCTTTAATCTTAATTGCAACTAGCATTAATTGTGTGACTTTGAGCACATCAGTCCCGTATTAAAATTGGCTTATTAGTAATGTGAAAAGGTAACAATTGGATTTCTAGGGCTCCTTTATTCTCCTGAATGCAATTAAACAAGGAGAAGTTAGGCCATTAATCTGTGCTGTTAAACTTGCATGAACAAAATGCATTTCTCAAAACCACGATCAGGTCTACATGATTCTGCCAGACTTTGAGCAAGGTATGTAAGTGGTGCAAAAATAGGGAGGAAGCTATTGACTACAGTTCTGAAGTTACAAAGTTGTTTTCTGAAGAAGTGCAAAACGCACCGGTTGAATTCAGCCTCAGTACCCTCGGTGTATATTTCTAATTGCTGGCGTAGATTTCTGATCCCTGATGAGTAAATGGAAGTACAAAATTACATCAATTCTCACAGGAGAGCCATGAGTCAGACAGCTTAAAGCTGTATTTCAGAGCTGAGTTCATGTTATGACAATTGCCAAGAGCAGACTGTGCTTAAAATACTGGAGCTGGCCTCAGACAGAAAAAAGCAGCACTATCTTGGCACTCAGATATGTGATTTTAATTCTTAGAACTGCAGTATTACATTTTAATTACAACTTGCTAGAACTAAAAACGGTGGGAAATTACCTTTTGTTTTCTAAAAGAAAAATATTGAATTGCAACTATGACCACCAAAGGGAATAAAAGTTTAATTTTACTCAAAATCTTTGGCGCAGAACTTTTATCAGAGAGACAGGCTGCACCCTCACCAGCAGCAGGGAAAAGGAAGAGCCGGGCTCGCTTCCCTCTTACCTCTGCAATGAACTGGGCCAAAATGGCTACTTTTTGTTTTTTGCCATGGAGTGTGATTTAAAATTACTTCCTGATGGATTACCTGCTGGTGACCTTCGGGCAAACTGCGATTAATTTTACCAAAGACATCTGGGGGCCCCGTCAGCGGCCGAAAATTATGACCTTGGCATTGTTGCCTGAAACCAGACACCATGGAGCTAAGCTGCAAAATACCAGCATGCAGGCTTTTGTTTAGGATTCTAAGCAAGTTTCAAATTAGGCAGGACTGGAAAAAATGACTCATTTGAAGTTTTTTTCCCCTCCTTCTTCTTGAAAGATTAATCCAGCATGCGCTCAGGGAACAACATCTTGTATTAATAACAGAGGGGGAAAAAAAATCAATTAATTCTGTAATGAATTGCAAATGTGGTAGATGAGGTTTTGTATTTCATGAAAAGTAAAATTTATTCTTGTGTGAGGAGAGTTTGATTCTGGAAACGCTGTTTGTAATTAGCTCCTACCTTACCCCGTAATACTGTAAAATCACAACATTCTGTCAAAATCAGGTTTTTCTATCTTGCATCAGCAAAGAAAAGGATTAAACCTAACTAACCCCTGCTGATGTCACAGGTGTCAGCCTGTTCTGCCAATCTGAAATGCTCACATTTTGCTTCCAATCTGGATCAAATCATGCAACGAAAGAAAAACTTAAACTGTAGAATGAAATCTCTTATTCCCTCTTTTCCTTTGTCTGAATCAGCAGCCAGCGGCAGGAGCTGAATTTTAAAATCTGCGTGTGGACAACTCAAGTCAATCTGAATTGTCCAATTCCGATTCTGATGTGCTGCTCGAATCTGCTTGTAAACTGGTTATTGTGTTTAGCACTCATTATCAGCAGCACGTTAACCTCAGCTTTACTTCATTTTGTTATAGCATGGAAACCTGAGTCGTGGTTCCAATGGCTTTATGGCCAGAGCTAGTAATTCCATGTATGATCAGAAGGAACCTGACTGGGCGTATGTGAATCAAGGCTCTAGGACACAGATTTTCCTACAAGCCATTAGACTAGATTTCATATTTCTGATCCCATGATCCGGGTTTTTTTTTTTAAAGCAGCCCTTTGTTGATTCATATAAAATTATTGGGTTGACTATTTTGTGAATTCACAAAATGCTAATAACAATGCATTTGAGCTTCCATTACTTTTCCTGTTGCAGTAATAAGATAGCCAGAGTGCACTGTACATTGTGAATCAATCTATTATAGTCCCTTTTAAACTTTTCAACATCCACCCCTATTAATTCTAACACTGCACACCTCCACTTCATTTCCCAGGGGAACAAACCTATAGATGACATGTAAGTCTATTGCCATATAAAACTCATTGACCGTGAATTCAACCCGTTTGTGTTGGCTGTTACAGCCGGTTTGGGTGAAGAAATGGCGGCTGCCTCGCTTCCGCCCACTTTCGGCGGGTCACGCGGCGGCCGCGATTTTGGACAGGTTTGCAACGCCACCGTTGCCTGCGCTCGCTGCAGAAATGGAAATGAGGCAGATCGTGACGTCAATGAGTGTGCAACACTGATTTGACGCACAACCTGCCATTTTCGACATTGTGGCTCCATTCAACTCCTTCTCCAAATCACGAGCAGTTGACCATGCGTTCAGCAGCAGGAAGGACCCCCCACCAGCGCTATTTCAAGGAATCAGCAACAACTTGCAGCTGACTTACTTTTTGTTTCTACTGGCTCTGTATAAGTTTGTGCAACAGTTTGGAGCTTTCTAGAGTTATTTAAAGTTGGTGAGGTGACAGGGAATGTTGCGGCAAGAGGAGAACGCGTTGCTTCTCATTTAAAGGGTTCTGCTCACACCACTTGCTCCTAGTCATGGGGGCTCTACTTGCAGTCCCCGTCGTGCTCGAGTATGGCAGGGAGATAGAGCAGAGGCAGCAGAGAAGAGGATATGCTGCTCGCAGAGGGAGGAGGAGGAGGGGCAGAAGGGCTCTCAGCAGGAGGACTTGCCGACCTAGGGTCTTCGCCTACCTGCACTTAAGCCAGGAGCAGTGTATTAGGAGGCTGCACTTCACCAAGGAGGTGGTCACAGAATTCTGCCACCTCCTGCAACCAGACCTGCAGCTGCAGAGCAGGGCGATGATAATGCTGCCAGTAGCCCTCAAGGTTACCATGGCCCTCAGTTTTTTCACCACTGGAGCAGGCGACATAGCTAACATCTCCCAGTTCACCGTCCATTGCTGCATCCGGGAAGTCACAGAGACTATGGGCTAGAAATTCATTATAGCCCAGGAATGGGCGGTATAATTAGAAAAGTTGGAGAATTAGCGCCAGGCACTAATGCTTTAGACTGCACGCAAAATTCGTGCTCACTGCTCAAAGAAATGATTGGAGTCCTAATTCAAGTCTTTAAGCCCAAGCTCATTGGCATTACAGTCAAAGGGTGGACCAATATCAGGTGCAGTCTATTCGCAAGTCATGATTGCCACAGGCTTTTTCCAGTTCTTAAAGGGGAGATTCATTGATGCTGCAGAACCTCATTCTCAGCATTTCTGGCTGTCCAGCTGCCTCAGCAAGCAGCAGCAGTTCAAGGAGAAGGAGCTGGAGGACTGAAGCAGCTGTACTCATGGCAAATACATGCCCCAGGGAGAGAGCCTGCAGATTCAGCAAAGAAACATTGGAGGTGTTGGTGTTCGCTGTGGAGAGACGGAGGGCGGTGCTCTACCCGACAATTGGCAGGAGGCCCTCGCCGCAAGTCTTCCGCACCATGTGGAGGGAGGTAGCGCAGCACTGTGGTCCCCAGGATCCACACACAGTGCAGGAAGAAATTTAACGACCTCACTCGGGTGGTCAGGGTGAGTGCATGCTTCTACAAGTGCTACGTACCACCATCTGGACCACATTCTTCACACACTGCCGAAAGCAGCATACCCCCAGCACTCACCCATCAACAATCTCTACCTACCAACACTCACACCCACATCTCACACCTTGCACATAATGACAGCTATTCAACTATGGCAGGCACATCACCCAAACACATTGCTCTACACTCACTCACACACTTTCCTTTCTCTTGCAGGCCAAGGTGGCTCACAACAGGAGGGAGCAGGAGTATACAGGCAGATGACAAGCCGACACCCAACCACTTGTCTGCGCTGGAAAATAGAGTGCTGCAGATTATTGGGTGCCAAGTGGTGGGTGCCGTGGACACCGGCGACATTGACCCCCTTGGGGACAACAATGGTATGGTCATCCCTACTCCTTCTCACATCTTACTTCCCCCTCACCCCACAAACGTTTCACACATTCCAGCCAATTATGCTGTATGCATGCATTTCTCCCTTCTTGCCCCCCTCACCTCATCTTAACCCGACTATTCTGCCTTTATGCTTTCAGATAATGAGCAACCACCTGAGCTGCCTGTCCCTGATGGCGCTGTAGAGAGCGAGGCGGGAGAAGAGGAGGAGGAAGAACACACCACGTCACTGCATGTCTCACCTGCAGGCACCAGCTCAGATACTGGCACTACGCGTTCTTTAGAGGCTAGTATAGCAGCGGGAACTGCAAAGGGCGAGGTACCGGGGACAAGTGGACTGCAGCAAGGCCAGGGGGAAAGGGTAGCTCGGGGGCCAGCTCCCCAGAGGGCGAGTTCTGCTGCACAGGACTCAGATGAGGACCTCGATGGAGAGTCCTTTAGAAGAAGGGTGATGGCCATGCACACGGAGATGATAGGTGCAATGGCAAGGGTGCCCGAGAGCCTCTCGGCAATGAAAGGAGCGTGGAGGAGTCCGCCTCCAACATTGCATAAGGCTTTGCGCACACCATGGAGCCCATCATTTCCAGTCTGCAAAGGATAGTAGACTCCCAGAGAGACCGTGGCGACCCAGACCTGATGCCGCACGTGATGGGCGATCTGGCAGCTTCCATTGCAGCACAAGTGGAAGCGACGCAACGTCTTAGTGCTGTAATGCAGTCTATGCTTGGTGACATCCAATCTCAGACTGCTCTCATGCAGTCTCAGCTTGATACCGCACAATGATTCAGCATCTACAACCCATTGGGGTAGAGAATCCAAAGATTCACAACCCTCTGAGTGAAGAAACCCTCTTCAACTCAGTCCTCATTGGCCGACTCCTTATCCTGAGACTTTGTCTCCTAGTTCTGAAAAATATCTATCTCACAAATAGATTTTATGCTGGTGTCAATTCAGGTACATGGCAATATAACTGATGGATAACCTGCAACCAAGTATACCATTCTACCATTCTACTAAACAACAACTTCCATTTATATCATGCCTTTAACATAGTAAAACATCCCAAGATTCTTGATTGCAGCATAATCAGACAACAATTGCCAAAGAAGGAGCTATTAGGATGGGTAACTAAAAGCTTGGTCTAAGAGGTAGATTTTAAGGATCATCTTAAAGGAGGAAAGTTGGAGACACAGAGAGATTCAGTGAGGAAATTGCAGAGTTTAGAGTCTAGACATCTGACGGCATGGACGCCAATGGTGGGGCGAAGTTAGTGGGGGTTGCACAAGAGGTCAGTGTTGGAAGAACACAGAGTTCTTGTAGGGTTGTAGGGCTGAAGGAGGTTACAGATAGGGAGGGGTGAGGCCATGGAGGGATTTGAACACCTGAGTGAGAATTTTCAAATATAGGCATTGGTGGACCGGGAGCTAATGTAGGTGAGCGAGCACAGGGGTTAGGGGTCAATGGGACTTGGTGTGGTTTAGGATATGGGAGTTTTGGATGAGCTCAAGTTTATGGAGGGTGGAAGATGGGAGAACGGCCTGGAGATCATTGGAATAGTCAAGTCTAGAGGTAGCAAAAGCATGGATGAAGATTTCAGCAGCAGATAAGCTGAAGCAGGAGTGGAGATGGGCATAGTTATGGAGGTGGAAGTAGGCGGTCTTTGTTTTGGAGAGGATATGGGGTCAGAAGCTCAGCTCAGTGTCAAATAGGATGCCGAGGTTTCAAACAGTCTGGTTCAGCCTCAGACAGTGGCCAGGCAGAGCAGTGGAATCGATGGCGAGGGAATGGAGTTTGTGGTGGGGCCAAAGACAATGGGCAGAATTTTAATTGAGCCGTGGAGGCGGGTTTGGAGGCGGGACTGGATTGAAAATAGCTGAATCGGGGGTCCCGACCCCATCCCGCCCCCAACCCGCCTCCATGCCAGTTTCGCTGGAGGCGGGTACCCGACCTGTGCTGGGACCCGCCTCCCCGAGGCGGGAAGGGGATTAGTGGCAATAAACTGCCTGTTAACAGGTAGTTAACAGGCAGTTTTTTGCCTAATCCCTATTTTTATGCCTGAAATGTGGGCTCTCCGACAGGTCCCAACCATGCCGTTTCAGCGAGGCGGACTGTGGGTCTGCAGGGGTTGGAGGGGTCGATATGTCCGGTGGGCAGGTGAGTGATGGGTGCATGTGTGCAGAGGTAAGTGTGTAAGGTAAGTGTAAAGTGTGGAAAAAAGTTTTACTTACCTTAACTTCCTTCTGCAGGTGTCAGCCCTTCAGGTCTCGGGAGTCAGAAATCTCACCGGCACAGAAAGCAGAATGGCCGTTGAGCTGTCAAAAGCTGCAGCCTCTGCTTTTTGTTCTGCAGAGATCTCTAAATCAGCCTGAGAGGAAGGAATTAACTTAGAGGACAGATTGTCAGTGTTTGACAGCTTCAAAGAGCTGTCAAACGTTGATATTTCATCTGTCAAAAGCTCTTGACAGATGAAATGTCAATCTGTGATGTCACCTGTTGCCAGGCGGCCCTTAATTGGCCTGCTGAGCCCGCTGGGCGGGCTCAACTAGGTCAATCAAGTGAAAATACAGTGGGTTGGCCACAAGTCAATAGAGGCGGGACTACAACCCAAAAAGTGGGTGTCCCGCCTCCATCCCGTCCCCAGTTTCAAAATCCAGCCCAATGGCTTTGGTCTTCCTAATGTTTAACTGGATGAAATTGTGGCTTATCTAGGACTGGATGTCAGACAAGCACCATGACAACATGATGAAGTACAGCCTGGTGTCGTCAGCATGCATGTGGAACCTGACATTGTGTTTTTGGATGATGTCGCCGAGGGACAGCATGTAGTTAAGCAATAGGATGGGGCCAAGGATAGATTCTTGTAAGACTCCAGAAGTAACAGTGCAGGAGCGGGAAGAGAACCCATTGCAGGAAATTATCTGGCTACGACTAGATAGGTAAGAGTGGTACCAGGCGAGGGCAGTCCCACCCAGCTGGATAACAGAGGAGAGGCATTGGAGCAGAATGGTGTGGTTAACTGTGTACAAGGCTGCAGACAGGTCGAGGGATGAGGAGGAATAGTGCACCATGGTCATAGTCACATACGATGTCATTTGTGACATTGATTAGGGTTGTTTCAGTGCTATGACAGAATGGAAACCTGATTGGAGATGTTCAGACATGGAGGTGCCGATATTAACCTGGAGGTGTGCAGGAAGCGGGGGGATCTAATATTGCATGGGAAACCCAGACGTAAGTTCAGCTTTTATCGCAGCCACCCCATTAACATTTTACTTCCAAGTTTTATGTCGATTGCGCAGCAGTGGGCATGATGAGGACTCACATGATGCGATCTCAACTCCAGTATTTAAAGGGCCAATCCAAAGATGGAATTTGGGGGAGTTGGAAGCAAGAGAAGACAAAGGGGTAAAAATTCAGTTGGTTGCGCCTCCCGTTAGCGCCTTAAATGGGTGCTAATGGGGCGTTAAGGCGCTAACGCCCGGGCGCAGCGCTGTTTGCGCCGCTCGAGAACTTAACTTGAGATTGTGCGGCGGCGCTAAAACTTACCGCTGCAACCACCTGCGCGCGCAGATTGTGACGTCAGTCCGTGGTGCAACGCCCTTGGGGCGCCCCGGAGCGGAAATTGAGTGGCGCCCCCTGCCTTACCGCCTGGCGCTTCCAACGACCGGAAGACTGGAACGTTATCAATCGGTCTGGGGCTGGGGGGGGCGCTATTTAAAGGGGGCCTCTTCCTGTCTTTTTCTGTGGTCGACATTTATGCACCACTCGTTCTGAGAGAGAGAGAGAGATTCGGAGAGAGAGAGAGAGAGAGAGACTTCTACATTGACTCAACGCTTTGTGAGGTAGTTTTGCCTAGTTCATCCTAACTTTGCTGCTACTTTCGTTGCTGTACCTCATTACTTTTCTGGCAAAGAGAAGATGGGGGCTGCAATGATTGGGGGCGTCGTCCTGCTCCAGCTCAATCGGAGCAGAGTGAGACGCAGACAGAGAGTGGCAATGATGGCCAGACGGAGGAGGCCCATCAGGCGCATGTACAGGAGAGCTTACCCTCCCAGGGTATATCGTGAACAGCTCTCCTACATCCACATGTCCGAGGAGCTGTGTTTGCGAAGGCTGCGATTCAGCAAGGAGGTGGTCACTGAGCTCTGCCACCTGCTGCAGCCAGATCTGCAGCCTCAGCTGAGGTCCAGGACGTCTCTGTCGGTGGCAGTGAAGGTCACAGTGGCCTTGAACTTCTACGCCACTGGCTCATTCCAAGCTGCTGTTGGGGACCTCGCCAATATCTCCCAGTTTGCGGTGCATCGCTGCATCCGGCAGGTCACCAATGCCCTCTTCACAAGGAGACGAGACTTCATCTCCTTCCCTATGACCCCAGACAAGCAGCATGACCGTGCTATGGGCTTTGCGAGGGTAGCGGGCTTCCCCATGGTGCAGGGCGCCATTGACTGCACGCATGTGGCTTTGCGTGCTCCGCGAGAGAATGCAGAGGAGTTCCGGAACAGAAAGGGGTTCCATTCCTTGAATGTGCAGTTGGTCTGTGACCACAGACAGGTGATTCTCGCTGTCAATGCCCACTATCCGGGCAGCTGCCACGATGCTTTCATCCTGCGCCAGAGTACTGTGGCAGAAATTTTCGAGGCACCGCATCAGCCAGTTGGTTGGCTTCTGGGGGACAAGGGGTACGCATTGAGCACCTGGCTGATGACACCGCTCCGTGCGCCAAACACCCCTGCTGAGCTGCGGTACCAGGAAAGCCAACAAGCAACGAGGAACATTATTGAGCGCACAATCGGCGTGCTCAAACAACGATTCCGCTGTCTGGACCATTCCGGAGGAGCCCTGCAGTACTCGCCTGAGCAAGTTTCCAAATTCATAGTGGTGTGCTGCATGTTGCACAACATGGCAATCCTCAGGACGCAGCCAATGCCACCAGGCCTTGCAGCACCACAAGAGGAGGAGGAGGAAGAGGAGGAACAGGCCGAGGACGATGATCAGCAGCAGCACCAAGGCAGGAGGGCGGCCCACAATGGTCAAACTGCAAGGGCCGTCCGTCAACGACTAATAGCAAGCCGCTTCTAGGGCCCCTGCCAGTGCTACAAACACGAATCAACCCAGCACGCAACCCCTAAGCCGGCCAAGGCACCAATAATTCCAACCACCAGCCATGTATATTTTGAATACAGAAACTTATTTATTGTACAAACTCTGTGTGTGTCAATTCCTCATGACAAACTCATAGAAATAAACACAAAAAAACAGTCAATAACATAACTGGTTCTCACAACCTGGAGATAATGTCCAAAACACTAAACAAAAGTTGGGCCATGAACCTCGGCCTTTAATTAAAAAATGACCAGCATTTTGGCACACCTCCTACTTTTTGCCCTTCGAGGGTGATCTCCTTCCCTTGCGCACTTCCCCCCTTCTAACCCTACTGCTCCTCCGTAATGGGACCTCAGTGGCTGCAGCAAGGCTGGTGGAAGGCTGCTGCTTGTCACACCCTGACACTGCAGATGCCCCTGAAGGACGGCCTCGACCACTTCTGGGCCTGGAGGGCCCGGCTGCAGACTGCACCAACTCTGCATGGGCGGCAGCAGTCTGTCCTACAGGCGGTGGCAAGTGCAGTGGAGAAGTGACAGTGTTGGCAGCAGGAATGCTGTCATCGTGAGAGAGGACAGCAACTCCCTGCTCGCCCGACACACTGGCACTCCCACGGGGCAGCACTTCAGCATCCGGAGCAATTTGCCTGAGAACAGATTGCTGGCCTGCTGCGGCGCGGTGACAGCCCCGGGGACATGTGCACGAACCATCGAGGATGGCAGCAGTCAGTGCTCGCGTGGCCTCAATCTGAGTCTGCATGAGAGCAGGCTCAGATGGGTTCCTGGCAGCCAGTGACTGAATTGCAGCAGTAAGCTTTAGTGTGGCATCCGCCTGTGCTACAGCGAAGTGCTCCACACTCCTTGCCAGTGCCTCAATGCATTCGGGCACCCTTCCCACTGCACCCATGAGCTCAGTGTGCATGACCACCGCCTGGCTGTTCATTTCTGCAATCAGCCGCTCCTCCTCTGCGTCCATTGCATTAGGAGTGTCTGGCATACTCTCCCTCTGGGGAGAAGGCTCCCGTTCTTCCCTCCCCCCCCCATGGCGTTGCTGCAGCCCGCTGGGTCCTGGAACTTCACCATCATCAGCCCCTTCCCCCCTGCTCCCCCGTTCTTCCCTCCCCCCCCCCCATGGCGTTGCTGCAGCCCGCTGGGTCCTGGAACTTCACCATCATCAGCCCCTTCCCCCCTGCTCCCCCATTCTTCCCTCCCCCCCCCATGGCGTTGCTGCAGCCCGCTGGGTCCTGGAACTTCACCATCATCAGCCCCTTCCCCCCTGCTCCCCTCCGGGGAAGGCGTGTTCCCAGTGTGGCCATGGGCTTCCTCGGGAGAGGGTGGCACTGATGCTCCGGCTTCCTCTTCCTCCTCAGCTGCAGCATCACTCCCAGTGGCAGCTTCAGGGACCATCTCCTCAGCTGGTGAATCACCATCTGAAAGCAGGGAGGTACAAGAGTGGCTTTAGCGTGAGGACAGGGTGGCAGTAAGGGAGGAATAAGTGCAGCGAGTTAGCAAGTTGGATTGAAAGTGTCAAAGGCTGGTATTGTGAGGGACAAGTGGAAGGACAGAGGACAAAAAGGTGATGACCTTACCATTGCTGTCCACAACGGGGTCGGCGTCTCCAGTGGCGACGGGACCGATCACCCGGCTTGCCACAATCCTGTGGACGCGCTCCTCCAGATCGCTGAGGGGTTGCAGCTGAAGCCGCCCTCCACCCGTCCGTTGCTGCTGTCTCCGATTATGAGCCAGCTTAGCCTGCAAGAAAAAGGACAGCATCTGAGTCAATATACAGCCATGGTCTTGCCTGATGTGCCTCCCATAGGTGAATAGCCCTTACTGTATGCAGCCATGGTCTTGCCTGATGTGCCTCCCATAGGTGAATAGCCCTTACTGTATGCAGCCATGGTCTTGCCTGATGTGCCTCCCATAGGTGAATAGCCCTTACTGTATGCAGCCATGGTCTTGCCTGATGTGCCTCCCATAGGTGAATAGCCCTTACTGTATGCAAAGTGTGGAATGTGTGTGTGTGTTTGATGAAAGGGCCATAGGTGTTGGATGAGTGTTGTGCATTGGGGTTTTAAGACCCTCTGGCCATAGAGTGAGGTTGAGATGGAGGGATGGAGAGATATTGAGAAAAAGCCACTCACCCTGACGACCCGAGTGAGGTCGTTGAACTTTTTGCGGCACTGGACATGGGTCCTGGGCACCATGCTCCTGGAGGAGATGCTCTGAGCCACCTCCCTCCACACTCTTCTGAACTCGCGTGGCAAAGGCCTCCTGCCACTCTCTGGGAACAGCATGCATCGTCTGCGCTCCACTGCGTCAACCAGAGCATCCAAGGCCCGCTCGGTGAAGCGATGAGCGCGTTCTCTCACCCTCTCCATGCTTGGCAGCAAAATGGATTACAGGTCTCTCCAGGCTGAGATTCAAGGCTGCAATGAGCAGGGTGTGGCTGGGGAGCAAGTGGCCCCCCCCGCTTTAAGAAGTGTCCGGCGCCAGTGTGTCTGTGTTCCCTCGCTAACTGGCAGCAGCTGCGCTGCGCTCGTGCGCTGAGTTAGCGCCTCACTCCTAGGCCTTTGCGCCTTAAGAGAGGTGTGCAGCGCCTAATTTAGCGCTCCACTCACCTCCCGGGGCGGTAAAAGTGAAGTTTCCTGTCAGTGCCGATAATTAGCGCCAGGCGCTAATATTTGCGCGCGGACGATATTTGCGCCCCAAATGGGGCGCGACCTAATTTCTACCCCAAAGTGTGACAATGGATTCAGGATGCTCAAAGGCTGTGCCCCACTTCAATGACGGCTCACTTGATGTACTGTTGGGGTCAGTGAGGAGCCGGAGAGAGATACTCTTCCCCCGATTGGGAGGAAAAACCTGCTTCTGCTACAAAGAAGGCATGGCTGGAGCTGGCTCAGAAGGTCAACAGCAGGAGCATCGTGCCATTCTCCTGGATTCAGTGCAGGAAGTGCTTTAATGACCTAACCAGGTCAGGAAAGGTGAGTACAGTTGTACATTTACCTACATCACCCCACCCCCTCACTCTGCCTTGTCAAGTCTACTCCATCACATCACTCCTCAAACCCACTTACCATGCAAGCGCTCCCATCCTTCTCTTTCTATGCACTTCCTCACATCCCCATCTATCATCCACCACTGCCACTCACCCTCATCCTTATGCAATTTCATGCCTCTCCCTGATAGTCACCCTTACCAAATGCACTGCATCCATCGGGTGAACACATGCCATTACAATCACTCATCAGTCTGTTGTTTCCCCGATTGCAGGAGAAGAGAGCACTAGAGAGAGGAAGAGAACTGGAGGTGGTCCTCCACATATTTCCCAGCTAACAGCTGCAGAGGAGGAAGCGCTGGAGATCAGTGGCATTTCGGCATCCCTGGCCATCAGAGATGGGAACCTCCCAGCTACCTGGTGACACAATTATATATCAGCAACCCACGTGTCATACAACACTCAGTCACATTGACTTGATTTCAGAGCATCCCTGGCATCCCGGTCAGCAATGTGAGCAGCTGGTGTTGCATTGCCCTCATCACCTTCCTCCTCCTCATCTTCGTCGTCTTCCTCCTCCGCCTCGGAATCATCCACAGATGATCTGTGCTCTGTGCCTTGTTCCTCCTGCAGGTCCAAACTTCACTGCTGCATAATATTGTGCAGAGCGCAGCACACCACGACTATTCTGGACACCTTACCTGGTGCATACTGAAGAACGTCTTCAGCATGCTGATGGCTTGTTCAATCGCACATTTGGTTGTCATATGGCATTTATTGTAATGCTGTTGGGCTTCATTGGTCGGGTTTCTGATGGGTGTCATCAGCCAAGTTTGAAGTGGGTATCCCTTGTCTCCTAGCAGCCTCCCCGTTAGTCTGCTTGCAGGTCTGCAGACTCCAGGGAGGTTGGACTGCCGCAGGACAAAAGCATCATGGCAGCTCCCCGGCTCTTACGACACCTGCAGAAATATCTTTTTGTAGTTGCACACCAGCTGCAAATTGATGGAGTGGAGGCCTTTGCGATTCAGGTACATAGCAGAGTTGACATGAGGTGCACACAAAGCAATGTACGTGCAGTCAATGGCACCCTGCACCGTGGGGAACCCTACAATCCTTGCAAACCCTCGTGCTTGCTCCACCTGCTTCTCTCTGGCAAGAGGGAATTAAATGAAATTATCTCTCTTTGGATAGTGAGCCTCAGTGACCTCCCTTATGTACTGCAAACTGCGAGATGTTGCTAATATCTCCAGCACCTGCCTGGAAGGAGCTAGATGCATAAAAGTTCCTAGCCACAGTCACCTTCACAGCCACAGGTAATGCAGTCCTTGCGCTGCTCTGAGGTTGGAGTTGTGGCTGCAGTAGTTGGCAGGTTTCAGTGACAACCTCCTTAGTGAAGTGCAAAAGTCTCAAACATTGGCTGTCGCTGAAGTTCAGGTAGGAAAATTGCTCCCTGAACACCCTCTTCCTCCTCAGTCTTCTAGCAGCTTGTCCTGCTCTGCGTGGCCTCTGCTCATTCTCCCAGTAATGCTTGATTTCAAGAAGAAGGCCTATTACTGCACCCATGTCTGGGGGCAACTGGTTTGTGAAAGAATCCTTGGAGTGAGCAAAATGTACTTCAGCACCTGCCACACTACTCCCTGTAGACTTTTGAAACTTGAAACAACTATGGAAAGCACCCAAAACGTGAATTGTAGCAACAGCCAGAAGAAATAAACCAGAAATTAACTTGTAACTAGTTGATGCTTCCTTTAAATAGCGCTGGTGGGGGGACCTTCATGCTGCTTAACTTGTGTTCAGCTGTGCAAGGTTAAGAGAGGGCGTCAGCTGGATTATGGAGGTCCAAAATGGTAGCGCTGGCGTCAAATCAGCGTTGCACGCTGATTGGCGTCATGATCTGCCTGGTCTGCATACTTCTTGTGGATGTTCAGTGTGTACGCGCTAACCCCTTTACCAGTCAGAAGTGGCACGCATGCTGCGGACGCCATTTTAGAACCCTAAGGGGCTTCGTAGCACCCAAAAAACGGGCGCTGATTGAGTAGCTGGAATGAGAGGGTGCTCCTTTGTGCACTTTACCTGACTAAATATCCTAGAAACATATTCAAGATGGAGATGAAAAGCACCTGTGCTTACAAAAATATCGAGGTCTGGAGACTTTGGCTATGTTTCAATACTGCACCACTCATCCAGGTCTTTTAACAGAACACTTTGTTAAATGTTGACAGATAATGAAATTATGTGAACAGGAAGACTTCTTCAACAGACTACATTGTGTGTAATTTAGAAAATACTTTGACATAATGCTACAATGGCATGTAAACACCAGGTAGTTATGAACACGTTCTCAGGGATCAGGTCAAATGAATTCCAAACCTCATTTGGGTCCGTTTTTGTTATCAAATTCCCAAACTGCAAAATTTGGCTCATTAGTTTTGGGTTGTTTTGTTCCTTTTTTAAAGAGCAGGTGGCGGGGGGTGGTGGTGGGGGGGTGAGGTGGGGAGAACTATACAAGTGGTCAAAATGTTATTCTGTACATGCATGCTTCTATTTTTCCTTCCTGCTACTGTTATTCCTATTATACTGCTACTTCTTCATCCTATTCCCATTTCACCAGCCTGAACCCCGAGATTCTTGTGAGAACAGGCATTAAAGTCGCAGGGCTAGAAATTCATTATAGCCCAGGAATGGGCCGTGTGTTTAGAAAAGTTGGAGAATTAGCGCCAGGCACTAATGCTTTAGACTGCATGCAAAATTCGAGCTCACTGCTCAAAGAAATTATTGGAGCATTAATTCAAGTCTTTAAGCCCAAGCTCATTGGCGTTACACTCAAAGGGTGGACCAATATTGGGTGCAGACTAATCGCAGGTCATAATTGCCACAGGCTTTTTTCTGTACTTAAAGGGAAGGTTCATTGATGTTGCAGAACCTCATTCTCAGTATTGCTGGCTGTGCTGCTGCCTCAGCAAGCAGAAGCAAGATAAGGAGAAAGAACCGGAGGATTGAAGCAGCTGTACTCATGGCAGATCCACACTCCAGGGAGAGAGCCCGTAGAGCAAGCATTGGAGGCATTGGTGTTCGCTCTGGAGAGATGGAGGGCAGTGCTCTACCTGGCAAGTGGCAGGAGGCCCTCACCGCAAGTCTTCTGAACCATGTGGAGGGAGGTAGTGCAGCACGTCTTGAGCAGCATTGAGGTCCCCAGGACATACACACAGCGCAAGAAGTAATTTAACGACCTCACTTGGGTGGTGAGGGTGAGTGAATGCTTCAACAAATGCTACATACCACCATCTGTACCACAGTCATCACACCCATATCTCACACCTTACACACAATGACAGCTATTCAACTATGGCAAGCACATCACCGAAACACACTGCTCCACACTCACTCACACACTTTCCTTTCTCTTGCAGGCTAAGGTAGCTCACAACAGGAGGGAGCAGGAGTGCACAGGCGGGGGACAAGCCTACACCCAACCACTGTCTGCACTGGAGAATAGAGTGCTGGAGATTATTGGGCGCCAGGTGGAGGGCGCCATGGCAACTGGTGACGTTGACCCCCTTGGGGACAACAATGGTATGTTCATCCCTACTTCTTCTCACATCCCACTTCCCCCTCACCCCACAAGCATTTCGCACTTTCCAGCTAATCATGCTGTATGCATGCATTTCTCCCTTCCTGCCCCCCTCCCCTCACCTTAACCTGATGATTCTGCCTTTATGCTTTCAGATAATGAGCAAGCATCTGAGCAGCCTGTCCCTGAGGGCACCGTAGAGAGCGAGGCAGGAGAAGAGGAGGAGGTAGAACACACCGCGTCACTGCATGTCTCACCCGCAGGCACCAGCTCAGATACTGGCACTGCATGTTCCTTAGAGGCTAGTATAGTAGCGGGAATATAGAAACATAGAAACATAGAAGATAGGAGCAGGAGTAGGCCATTCGGCCCCTCGAGCCTGCTCTGCCATTTAATGAGATCATGGCTGATCATCCAAATTCAGTACCCTGTCCCTGCTTTCTCCCCATATCCCTTGATCCCTTTAGCCTTAAGAAATATATCTAACTCCTTCTTGAATATATTTAATGAATTGGCCTCAACTGCCTTCTGTGGTAGAGAATTCCACAGGTTCACCACTCTCTGGGTGAAGAAATTTCTCCTCATCTCAGTCCTAAATGGCTTACCCCTTATCCTTAGACTATGACCCCTGGTTCTGGACTCCCCCGCCATCGAGAACATCCTTCCTGCATCTAGTCTGTCTAGTCCTGTTAGAATTTTATAAGTTTCAATGAGATCCCCTCTCATTCTTCTAAACTCTAGCGAATACAAGCCCAATTGTCCCAATCTCTCTTCATACGTCATTCCTGCCATCCCAGGTATCAGTCTGGTGAATCTTCGCTGCACTCCCTCCATGGCAAGAACATCCTTCCTCAGATAAGGCGACCAAAACTGCACACAATACTCAAGGTGTGGTCTCACCAAGGCCCTGTACAACTGCAGCAAGACATCCTTGCTCCTGTACTCGAATCCTCTCGCTATGAAGGCCAACATACCATTTGCCTTCTTAACCGCCTGCTGCACCTGCATGCTTACCTTCAGCAACTGGTGCACAAGGACTCCCAGGTCTCGTTGCACATCCCCTTTTCCCAATCTATTGCCGTTCAGATAATAATCTGCCTTCCTGTTTTTGTCACCAAAGTGGATAACCTCGCATTTATCCACATTATACTGCATCTGCCATGCATCTGCCCAATCACCCAACTTGTCCAAATCATACTGGAGTTTCTCTGCATCCTCTTCACAACACACACGCCCACCCAGCTTTGTGTTGTCTGCAAACTTGGAGATATTACATCTAGTTCCCTCGTCTAGATCATTAATATATATTGTGAATAACTGGGGTCCTAGCACCGATCTCTGCGGTACCCCACTAGTCACTGCCTGCCACTCGGAAAAAGATCCGTTTATTCCAACTCCTTGCTTCTTGTCTGCCAACCAGTTCTCTATCCAAGTCAGTACCTTACCCCCGAATCCCATGTGCTTTAACTTTGCACGCTAATCTCTTATGCGGGACCTTATCGAAAGCCTTCTGAAAGTCCAAATACACCACATCCACTGGTTCTCCCTTATCTATTCTACCAGTTACATCCTCAAAAAATTCCAGTAGATTAGTCAAGCATGATTTACCTTTTGTAAATCCATGTTGACTTTGTCCGATCCTGTCACCGTTTTCCAAGTGCTCTGCTATTACATCTTTTATAATGGACTCTAGCATTTTCCCCACTACTGATGTCAGGCTTACCGGTCTATAATTCCCTGTTTTCTCTCTCCCACCTTTTTTAAATAGTGGGGTTACATTAGCTACCCTCCAATCCATGGGAACTGTTCCAGAGTCTATAGAATTTTGAAAGATGACCAGCAATGCATCTACTATTTCTAGGGCCACTTCCTTAAGTACCCTAGGATATAGATTATCAGGCCCTGGGGATTTATCGGCCTTCAATCCCGTCAATTTCCCTAACACCATTTCCCTACAAATACTGATTTCATTCAGTTCTTCCCTCTCATTAGACCCTATGTTCCCCGACATCTCTGGGAGGTTATTTGTGTCCTCCTTTGTGAAGACAGAACCAAAGTATGTATTTAATTGGTCTGCCATTTCTTTGTTCCCCATTATAAATTCCCCTGATTCTGACTGCAAGGGACGTATGCTTGACTTCACCAATCTTTTTCTCTTCACATATCTATAGAAGCTTTTACAGTCAGTTTTTATGTTCCCTGAAAGCTTACTCTCATACTCTATTTTCCCCCTCTTAATTAATCCCTTTGTCCTCCTTTGCTGAATCCTAAGCTGCTCCCAATCCTCAGGTTTGCTGCTTTTTCTGGCCAATTTATATGTCCTCTCCTTGGATCTTATGCTGTCCCTAATTTCCCTTGTTAGCCACAGTTGAGTCACCTTTTTTGTTTTATTTTTATGCCAAACAGGGATGAACAAATTCTATAGTTCATCCATGCGATCTTTAAATGTTTGCCATTGCCTATCCACCGTCAACCCTATAAGTAACATTCCCCAATCCATCCTAGCCAATTCACATCTCACACCATCGTAGTTTCCTTTATTTAAATTCAGGATCTAGTCTCTGAGTCAACTACTTCACTCTCCATCTTAATGAAGAATTCTATCATATTATGATCGCTCCTCCCCAAGGGGCCTCGCACAACAAGATTGCTAATTAATCCTTTCTCATTACATAATACCCAGTCTAAGATGGCCTGATCTCTAGTTGGTTCCACGACATATTGGTCCAGGAAACCATCTCGTATACACTCTAGGAATTCCTCCTCCACAGTATTGTTACTAATTTGGTTAGCCCAATCTATATGTAGATTAAAGTCAGCCATGATAACTGCTGTGCCCTTATTGCACGCATCTCTAATTTCCCATTTAATGCCATCCCCAACCTCAGCATTAATGTTTGGGGGTCTGTATACAACTCCCACTAATGTTTTCTGCCCCTTGGTATTTCTCAGCTCTACTCATACAGATTCCACATCATCAGAGCTAATATCCTTCCTTACTATTGTGTTAATCTCCTCTTTAACCAGCAATGCCACCCCATCTCCTTTTCCTTTTTGCCTGTCTTTCCTGAATATTGAATACCCCTGGATGTTGAATTCCCAGCCTTGGTCACCTTAGAGCCATGTCTCCGTAATCCCAATTATATCATATCCGTTTACATCTATTTGCGCAGCTAATTCATCCATCTTATTTTGAATGCTCCTCGCATTAAGACACAAAGGGGGAAAAATTCAGCTGCTTGCGCCTCCCGTTAGCGCCTTAAGAGGGCGCTAATGGGGCGTAAAGCAGCTAACGGCCGGGCGCAGCGCCGCCCACGCCTCCCGAAAAATTTAGTGGGAGGTTAACGGCGGCGGCAGCCGGTAGCGCCCTGTGGCGCTGCGCCGCCGGCGATGACGTCATCGCCGTGCGCAGCACCCCGCTCGCGCCCCGGCCGTGATCTTCAGTCGCGCCCCCTGATTTACCGCCAGACGCTATGTCCGACGGGTTCAGGGAGGCGTACGTGCGGCCGGGGCGGCGATATTTAAAGCGGAGGTGGCAGGCGGCCATTTTTGTTGCTGGCCGCCTGCCAGCACCTGCCCCCGGCCCCCGTGAAGCCCCCCCACCGTGAAGTGCCGGCTGCGCTCCAAGAGCCCGGCACTTCTCTTGAGTGCCGGGCTCTTTTGCCGGCACTCCCGATCCCTGGGGGCCCAGCTGGGCCCCGGTTCGCGCTGCGCAGGGTCCCTCCCCTTTAAGAAGGGGAGGAAGGCCTGCAATACCGCGGCGCGACGTGCCGCAGCGCGTGGCGCTGCGGCACGTAGCGCCAGGATATTCACTCGCAGCGCCCCAAGAGGGATGCGGGCTGCTTCCAGTTGCGCCCCGCTTCCCTCTTGGGGCGCAACCACTGAAGTTCCGGCGCGGGGCCGCTAATTTTTTCGGGGCGCTAAAAGTCGCGCCCCGGCGAGGTTAGCGCCCCAAATGGGGCGCGACTCAATTTTTACCCCAAAGCCTTCAGGCTTGTTTTTTTAACACTCTTAGACCTTTTAGAATCATTATTTACTGTGGCCATGTTTGATTTACACCCTTGATTTCTCTGACTGCCACTTTTGCTTTTCTCCTTCCTGCCTTTTGCTTCTATCCTTGCTTCCCTTTCCTCTGTCTCCCTGCACAGGTTCCCAACCCCCTGCCATTTTAGTTTAAACCCTCCCCAACAGCACTAGCAAACACTCCCCCTAGGACATCAGTCCCGGTCCTGCCCAGGTGCAAACCGTCCAGTTTGTACTGGTCCCACCTCCCCTAGAACCGGTTCCAATGTCCCAGGAATTTGAATCCCTCACCCTTGCACCATTCCTCTAGCCACGTATTCATCTGAGATATCCTTCTATTTCTACTCTGACTAGCACGTGGCACTGGTAGCAATCCTGAGATTACTACCTTTGAGGTCCTATTTTTTAATTTACCTCCTAACTCCCTATATTCAGCTTTTAGGACCTCATCCCGGTTTTTACCTATATCGTTGGTACCTATATGCACCACGACAACTGGCTGTTCACCCTCCCTCTCCAGAATGCCCTGCAGCCGCTCCGAGACATCCTTGACCCTTGCACCAGGGAGGCAACATACCATCCTGGAGTCTTGTTTGCGGCCGCAGAAACGCCTATCTATTCCCCTTACAATAGAATCCCCTATCACTATAGCTCTCCCGCTCTTTTTCCTCCCGTCCTGTGCAGCAGAACCACCCATGGTGCCAGGAAGTTGGCTGCTGCTGCCTTCCCCCGAACTACACAGGGTGAGGCACTGGGGACGAGTGGACTGCAGCAAGGCCAGGGGGAAAGGGTAGCTCGGGAGCCAGCACCCCGGAGGGTGAGTTCCCCGTGTGAGTTCTGCTGCACAGGATTCAGATGAGGACCTCGATGGGGAGGCGTTTAGAAGAAGGGTGATGGCCATGCACACGGAGATTATGGGTGCAATGGCAAGGGTGCCCAAGAGCCTTTCGGCAATGGTAAGGAGCCTGGAGGAGTCCGGCTCCAACATTGCATAAGGCTCTGTGCACACCATGGAGCCCATCATTTCCAGTCTACAAAGGATGGTATACTCCCCGAGAAACCATGGCAACCCAGACCTGATGCCGCGTGTGATGGGCGATCTGGCAGCTTCCATTGCAGCACAGGCGGAAGCGACGCAACATCTTAGTGCTGTAATGCAGTCTCTGCTTGGTGGCATCCAATCTCAGACTGCTCTCATACATTCTCAGCTTGATGCCATGCAAGCTCTGACTGCTGCCATCGTGGCTGGGTCTACCACCATCGACCGGGGCTTTCACAGTGTTGCAGCAGGCCAGCAATCTGTGCTCCAGCAGATTGCTAGGGATGCTGAGGTGCTGCCCTGGGGGAGTGGCAGTGGGTCAGTGGAACAGGAAACTGCTGTCCTCTCTCAGGATGACAGCATTCCTGCTCCAACCACTGCCAGTCCGCCATTGCCCTTGTCACTGCCTGTCATCCAGCCAGCCCAGACTGCTGCTGCCCATGCTGAGGTGGTGCAGTCTACAGCTGGGCCTTCCAGGCCCAGAGCTGTTCGAGGGCGTCCTGCAAGGCCATCTGTAGTATCCCGCACGGACACTCAGCAGCCTTCCACCAGCCCTGCTGCAGCCACTGGGCCAACACTTTGTGGGAGCATTAGAATAGGCAAAGGCACAGTAATGAGAGGCACTAAGGGATTGCACAAGGGTTAATATTTTTGTTGTAAATATATGTTCACTGATTTTTGATGAATTTATTAATTCAGTTTGGATTCTTTTGTGGAGTGTCTCATTTCAGCTTTTCGCTGTGATATGGCCTGCAACAGGGATGGAATGATGGAGATATCGTGAGCAACGGGGATCTGGGGTTTCATTAATTCGAACCGCTGTCTGATGAGGCGGTCATGGACTGCCCTTCCGGAAGGCCGGTTGAGTGCCTGCCTCCTCCCTCGCTCCTGTTCCTCCTCCTCCTCCTCCTCGTCATCCTCCTCGACTTCCACTTCCTTCTTGTCCTCCTCATCCTCCTCCTCCTCCTCTCCCTCTTCCTCCTCCTGAGGTGGTCCCGCAATCCCTGGTGGTAAGGGCTGGGCCCTCATGATGGCCAAATTGTGGAGCATGCAGCAGACCATGACGAAATGGGACACCCACTCAGCCAAGTACTGGAGAGCTCCTCCCGAGCAGTCAAGGCAGTGGAACCGATCCGTCAGCAGGCCGATGGTCTGCTCAATGAAGTGCTTGGTGGCAGCTTGGCTCTCATTATATGAGAAGTCGCACAACACCAGGTTATAGTCCAACAGTTTTATTTGAAATCACAAGCTTTCGGAGTTACTGCTCCTTCGTCGGATATGTATCTCTTTACTTCACCTGACGAAGGAGCAGTAACTCCGAAAGCTTGTGATTTCAAATAAAACTGTTGGACTATAACCTGGTGTTGTGCGACTTCTCAATTTTGTCCACCCCAGTCCAACACCGGCATCTCCGCATCATGCTCATTATATGAGTACTGGGCAGGAGTGTTGGGGTTGCGGAGGGGAGTCATGAGCCAGGTGGAGAGCGGATAGCCCTCGTCTCCGAGCAGCCAGCCGCGAGCTTGACGTGGTGGCTCGAAGAGTGCTGGCACACCGGTCTGGCGCAGGATGAAGGCATCGTGCCTGCTGCCAGGGTAGCGGGCTTTGACATTGAGGATTCGCTGACTGTGGTCGCTCACCAACTGCTCATTAAGTGAGTGGTAGCCTTTACGGTTACAGAAGATCTCAGGATGGTTATGTGGTGCCCGCAAAGCCACGTGGGTGCAATCAATGGTGCCCTGCACCATGGGGAATCCTGCTATCCTGGCAAAGCCACATGCACGCTCGTCCTGCTTCTCTCTGGTGATGGGGAAGGAAATGTAGTCCCTTCTCCTACTGTAGAGCGTCTCTGTGACCTCTTGGTTGCAGTGATGGACGGCGAACTGCGAGATGTTAGCTATGTCTCCTGTTGCAGACTGGAAGGATCCGCTGGTGAAGAAATTGAGGGTGACGGTGAACTTTGACTGCCACTGTGAGAGCCGTGGTTGCTCTGATCTGTGGCTAGAGGTCTGGTTGCAGGAGGTGGCAGAGTTCTGTGACCACCTCCTTGGTGAAGCGGAGCCTTCTAATACACTGCTCCTCGCTTAATTGGAGGTAGGAGAAGTGCTGTCGGAATACCCTCAGAGGGTAAGGCCTCCTGTTGAGAGCCCTGATGGCCCTCCTCCTCCCTCTGGGCACATGTTCCAGTCTTTCTCGCTGCCTCTGCTCCCTCTGCCACAGATCCTGGAGGACGAAGTCGACTGACAGTACAGCCCCAATTAATGTAACCAAGTGTAGCAGTTTGATTTTTTAAGAATAAATGTAGCTACTTTTTACTTGCCACAACACTGCTGATACAAAATAACCTTGAAATTACTGAATGAAACTGTTGGACTATGTGAAAGTGACAAGAAACCATTGAAACTCCACTAACATGACAGCTGCGAGCCATTACTGATGATCCCTTTAAATAACATCCCTGGAGCCGACTTCCTGGTGCTTCATGCCAGCTCTCCCTGTCGCTGTTTACTCCAGGCATTAAGGTAGGTGGCGACAATCAATTTAGCAAATTAGGCAATCATTGAGCATTGCACACTCACTGACGTCACGATCCACCTGGTGTTGATGCTCCTGGCGTTAGCTGTTACCGGCGGCGCTACAGGGGGGCGGGATTTGGTGTGTGGCGCTGGATTCACCCACCGCGACGATAATGCTCCAGCGCCCCATTAGCGCCATCTGCTGGCGCTAATGGGAGGCACTAAGGGGACAAATTTTTCCCCCACAATGTTAACTCTGGATTTATTTTTGGAGGATTTGAGTTTTGCAAAGGTAAATCTGCACCTGAAGATGAATTTATGTATCTGATTATCCATAATATTTTGCATCCAAGACTGTTGAGAAATAATACCAAAAAAGATACAGTTCCATTTTATTTGATTTCTCTCTGTGACTTTGGGAGAAGAAGAATTTAAGGCTTTTTGGTAACTTTGGGGTGCAGAGGTCAAATCTCGGGGGACCTCAGGTGAAGCAGTTGTCAGTCGCTCTGCCTTACAAGGCCACATCAGGTTGCGCGCTGCTGAAGTGCACTTGCAGATGTTGGCAGCCCACCAGAACTACGCAAATGACACCGTCCCCCCAATTTGGGATGGGTCTGCGTCTTTTGGCATGAGCGGCTGGGGGTTCTGCTCCACCGAACTTCCAGCGATGGCGCTGGACTCCCAGAATTCCAAGTGCATATCTTATGGTTAAAAATGAACAGATATCCTCTCAATAGATCAGCAGATATGGCCATACAGACCCAGATAGATACCAGACTTGATCCCTGGTCTGTGCTAAGGGAGCTGATCTCAGCTGCAGTAGTGTCAGGGCACCACAATTGGTTCCATTGTCCCTGGGCTTGGGAAATGAAAAAAAAAAATCAGCCAGGATTTCTGCTCCTGATTGCAATCCAGCAAACTCTGCTGGAAGTGTGCATGTCTGGATTTTAGCTATCAGGATCAAGCTTGTACGTGATGCCCTCTCCTCCTATGAGGTTCTGTAGCATATCACCACTCACAGTATAAGGTCATACATGAAGAATAGGCAGCTAGGCAAGGTACCAGAGAATGAGTAGTGCGTATGGAATCATACACCAGCAATGACTCAATATCTTCAGGAGAGGGAGGATGGAAGAAGAGAAAGTTGCTGAAAAATGGTGAAAGAAAAAAAAACCACAATGCATAGTAATCACTCTAAACAATGAAAGCAACAATAAAGAGGTGGCGGATTATACAAAAGAAAATATTTAGCTAGACCACAGTCACCAAATTACTTGGCTGAATCCATCTGTTTTCTTCGAAACATAAGAAAATAATACGTTGCTGTGTAATGACAGTGTGGTGCAGACTGTCTTTAACCAAATAGTTGTGGTGATCTTTGAGCATTTTACTCCCCTACCCCACTCTCCACACCCGCTACCACCAAGGACTGCAGTAGTATTTTTACACTCAAACAATAGAACAACATTAACCTAAAAAAGTTTTTTAATTTCAATGTTTTTTCCTGACTATTATTGGGTCAGAGTACAAAAATCTATCTATCTCAGCCTTGGATATACTCAACAATTCAGCACCCACAGCCCTTTGGGATAGACAATTCCAAAGATTCACAAACATCTGAGTGAAGAAATTCCTCCTTATCTCAGTCCTATATAGCTGACCCCTTATCCTGAGACTATGCCCCGAGTTCTAGACTCTCCAGCCAGGGAAAACAACCTCTCAGCATCTACCCTGTCAATTTCCCGCAGAATGTTATATGTTTCAATGAGATCACCTCTCATTCCTCTAAACTCCAGAGAGTATAGGCCCAATCTACTCAATCTCTTCTCATAGGACAACCCTCTCATCCCAGGAATCAATCTAGTGAACCTTCGTTGCACCACCTCTAAGGCAAGTATATCCTTCCTCAGATAAGGAGGCCAAAACTGTGCACAGTACTCCAGGTGTTGTCTCACCAAAGCCCTATACAATTGTGGCAAGACTTCCTTACTCTTGTACTCCAACCCCCTTGCAATAAAGGCCGACATGCCATTTGCCTTCCTAATTGCTTGCTGTACCTGCATGCTAACTCTCTGGGCTGGATTTTGTCTTGGGGTCGGGTTGGGGTCGTGTAATCCGCATTTCGTGTTTCCCCCCCGACTCCAGATTAATGTGGGTGCCTGATGCAATTTTCACTTAATTGGGCAATTAAATTGGAGCATGTGGGAACCCATGAACTAATTAGTGTTTTCAGTCTGAAACCCGCCTCTGATGATGTCATCAGTACTGACTGACTAGTCTCAGAGACTGGTGAGAGAGGGGTTGCCTGGCTTATGATGTGAGTGGACCTGGATGCAGAAATGGGGGGGGGGGGGGGGGAGGACACAGAGAGCGAGAGAGAGCGAGAGAGAGCGAGAGAGAGAGAGAGAGAGAGAGAGAGAGAGACTGACTTTTTTGCCAAGTAAGTCCTCCCAGGCAGTCTCTTAACACATTCAATGTTCAGACCTAATACTACTAGCACCACTACCACCTTCATCACATCTCCGTTGTAATAGTGCACTTGCAGCCGAAAGTCAGCTATCCACTTGTGCTCCCGCCAGGTTTCACTGGAGTGTTTCACACCAGGCGTGCTTCACGTCAGAAGAGGGTTAAACTAGCTACAGCGTTTCAAAATCGCATTACAGAGCCAATTTAGAGCTTGTTAAGGGCTTTAATGGCCTCTCCCGCCTCTTGGAGGCGGGACGGAATCGGGAACCCCGCGACTGATTATGTCAAAATTGCGTGGAGGCGGGATGGAGTCGGGATGGGGTCGGAAACCCCAACCCCGCAATTTTAACCCCCCACACGCCTCCAAACCCGACTCCATGGGTCATTCAAAATCCAGCCCTCTGTTTCCTGTACAAGGACACCTAAATCTCTCTGAACACCAACATTTAATAATTTTTCACCATTTAAAAAAATTCTGTTTTTTGATTTTTCCTAGCAAAGTGAATAACCTCACAATTCCCCACATTATACTCCATCTGCCACCTTATTGTCCACTCACTTACCCTTTGCAGGCTCTTTGTGTCCTCCTCACAGCTTACTTTCCCAGCTAGCTTTGTATTGTCAGCAAACTTGGATATATTACACTTGGTCCTTTCATCTAAGTCATTAAGATAGATTGTAAATAGATTAATATAGATTGTAAAACCATGTTGATTCTGTCTAATCATATTATGATTTTCTAAGTGCCCTGTTACCACTTCCTTAATAATGGATTCCAGCATTTTCCCGATGCCTGGTGTCAGGCTAACTGGCCTGTAGTTCTCTGTTTTCTCTCTCCCTCCTTTCTTGAATAGCGGTTTACATTTGCTACCTTCTAATCCGCTCAGACCGTTCTAGAATCTAGGGAATTTTGGAAGATCACAACCAATGCATCCACTATCTCTGCAGCCACCTCTTTTAGAACCCATCAGGTCCAAGGGATTTATTGGCTTTTAGTCCCATTAGTTTCTCAAGTACTTTTTCTCTACTGATATTAATTACTTTACGTTCCTCACTCTCATTAGCCCCTTGGTTCCTCACTATTTTTGGTATGCTTTTTGTGTCTTCTACTGTGAAGACAGATACAAAATATTTGTTTAAAGTCTCTGACATTTCCTTATTCCCCATTTAATTTCTCCTGCCTCAGCCTCTAAGGGACCAACGCTTACTCTCTTCCTTTTTACATACTTGTAGATGCTCTTACAAACTGTTTTTATATTTCTTGCTAGTTTACTCTCATTCTATTTTTACCCTTTTGTAGCAATAATTTGGTCATCCTTTGCTGGTTTCTAAAGCTCTCCCAATCCTCAGGCTTACTACTATTCTTCGCAATATTATAATCCTCTTCTTTTAATCTAATACAATCCTTAACTTCTTTAGTTAACCATGGATGGATCATTTTTCTAAACAATGAATGTTTATTCATTGAGAATTTTAGAATATTTCTTTAAATGTTTGCTACTGCTTATCTACCGTCATACCTTTTAATCTAATTTCCCAATCTACCTTAGCCAACTCGCCCCTCATAGCGATGTGATTGGCTTTATTTAAGTTTAAGACTCTAGTTTTGGATTTAAGTATTTCACTCTCAAACTCAATGTGCAATTCTATCATATTATGATCACTCTTCCCCAGAGGATACTTTACTGTGAGAATACTGATTAACCCTATCTCATTACACAATACAAGATCTAAAATAACCTGTTCCCTGGTTGGTTCCATGACATATTGTTCTAGGAAACTGTCTCGAGCATGTTCCATGAACGCATTCTGCAGACTACCATTGCCAATTTGATTTGCCCAGCCTATATGAAGATTAAAGTCCCCCACGATTATTGCATTACCTTTGTTACAAGCTCCTATTATTTCATGATTAATACTTTGTCCAACGGTATAGCTACTGTTAGGGGGCCTATAAATTACTCCCACCAGTGTTTTCTGCCCCTTATTATTTCTTATCTCCACCCATACTGATTCTACTTCTTGATCTTCCGAGCTAAGATCCTTTCTCACTACTGTCTTTATGTCATCCTTCATCATCAGGGCTACCTCCCCCCACCTCCCTCCATTCTGCCTGTCTTTTCAAAATGTAAAGTACCCTGGAATATTTCGTTCCAAACCTTGGTCACCTTGCAAACATGTCTCTGTAATAGCTCTTAGATCAAACCCATTTATCACTATTTTTGCCACTAATTCATCTATCTTGTTATGAATGCTTCGTGCATTCAGATAAAGAGCCTTTAATTTTAACTTTTTATCATTATTCCCTGCTTTAACCTATTCACTGATGCAATATTACTGTTAAACTCTCTGTCCCTTCGTGTCACACTCTGCTTATCTTTACCCAAATCACTATACTGCTCCATTGCCTTGACTTTTCTCTTTAGATTTCTAAATTTCCCCTCACCTGACCTCCTCACCCCGCTCCCCCCCTCCCCCCACCCTTTAGTTTAAAGACCTATCTACAGCCCTAGTTATTCAATTCACCAGGACACTGGTCCCAGCCCGGTTTAAGTGGAGCCCGTCCTAATGGAACAGCTCCCTCTTTCCCCAGTACTTCTGCCAGTGCCCCATGAATTAAAACCCCTTCCTCCCACACCACTCGTTGAGCCACCCATTAACTCTCTGATCTGCTTGTCCCTATGCCAATTTGCACGTGGCTCAGGTAACAATCCAGAGATTATTACCTTTGATGTTCTGCATTTTAATTTGGGCCCTAGCTCCTCAAACTCTCTCAGCAGAACTTCATTCCTAGTTCTACCTATGTCGTTGGTTCCTACGTGGATCATGACAACTGGATCATCTGACCCCCCACCCCAACTCCAAATTCTTCACCAGCCGCATGGAGATATTCTTAACCCTGGCAGGTAACACAGCCTTTGGAACTCTGGTTTGCGGCTGCAAAGAACAGTATCTATCCCCCTGACTATACTGTCCCCTACCACTACAACATTCCCTTTCACTCCCCCCACTTGAATGGCCTCCTGTACCACAGTGCCATGGTCAGTTTGCTCATCCACCCTGCAGACTTTGCCCTCATCCAAACAGGCAGCAAGAACCTCGTACCTGTTCGAAAAGGGTAAAGGCCGAGGCTCCTCCAGCACTGCACCTGGGGTCCTCTTACCTGCCTGAGTTGCAGTCACACCATCCTGTCCCTGACCATTAACTAGACCTGTACCACTACATAACCTAAGGGGGTGTGACTGCCTCCTGGATCAAATCGTCCAGGTAACTTTCCCCTTCCCTGATGCCCCACAATGTCTGCACCTTGGACTCCAGCTCAACAACTCTGAGCTGAAGTTCCTCGAGTTGCAGACACTTACTGCAGACGTGGTTGTCCAGGATCGCGATGTTCTCCACAAACTCCCACATGCTGCAGTTGCGGCACACCACCTGCATCCTATATAACCTTGATTTCTTTTTTTAATTAATTAAAGTTTATGTTTTTTTTAGCTTATAGTATAGTTTTTTAAACTAATTACTAGATCTAGTTTAAGTTATAGTCAGAGTAAAATATTTAAATATTTACCTGTAACACAAACCACTACAAGTATTGAAGGCAAAAAGCAACACCTCCTTCCCCCTCTTCTGAATTTCCACACGCTCCAAATTCCCAACTTTAGCAACTCAGTTTAAGTGCACTCCGTTTAAGACCACTCTGTGCATCAGCAGATACTGTTATTACCTCAAGCAGCTCTGGGCCTAGAAGGCCCAGCTATAGACTGAACCACCTTGGCATGGGCAGCTGCAGTCTGGACTGGCTGGCTGACAGGCAGCAGCAAGAGCACTGGCAGAGTGGCAGGGGTGGGAGTGGGAACACTGTCATCCTGAGAGTGGACAACAGGTTCTTGCTCCATGGAGCCACTGCCAGTCTCCTGGGGCGGTGCCTCAGCATTCCTAGTCATCTGTTGGAGCACAGATTGCTGGAGAGCTGTGAAACCCTGCAAACCCCTTTCCACATTTGTAAACCCAGCCACAATGGCATTAGTCTGAGCTTGCATGGCAGCAAGCTGAGACTGCATGAGAAGCAAGATGTGCATGCTTACACCATCAGCAGCTTGTAAGTGAGAAGAGGTTGTGGGATGAGGGGGAAGTGGGATGTGAAAAGAAGGATTAGGTATGAGCATGCCATCATCAGCAATGCTTTCAACCTCGCTGCTCGCCACAGCCTCAGTGAGGGCCCCTCCAATTATCTCCAGCACTGTGTCCTCCAGCTCCTTCAGGGTCTGAAGTTAGGCTTCACCTACGCCTGTCTGCTGCTGCTCATGGCCGTTTTGTGCCACCTTTGCCTACAAGAGAAACGGAAGTGTATCAGTGAGTGTGGTGCAATGTTTTGGGGTTATGTACCTGCCATGGTTGAATAACTGGCAGTGTGTGCAAGGTGTGAGATGTGGGTGTGAGTCTTGTAGCAGTGGTAAGTGTGTGAGGGTGAGGTGAAGGTATGATTGTGAGGTATGAGTTGTGTTTGGTAGAGATTGTTGGTAGGTGAGTGATGGGGGTGTGGTGCATTGAGCCGTGTGTGAGGCTAGTGGTGCAGATGGTGGGATATGGCATTTGAAAATACATTTATCAGCTTGTCCACTCGTGTGAGGTCATTAAACATCTTGTGGCACTGGAGCCAGTCCTGGGGGAAATAATCGTGCCACTAACGGCTTCTTCTATCCTCCCACAGCCTTCTGGCGTGCTGCCCCCCTGTGGACAGTGGACCTGATGGCTCCCGAGGCCTCCAGTGCCATATCTGAGAACCTCCCAGCCCTCTCTCTTTCCTGTTGGGCCATGGCTTCAGAGTGACAATGAGGTGCTTCTGCAACAAAGCACCTCCCCTTTAAGGAGTACAGAGAGCCTAGGCCAAAATTTATTAGCCAGTAGACTGCACCCGATATTGGCCCCCCCTGTTGAGCACTAAGCCAACCAGCAGCGTGTTTAGCGCTGAGATCAGCGCTCCAATCATTATAATGAGTAGGCAGCACGAATTTTGCATGATGCCTGCACCATTTTGAACAGGCGCGTTCCCGTGCAGGTTTTTGAGCTTTATCCAATTTCACCCCTTATGAAAATTAAATCTGGATAAATGCGTACTTAAGTTCCCATCCTTAGGTGGCCCAAATAACATGAAGCTAGTTTTGGTATGAAGCTAGTTATCTTTAGCGATGCTTCACATGCTAATCTTCCTGATGGGTATTCGAGTGCAGCTGGTTTCATACTGTTCCTTATGGGTGAGAGTGGGAAATGTTGTCCTTTAACTTGGGAAACTGTAGAATTCGCAATATATCGCGATTTGATAAATAAGGAGAAAAACACATAGTTTCGTTCAAACAGCTTTTATTTCAGCAGAATGCTGTCAGGTTTTCAAAGTGGACACAAGCAGCCTGTAAAATGGCCGCCACGCCTCGTGGCGGAACATTCTAGACTTTTCGACAGGCAGACAAGATGGCGTTCCAATAAACATTTGTGCAAGATCGATCAAGACTCAGCACATTTAAGATAATACACGAGACATCATGGGTTTACAGTATACACATAAATACTGAAATCGGTCTCCCAGGTGCGAATAAGGGCTATTGTACCAAGTAATCAAGAACCCATCCAAAGACATTAATATGTAAAATCCCAACGACTCTACGATGAGAGAGCCGTTAGCAGGTAGTTACAGAAAACACTAGGAAGCCCCAAAACCCCTCCAGGGAGAACACCGACCGATTAAACAATGGGAGAAATATTAACAGGTACTCAGACAATTATGAGTAGCCCCGAAACCCATTAAAACGAAGATCACCCTATACAAGAAATTTGAGCGCCAAACCCTAACAAAAGAAAAGACATTAAGGTTGGGCGGGAAAAGGAAGATTTTGCACTATAATTACAAGCTCCAAACCGTCCATCTTCCTCTTATTCGGTTGACTCTTATCCTGCTGGTGTTTATCCTCGTGGCTGCTCTTGACTCGCCGTCTTGTTCCTGCTTGCCTCGTGTCTCTTTTCAAAAGACTGTTGAACTTTATGATCCGCTCGGATCTACCTCGTGTCGTGTCGCGAAGACCTGTGTAGAACTGGGCTCTGAAGCCTTGAAGCGGGCGCACCATCCCGATAAGTCGGTAAACGGTGTTGGAACCGAAGGCCCGAGATGAGATGAGATGAGATGAGATGAGATGAGAAGAGAAGAAGACCATACTTATCGCCACGGTCAGTAAGCTCCGACCGCGCCTGTAGGTCGAATAGACATTTTCCTTGCCAGGAAGACTTCTTCGAGTTTTACAGAACTGCCAGGAAGATTATTCTTCGAATTCTATCGCATCCGTGCGAGGGCACAGGAAGACTCTTTTTTGAGTAGAGTCGGAACTCCGAGGACAACACAGATCTTCATGACAGCAGACGTTCCAGCCTGCTAGCCGGAGCAGAAACGAGTAAACAAGTGGGGCCAGGAGACCCCCTGATCGACACGTGGGTGCTGCGGTGAAAAACATCCGATCAGAGTTTTCGGAATTCTCCGAGTTATCACGAGTGGTGAGCATGAACCTCGAATCCTACGAATCTAGCTTAGGACAGATATTGATAGGGGAGGGTTTTAAGTATTAAGGATAATTGTAATGTGTGCCCCCATTTACAATGTGTCGTTCGTTCCTCGTTTCCCTGAAATTAATTACATAACTGCGTGTAAGATTGTACTGTCATTAATCTGTGCTTATGACATGTATTTCGTAATCTTAAATAATATGCAATAAAGATTTTCCATTTCGTACCATTCAACCGAGTCTACCTGAGTTTCATCTCCATTACTGCTCTCGCATCTAAGTCCAGTGTCAGAACCGATATTTAAGGGGCTATCAGTGGAAGGGCAATGGCAGACATTTAGAGATCGCATGGATGAACTACAACAATTGTACATCCCGGTCTGGCATAAAAATAAAAAAGGGAAGGTGGCTCAACCATGGCTAACAAGGGAAATCAGGGATAGTATTAAAACCAAGGAAGTTGCATACAAATTGGCCAGAAGTAGCAGCAAACCCGGGGACTGGGAGAACTTCAAAACTCAGCAGAGGAGGACGAAGGGTTTGATTAGGGCAGGGAAAATAAAATATGAAAGGAAGCTTGCAGAGAACATTAAAATGGACTGCAAAAGCTTCTATAAATATGTAAAAAGAAAGAGGTTAGTAAAAACAAACGTAGGTCCCCTGCAGTCGGAAACAGGGGAAGTCGTAATGGGGAACAAGGAAATGGCAGATCAATTGAACAAGTACTTTGGTTCGGTGTTTACTGTGGAGGACACACACAACCTGCCAGAAATAAAAGGGGTCAGAGGATCTGGTAAGAGGGAGGAGCTGAGGGAAATCCTTATTAGTCGGGAAAAGGTATTGGGGAAATTGATGGGACTGAAGGCTGAAAAATCCCCGGGGCCTGATGGTCTGCATCCCAGAGTACTTAAGGAGGTGGCCTTGGAAATAGTGGATGCATTGACGATCATTTTCCAACATTCCTTAGACTCTGGATCAGTTCCGATGGAGTGGAGGGTGGCCAATGTAACCCCTCTTTTTAAAAAAGGAGGGAGGGAGAAAGCAGGGAATTATAGACCGGTCAGCCTGACATCGGTCGTGGGTAAAATGATGGAAGCAATTATTAAAGATGTCATAACAGACCATTTGGAAAGTGGCGACATGATAGGTCCAAGTCAGCATGGATTTGTGAAAGGGAAATCATGCTTGACAAATCTTCTGGAATTTTTTGAGGATGTTTCCAATAGGGTGGACAGGGGGGAACCAGTAGATGTGGTGTATTTGGACTTTCAGAAGGCCTTCGACAAGGTCCCACACAAGAGATTGGTGAGCAAAGTTAAAGCACATGGGATTGGGGGTAATGTGTTGACGTGGATTGAGAACTGGTTGGCACACAGGAAACAAAGAGTAGGAGTAAATGGGTACTTTTCAGAATGGCAGGCAGTGACCAGCGGGGTACCGCAGGGTTCGGTGCTGGGACCCCAGCTGTTTACATTATATATTAATGATTTGGACGAAGGGATTAAATGTAATATCTCCAAATTTGCGGATGACACTAAATTGGGAGGCAGTGTGAACAATGAGGAGGAGGCTAGGAGGCTACAGAGTGACTTGGACAGGTTGGGTGAATGGGCAAATGTATGGCAGATGAAGTACAATGTGGATAAATGTGAGGTTATCCACTTTGGTGGTAAAAATAGAGAGGCGGACTATTACCTGAATGGTGGCAGATTAGGGAAAGGGGACGTGCAACGAGACCTGGGCGTCATGGTACATCAGTCACTGAAGGTGGGAATGCAAGTGCAGCAGGCAGTCAAGAAAGCAAACGGAATGATGGCCTTCATAGCAAGGGGATTTGAGTACAGGAGTAGGGAGGTGATGCTACAGTTGTACAGGGCCTTGGTGAGGCCACACCTGGAGTATTGTGCGCAGTTTTGGTCTCCTAACTTAAGGAAGGACATTCTTGCTATTGAGGGAGTGCAGCGAAGGTTCACTAGATTGATTCCTGGGATGGCCGGACTGACATATCAAGAAAGATTGGGTCAACTGAACTTGTATCCTCTGGAGTTCAGAAGAATGAGGGGGGATCTTATAGAGACATTTAAAATCCTGACTGGTTTAGACAAATTAGATGCGGGCAGAATGTTCCCAATGTTAGGGAAAACTAGAACCAGGGGTCACAGTCTAAGGATTAAGGGGAAGCCATTTAGGACTGAGCTGAGGAGGAACTTCTTCACCCAGAGAGTGGTGAATCTATGGAATTCTCTTCCACAGAAGGTTGTTGAGGCCAGTTCGCTAAATATATTCAAAAGGGAGTTAGATATAACACTCACAACTAAGGGGATCAAGGGGTATGGCGAGAAAGCAGGAATGGGGTACTGAGGTAGCATGTTCAGCCATGAACGCATTGAATGGCGGTGCAGGCTCGAAGGACCGAATGGTCTACTCCTGTACCTATTTTCTATGTTTCTATGTTTCTATGTAAGGGCGAGTGGGTCGAACCACTCACAGGTGTCTAGTGTTACCAGGCTGGCTGGAGACCAGAACAGGCAACAAGGCCTAACCTCGCACTAGCATCCAGGCTGCACAGAGCCACACGAATCTCACAGGTTGAGAGACGAAAACCCTTACAGAAGCTAAGAAAATAAAAAGTGTTGGTAAAAGTACTCTAGCTGCTGAAACACTGGCTCTTGTGGAGGCAGTGGATATGGGATTCTACTTGGCAAATATCTTGAGTGACATCCTGTACAATGAGAGTACTGAAGATAGTATACCCATTGAAGATTATGTAGACAATCATTCATCCACCACCTTAAACATTCACTCCCTCCACCACCGGTGCACCATGGCTGCAGTGTGTACCATCTACAAGATGCAGTGCAGCAACTCGCCAAGGCTTCTTCGGCAGCACCTCCCAAACCCACGACCTCTACCACCCAGAGCAGCAGGCGCATGGTAACACCATTACCTCCAAGTTTCCCTCCAAGTTACACACCATCCTGAGTTGGAAATATATCGCTGTTCCTTCATTGTCACTGGGTCAAAATTCTGGAACTCCCTCCCTAACAGCACTGTGGGAGTACTTTCACCACACAGACTGCAGCGGTTCAAGAAGGCGGCTCACCACCACCTTCTCAAGGGCAATTAGGGATGAGCAATAAATGCTGGTCTTGCCAGTGACGCTCACATCCCAGGAATGAATAAAAAAAATTCATTGTGGGATAATATACACTGTATGAAAAATGTGAGTGAGAAAAGATTATGGATTGACCCTGCTGTCTTGAAACAAATGCTGGAGAGAAAGGAAATTTCTAAAATTAAATGGGTGGATTCGAACAATCAACTGCCAGATTGTTTTACTAAAAGAAGTGCATGTACGACTCACAATGAAAGAGAAAAGGAAGTGTGTCAGTGTGTGTGGTGCATTGTACAGAGTAAGGAAGTCTTTATTTGTTTTTGAAATTTTGGTTGTATTATATATATAAAGTTTATTTTTTTTATTTAAAGAGAGAGTAGGGAATTTGTTAATTGTAATCAGCTGATGTATATCAATTGGGTGTTAATTGTATTCAAGTGGTGGGTATTAATTGGGGACTCTCTTGTGTTCATATATAATGGAGCATGCTCAAGAAGTGGTGAAAGCTTATGTTGTGGGTGCATGGTGTGTAATGTGTCTCTTAATAAAGGCTCGTAAGTGACTCGGTTTTAGTTGTTCTACTGGCTACCAGAAAGTAGGGAGAAGGGGAGTAATTTGTTTTCTTACTTGTTGGCTCTCTGTATTGGGAGAGTGAGGAAGAACTACAACTTCTACAACTGGAAAAAAGTAACATCTATTTGGAAGAAGGGAGACTACTAACAGCCAAAGATCAATGTAAGGTGGATGTTGATACACTTTCTCTGCAAGACTTTTACCTGTAGGTGGGGGGAGGAAAGAATATAAATGCTGAAAGATTGTGAGGGGTGTGAGTGTGTTCTTTCAAAATCAACTAGGCTGCACACACTTGTAAACACTGCCACCTGCATGCCCCACCCCCCAACCATTGCCTGGCCTGGGACAGCTAGCGCTGCCTGGGTGAAGTTTTTTCTTACTTTTTCCATTTATTAGACTTGGTAGAGGACTGTGCCTGGGCAGCTCCAGCTGTCCCAGGTGAAGACATCTCCCCCTACCAGGAAGATCCTAAAGACTTGTAATTAACAACTAGAAAGTGCACCCCTGCAACACACCCACCTACCCAGCGAGCCCTGTTTTGAATAGTGACCCCACCTCTGCAGCCTCCTTCCTTCCTTCCTCCTTCCTTTTTCTCTCTCTTGAGAGGCAACCTCTCCTTTGTTACTATTGTTTTGTTTATTTTTTTTGAGCAGAGGGCGAAGGTGCCTCTGCCAGCCTGACACCACAGCGGGAGGTGGTCTTTTATTTCCCCTAAAACCCCTCTGTTTTGGGGAAAGGTCATATTAGCCTCTGGCCTGAAACTTGGGGTGAGTGTAGCCCTTTAGTAACAGCAATGGCGACTCCTTCTTTGGTGACGGGGCAAGCAAGGACATACGCAGGCATTGCAGCTACAGCCACTCCTGCTGGCCCGTCACCTTTCACCCTGATCACCAAAACACATGGGGTGAAGAGCTACACTCACCCCAACATGACCATCGAGGCGTGTGTCAAAGTCATGGCTGGGGTTGTCAGCCCTTCAGCCATTGTAGCTGCCTCGAAAATGTACAGGCAAGCTGTGTTATTCCTGAGGTTTCAGCGGGTGGTGTTCCTGGCCCTTAATAAGGGGCTCACAGTGGGCGAGAGCTTCCGGTCGGTGAATCCTCTCGAAGCCACCGCTCAGCGAATAATTTTATCCAATGTCTTGCCCTTTATTCCCAGTGAGCTCCTCCTCCCCCACCTACGTCAACTGGGGGAGGTGAGGTCGGGGATATCGCCGATCCCGCTTGGCTTCAGGGAGGCCAGCCTTTGTCATGTCTTCTTCCGGGGCCAGCTTTATGTTCAGCTGGCGAGGGAGGAGGACACAGAGGGTGGATTTGTGATTATCCACCAGGGGACTCCCTACTGCGTCTTCTGACATCGGATGATGTGCGGTGCCACGCCTGCAAGGAGGTGGGGCATGTACGTAAAAGCTGCCTCGCCTCCAAGTCCTACAAAACAACTAAGTCGGCCAAGGATGGCACCGCCACTGCCCCCGTCCCCGCGCTAGTGACACCAAATGCGCGGTCGATGTCGGAGGCCAATGCCATCGCGGCCACTGGCGGGGAGGGGGGAGAGTACCCGCGTGGAAGGAAGGCACAAAGGAAGAGGAAAAACCTTGGGCTGAGTCCCCCAGAGAGTGCGTACGGTCCCATACCTGCGCGCATTCGTGATCCCGAGCCAGCGAGCGATCCCGAGCCCGCGATCATGCCCGCTTCTGTGGAAAACTTGCAACCCACAGTCGGGCTCGGGCTAGGGAGCCAAAAACAGAAGGATGATGTGGAAGTGGAGGTCTTTACTGACATGGAGGTCTCCCTCCCTCTGCACCCTCCGGGAGGGAGAGACGAAGGCGCCGCTCCATGGAAGTGAAGGCAGGCTAATGTCCTTGCATGCAAGAGGAGATGGCGCCCATTGCGGGTTCTGCGGCACCCTACCACCCCCCAACCACCACCCCGTACAGTTGGCGGGAGTCACCCATCCCTCGAGAGGCTGTGACAGATTTGTCTGGGGGGTGGGTGCGATGCTGTGGATCCGCATAAAGTAACACCGTCACTCATCGCCGGGTCGGGCATCCTGGAGGCTGCAGCGGGCGAGGCCGATGAGGCTAAACTCACCCAGCCACACCCTGACATCCCCCGGGGAGTTGCTCGACTTGATCGCGACTTTAATAGAATCCCCCTGCCCGCTGTGTCGGTAGGTGGCGGCGGGGAAGGAGGCCCCCCTTTCTCAGTCTCTTATGTTTGTGCCGAGTGTGTCGGGGGAACTTCGGAAGGTTCTTTCCCCGGTTTCGTCACACAGCGGAGGGGGGCCCTGAACTGCTGTCGCCCTCTGACCCAAGCCCTCCCGGAGGAGCCCAGGGAGGACTCCTCTGCAGTCGATCCTGGAGGATGTGGTTGGGGGTGGGATCGTGATCGAGGTGGGACCGGCTGGTGCGGCCGAGCCGTTTGCTGCACCCTGTGCAGTGCGCGGGTCGGCCACTGGCAACGACCTCCTGGAGGAGGACGGTGACTCGGTGGAGGGCACTGTGGACGATTTGAAGTCCATTACCAGTGAGGCGCTGGATGCCCTCGTGCCCCCTACCGAGTCGCCCCTCATCCTCTTTGAGGAGCTCCAGGAATTTCTGGTTGGTTGCCGGGGTGGTTGCAATAAAGTCCAGCTGGCCCTCAACAGATGGTCGGAGCTGGCGCTGCTCATCAGGTCCGTCTGCAGCGCTGCTAAGACCCTGAGCATGGGCAAGGGTGTGAGCAACAACGAGCTGCCCTGTTAAAAGCAGGCCCTTGCTTACTGTCTTATTGGTGACGGCAACAGCGATCAATCACTGAATTTCAACATAAAAGGTGTAAGCGACTAGGTTTTAGTTTTTCTACTGGCTGTACTAGAAAGTCGGGAGAAGGGGAGCAATTTGTTTGCTTACTTGTTGGTTCTCTTCCGCGCGGAGGAAGAGTAAACACCTCGGGCTAAGTCCCCCGAAGAGTGCGTACGGTCCCATACCCACGCTCATTCGCGACCCTGTGCCCGTGAGCGATTCCCGAGCCTACAATCGGGCCCGCTTCTGCGGAAAACTTGCATCCCGTGGTCGGGCTCGGGATGGGGAGCCAAAAACAGAAGGAGGATGTGGAGGAGGAGGCCTCTGCCGACATAGAGGTCTCCCTTTCTCTGCACTCTTCGGGGAGGAAGAGATGAAGGCGCTGTCCCTTGGAAGCGGAGGAAGGCAGGAAGGCTCTTGTCCCTCCGTGGAAGAGGAGACGGCGCCCGTCGAGGGTCCTGTGGCCCCCCCCCCCACCACTACCTCGCACAGTCGGCGGGAGCCGCCGATCTCTCAGGAGGGTGAGACACATCCGTCTGTCCAGCCTGTGCCACCTGGAGGTGGGATTGAAGCCTTGCCCATGGGGAGGCCGTGGATCCGCACAAAGTAACACCGTCACTCGTCGCCGGGTCGGGCATCCTGGAGGCTGTGGCGGGCGAAGCCGATGAGGCTAAACTCACCCAACCACACCCTGACATCCCCCGGGAGTTGCTCGACCTGATTAATGATTTTAATAGAAACCCCCTGCCCGCTGAGTCAGTGGGTGGCGGTGGGGAAGGGGAGGCCCCCCTTTCTCAGTCTCTCATGTTTGTGCCGAGTGTGTTGAGGGAACTTGGGATGGTTCTTTCCCCGGTTTCGCCACCCAGCCCGGGGCCTGAGGAGGCGGGTGGCCCTGAACTGCTGCCACCCTTCAACCCAAGACCCCCGGAGGAGCCCAGGGAGGACTCCTCTGCCGTTGATCCTGGGGGTGGGATCATGACACAGGTGGAACCGGACGGTGCGGCCTAGCCATTCACTGCACCCTGTGTGGGTCGGCCACTGGCAAAACCTCCTGGAAGAGGCCGGTGACTTGGTGGGACACTGGGGACGATTTGGAGTCCATCACCAGTGAGGCGGTAGATGCCCTCGTGCCCCCTACCGAGTCTCCCCTTAGACCCTTTGAGGAGCTCCAGGAATTTCTGGTTGGTTGCCTGGGTCATCGCAATAAAGTCCAGCTGGCCTGAGCTAGCGCTACTCATCAGCTCCGTCCGCTCTGCTGCTAAGACCCTGAGCGTGGGCAAGGGCGGAGCCACCGTGAGCTGTGCCGGCTCAAGACATTCCTCACTGGGCTGCTGAGGGAGTGGAGGGTAACGAGAGACTCCACTCCCTCCCCACAGTAGGTTATGTAGAGGTTGCACTATGCTCTTGTCATGAAGATAACCATAGCCAACCTCAAAATCAACGGCAGCAGGGAGGCGCGTTGCAGATTTATTAACTTCTCGCTCCTTGAGGAAGGGAAGTATGCAGTGTGCTGCCTGCAGGAAAACCACACTGTTCTGGGAGACGAGTCTATGTGGCTCCTGGAATGTCAAGGAGAGGTCTGCATGAGCCGCCTCGCCACCTTGCTGGCCCCACATTTTCGGCCAGAGGTCTTGGTGGCGGGGGACGGAAGCGGGGTGCGGTGTCAAGGAGCCTGTGCCAGGCTGTTTGCTCCATCTCGTTGTTCGCCAGGGGGACGTGCCGCTCCACCCAGTGAACGTGTATGCTTCCCGCCCAGTGCGCAGCAAGTGCACTTCTTTGAAGAAGAGTCTGCTCTTTTCGGCTCCATCAACACCAGTGAGTGCATTATGGGTGGGGTGGGAGTGGATTTCAACGTCTGTGGTGCCCCGTGAGGCATGGCGGCGATGGAAGTGCAGGGACCTGGTCAGGTCCTTCGACTTGGTGGACGTCTGGCGAAATCTCCATCCCGACTCCTGCGCCTTCACTCGTGTGAAGTCTGGAGGAGGAAGGTCCAGAAACAACCGCCTTTACATTTCCTGGGTGTATGTCTCCCATATTTGGGCGGCTTCCACGCGGCCGGTGCCGTGCTCGGACCACCACCTGGTGTGGGCCGAGCGCGCTCCGCTCCGCGCACGGGTCGGGTCCGCGTACTGGCATTTTAACAACCTGCTGCTGGAGAGCGAGCGGTTCCGGGCTTCGTTCCGTCGAGTCTGGGCCGACTGGAGAAGGAAGCAGCGGGGTGTCCCCTCCTTGAGGCTATGGTGGTACTTGCGCCAAGCTCACGTCCGTCTCTTCTGTCAGGAGTATGTGGGGGGGTCGACCAAGAGACGGAAGGCCCGGTTCAGGCGGTTGGAGAAGGAGGTGCTCGACCTGGAGTCCCACCTCGGTGAAGTCTTCGAAGACCCAGCCCTGCGGAAGGTGTATGAAGAGAAGAAGGGCGCGCTGAAGGACCTGTACGTGAGGTCGCAGATCCACGACTCCAGGACCTGGACCGTGGCTCCCGCTTCTTCTCCTCGCTGGAAAAAAGGCAGGGGGTCCGTAAGCAGCTTTTGGGTCTGCTGGCCGATGACAAATCCCTGGTCTCGGATCCGGAGGGCAACAGTGCTGAGGCCTATGCCTATTACAGGTGATGGAAGTTCAGGGAGCTAGTCGGGTCCTTTCGACTTGGTGGACGTCTCTCCAGATCCGTCCAGCGAGGATGTTCGCAGAGTTTTGTGGGAGGACCTGCTGAAGTTCAGCCCGGAGGGCGGTGAAAAGCTGGATGCTCCGCTGAGCCTGGCGGAGCTGACCGGTGCCTTCAGCCAGCTCTCGAGGGGAAAGTCCCCAGGGCTGGGCGGGCTGACCGTGGAGTTCCACTGGGCGTTCTGGGACGTCCTGGGGGGCGACTACGTGCGGGTCCTAGGGGAAAGTATGGCGACCGGGAAGATGCCTCTCTCTTGGCGCAGAGCAGTCATCGTCCTGCTGCCTAAGAGGGGCAATCTCCGCCTACTTAAGGATTGGTGCCCGGCGTCCCCCCCCCCCTCGGCACGGACTAAAAGATCTTTGCCAGGGTGATGTCTGCTTGCCTTGGCCCACATGATCGCCTTCCTTTTACTGGATCAGGAGAAGGCGTTTGACAGGGTGGATCACGAATACCTCTTCGGGACACTGCGCGCATTCGGGTTCGGGAGACATTTTGTCGCCCAGATGTGACTTCTGTACACCGCCGCTGAGTGTCTGATTAAGGTTAATGGGTCTTTGACGGCGCCCCTTCATTTCGGGAGAGGGGTTCATCAGGGATGCCCCATGTCCGGCCAGATATGTGCCATCTGCGTGGAGCCTTTCCTGCGTCTCTTGTGGAAGAGGTTGATGGGACTGGCTCTGCAAGGGCCAGGAATGGATGTTGTCCTTTCAGCTTGCGCCAATGACATGCTCCTCATGGTCACGGATCCTGTTGATTTGCGGAAGATGTGTGAGTGCCAGCAGGTCTACTCTGCCGCGTCCTCTGCGAGGATCACCTGGGAGAAATGGTTCGGACTCCCTGCCAGAGGAGCTCTGGCCTTTAACCTGGAGTACCACTCATCTCCTCTACCTGGGAGTCTACCTTAGCTCTGCCGAGGAAGCCTGGCTGGTGCTCTGGCAAGAGCTGGAGGCCAAAGTCACTGTACGCCTAGGGTGCTGGACAGGATTGCTCCGAGTGCTGTCCTACAGGGATTGAGCGCTGGTCATAAATCAGTTGGTGGTCGCTATGCTGTGGTACCGGTTGGTCACTTTGATCCCGCCCCCTGATTTGTCACCAAGATACAGAAGAAGCTTGTTGACTTCTTCTGGGACAAAAGGAAGCATTGGGTCTCTGCCACGGTTCTGAGTCTCCCGCTTAGGGGTGGTGGTCAGGCGCTGGTGTGCATGTGTACCCAGGCTGCGACTTTCCATCTTCAGACCCTGCAGAGATACCTGTACATTGAGGATGCTCCCAGATGTTGTGCGCTGGCGATGTATTTCTTCTGCCAGCTGCACGACCTCAATTACAACACGAAGCTCCTGTTTATAAAACTGGGGTGTAGCTGTGCCCCCTTGCAAGAGCTGCAATTTCTGTGGCCTGGAGGAGTCCGTGTTCCATGTATACACAGAGTGTGAGAGGTTGCAGCCCTCGTCCACTAGTTGAAGGGGCTGCTCCTCAAATTTTGGTTGCACTTCAGTCCCACGCTCCTGATCCTTGGGCATCCGGTGCGGAGGGGAGCGGGCAGAAGAGGACCTCCTCGTCGGACTGCTCCTGGGCCTGGCCCAGGTGGCCATCAACAGGTCCAGACAGCGGGTGGTTGAAGGGGTCGTTCGGCCCGACTGCCTGCCTCTCTTCCGCGGCTATGTTCGTGCCCGGGTGTCCCTGGAGATGGAGAATGTGGTGTCCGCCGGTACGCTTGAGGCCTTTCGCGACCGGTGGGCACCAGAGGGACTGGAGTGCTTCATCACCCCCAAAAACACAATTTTGATTTGATTTAAGTTTCATTTAAATTTGGTTTAATTTGCGGTTTCTTGGTTGTGCCCCGTTAAAAGCGAGCCCTTGCTTACTGTCTTATTGGTGATGGCACCAGCTATCGATCACCTGAATTCAACATAAAAGGTGTAAGCGACCGAAGACTAGTCTCTAGTAATCTATTCTTCACCAGCTGGCTATCCAATATTCACATTTAAAATCACGTTTCGCCCTTTTTTAAAAAAAAGATAGACTGTGATAAATGGAATACTCTGTGAAGGAAGAGTGTATTTTCCACTTCTGGTACCATTTAATATCTTACTCAAGACATTGTCCCTCATGAGCTATCAGGCTGGCCCACTCACGGCAATGATTTCAGATTACTGTCCTCCCCCAATATCCTGTACAATACACAGCAACAGTTTGTTATTTTCCCTACAGTGCTGTATATAATTCCTTCACCAGTAGAATAGTTATATGTAACTTTTGTACGTAGTAAATTCTGAATCAATGAAGCGTTTGATAAATCCCAGCTGAAAACAGAATTTTCTGTCGTTTGATGTGATATCAGAAGATGTAACTGCTGTCTTGGACACAGGATTTCCCAGCAGTCAACTTCAAATGATTTCTTGATAAACCTGCAGTAATGGCCCCATCGTGATTGCTGGACTTCTTGGGGATAATGTAGAGCACCCTGACATTTAGAGCCCGATTTAACCCTGACCCAGCCAGGCGGGAACGGGCCGGGTGGGCGTGGAGAGATTAAAATGCTGGTTAGGGCATTACCCACTGCGATGACGTCATTTGCAATTTTAACTGCCGATGGTGGCAATGGCGCCCAGTGCTGGAGCCACCAGTGAAAGCTGACAGCAAGTGGGATCGTCAGAAGAGGTCATCAACAGTTAGTTTTTTAAATTAGATTTAGGCTTCCTTGTGGGACAGTAGCAGCACAAGTGCTTCTCCATGCCCCCACAAGGAAACCGTGGGTCTCTCCTGTCCCAGACTTCCCTCCCCCCTCCCCACATCGGGGAAGGGAAGGGGCCGGAGACACATCGGAGGGTACGGGGACGGGAGATACATCGGCGGGACCACGGACGCATTGGTGGGGGGAGGGCTTGGACAGGCCGAAGGGGAGATTGTAGGCGTGGGATTGGGGCGGGGTAGATCAGAGGCACGGTGGGGGGGTAGATTGGAAGGATCGGGTCGGTAGGAAATCGTGCCTTGGGAGCTGTTTGATCGCGGGGGGTGGGGGGAAGCAGGTAAGCTAGATCCACCAGATAAGTGGAAAGGCACTTCATGCTGGATCCAGCAGTCCTCGCCTCCTTTTAGCTGCTATGTTTCTTGCGGCCCGGGAAACCAGGCTGGCCAGGGTGAAATTTAAAATGCAGCCTCATTATAATATTTAAATGACCAACCCGCCTCCTGGGAAACCGGAAGTGGGTGGGTGCGAGACAGATTGGGGTCAAGTTTGAAATTTTTATAATTTTTCCATCCCACCTGCAATGTTCCCCCTAATTTATTTAGGGATGCACGGCCCCTTTAAAGGGATGTACGGCCCATTCAAAGTTTCACGCATGTGCGAAATTTCACTTTTGAAAACCGGTCCCGGGCTGCGCGGGACTGGCAGACAGAGGGAACGTTGCCCACCAGACTCAAACCCACCTGTTTTTGGGGGTTAAAATTCCCACCTTTGATTCCACCAGTAACTAATAGTAAATCACTGAAATTGCACCAATAACTAATGGCAATACTGGTAACACTCAGATTCCCCTTATAACCAACAGTATTGCAATAACTCACTGATACTCTATATTGTAGGCTTCGCAAAATCCCCCAGAAACTCATATAGAACCCTAAAAGGGGTGATTTTTGGATTTTTCATGCAAATTTGGGATGGTGGGACCTAAATGTAGTGATTTGAGGCAAAAACCTCAGTTTTGGACATTTTTAAGGATCAGGGAAGAACACCCCTGAGGAAAATGACTTTTGGATATTACTATTGGAAAAACACCTTTCACAGAGACAAGACAGGCTGCGGAGAGGTGTGGCGAGGCAGTGGACAGCTTTTGGATATTGGGGCCCAGTCAAGCTGTCTGGAAAATGTTTGCACTGCAATCCAAGCAGGAGGAAGAGCCTCACCCAAAACCTCACAAATACATCCAAAAATGAATAATTCAAGACCCCTTTTGAAAATCCCCAGGCCCAAACAGGATGCTAGAAGCCTGAAAACAATAAAACATCCAGTACACCCATCACCCCATCAAAACCAATTAGCCAAGTATCTACAGGGACAGATTAACAAGCCCACCAAAAACCTAAGACAAAGGGGGCGAGATTTGGCGCGTAGATAAAGGCCCTGCCTAAACGGAAGACATCGGAAGCCATCAGGACAAGTAAACATAAAGTTGAAGCCATCAAAACTTAACGAGCCCGCCAAAACCTAAGACAATGGGCCTGAATAGTATAATTGAGGGCCTATTCCCCCAGCACAGGCAGCAAGCTACTCATAGCTACAGAGGGCCACACGACACGAGCAGGAGGAGGAGAGAAGCAGCAAGGCCACGGCTTGGAAAACCTCTCCGGAATCAGCAGGAAGACCCAACATCACAGCGAGGGGGCACGGTGGAGCAGGCTCGACCGAAGACGACAAGGCCGCAATCGCAGCCCTACACAAAGACCGACCATGAGCACCGCGGTAACCAAGGGCCGGGTAAACCATACCTTCAGATCATTACCACCACTCAGGTAATGATCTAGTCCGCCGCGACCAAGCCGACACCAAAGACCGCCAACCAGACCCCAACCGCAACAAAACTCAACGACCAGACCACCATCGGAAGAACAAAACCCGAAGATTCCACTCTACAAGGTAAAGTACCCAACAAAGACTTTACTTTCCCTATTTCTAACAAAGAAAAGTGGGTACTTACCAGACAAATCCATAACCGCGCCCTACCGCATCTGCGGACTCCACCCGACTGAGGAGCCCTCGCAGATTCCACAGACCGGTACCACGTGGGGACGGCAGGCCCCAAAGGACAAAAGGAGAGTACCCCAAAATCGCAATCAACTTACCTGGCTGGATTTCGAACTGCCAAAACCCCTGTTTGGTGAGCATTATCCCTAATCTCCTGAAATCAAAACTTAGCTAGATAGTGGGATTTTTGGGAGGGATTAGGTTTTTTTTGTATATTGTCTTTCTCCCTCACCTGTACTGTGTGTTCCCCAACCTGTTTAAGTGTTAAGTGTGTTTTAAGTTTGTTACCCTTTTCTTTCAATAAAAGTCAAAACTCTTTCATCCAAACCTGTTGCCTACTGCATCTTTGTTCACAACCCCTAAATAAGTCCAAGGTCTAGAACCAGGGGCGTGGGAGTGATTCGAACCGCTCACTGAGTCAGAGGTGAGGCTGACCCCCTACCACCCCACCCCCTACAATATGTAAATGGTAATAGGTGTAACGTTCAATATCCTACCTGTAACTAGTATTAATCCTATAACCCGCTGATATTTACCCTGTAACTACTGCCAGAATCCCCTTCACTTGAAGACTCTGGGAGACACCTGGGCAATCCAGGAGGGTTGGCAACCATATTCTACTCTGCCCCAATGGTGTGCCACATCCCCAACTTCAGAAGAGTTCTCCCTACCATATTCTTTTTATTTCCTACACAAGGCCTGTTTGAGTAAGTAATTTTTACCAAATTAGGGAAAGTTTGTCCAGTAGACTCATCCCTATTAGGAAATGGATTGCGAATGTCCAAACTCATTTCACATAGGACTCTTACAGCCAGCAGATAAAAGAAACTTTCATCCAATTAGTCTGGTTTGAATTTGAGCCCAGGTCCCAGATGTGAAAGGGCCACGTCTGACTCACTGTTCCACCCTTCCCTTCGTCACTCTATATTTAACCTTCAATGTGCCATTGATGAATTAACTCCTTCAGACATGATCTTCTGTAGGCCAGTGAAGAGCCAAAATGCTTTCCTGCTTTGATGCGTTTTCATGCACCAGCGATACCAACAGGTTATATTTTCGGTGTGACTATGTTATTCTTCAGTGTCTATGTTGATTGACTGACTGAAAAATGGCCTTTAATGCTGTCCAAAATTTTAAATGGATAATTGGAGCCAAGAAGTAAAATTAAGCTAAGAAAAGAGTTGTAGGCCTAGTTGTCATCGCACCAATGCTCTTCTCGATCTTCCTTGCTGCAATGCTCCATTTCACCCTCAGTAAGCTCCCCGCTGGAGTGGAGCTAATTTACAGAACAAACGGGAAACTGTTCAACCTCCGTTGCCTCCAGTCCAGATCCAAGGTCGTCCCATCCTCTGTCGTCGAATTACAGTATGCAGACGACGCTTGCGTCTGCGCTCACTCGGAGGTCGAACTCTAAACCATCGTCAACACCTTCACCGAAGCGTACGAGAGCATGGGCCTTACACTAAACATCCATATGACAAAGGTCCTCTACCAACCTGCCCCCGCCACACAGTACTGCCCCCCGATTATCAAAATCCACAACAAGGTCTTGGACAAAGTGGACCACTTTCCATACCTCGGGAGCCTACTGTCAACAAGGGCAGACGTCAATGACGAAGTCCAATACCGCCTTCAGTGTGCCAGTGCAGCCTTCGGTTGCCTGAGGAAGAGAGTGTTTGAAGACCAGGACCTCAAACCCGGCACTAAGCTCATGGTCTACAGAGCAGCAGTGATACCCGCCCTGCTGTATGCCTCAGAGACATGGACCATGTACAGCAGGCACCGCAAAGCGCTGGAGAGGTACCACCAACGCTGCCTCCGCAAGATCCTGCAAATCCATTGGCAGGATAGGCAGTCAGTGTTCTCACTCAGGCCAACATCCCCAGCATCGAAGCTTTGACCACGCTCGATCAGCTCCGATGGATGGGTCACATCGTCCACATGCCCGATACGAGACTCCCAAAACAAATGCTCTACTCGGAGCTCTGACACGGCATGAGAGCCCCAGGTGGGCAGAGGAAATGCTTCAAGGACACCCTTAAAGCCTCCTTGAAAAAGTGCAACATCCCCACTGACACCTGGGAATCCCTGGCCCAAGACCGCACAAAGTGGAGGAGAAGCATCCAGGAAGGCGCCGAACACCTCGAGTCTCTTCACTGGGAGCAAGCGGAAGCCAAGCGCAAGGAGCGCACGTCAACCCAAGCACCCCACCCACCCACCCCTTCAACCACCGACTGCCCCACCTGTGACAGAGACTGTAGGTCCCGCATTGGACTCATCAGTCACCTGAGAACTCATTTTTAATGTGGAAGCAAGTCATCCTCGGTTCCGAGGGACTGCCTAAGAAGAAGGCCTGGAAATTCGGGAGCACCCATTTTTGAGCACACCGTCTGCACAGTGTACTTATCCTGAGCATGAATGGGAAGGTAGGATCCAAAACTGGAGACTGGAGATCAGGGTTGGGAGAGGGGGGGGGGGTGATCGGGGAGCCTGGGGGACGGGGCTGGGGTGGAGGGAGATCGAATCGACTGAAGGTTGGGGGAGGGGCGGGGGCGATCGGTGGGAGCCTGGGGGACGGGGGTGGGGAATTTGATGCCGGGGAGGCCGGGAGCAGCGGCGATTGGGATGTGGTTTAATGTGGGGTCAGGAGGTGCAATCCTGCTCCTCCCGGCTCCACATTCAGGTAAGTAACTTATCTCTTATGTTGCAGGGTTGGTTTCCATGAGTGCAGGCTGTCTCAAGGCAAATCAATCTTGCAGCAGAGACCTGAAGCATTCATTATGCCCTTTATTTGCATATGCAAGGGGCCTAATGCCTGCTTCAGGTGTGGGTAAAAAAAATGGCACAAAGAGCGTAAGCAAGAAGAGAGAATGAGAGAAAAGGAAAAGATGGTGCAAGCAAAATGAAAGTTATTTACTTTTTTTATTTTGAATTAAAATTGTACTTTATGTATTTATTTTACAGTGATGCAGTTACTCCTAGCACTAAATTGCTTTCTTAATTCAATCTTATTGCATGTTTCAGTATCAGAGTGAAATAAGCTTAAAAACTTGCAAAATACCTGGTTGAGGGTGAGAATTCTGATTGTGGACGTGCTGGCATTTTAAGGGTTAAAGCTTCAAATAAAATTTATACAAAATTGGAATACATTTATGTACAAATAGATTCTGTTTTTTTAGTGATGGTTGAATCTAAATCCAAAGAAGGAAAATAAATTAAAAGTACTATATTAATTGAATATTCTTTTTAAAAAGTACTCCATTGGCAATACAGGTTTTCCGAAACATTGCACAATTGGAAACTAACGGAAGTGAACAATACAATCATCATAAATATTTACACTATATACATTTATTGAAGTCTATTGTTTTTAGTGAATACTTTTAAGGAATTAATTTGCTGTTTCATTTTTCTTACTTTATTGAACTGCTGTTGCTTTCAGACAATACAATAATCTTTTAGCACCTTCATGGCTTCTTGTGGTTTATAAAAACTCTTTTATGACTCTAATCTATGGCTGTGGTTTTGTTGTGTATACATTTTGCTTTTGCTAGACATTTGCAAAAACATATTAACATATCTTTTTTTCATCTTTGCCCAAAGTGAGTCTGTTTTCTGTGCACTCTTGCGCTCAGAAAGCCTCACAGATGTAAAATATCACCGGCTGTCACACACAAGTTAAAGATCAGGAATGCAAACTGATCTGCACATTCAGCCTATTCAAGAGGAAGCTTCACTCAGACTCCACTAGAGTTTGTGCTGGAGAGAGAGAGTTCAAAATGATACTGAGTTTGTAAAAGCTGACACTTTTGATATATTGAACCAGACATTTTGCCCATTAGTAACCTGTCAGAGCACTCAGCTGCACAAAAGACATCCTTTCTTTTTCTACACATGTCCTATTTACAAAGTGCTTTTAGTATTTCTTTCTGGGAAATGCTTGCTATCATCTGGATAGAGTTTTGTGAAGTCAGAGCTACGCTGTGCTATTTCCTCTGCGTGTGCTCTGCTCAAGCCGTGGGAGGATATGTTCGTTATTTTTCAGGAGTCAGGAATGAGATGCAATTATGGGGCCTAACTATTTGGCTGATAACATCTCATTGCTGCAGCCAATATAGTGGGCAGCTTGTACTAACCGACAGCTGCTGAGAGTGTGCCCCAGTTTCTGGAGAGTTTCAAAGGCCCTTCTTTATTTTGTTTATTTGAAAAGAAGCCATTGTGTTGTTGGGTGATTCAAATGTTTCTCCTGGAGCCAAAGTTAGTAAAACTGTGCTGGATTTGGAACACATAATTTGTTCATTCAAAGCAGCCTTATTGTGTTTGTGAGCACAAGTATGTGTAAAACGTCAGGGATGTGCCAACGTTTCGCCTTACTTAGATCCATTTTGACAATACTTCCCAATTTAAAACCGCAATATGTCCGAGAAATGTTTTTTGCAGTAATTCTTCTAAACACTATCTTTATAATGTACATCAGTTGATTGTATACTAAAGTAAAATTGGCAAAAGTCCAGGCAGCAGACCCAATTAGCCTTACTATTCTAACTGTGATTGCTAACAAAACATTAATGGTCCGGAATTTGCGGTCGGGAAGATGGTGAACTGACCGCACATTCCGGGCCATTATCACATTTAGTAGCTGTGCAATTCGAATGTTAAATGCTTAAACATATATAGCATGGGGAGCCATGGCCAGCAGTTAGCATGGACGCTGCTTGCAGCTCTTTGGTACCTCCAGTGTGGTTCTTTGACCTTTTAGGTGGTAATTCATTAGGTGCCACTCTTTGGGTAGTCACACTCGTTGGCTACACTCGCAAATGCTGTGGTTTTGGGAACGGGAAGCACCATTTTAAGGGAGTAGGACACAGGAGTAAGATCAGCACTGGGAGTAGGAGCTCAGGAGTGGGAGCAAGATCTCAACCTCAAAAGTGGGTCCTTGAGCTCAGACGCAAAGCCTCAGGAGCATGACCGGAGTTTTCTCAAGAGGGCAGCAATGTCGATAGAGGAACAGCAAAATGGTGACTGCTACCAGCAATCAGCCTTCTGAGAACAAAATGCTTTTTGATATTTTCAAAACAGATTTACTGTTATGAAGCCTTGCAAAAAGATTTTACTTCTAGGTTCTGAGCCTCTCCATCCGTATGCAATAGAATTTATAGTGCGGTTTCAGGTTTAATAACCTGAAGTATTTTAAAATATTGGTGCTGGCTGAAGTTTCTCCTTTATGGAGAATGAGGTCAGGGTGAGCCATGGCACCGTGTTAACAACTTAGATGCTGAGCTGATGTAATTTCTTCCTTAGGGTGTGCCACACAATCTAAAATACATTTTGGATTTAGTTGCTCTCTTAAAGGTTATTAATTTGTTTCATATTTTTAATATCAATATGAGGGAGCAGAGGTGAGCAAAATGCTCAAAGTGTATTTTTCTTGTGTAGTCAACTGTTTTTGAAGTTGGAAGGTGTAATACTTCTTCCATCTGGGGCATTAACTCATCTTGCCAGTTGGTGCAATTAATGACTTTGCTCTGCTGTGAGCATAAACTTTATAAACATACAACTGAGTGAACAAAAACTTAACTCAAAATGGCAGAAAAATGGTACCGGAGAAGAAAGTATGAGGATGACCATCATTCGTTCTTACCAGAATTTTTCTAATGGCGTGTGATGGGAAGCCTATATGCTTTCTCTGTCACAACCGTCTAAGTTCAAATCCTCAAGTCTTCAATGTCATTTCAGCTCTAGTCATGAGCACCTTTTCCAAAAGGTTCTGAATTTGTTCTTTAAAAGTAAAAACTTTTGGGCATGGGCATGGGCAGCCTGGTTCTGTATCCTGACACCTACATGAGCAGACATCTGAGCGCGATAGCTGGATAGGTCATGTGAACTGTCAACAGGAGATAGGACAGTGTCATGAAGGTGGAGTTTAGCCATACCATTAATGTTATGTCCTGGATCCGAGTGCGCACTGATCAGCAGGAGGGCAGACTTGATGTATTAGTTAGATCCTGCAGACCCTGAGAGATGGCGCGCCCAAGTTCTCATTCTCCCCAATTGGTCCCCCTAAGCCTAAAGACCAGTGGTTAAAACATCCACATTGGATGTATTGACTGGTCTGGAGGCACCTCTATTGGGAGAACAGATGCAGATGTTTGTGATGCCACCACTTGCTCCAGGTAATGCTGCATTGTATCAATACCTTCTCTGGTATTGTTATTGGACTCTTATGACCCCTGTCATCTGTTTTGAGTCCTCCCAGGTGTTGCCACCATGTGAGTAGGACCCCAAAGATCTGAGCCTGCAGGCTTTGGAGCCAAGGGCTGATTTCCACAGAGCCTCTGCTCTCCACTGTCAGATTCCATTTTCACCTCTGGCGTAATCCACACCCTCATGTCTTGTGTCTCATCCAGTGAACAAACCTCATCAGAACTATCTGCATCTCTGGGTGGGTTTCCCTGGGCTGGTGAATGAGAAAGAAAGGCTGACTGATCGTATGACCGGTCAGGTAGAGATGGAAGGCAACTCACCTCTTTCTTCCTCTTCCTCCTCAGTGGCATTTTACTTTGGATTATCTAGAGGAAAAGAAAACAAAGAGATGTTATGTTATGTTGCTACCATGACTGTTCCTCTAGCTTTTGAAGGTGCCCGATCATGTTTGTGTTCCCAAACCATTACACAGACAAACTTCAGATAGTCCAGACAAACCTGCTGCTGCCACTGGCCCTCCAACATTTCCCCAACAGTTTCTTCCGCACAGCTCCCAGGATCTTCTAGTCTTCTTCATGAGGGGTCAGAGATTCTATTTTTGGTGCCTGAGATTACTAGATGTTATGGCCCATCATGAGTGTAGCAGCGAAGGCTGGGCTGAGTCTTCTGTTTGACACATAAGGTAAAGCAAGGGCAGAAAGCAAGAAAGGACAGGTGCTGTGAGTTAGCGAGGTTTGCTCATGCATGGCACACTTTGTGAATAGGTTAATTTCTACGTAGCACGTGAGGCAGTATGGGAGAAAGGATCAGTGGTTCGGAGAACAGCTCTAGAACATGATTAGGGTAATGAATTAAGGAGTCTCATAACAGACTGCAAGGAAGAATCAGGGAGAGCAGGTGACTTATCTTGTCTGCTCTGGTGAGATCATTAAACATCTTCCTGCACTGCAAAGGAATTCTAGGATTCAAAGGAGGTGGCATTCACTGCCCCAGTCTCCTCCCTCCAAAAAGTGCATATCACATGCTTGGCAAGTCTCTTGCCCTCGACCTCAAACAGTTTGTCCTCCTGCTGTGTATCTCCATTAATAAGACACCCACATCAGACTCCCTGAAATTTGCTGCTCTTCTCTTGGCCCTTGCTGCCATCTTTCTTTCCCAAGTTTCCTCATTAAGCAGCAGTAGGTTTCATATCTTGCCACTGCACCAGGCCCCCACCACCCCGACAGCTATTTTCTTCACCCACCACCTGCCCCATCTCTGCCAATCATTCAGAGCACATTTTCTGCTGCTTCTCCAGCACTCTCACCCCCCAACCCCAGTATATCTGAGGCATTCCAGGCTGAATTTGCACAGTGTGCTCTCCTCTCCCTATGTAGATAACCTTGTCCCCACAATTTTTGGCAGGCTCAGTGCCGACATGTCATGGTGGGTGGAAGTCCCACCCTGCCTTACTTCCGGCGGCACAGTGGCACGTCAGAATTTCAGTAATTTTTAGTTAATTTACAAAAAGTAGCTGAGATTGTACCCCTACCTTCGTATCAAGTTGCGTGGAACATTGTCCATGCAAAAACCCTTACTCTGTGGATGATTTTGTGAAGATGTTATTGTAGCTTTCCTATGCTCAGATAACAGTTAACTGCGACAGCTAATTTCAGATCTGCAATGGTCTCACCACGCAGTAGAATACTGGATGTTGATTCACCACTACACTCAGACACCCAGAGTGACATATGTCTTTCACTGAAGGAATGTTGTGATGCTGAGGACAAGCCTCAGCTGGTAGTGCTTGCAAGTAGGATGTCTGAATGTAGCACTTTTAAGGAAGAACTGCTTGACATTATGACACTGAAAGATTAAAACCAGAGCATGGATATCGAGGAATTCTTGATGCTTGCTACTCAGCAAGTCAAGCTACCAGTACCAAATTTTACTGCCGTCACTATGGATGGGGCACCAGCAATGTTAGGATCAGGAAGTAAATTTTTGAGACCTTGTAAAGGTCAAGGCAGCTTTCACGAGTTATGGACATTGCGTTACGTCAGTCATCAGGAGCAGCTGCTGTCAAAGCATCTGAATTTGACACGCGTCGTGAAGATTGTTTTGGAAATTGTGAACTACATTAAAAGCCATGCACTAAATCATAGGCAATTCACAAAGCCGATTGAGGAACTCAATGACAAATCTCCTGCAGTCCTTGTGCTTCACTGCAGGAAAAGTGATCGCTCATAGTTTTGAGTTGCTCAATCCTGAAAGTATTTGTGGAAGAAAATATCAAAGAATGCCCTGAATTAATAGACCCTCGGTTGGTTCTTGGTATAGTGTGGAATTCTTCTAGTGTCCTGGCCAACATTTATCCTTTAATTAACATCACCAAAACTGATTAACTGGTCATTTATCTCATTGTTGTTGGTGGGACCTTGCTGTGTTCAAATTGGCTGCTATATTTGCCTACATAATGACAGTGACTACACTTCAAAGTAATTAATTTGAAGTGCTTTTGGACATCCTGATGATGCAAAAGGCATTATATAAATGCAAGTTCTTTCTTGGCCAGTTGCAGAGAGTTGATTCTGATGCAGTTCCTATCATTGACTAAGGTTCATGCAGATGATAATATGACAGAAGACCCAGAGAGCGACAAGCATTACACAACCCTTCTTCTGAGTCTTCAAGATTTTTTTGTTCAACAATTTAAAGATCTGTAATTGAAAAAGCCTCAGAATAAAGAAAGAATAGAAAGAACTTGCATTTATATAGCGTCTTTCACGACCTCAGGACGTCCCAAAGTGCTTTACAGCCAATGAAGTACTTTTGAAGCGTAGTCACTGTTGTAATGTAGGAAACACAATTGGCTGTGAAATTCGGCCCATTTGTGCTGGCCGATAAGACTGGATGAAAAAAGGGCGGCCACCTCGCTTCTGCCCACTTCCAGTGTGGAATGCGACAGCCGTCATTTTGGGCAGGTCGGCAGCGCTGCCTTTGCCTGCACTAGCTCCAGATATGGAAATAGAAACATAGAAACATAGAAACATAGAAAATAGGTGCAGGAGTAGACCATTCGGTCCTTCGAGCCTGCACCGCCATTCAATGCGTTCATGGCTGAACATGCTACCTCAGTACCCCATTCCTGCTTTCTCGCCATACCCCTTGATCCCCCTAGTTGTGAGTATTATATCTAACTCCCTTTTGAATATATTTAGCGAACTGGCCTCAACAACCTTCTGTGGTAGAGAATTCCACAGATTCACCACTCTCTGGGTGAAGAAGTTCCTCCTCATCTCAGTCTTAAATGGCTTCCCCTTTATCCTTAGACTGTGACCCCTGGTTTTAGTTTTCCCTAACATTGGAAACATTCTGCCCGCATCTAATTTGTCTAAACCAGTCAGGATTTTAAACGTCTCTATAAGATCCCCCCTCATTCTTCTGAACTCCAGAGGATACAAGTTCAGTTGATCCAATCTTTCTTGATATGTCAGTCTGGCCATCCCAGGAATCAATCTAGTGAACCTTTGTTGCACTCCCTCAATAGCAAGAATGTCCTTCCTCAAGTTAGGAGACCAAAACTGCACACAATACTCCAGGTGTGGCCTCACCAAGGCCCTGTACAACTGTAGCATCACCTCCCTACTCCTGTACTCAAATCCCCTTGCTATGAAGGCCATCATGCCATTTGCTTTCTTGACTGCCTGCTGCACTTGCCTTCCCACCTTCAGTGACTGATGTACCATGACGCCCAGGTTTGGTTGCCCCTCCCCTTTCCCTAATCTGTCACCATTCAGGTAATAGTCTGCCTCCCTATTTTTACCACCAACGTGGATAACCTCACATTTATCCACATTGTACTTCATCTGCCATACATTTGCCCATTCACCCAACCTGTCCAAGTCACTCTGTATCCTCCTAGCATCCTCCTCATTGTTCACACTGCCTCCCAATTTAGTGTCATCCGCAAATTTGGAGATATTACAATTAATCCCTTCGTCCAAATCATTAATATATAATGTAAACAGCTGGGGCCCCAGCACCGAACCCTGCGGTACCCCGCTGGTCACTGCCTGCCATTCTGAAAAGTACCCATTTACTCCTACTCTTTGTTTCCTGTGTGCCAACCAGTTCTCAATCCACGTCAACACATTACCCCCAATCCCATGTGCTTTAACTTTGCACACCAATCTCTTGTGTGGGACCTTGTCGAAGGCCTTCTGAAAGTCCAAATACACCACATCTACTGGTTCCCCCCGTCCACCCTATTGGAAACATCCTCAAAAAATTCCAGAAGATTTGTCAAGCATGATTTCCCTTTCACAAATCCATGCTGACTTGGACCTATCATGTCGCCACTTTCCAAATGGTCTGTTATGACATCTTTAATAATTGCTTCCATCATTTTACCCACGACCGATGTCAGGCTGACCGGTCTATAATTCCCTGCTTTCTCCCTCCCTCCTTTTTTAAAAAGAGGGGTTACATTAGCCACCCTCCACTCCTTCGGAACTGATCCAGAGTCTAAGGAATGTTGGAAAATGATCGTCAATGCATCCACTATTTCCAAGGCCACCTCCTTAAGTACTCTGGGATGCAGACCATCAGGCCCTGGGGATTTATCAGCCTTCAGTCCCATCAATTTCCCCAACATTTATTGCTATGGGGATAGATTATAAAAACAGGGAGGTATTGCTGCAGTTATATAAGGTATTGGTGAGACCGCATCTGGAATACTGCATACAGTTTTGGTGTTCATACTTAAGAAAAGACATACTTGCTCTCGAGGCAGTACAAAGAAGGTTCACTCGGTTAATCCCTGGGATGAGGGGGTGGACATACGAGGAGAGGTTGAGTAGATTGGGACTCTACTCATTGGAGTTCAGAAGAATGAGAGGCGATCTTATTGAAACATATAAGATTGTGAAGGGGCTTGATCGGGTGGATGCGATAAGGATGTTCCCAAGGATGGGTGAAACTAGAACTAGGGGGCATAATCTTAGAATAAGGGGCTGCTCTTTCAAAACTGAGATGAGGAGAAACTTCTTCACTCAGAGGGTAGTAGGTCTGTGGAATTTGCTGCCCCAGGAAGCTGTGGAAGCTACATCATTAAATAAATTTAAAACAGAAATAGACAGTTTCCTAGAAGTAAAGGGAATTAGGGGTTACGGGGAGCGGGCAGGAAATTGGACATGAGGCTGAGTTCGGATCGGTCGAGGCCCTGTGGGTGGCGTAGCGGGCCCAGGGGCTGAGTGGCCGGGTCCTGCTCCTACTTCTTGTGTTCTTTAGATTTGAGGTGAGGATCAGATCAGCCATGATCTTATTGAATGGCGGAGCAGGCTCGAAGGGCCGATTGGCCTACTCCTGCTCCTATTTCTTATGTTCTTATAACACCTTTTCCCGACTGATAAGGATTTCCCTCAGCTCCTCCCTCTTACCAGATCCTTTGATCTCTTTTATTTCCGGAAGGTTGTTTGTGTCCTCCACAGTAAACACCGAACCAAAGTACTTGTTCAATTGATCTGCCACTTCTTTGTTCCCCATTATGACTTCCCCTGTTTCTGACTGCAGGGGACCTACGTTTGTTTTTACTAACCTCTTTCTTTTTACATATTTATAGAAGCTTTTGCAGTCCGTTTTAATGTTCTCCGCAAGCTTCCTTTCATATTTTATTTTCCCTGCCCTAATCAAACCCTTCGTCCTCCTCTGCTGAGTTTTAAAGTTCTCCCAGTCCCCGGGTTTGCTGCTACTTCTGGCCAATTTGTATGCCACTTCCTTGCTTTTAATACTATCCCTGATTTCCCTTGTTAGCCATGGTTGAGCCACCTTCCCTTTTTTATTTTTACGCCAGACAGGGATGTACAATTGCTGTAGTTCATCCATGCGATCTCTAAATGTCTGCCATTGCCCTTCCACTGATAACCCCTTAAATATCGCTTGCCAATCTAACCTCGCCAATTCAAGCCTCATACCCTCAAAGTTGCCCTTATTTAAGTTCTGGACCATGGTCTCTGAATTAACTGTTTCCTTCTCCATCCTAATGTAGAACTCCACCATACTATGGTCACTCTTCCCCAAGGGGCCTCGCACCACAAGATTGCTGATTAGTCCTTCCTCATTACACAACACCAAGTCCCGTTCACCCCTGTGCTCGCTGACTTACATTGGCTCCCGGTCCCCCAATGCCTAAATTTTAAAGTTCTCATCCTTGTTTTCAAATCCCTCCATGGCCTCGCCCCTCCCTATCTTTGTAACCTCCTCCAACCCTAAAAGCTTTTGTGGTCTCTGTGCTCCTCCAATTCTGGTCGCTTGCGCAACCCGTTTTTAATCGCTCCACCATTGGCGGCTGTGACTTCAACTGCCTAGGCCCTAGGATCTGGAATTCCCTCCCTACCTCTCCCGCCTCCTTTAAGATGCTCCTTAAAACCTACCTCTTTGACCAATCTGCCCTGATATCTCTTATGTAGCTCAGTGTCAAACTTTGTTCGCTAACGCTCCTGTGAAGCGCCTTGGGACCAATGTTCCCCCTACGGGAGGTCTCGCGCAGGCCACTCACAAGTTGTTGCCGCTGGAAAAGATGCCGAGCAGCAAATTTAAAGGGACCGCACACACAAAAAAATTCATGGGAACATTGCTTGGGACGTTTCACTACGTTAAAGGCGCTATATAAATGCAAGTTGTTGTTGTTTATACTGATGAAACAGCTTCGCACTGAAATATCTGAGTGGCATGAAGATGACAGATTGAAGCCATGTGAGAAGTACCCAAATATCAACACTGCCGCCCTTTCTACGTTCAGTTCCATCTATATGTGCAAATATCCTTTTCCGGCTCTTCAGTGTGTAAAATAAAAGTACAAAGTACAGATCTAATCTATACCTATAAATATCTTACTTTAAGACACTTTACCACAATGGAGTGCCATGGACTATAGATGCAAGGTTGTCATTTTGTTATTCTTCAATATAAATGACCCAATAGTCTCTGTGGAACCAATGACAGGGAAGGCTGACTTTTGGGATCACTCTCCCAGGACCAGAGCTGGAAAAAGGCCTGAACACTTTTGGCTTTTTTTCACATACAATTGTTTTCCAGCTCTTCAATTCTGAAAGGTTGGCCTTCAGTGGTCTAGAACATCAAGCTGTCCTGGTCAGGTCTTTCCATGGCACTGAAGATAAAGATCTGTTGTATAGCTGATGAGTAAAATTCTGAGACTTGGGATGAAAGCTACTGCGAGATGTTACCTGAAGATCTGGCATGACCTATATATTATGGCTCCAAATGACCTCAGGGCCTGGGACGCTATGAGGAGGGGAAGAGGCCCAACAGGGTGGAAAAGCAGCTGGTACCAAAAATACTGGGTCTCTGCCCAGAAGAGAAGCAATAAGGAGTTTCCTTTTGGGCCTGAGGTGGATAGAAGTTCTGCCTGCCCCATAACAGTCTCACGGTGTGACAAGGAGGCAGTGCTAGCAGGAAGACTTCCCACAGCAGAGTTCCTGTGGCTTCAGCCTGCTTTGCACCCAGCAATCAGAATTCCAGAAAGAAATCAGCATCCAGGTCCTTGGAGGGGTGCCAGTGGGGCTCATTGAGGTTTCCAAGCTGTTGTCAGGCCTTGTAAGATCCGAGAACATGTGTGGTAGCCACCAACTCCATCCCTCTCCATGGCCACTGTCTGAAGCTGAACCGGACCGCTAAAACTTTGGTGTCCTATTTGACCCTGAGTTATGCATTGAATCTTATATCCTTTCCATCACCAAGGCTGCCTACTTCCACTCCATAACATTGCCAGTCTCCGCCCCACCTCAGCTCATCTTCTGCTGAAACCCTCATCCATATCTTTGTTAGCTCTAGACTCAACTATTCCAATGCTCTCCTGGCCTGCCTCCCACCATGCACCCTTTGTAAACTTGAGCTCATCCAAAACTCTGCTGCCCGTATCCTAACTTGCCCCAAATCCCATTCACCCATCGTCCCTGTGCTCGGTTTTTGTTTTCAAATCCCCCCATGGCCTTACCCCTCCCCTGTCTCTACAACCTCCTCCAGCCCTACAACCCTCTGAGATCTCTGCGCTCTCCAACTCTGGCCTCTTGTGCATCCTCGATTTTCTTTGCTCCACCATTGGCGGCCGTCCCTTCAGCTGCCTAGGCTCTAAGTTCTCCGCCTCTTTATCTCTCTCTCTCCTCCTTTAAGACGGTCCGTAAAACCTACCTCACCTGTTCTAATATCTCCTTATGTGACTCTACAAAATTCTGTTTGATAACGCTCCTGTGAAGCGTGTTGGGAAGTTTTACAACGTTAAAGGTATTATAATTGCAAGTTGTTGCTGTTGTTGTTGATACTCTGGTGGAGCAGTGGTGCAGTAGGTTTCCCGCTTTGCTGCACTTCTGGTGGTGGAGCAGTTTCGAGGATTTTCAGCCACCTATACACTTGGGGGCATTAAGTTTGGGCTCTGCAGAACTGAGCCTAGGTCTTTGAACGTAGTTAAGTGGAAAGATTACGTATCCAGATATGAGAAACTCTATGTATGTGCACATCTTTGTAGTTTGTTTTGGAGTCTCTTAAATACGGTGATGGGGTTCTGCACATGCTGGTTGACCAGAAAAGCACAAGCTGATTCCACTGCTCCCTGCAGTGTATCATTTGTATGTTGTGTGATTCTGTGAAGGCCTCTGTAATTATGTCATAACATCTGGTATCCCACTGTCTAGAAAGTAAACATTGTTGTTTCTACTGTACAATTCATGGGTAATTACTGGTAACTCGGCATTTACAACTCAATAAATAAGCTATTTAAATATATTGCTATGAGAAACTGCCACTCAATGCATTTCATTCCCTTTAAATTAGACCAATTCCATATAGTTGGCATGAAAAATGCATTTTATTAATACAATAGAGACATGTTTGGCCTAATAGAATAATGCTATCTATCATAATTACAGTAGAAATATCAGCACAATTTTATAAAACGTCATCTGTAATGTGGAGCCTCACAATGGAGCAGGCCAGAATTTTCATTTTTCACAGGCTGGTGGAGTTTCTTATACTTCTATTTTTTTTAATCCATGTGGTCCTTGCGCATGGTTCTTGATGTAAGTGAAC